>CM047427.1:36140928-36829557 GCA_026168455.1 Theocolax elegans | reverse complement strand
GGTAAGTGCGGATTTACGACACGCAGTGCTATAAAATATATTTTTTGTTAGATTATCAAAAATTGGTAATTATCTATATAAAAGAAAATGTATTTCTTTAATTTAAATATCGCGCCACATTAGTAAGTTGAAAGGTGTGAAGAGAGAGGGCGCGCGAGTGTAATTAAAGACTATTATAGAATAGTAGAGAGATAAGAGCAGATGGTGCAATAAAGATAGAAAAATTATAATCTAAAGTTATCAAATTATTGTAAGAGAGAACGACTATTTAAATAATAAACATTAAATGTCGTTTCTCTATTTTACAGGTAGGATCTAGTATTGTAATTATTTAATTTGTAAATAAAATATTAAAATAAAAACTCTATTTTACAGAGCAACACGTGGATGTTTATTAAATTTCAGTCGTAAACCTATACGATAAGAATTAGCATTATAAAACGACATTTTTGTTTTCAACATAAAAAAAGGAGACATCAACACAATGGACAGACTTACATTTGATTTTATGGTGCAAGCAACATCAGACGGAAAAACAAATATTATAACTATAACCTCAATTGCCACAGACGATGGTAAGGTGTTTAACATACCAAATGAATTTCAATCAGTGAAAACATTTTTCTTGAATTGTACATAAAGTTTGGTTTCTATCTACCACTACTAAATTCACAAACAAACTTGTACATCTTTCCATTTGTGCATGGACACATATGTTCTATACAATTTGTACATGAATTATAAGTAAAGCATATAATAAAAATATTGGTTTTCACTTTTCCAATACATTTGTTATGTCACGAAAACGTTCAAAATCTTCTGCTTCACCGCATCCAGAGTATGAATCAAATTATTTGGATAGTGATTCCGACGAAAGCATATTGATTCCGAATGCAGACAATTCAGGCCCCGATGATTTTGATTCCGATTGTGATTCGATACCTGATTCAGATTATGAACATGAATTCACACTACTGAACATTACTTATAAAAAAGCTTGTGTTAGTTTTTCTGAAAACTTAAATAAACTTGAAAAAAATCACGAATTCATTTGGATCGATGACGAGAAGTTATATTCAAATACTTGTGAAGAAACAATATTATTATCTGAAACTGCAAACAAGAATATAAAGGCGTGCGAGCCTTTCCAATTGTTTGAAACCTTTTTTCCACGAAAATGAAACAATATATAATTGATGCCTCTAAAGAGAATAATTATGATTTAAAATTACAAGATCTTTACACTTTTATAGGTATAGTTATTTTCAGTTCATTCAATAAAAGAAAGTCTCAGAGAGATTATTGTTCATCTGATCCATTCTTATCTAATGACATTGTTTCTTCTGTAATGACTCGCGATAAGTTTGAAGAAATTAAATCTAACATAAAATATTCAAAATCTAAAGACAAGGATCCAAACGATAGAGGGTGGCGAGTTCGTTCGATGCTGCAACTTTTTCAAAACAACCTCCTAAAGTTTGGAATATGGAAAACTTCTATATGTATTGATGAAATGATGGCCAAGTCTTATGCAAAAACTGTATTGAAACAATTTATTCGAGGCAAAACAATTAGGTTTGGTTTAAAATTTTCGGGTTTATACACTTCAGACGGCTATCTACTGAATTTAGAACTATATTGCGGTAAAAATTCCCAAACCGGCAATAAATTAGCAAAATGTGCTTTAGGTACACGTGTAGTATTGCATTTATTAGAACCTTTTTTTCGGCTAATAAATTATAATAAAATGCCTGCATTTCATTTATACTTTGATAATTCATTTACAAATATGGATTTGATTTTACACTTGCAAAAATTACGTTTGAAGTGCACTAGCACTGTCAGAGACAATCGAGTCAAAGAAAATAATATACTTGAAAAGAAAGCTCCACGAGGTACTTATATTGTAAAACATGATCAAAATGGTGTCATAAATTTCATCGCTATTATGGATTCGAAGCCCGTTTCAATAGCTTCAACTGCTGCAGCTGTAACTCCACTATCAACTTCGAGAAAATATAGTTCAGAGGCTCGAGCCAAAACTGATATACCTTTTACGCAAGCTTTTCATTTGTACAACAAATTTATGGGCGGTGTTGACGTGCATGATGGGCACTGCAATAATGTATTTCCAAGTATACGTTCCAAAAAGTGAACATGGGTCGTTTTTATAAGATTTATACAGGCATCCATTACAAACGCCCACGTAATTTTCAATGCTACACGTGATGGAAAGAAAAAAGTTGGAATAAAAGAGTTAACTATTTCAATTGATAAATATTATATTCTAAAAAGTGAAACAAGTAAAACATTTCATACACGATCTAGTAGAGACAAATTAAAAAATTGTTCAAATAAAGAATGTCCAATAAGAACAAGGATCTATTGTGAAAAATGCTATCTATATATATGCAATAATTGTTGGGCAAAAAAGCACTGATAAAAATTATTGTTAAAGTGAGAGGCAAGGGGACTCACGATAAAAAGCACCTCTAAACGTGAGAGGCAAGGGTACTTACGATAAAAAGCACCCCGAAACGTGAGAGGCAAGGGGACCCACGATAAAAAGCACCCCAAAGAAGACAAAGTTCTACCACGTCCACGCCGTTGTCTTTGGGTAATGCTAAGAGTAGAAAAGAACCATGTATATGCATAAAATCAGCCAAGTTGTCAAGGAACACTCACAAATATTTTTCAAAACTTTTTTGGTATTTCTAAAAAAGTGAATTTTTTAAAATTTTCGAAAATAAAAAAAAATTTCAAAAAATTTTGAAAAAATTTGAGTGTTTTTTGATTAAATTTAAGACATTTTTGTTCTTAGAATTTTTTTCCTAAAGTTTGTAGTTTTTAAGAAAACGATAGATTAAGATTTCCATAAATTTTTTTCATTCTCGCCGCCATTTTGAAAAAACTCGTCGATGAATTTTTCTGAAAAAACATCCAATTAAAGTTGATACTTTTGCGGTATCATTGTGAAAAAAAATGCAAAAAAAATTTTTTTTACAAAATTTTTACGTTTTTTACGTTTAAATCGGCCATATTTTTTTTTCTCAGTGTTTAATCGAAATTTTGAGTTTAGATTCTGAAAGAGCATTAAATTTTACGAAGGAAAAGTGGTATTGCAATTTTTTTTTGGTCCGGTAGCATAATAAATAAACACGTTGAAAAGATAGTAAAAATTCTGATCACCTCGGCGTTAATGGGTTAATTTAATTAATTATTTATACGTTAGAAAAATTTATAAACTTAAATTTAACTTTTCATTAAAAATACTTTTAAAGACATAAATGTATGCTGTCACACTCTTGTAAGCCATTTAAACCTTAAATAGTGAAAATCAGCAATTCTGCTCCGGACTCTGGTAACCTAATACTGTCTAAAAGATATCTTTTTATAGTCAGAAACTGCCTAAAAATTTCCAGAGTGGGTCTAAATCATTAAGATCACTTATGGTCAAAATATCCGGAAAAAGTGCCCGAAATATTAATAGAAATGTATATTTGTTGTCTTATAACGATGAATCTATTAGAATGATCATAGCAAAAAAATTTATGCACTTACCTTGGAGTGGTAGAAAAGTATCTTTACTTGTTGCAGTATCCATATTATCCCCTGTAAGCTGCTAAAAATAGAAATATTATTATAAAATTATAAAAAATTATTTTTTAAACATTTATAATGCTGGATTTTTAGTTTTACATCCCTTACAAGAATTATAATACTAATCTGAAGGATTACTATAAAAGTATCAACATTATTATTATTATTATTATTCAGCAATACATTGTTTAGATTTCACAAACTTGTCACTGTCACGTTATCATATTATTCATTATAATTATATATCCGATTTATTTATATATCTTTTGTATTAAATACGTATATTCAGTTATTATAATAATGATGTTTATATATTTATAGTAATCCTTCAGATTAGTATTATAATTCTTGTAAGGGATGTAAAACTAAAAATTCAGCATTATAAATGTTTAAAAAATAATATTTCTATTTTTAGCAGCTTACAGGGGATAAGATGGATACTGCAACAAGTGGAGATACTTTTCTACCACTCCAAGGTAAGTGCACAAATTTTTTTGCAATGATCATGCTAATAGATTCATCGTTATAGGGCAACAAATATACATTTCTATTAATATTTCGGGCACTTTTCCCGGATATTTTGACCACAAGTGATCTTAATGATTTAGACCCACTCTGGAAATTTTTAGGCAGTTTCTAACTATAAAAAGACATCTTTTAGACAGTATTAGATTACCAGAGTCCGGAGCAGAATTGCTGATTTTCACTATTTAAGGTTTAAATGGCTTACAAGAGTGTGACAGCATACATTTATGTCTTTAAAAGTATTTTTAATGAAAAGTTCGGAAAATTTTACAAAAAAAGTCATACTTATGTTTTTAGTGAAAACTGCATCCCCTGGGAGATAAAAATTCATGAAAATGGGCATATAATGCAAAAAAGTGCTAAAATGTCAACTTTGACTCTCTGTAACTTAAAATAATGGCCCAGAAAAAATCTGAAAAAATTCAGGAGAACTACTGGATACCTCTAAAACATATTCCCACAGTTATAGCAATATTTATTTTTTTCATCTTCGATGTCACAGAGAACCACCCATATATATGTTGAATCCTGAATTCTTAGACACGGCGGCGGCGGTGGCGAAATATTTATATATTATAGAGTGATATATATATATATATATATGTATAAATTCGGCAGGCCCGTCGGGCTAACCGTAAATAACACTCGCCTAATTAATTAATCCTCTGATAAATCGCCTCAACTCTACTCTCAACAACTCTACTCTACTTTCCAAAAATCGAAAAAATGGCTGCCTATCTACTATGTGGCTTAATCCTTCCAAAAATAAGGATTTTACTCCCCACCCTATCGCTGTCTTTATCTCGTCTAATACTCTTTTTATCTACCGGCGTTGATTAGGGTAGTTGATTGCGTGATCGGTACGCGAAGTCGACCTTGATCTTATTTCCGTCAAGGCCGATTAACCAATAATTGTGGTTCACGTCACCATCATCCCATTAATTATTGGTTCGATCACGCCACCAATCATCCTTGGCATTCGGAAGGCGCGCAATACTAATATAAAATTACCATATCGGTAACCGAATCGGTGCTGCCGCCCCGTGCCTGCCGGCTATATAAATCCTACTTATTACTCGCGACACACTCATACTTCAATTAAAATTTATTTTACACACCTACTTACAATTATGTACAGCTTTAGAAATAATTACAACTCATTCCAAACTCTACCGACGCATTTATATATTCTCAAATAATTAATTACTGGCGTGGAATAAATAAAATAATAAGTAAACTCCCCATACTGCCGACGCATACCCACATCTCACGTCCGGCTAGAATGTATACGCGCGCCGTATATATCTACTCTAATATGCCGCCGTATACCTTAACATGCATACACGCATACATTAGGTATACGCGGTCCTACTCTTCTCGCGCGCTCTCTCCCATATCGCCACCGAGGTCGCTCACTCGAACTCTCCACGCGCGCAATACTCTCCTTGCTCGAGTGATCCCCCCTTCCCACGCCCCTTCGCCAGTGCCACGTTTCCGTATACGGGTGTAAGGTGGGGAGCACATAGGATCTCTCGTGTAGTTGCGCAAGGTATTCGAGCGCGCGCGCACCTGTGCGCCGTCTCCGCCGTCGTTGTCTGATGCGCACGTGTGACCTCCCGTCGTGTTTACATTGGCATCGGGTACAGGGTTACCATTTAGGGTTTTTTGTCCTCTATTATCTAATGTAAATGAGGTCATGCTGTGTGAGTGCAACAAAGAAAAATCACCTCTATCTGGCAACACTGATCGGGTACGCCAGATATTGCGAGACGACCTGGTCTCGGTCCCTGGCCCACGATACCTCTCAGCCATGGTCTGACTCGTCTCGGCGTACAGTTCCTTGGACCGAACGCGTGATTTCTCCGTCCCGTTGCTACAACATACCCATACCACGGGTACTAGTGTTTTATAATAAGTGCACCGGTGCACTTCGGTCCGCCGGCGAGGGGTTCATTGCCTGCAAATACCTGTAAATACAAGTCATGTGTATTAATTGTGCGTTGTACATTTTTACGTCACAGGAGTCATAATTTAAAAAGAATGCTAAAAAGTTTTATAGTCAAAATTTAAAATGTAATGCTAAAGTTGAAATTTGATAAGTGGTGGAATGGACGTCTAAAGGAAAAATTGAGAAATAAAGACTTCAAGGTACAAGGTACGGGGAATCGTCGAGTTCCCGGTGGTGAAGTGGTAAGACAATTACCTGGTAAGCAGGATCTTTTTTAAATTAATTTTCTAATATCTTTGGCAACATTTAAGACTGAGCGATATGCAAGTAAGTTACTAAAAAAAGGTTTTTGTGCATTAATTGAAAAAATATTGAGTAATGCAATTTAGCTTGGAAATACCGATTAATACATACTTTATAATAAGCACATGCACAGGCGATTTAGAGTCAAAATTTAAAATATTTTTCTTAGCAGGAATTTGCTGACAATCCCTAGACCTTTCTGATGTTTACCTTTAACTTTAAATATTTGTACACTGATTGTGACGTGGTATTCACAAACCCTAATGAAATAATAAATTAAAATATTATAAATTATTTTTAATAATTATAGGGCAGTTGTCCTATATCACGCACACAAAATTATTTAATTACGCATAGATGCCGGCAAAAGTTGCTAGGAACAAGTTCGTCGTGATGTACTGTGCGGAGGATTCAGGCAAACCTCCTTACTTCGTTGATTTAAATTAAATATTATAAACATGTCGGCGGGAAGCGGGAAATAATGATGAGCAATTTATTAATTTGAATAAAATGAAGATATTTTAAAAGATCACTGGCCTACTACTACAAAATTAAAAAAAAAAGTATTAGTTATGAAATTTTTTACAACCGGATTGTAAGATGGAATTTTCTTTAACCGGGCTGAAATGGAAAGTCTTCAACCGGGTTGCGAGATAGAACCATCTTCAGCCGGGTTGCGAGATGGAACTTCTTCCTCTCAATCATAGAAATAATATAATCAAAAATAAATTAATAGATCATAATAATATTCATTTTATTATTTTCCATCAAATTATAAATTACACTAGGTCATAATTGCTACAAATAATTAATGCGTAATTCTGAATAAAATTAAAAATAGATTATGTTATAAACGTAATAAAGTTTATTTAAAGCAATATTTATCCAATAAAATTCATTATAATGAGATGTAAAATAACATGTGCAAATATAAAATCTGCAAATCCTCTCTCTGGTCCAATTCCAGCAAAATATGTCAAATATCCAGGATTAACTTGTAAACGAAGACAAACTGAAACAGAAAAATATATAAATATTGTAAAATATTGTAAATACTACAAAAATCAAGTAATTTATCAAAATATAAGTGTATGCATCAAATCTTAAAAATATTAACCTTTAGCTTGCCGGGATTTGAACTTTCGGATCGACCTTTAAAAGAGACAAATTAATATCCCGTGTCATATACTAATTATAAACAAAGTTCATGTCAGAGGGTGTGTCTATATATAGACTATCCGGTTGTCTAAAGGTTAATTTTTCGTATAGAAAGAATATATTTTACACATACAAAATAGAAATTTTTGTTACAAATGACAAAGTGCTTATTTCCTACACAATTACGTTTACGCCATAGACTTATAAACTTATATACGCGCGACGTGAAAAGAGTTGAAGACTGAAATAAAGCGGAAGAGTAACAGTGAGATGTGTTGTGTCTCTCCATAACGTGTATATTGTTGGGGTGAATCGGAGAGAGAAGTCAATGGGAGAGAGTGTAGTATAAAGGTATAGGGTAAAAGCATGTGAACGAACATACTGAATGGACAAAGTATATAAAGCTAACATTTGTTTAGATTTATTGAATATGTTTATATTAATATTATAAAATATTAAAAAGGTAAAAAGTTGCTGTATTTGCAAAGTTGAGTCAGCACGGAGAGAAGAAACAGACTAGCGTTGTAGGTTAGGCTGTCAGCGCAAAGTTGCAGGATGTCATACCGCGATGGTATGGCCGCCCTGCCAAAAGTTTCCATAGGCATCATAGGTGAAAACGCGCAGGGGGCGTGGCTAAACAAGCAATAGTATGACGACCATACCAACGTGGTATGGAATCACACAAAAGTAGTATGGATATCGCGCAACCATAGCACGATTTCACGGCGGGTAACGGTTGCAGAAACGTTCATACAACGCTGGTTTGTTTCTTCTCTCCGTGAGGAACTATACCAATTTTTCTATTCACAAGAACCAAACACACTGTGAATCAAAAATTGAGGTTATGTAAAGTTTGTATGTACTTATTTTCAAATTATACGATTAACTTCATAAAAATATGTGTAATTGATTGAAAACAAAAAACTATTATAAACTGTTGCTGACGGAAATCACTGCAAAAAAATAAATATAAGCGTAAGTAGTTAGGGGGGCACTATGGCGCACCCAAACAAAGATGACTCATGAGGTCAGTCGCTACGACTCGTACGTTTTTGATGACACAGCAGATGATCCGTCTGCGTCTAACTGCTGATGGTGCATAGTATCCGATGATACCTATGACACGTGTCCCTCTTCAACATTAACGTTACCAATATAAATATGTGATTTTTTTTCTATCACTATTTTTATACATTTGATGCCTTATTGCAATTGACCTGCTGATGGTGTGTAGTACCCGATAATTCCTATACATCTCAGCGGTATGACTTTTTCAGTAGATTGATGATACAACATCGTATTAAAATGATTATCTTTTAAAAATTTGCAGTAGGTATTGAAATAAATAGATAAAATATAACCATCAAATATTGTAATTTATTTTATCATTAACTTTATACAAATGTACTTTATTTTTAATTGTTATATTTTTTTGTAGGTGTACTTTTTAGATGGAATGTAAGTATTTGGAGAGATTTTCTCCGTAAACTGCTTCCACTTGTACTTGGTTTTGATACTGATTTTCTTATCATCTTTTTCTTTACTTATTAAAGGCGTGCATAGATGGTTGCTCTTATTTTGGCCCATGGTTGTAGACTTACCAGATTGGACTGGATGAATTCGCTGTCGATAAATAGTATTTAATCCATCCCACCCTTCCAACTATTTGTGTTAGATGTTTATTGTTTATCACGTGATATATTATACTAATTAAAAATGTTAATTATATAAAATAAATAATGAAACAATAACTATTGATTTTATCGAAAATCATATTTTTTTAAGAAACAATGTAAATTACTCTATAAATGAAATATTTCCTTGAATAGATAATATTAATATAGTGACAATAACAAGGTAGAAAAGGAAAGGGAACGGTCAATTATGGTTAAGAAATAAAATTGTTAAAGTAATTATATTTTTAAGTATTTGATTTATTATAATATTTTATATATGGTTGATACGTAGATTACAATATTATACATATACGATTACAATGTTTTATTAATCGTGAAATATTCTATCGTTGAGTAATTTTACAATATTATCAGTATACAGAGTCATTATTTCATACATTATATAACGTACTTCATTCAAACTTAACGCGTTTTTTACAGTAACAGATTCATCTGCATTAATTTTTGCATAAATAGAATCGAGTAATTCGTCGTTAATGTCAGATGTGACATCTATAATATTTTTTTCGGTAAATTCAGTTATTTGAGCATCATGCAGACTAACATTCTTATCATATATAAAGTTAACAGTTTCTCGAGTTAAAACAGATACAAGCGATGATATATTATTTAAATATTTTAATCTTTCGTTGATACATATACTCACATTTAACAACTTATCGAATGTAATTTTTTTTATAACTACACTACGACGAAAACGTTTTACAGGTGGTCCATGTATTGGTCTATGATCTTCATCAATCTCAATCACCTTATCATTGTGTGCATATGTGTATCTTAATATCCAACCATGACCGTAAACCTTTTGGTCGTACAGCTCATCCTTATGACCCCGAAAATATCCGTCAATTTCTTCCAGAATTAGACAAAACTCTGACCAGCCTTCCTTTGAAAATGGTATACCGATGAAATCTGTAGCTAACAGTCGTACCATAGGAAAAACTTGATATTCTCCTAAATCAGTATATTCGAGACCGATAAGGATTTTTTTAGTATACGACTTATTTAAAGAGTATAATCGACTTAGTAGCTGATCCGATGATTGATAGGATGACTTAGGATGGCCATTTTCTGATTGATTTTTATTCATTGTCACACGACAACTTAATAATAATATTTCTTAGCTTCAAGAGATCGACGAAGCTCTCGTCGTGATGTTCACTTTTATACTGACGAGAAAATTATTACTGAGGAAAGTGGTAGTGACTAATCCAGTCAACCACGTAAAACTCGTGACTGTTACTCATACACATTTTACAGTAAAGACATCTTGGAATTTGATTTTTGTAAATATCTGACAATGCAACCGTCATTACCCCTACCCACAAATCTTGTATCAGCGTTCTTATGTTGTACGAGTCTTCTTACAATGGCATCGTTCTTTGAAAGATCAGCGGAAAAAAGCTTAAAGAATTTCTGTAACCCAACACCCCTACTCATATAATCAAGAAACAAAATACAATATTGACCGCACACGTCAGATGAGTCATTTTGCAGCTGTCGTGAATTCCAACGATAATGCTTACAATTTTTGTTTATTCTATTAATATGAGATGATACAAACGGAGGGTTTCCATAACTATCAAAGTAATAACCAATTCCGTTTTTACCAACGTATACAGCAACCCAATGCATACCGGGTTTTGTATGATCATCAGTATTGAAGACAAAAGCCGTCGGTTTCATCCACACCCATGGTATCCGATCTGCTGGAAATACGCCCACTGTGTGAGTCCGAATACTGGACAAATGTTTCAGAACCTCCAAACTGTTCATCATAAAGCGTTATTGGTGTACTAAAGTTTAATTCAACGGGTGTATTTCTTTTTTTCGAGTTTAGCCACTCTTTTAAACGATAAACATTATTTAATGCACAACTATATTGCAAATATGTTCTCTTTAAACAGTGATGGATGCAATATTTATCATTCCATGGTAAATGTTGAAATGACGGACAATCGTTATCGTACTCCAAATTAATAACCTCGTGCGCTGTCAGTTTATGAATAAATAACCATTTTTCTTTACCACGCGTATAGATCGTACGTGCGTTCTTTGTAATTTCTTTCAAACTTTTTATTAACATCTTCTTTGAAACTTCACCTTCGAAATAATCTATACCGTGATGATGGTTTGTTAACCAGTTATTTTGTTTTCTTATATCTTCAGTTAATCGTTCGATACCTATTGATGGTGCAACGATCCAATGTCCACTAAAATCATCGTTCACTGAAACGACTGCAACTTCCTTAGGCGTTACTGTATCTTCTTTTTCTTTGAAACACTGAATGTCAATGATTATATCCATGGTGATAGCTCGAAGAGTTAAAACGTACTGATCCGTATAAATGTTGGATTTTTACATTATTCGTCAAACAGCTCCATCTATGAAATATTTACCCGCTAAAATCGACCATTACTTGCCTTGACGCATCAATTTCTAATATGTTTTCGAATTCAGCATAAATTATACAATTCACGGTTGTATACAATGGTTCATCGAATCTCACATCTAATCGAACACTACCATGTCTAACCAAATTCCAGTGCGTATGATCATTCGCTGACAAGTCAGGTGTCAAATCAAAGGCGAATAGACAGAAACCATTAGGGTATGCATCACGTGTAATTTTGTTACCCTCGTTTAAAAAGTGTATACCAGTACCAGAAAATAATGTGTGATAGGCCTCAACGTACAACTGATTTGTTTTAAAATCAGGTTGCAGTGGTTTTGATGGTATCTGTACACCGTCTACGTATAGACACAAAAAATTAATGTTGAGGTTTTCGAAATTAAAAGGATTAAAATTTTTGTGACCATTAAAAGCCTTATTTTTTACGAAACCAACAATTATCCTTTTTGGTAATTGTCCAAGAATTATGTTGTCTAATGTTTCCCCATGTACACCGTTGTGCATTGTAAAAGCCTTTACCTCCACTCGTGTTACAGGGTATTTTGCTGTGGTGTTGGACAGAGCTTTCGGGTGCGCCAACAGTATTCCAGGATTAATCTTTACGCGTCTAATTAACAAATTGGCCTCGTCAATATTGACAGTTAGCAAACCTGTTGGATCAATGAGGGAAAAACTATCTCGTGATCGAACTAATCTCACGCGTACTTCTACACCATTTATCAATAACTTGTCTTGATTAAAAACATCGCCGTGCAAATGTCCAATCATATCAACAGACTTTTCGTAATTTAAAAGTTTAGTACGATTTGTGAGGCCTATATTACCTCCTTCCGAATCGTCCATTTTTCCGGGTGTATCATCAGACCATAATACAGTTGTAAGGTGTGACTCTTTAGCAGCGCTACCGTAGTTTAATAAAGTTTCTATATATGCACGATAAGCGTATGAATTATTCGGTGGGGATACAGGTTTAGAATTAAAAAATACGTCTACTTGATTAAACATCGAATGCATAAAATTATTGATAGGACCTGATTTCTTCAACAGCTGTCGTGTAGCTTCATCAATATCACTAGCAGTGTATTTTAAAGAAACACGCAAACTTAGCATAGTGTGAGCAAGATCCAGATATTCGTCACCGTTTCCAGGAATTACAAACTCAATAGGTGAATCACTTGTCAACGATGAGATAGGTTTGTACTGAATCCACTGCGACCCTTCGATGGTTGTCTGTGTGGGTGGAATCTCAAATAAGAGCAATTCTGATTTGAGACATTCGCAAGATTGTGTATGTAAGAATGCCATTTTTTATCCAAAAATATCACGATTTATTCGAACGTTTTTCTTATTTTTCTTATCCTTTTTTCTTCTCTTGTTCTTGACTGATTTATTACTTCGCGATTTACGATTTTTATTTGATTTTCTCTTTATTGATCTCTTGATATGACCTGTCAAAGCTGCAGGTATCAACTGCAGTGCACCGGTGATGCGCTGTTTTTTATAACCTGACCCCTCCATAAATCTGTCTAACTTTTCATTAGCTTTCCTTTTTAAATTTTTACCTGATTCGCGAACTCGTGTCTCAAACGATTCCCTTAAAGGTACATTATTAGATGTCACGTCAGAAACGATGTTCGCACCAGTACGTAAGGCTTCTTTACCTACAGCTTTTACACCGCGTGTAATAAGAGGTAACACTCTTCGGAAAATCCCTGCGAGGAATGATCCGATACCACCGTGACCTTTTTGATAAGGATTACCGATGTAAATGCGTCCAACACCTTCTCTACCTCCACCAACTTGTTGACTAAAATATTCATCGTAGCAATCCATTATTTATTCTTGACGACGAAAGTCTAGCGTCAATGTCAAAGTACCAGAATCGAATGCTATAGGATTGCCTTGTTGATCCCTTATATCTATTTCTACAGTTTGAAAGTTGTTAAACAATATAGGTATATACATGGGTGATGAAAAAGTTTTAATTCTAACTCCTCCATACCTATAATCTGTACTGTTTAACGAGACAGCTCGTAACAAACGCGTTTGAACATCACCTGTCACATATGGTTCACAAATATCTGTATAGACCATTAACATATCGGGTAAACAATTTGATAAATTACTCGGTCGTACAGAAACTAAGATTTTATCTTTATCGACAATTAATGGTTTTAAGTCGGTAGCTGAGTAGTCGAATCCAAGAATTTTTCTGACAATTCTAGAGATAAAAAAAGAATGTAACATTTCGGAGCAAGATTGATGTGCACATATTCTACGGACAGCTGTGTATCCTCCTCGCTCTATGTGAAATTTTAAGTGATCTTTAACACAATATAAACTATTGATTTCTTCAATTAAACTTTCTATACTTTTGTAGACTCCAGGATGTAAAAACGAGGCGTCGTCCACCGTGTACTCTATTGTTTCTGGATTAGATTTTTCGGATGGTATTTCGGGTGTGATTATCATATGCACAGTTCTATCTTCTTCACTCACTATATGTTGAAAAGTAAGAGGTACTTGAATTTCCGTAATAGCCACACTCCATGTGCCTTGCAGACGGACTGGTTGTGGTAATTGTGTAATATAGTGTGTTGTCGTATTATCCGGAAAATATTGCATACTACTATTACTCGGTAGTACAATGTAAAATTGATCTTTCATTTTAATGCTGTCAAATCACTCGCTTTTACCCAGGAATTAAATTTTTCAGGATATCCTTTCCACTTTACAAAGTATTCCTTCGATCGGCCTCGTCCTCTAGATTTTAAAATTTTATCAATTTCAAACGTTTTATTAGCAAAGTCCAATCTTACTCTACTGAGCTCCTCCTCGTAAAAATAACCAACAATTTCTTCGTCGTCCAAATCTTTTAAAAAATATGTAGTGGGATATCGAGATGTAGAAATACGATAAATTTTAAAAATTTCCTCAGACCATCCACCTTCGTAACCTTTTGCGAAAATGTTTCTCGCGCGACTGACACGAACTAAATCACCGATCGTGTATTTATTACATCGTTGCTTCGCATTAGAAGTATATTTAAAATCCAAATTTTTACGAGCTTCTGCAGCGTTGAAACGTGTTACAGTAGCAGGTACCATCTTGATAGCTGAATGTTTTGTTCTGTTATATGCAGTGACCACATTTTGTAACACATCAATGTAACGTCTTGTGGGTGTATGTGTGAAAAACCTCCACAATCTCTCTTTTAATGTTCTAATAACTCTTTCGACAACTGCTGCTTTAACATCAGGACTGCGTACCACTCTGTAAATAATTCCTTCTTTTTGTAACACATCTTGAAATTCACGACTCGTAAACTCTTTACCCTTATCAGCCTGTAGACACACAGGTATGCGACCGTTAGAATTTTTAAGAACACATTCAAAACCTCTAGCAACATTTTTACCGTTTTTAGAATGTAATGGGTGGACCCACACGTATTTGCTAAGCACATCTATAACTGTTAACACGTACGTGTAATTATCGTTATAACATTTCAATTGTCTCAAGTCCATTAAATCAGCCTCCCAAATATCATCGATATTCCGTACATTGTAACTCCTCCTATCAAATCGTCGTCTAATCAATTTGTGTTTATTGTACGCGTCTTGACTCTCAAGCCATTTCATTACTCTTTGAGGATCAATTGATTTACGCGTTGACCCTAACAATTTGTCAGCTCCTGCATACGCTGTGGACTCGGGGAGCCCATAATACAGCCGTGATAACTCTTTATTCATTTTTCTTAACTTTAACCTTGTTGTTTTTCTCGTCTATAGTTTTACACTTTTTAATTATTAATGAATTTATCTTCTTCTTATTTCTCTTATCCTTACACTTGATGGCTTTTTTAATACGGTTAAATAATTTTTCAAAGGTAATTTTACTAACCATACAGCAAGCTGTCATCAAGGCAAGAGATCGCTCGTCATTAGGCGTGTCACCAGCTAGCATACGAGAAAAAGCACACTCAGCCAGAACACGATCAGCATCGCTACGATTAGTATTTTTGTCAGCGTAAGCGATATCGTGGCGGCGACACCCCTCATCCAAAGGATTTACACCTACTTCTCCTCGTTCTAACCGTTTCGCAAGTTTTGTACCGGGACCACAAAATTTGTATCCAGGTACATGCATTTCGAAGGTAATAAATCTATTAGTGTATCCAGTACGTTTTTTTCATCATTATTTGAATTTTTATCAAGCTCCTCCATTTCTAAAAAAATTCTTCCAGTCTCTTCCATTTATCAAAAAATCCTTGGTTTCCTGTAGCAGATAAACTTTTTGTTCGGTGTCGAGGTGTTACCTCTTCTACCTCTGTACTACTTGAAGAGGTGGAACTATTTTTCCTCTTGCGTTTATCAGCAATAGGTGTACCAACACCCTTCGTTTCTTTAACCGTTGGTATTGACGGTGACCAAGCGATAATTTCCTTCCAGACTTGCTCGTTTCCGATATACTCTCTAGGAACCGATGCCTGACGAAGCAGCGTAGCAAACTGAGCACGTTCCGAAGGCGGTGCTCTTTTTCTATTTCTTACAGCGTCATTCACTAAATCGATTATATTCATACCTTTCTCGGACACGCCATCTATCATTAGCTTTCCATTTTCATTCCACGATGCTTTACCATGCCTTCTTAAGTATCGCAACAAATGTTCCGCTTGTGATTGAAACTTGACTGGAACGCTATCAACTACAAATCTGTCAAGATCTTTGTTTGTTTCTTCGATTGAAGGTACTTCGTTAACATTCACATCATTGAAATTTTCAATTCGTGCTTCGTTATTTTTAAAGTGTAAGTATCTTTGTAATACCTGTCCATAAAGATACCATTTTTCGCGCTCATCCATTGATGAATTCAAGATATCGTTCATTTCAGCATCGAGTCTGCTGGTCACCGTACCTGGTGTTTGAACGGTTTTTGTAACAGTACCATCTAATTTTACCTGCTGCTTCATTCGTTCCACACTTTCTTGAGGTACAAGTACCATTTTTCTTGCGTGCTCCATATTTCACTTTGATACGAGACTTGCTAAAACTGTCCCGATCAAAGGTGCTAAAAGTGCAGGTAAAAAGCCTCCTCGTTGAACAATTAGTTTCTTCTTACGTGTCAAATTAACATCACGTTCAGCTATTTTGCGTAAAATCGGCGCGTGTTTACGTAGTCGCGATTTATGATCTTTACTAAGAGGTACGTTACCAGCCAACACGTTTAAAGCACATTCACAAATATGTTTGACTAGTTTAGAGTCGGCTTTCGCAAGTAACGCTTTTCTTTGTTCGTCGGTCAAATGGTACAATGCTCTCAAAACAATCGCAGTCTTCGTGTTGAATGGTGCTCGTCGACGAGTTTTCGATGCCATCATAGAGAGACGACTGGTAGCTGATTCGCATAACCCCCGTGTTTTATTTTTTTCCGTTGCACATGCACGAAATGGTAAGAATCATCGGGGAAGATGGATGTCCGAAACCGACAGTTGTCGGGCGTATTTTGTTTCAAATCAAGTAAAAGATAACCATATGGTTGAGAAGTTGCATCTCCGTAGGCCTCTCTGAGAAATCGTGTATCTTCTGGATATATTTGGCGTGCCAGATAATTTATCTGTGCACGATCGCGCAAATTCCTGAATAGTACAATATAATGAGCGTTCAATGATATATCACGTTGACCCTTACCTTGATGAAAAATATTTTGCGTTATAAATATAATGCTTAAATTGTTATGATGACTTCCTTTGGTAAATAAATTAACGATCGCACCGCCGTCGGAAGACGATTCGCGCATCAAGTCGTCGATAACTATTAATTTCGGTCGAGGATCATTAGCGTAGTCGGTACTTTGTGGTAGCCCTTCACGGAATTCTATATCGATGCCTAAATCTCTATATCCTGACTGCCATTCGGTATAATAAAAAATCTTACGCTCAATTTTCGTATCGCACATGTAGTTGATGTTTTTAATAAATTTTTTAACAAACACCGTCTTGCCACAACCAGTGGGACCGCTTAAAATTGATGTGAATGGATGTTGCCATCTTGTATCCATGTTTCCTACTGATAAAATCTACCAGAAAATTCAACATTTTATCTTGCGTCGTTTACGCCTCTGTCGAGGAGCTAGGTCACCGCGGTTTGTCTCTCCCGTGCGCGGCCGCTCGCAAACTAGCGTTTAGCGCTTTGCCTACTGCTCGAGCATCTCGAACCGCCCGACTCGCGCTCGACTCGCACACTGTACTCTGCTGTTCAGGCAAGAGTTAAATTATGTATCATTTGAAACCGTGTAACCATAAGGTAAACTTTTATTTAAACCAATAAATTTTCTTTTCCCATAAACAGGTCTGCACATTTTTGTTTCAGGTTGCGAAATAACATCGTGAAATCTTGTACGACGTATCGATTGTGTATTTACGTTTATCCTCTCTCTGTCACCCTCTATCATTTGTCGAACAGTTCTAAAATTGATCAACTGCTTTGCATTGTAATTCAGTCTAATACCTTTTACTTTGCATGTAGAATATTCATCTCCGGCG
Source organism: Theocolax elegans (assembly GCA_026168455.1). Taxonomy (NCBI): domain Eukaryota; kingdom Metazoa; phylum Arthropoda; class Insecta; order Hymenoptera; family Cerocephalidae; genus Theocolax; species Theocolax elegans. The sequence continues at coordinate 36,811,371 of CM047427.1, read as the reverse complement.
GTTGTCTTATATTTGTACGCGTAAAATTTTGGGCCTCCCGATATAAAAGATGTAATGTACGTACCTGTACCGTATTCTGACATTTCATCAGTTAGATCTCCGAGCATCGTACCAGTTGGTAAATCATTTGCACCGGGTTTACTAACGTAAAAAACAGAGTCCGTGTCATAATATAATACGGAAGGACCCATCTCCTGTAAATATCCAAATAATTTCAATCTGGCTTGAGCTGTTGTAAATGCCGCTACGACAACGTTGGTTGCAGTGACAGAATCAAAATTATCATTTTTATAGCACCAGGATGTATAAACCGTTTCATCATTAGCGGGTACAATACTGTTTACACTTATTTCCGGATCAACTAATAAATTGACTAATTCTTTAGGATCTTTAATAACTTCTGTTTTCGACATATTTTCTCGTTGTGCTAACTTACCCCAAAGGGAATTCAAACATAATTTGGCCAGATACCTTAAAGCAGGATTAAATTTTATTTTGTTTTTATCTATACGTATACCCTCGCACGATTCAAGATCTTTTAGGTAATTATTTTTGTCATCGTCTGTTAAACATTCTGGAGGATATCCTGATGCTTCCGTTTTCCGTTTAAAAAATTCATTTATATATTCAGTAAAAATCCCTCCTGTTTTGGTAGACGGGTCATACTGTGTCATTTCGTATTTCCAAATTTCATAGACGTGTATTATCACGTACCCCATTTCTATAGCTTTCTTGACTTCTTCGGATACCCATGTACCACTTAAGACCCTATCTTTTGTATCATTGTGCGGGCAATCAACTTGTACCAACTGTTCGCAACACATTCGGCACAACGGAAAAATTAATTTACCGTGCATTCTTACTGGTAAGACAGGGTGGTATAGGTTACGAGGTGGTAATATATCACACATTATAAGACCGTCAACTTTGGAAATGTCAGTTTTACTGTTCATGAATTTGTAACATTCTTCTTCACCCACATATATCGTTGGATGACCCAATGGGTATTTTCCTCTTTTACATATGTAAGGATAAAGCGAACAAACATCAACGTATTTAATTTTTTCCATTGGATTGCAATCATATATTTTTACGTTATTATCTGTACGTCCACCGAAGAATGCGTCACGGGGGTCAAGAGGTTTTCGTAAAATTGTTGATGAAATAGCTTTTAAAAAATTTTTCATTTCATCGTTGCTCGAAATCTGTTCTTGGAAAGTACACTCCCAAATTTCAATTAATTCATAATTGTGTGTTTTAATTCTCTCACTGGTAAAACAAGTTTTTTCGTACCGTTTATCCATTGTTTCGCCTGTTGATAAAAGCTTATCTCTATTAATTCTGTGACAACGAGGACAACCATGCCAAAAGCATCCGTGAAATTGAAGAACTATTCCACGATGTTGGTCATTCTGATTAGGTTCGCAATATCCATCTACCAAAATACTTTCCAAAAGCCTTTTCTCGCGTGATTTTCCTGCATGTATAACTCTACGTTTTAAAACCTTTTGTTCCATCCAATACAACCATTGTATAGCTTTTACAGATTGATTGTCTTTTCTTCGATAACCACCACTAGGTACAACACCTATTTGATTATCTTTCAAAAAATTTTTTCGATATACACGCAAACAAGTTGATGCTATGGTCGTACAGTCAATAAAAGGATCGACACTGTAGTCTATAAACATCTCTCGAAAGGTCAGACATGCCAACCTCAGAATGTTTACATCTTGCTTACAGTATTTAACAATTTCTTCTTTAAAATTGAAAACGTATCCGGCTTGTGTTTGCGTGGTATACCACTCCAAAAAAATTGCTCTTTCTTTGTCACCCATAGTATCGACACCATATGCTGATGTAGGTGGAAGAGGACCTACATAGTTTTCGTTTTCAGCTGTATTAAAAAAATGTGGAAATGTTCCTTTTTCGATTCCTGATAAACCAAACGCTTTAGGTAGACTGCTTAAGGGCATATGAAAAAAATTTAAACTATCAATGAATTTAACGTTCATAATAGTCATCGAAATAATTTTGGATCCGTTTAGGATGACGGTAGGTGCAACCCTGTCACAATACTTCTCTACAAGATACTTAAAAATAAATTGAGCGTCGAAACCTTGAGCATTGTGAGCGATGCAAACAATTTTTGAGAATGTGTCTCGTCTGGTAACAGCCAACTCTACAAATTCTTTTACAGGATCTCTAGTAAATACGTATTCCCTTATACCACAATAACTACACATATTTGTAATTTCAGTATCTTGAAGACAAAAAGTACATGCTTGTTGAACTACACCTAAATTTACGATGTGTATCTTTTTATTTTCATCACCCTCTACCTGCATTGTTTGCTGTGTTTCAAAATCATAAAAGAAATACAAATTTTTGGGTGCGTTTGATTGATCATTTTTAATCGGTTTTATGTAACAAAAATGATTTGATGCTAAATAGTCTTTACATACTTTACAAAAAGTGACTTCACATTCGTGTTTCTTATTACGATTTTTAGAACGTACAGTTTGTAAACATTTTACGCATCTTCTAATCATTTCGCAAACACTAGACGATTTATTAAATGAATTTTTTCTTAAATGATTTTCGAAGCAATGATCTCCAAAAAAATCTCTCAAACACGTCAAACATTTTTTTGTAACACTAATTACTTCGCAAGCAGGAATTTTCATACATTTATAACATTTATTGGAACATCTATGATCCTCAACATTTTTGTACGTTTTGTTGCAAGGAATGCAATAACCTCTGGATCCGCTTGCCGCTAGTAAATTCAAAATAGGTTGGTAGTGTCTCGATTTTTCATGGTACATAATCCTTAAAGTATAATTAATCTGTTTATTTATATCTATGACAAATTTCACTCCATCATAAATTGGTAAATATCCAAGACCAAAATGTCTAAAAGAGTATATCACTAATGCTACACCGAGCGGAGCGAAAAACTTTTGAAAATTGTGAATTTCATCGAGCCCACATCCTGATGCCGGAATATTTACGTTTGCCTGTCGTACTAGATCCAAAGCTGCTTTTTTTTGTACACTGCTATTACTTCGGCGTATACTGTTCCAACGTTCATGCAGTTCCCCTGAACGAATTTGACCTCTAACATGATATGCGTAACTTGTAACGAGCGAACGAGGTAAACACAGATTGTCATCATTCTTGATTGATAAAATTGATTTTTTGCTTACCGATTCTTCGTTTAATGCTACGCAACCTGCACCTCTCACGTCATTCACAATATTGCATTTAAAAGTCAATAGGTTATCCATACCAAATTCCGCTCCACTCTGCGTCACGTTAAATATCATATTCCATAATTCGTCTGCGTTAAAAGCATGAATAGGTCTATAAGATAACCAAAGAGGTCCATGGTTGAGACTATTCGAGTCCATTGTGATACCGATAAAATTGGTGGCAGTACGACCATTGACGAGTTTTGTATGCAATTCTCTTACTGCGCTTTCCAGCCATTCTAAAATATTGTATCCTTCTGGAACATTCGCTATACATCCTTGAATCTCAACACCTTCTAATCCAAAGCGTTGATAAAAACGTGACGTTTCACTTTGGATTAAAAATCGTGGATTATTGGTACCACCACCTTGTCCGATTTGTATTTCACATTCTGAAAATATTTTAATTATTTTTTTAAAGATAACAGTATGCATTTAACGTTTTTCAATCTAAATTTTAAAAATGATTTCATAGCTATTAAAAAAGACGAGTAGTAATTCACTGGTTCGTAGCAACGTCAAAATAATTGTGTCAAAATATATAATACAAATATAAAATTTTGTTCTTTTTTAGTTATAAATTTACAAGTTTTTTAACAATTAAACAACAATATTCAAGTATTGGAACAGCCATTTTTGGAACGGGACAAACTTTTTCTATTGGTGTCAACTTATAGATACATTAAACTTACCAATAGTTTATTTAATTTATAACAATAAATTTCATATATTTGATTGTTTATAGTTTCTTTTAATTAAACCTAAAGTTTCTTTCTAAGATTAAAACAATTTTTTTTAATTTTATCTGTTTTTCTATTTAATATTTAAAGAAAAGTGATTTTGAGTTACTGAGGTGTCCAGCTATTGGTATATTTTTATCTTAGAATTTTTTCATAACTGATATAGAGAATTCAGAATTATATCAAAAATTGAAAAATTAATTTCGTGTTACAGAAAAATTACATTTTAAATTATGGTTTGTTTCTGAAGAATCAGTATATGAAATTTTAAGTAGATTGTACACCTTTTTATTCTAAAAATTGTTTACAAATACATTTTACAATTTGAGTATTACATACGTTCGTTAAACCCTCCGTTTGTATCATCTCATATTAATAGAATAAACAAAAATTGTAAGCATTATCGTTGGAATTCACGACAGCTGCAAAATGACTCATCTGACGTGTGCGGTCAATATTGTATTTTGTTTCTTGATTATATGAGTAGGGGTGTTGGGTTACAGAAATTCTTTAAGCTTTTTTCCGCTGATCTTTCAAAGAACGATGCCATTGTAAGAAGACTCGTACAACATAAGAACGCTGATACAAGATTTGTGGGTAGGGGTAATGACGGTTGCATTGTCAGATATTTACAAAAATCAAATTCCAAGATGTCTTTACTGTAAAATGTGTATGAGTAACAGTCACGAGTTTTACGTGGTTGACTGGATTAGTCACTACCACTTTCCTCAGTAATAATTTTCTCGTCAGTATAAAAGTGAACATCACGACGAGAGCTTCGTCGATCTCTTGAAGCTAAGAAATATTATTATTAAGTTGTCGTGTGACAATGAATAAAAATCAATCAGAAAATGGCCATCCTAAGTCATCCTATCAATCATCGGATCAGCTACTAAGTCGATTATACTCTTTAAATAAGTCGTATACTAAAAAAATCCTTATCGGTCTCGAATATACTGATTTAGGAGAATATCAAGTTTTTCCTATGGTACGACTGTTAGCTACAGATTTCATCGGTATACCATTTTCAAAGGAAGGCTGGTCAGAGTTTTGTCTAATTCTGGAAGAAATTGACGGATATTTTCGAGGTCATAAGGATGAGCTGTACGACCAAAAGGTTTACGGTCATGGTTGGATATTAAGATACACATATGCACACAATGATAAGGTGATTGAGATTGATGAAGATCATAGACCAATACATGGACCACCTGTAAAACGTTTTCGTCGTAGTGTAGTTATAAAAAAAATTACATTCGATAAGTTGTTAAATGTGAGTATATGTATCAACGAAAGATTAAAATATTTAAATAATATATCATCGCTTGTATCTGTTTTAACTCGAGAAACTGTTAACTTTATATATGATAAGAATGTTAGTCTGCATGATGCTCAAATAACTGAATTTACCGAAAAAAATATTATAGATGTCACATCTGACATTAACGACGAATTACTCGATTCTATTTATGCAAAAATTAATGCAGATGAATCTGTTACTGTAAAAAACGCGTTAAGTTTGAATGAAGTACGTTATATAATGTATGAAATAATGACTCTGTATACTGATAATATTGTAAAATTACTCAACGATAGAATATTTCACGATTAATAAAACATTGTAATCGTATATGTATAATATTGTAATCTACGTATCAACCATATATAAAATATTATAATAAATCAAATACTTAAAAATATAATTACTTTGCTGTTGAGGCTGTTCCGCTCGTACGATCTATTCTGCAAGGATTTATTTATATTGTTTTTGCATTTGCTCTATTTACCTCATCGCTGCCATCCCATTTATTACCTGCTATGCTTTCATTATTTCCGCGGTCGAAGCTGACGTTTGGATAAGCTGCTATGGGAAATATGGGGGTCAGGTATAATTTTCTTGGGACGACCTCTTTTACGGGTAACTGGGTTATTGGGCGGGTTCGCGATTCGGATGCTTTGCGATAATTGTTGCTGCTGCGTTTGCGGACATTGGGGTGGAATTACATTTCAGGGAGGGACATACCGTTTTAGATCGCTAATGTGGACTTTGGTTTGTCGTTTGCTGCTCTCATCCTCCACTAAATATATGCTAGGGGAGAATATTTTAATTATCTTTGCGGGTCCTATATATTTGGGTGCGTGCTTAGCTGCGAAATTATCGTCGGCTGACGATAGCACACGATTACGGCGACAAACTGGATCTCCTAATTGGTACTGTATGTCTCTACGACCTCTATTATAATACCGTGCTTGCTTGGCTGTGGCTATTTCGGTATGCTTTTTTACTAGGTCGTAGATTGCTGGCAATCTATGCAATAGCTCTATCCATTGCTGCGTATCTGGGACGGGAATTTGGGTTGGGGATTCAATGTGCTTTTTGACCAGAGCTATGGGAATAGGGTTCCTACCAAAATTCAGGAATGCTGGTGAATATTAAGTGGAGGAGTGCACGACCGTGTTTAGTGCAAAACAAAATTCGCCTAGATGTGTGTCCCACTTTCTATGATCATCAGCTAAATAGCTGTTGATCATTGGCATTATATTTCTATAACCCCTTTCCACAGGGTTGGCTTGCGCGAAATATGGAGGGATTGTAGACTGCGTAATCCCGTAATATGCTAGCTTCTCTGTGACCATCCGATTAACGAATTCTGTTCCGTTATCGGTGATCAGGTATTTGGGACATCCCCATCTATTTATTACGAGCTCGTCGAAAGCTTGTAATATGCTCTTTGCATCAGCTCTTCTTAATGCCTTCATCTCCACGTATCTCGTGAACAGGTCTTCAAATACAATAATGTATTTGAAGCCTTGTTTCGATGGTGGCTTTGGGCCCATAATATCTGCTGCTACTACTGTCCAGGGTGCACTGATGTTCCTGCCTTCCATAAGACCGGCGGGGACTTGTTGGCTGCTTTCATGACCTTGGCACTCTTGGCAAGCTTTGACATATTGGCATGTATCCATATATATTCCTGGCCAGTAATAATATGTGGCCAATCTAGCATACGTCTTGTCATTGCCTAGATGGCCTGCTTGCGGCGTATAGTGGGCTTCGTACAGGGCTCTTGGTCGGTCGTTTTGGGGTAAAATCAACTTCCAGGCATCGAGGTCGGGGACAAGGGGATCTACTAGGGGATTGGGACGGTGGGCGTATAATAGATTATTCTCTATTCTCAGGTCGGGGTACTTATTGGGGAATTTGGCTACTGCTATTAATTTTGTCTGATGGCTGCTGCTGCTTCAGTGTTCTCGTAGGCTCGAGATAGTGCATCCGGCACTTTGTGTAACGCTCCTTTGCGGTGCACAAATTTTATATTATAATTTTGGATGATGGTATTCCAACGGGCCAATCTCCCTGTTGGATCCTTAATATTATGCAACCACAAAAGACTGTGGTGATCCGTTACTACCGTGAACTCTTCCCCTTGCAAATAACCCTTGAGTCGGTCTACACACCATAATACGGCCAAGCACTCCTTTTCCGTGACGGTGTAGTTCCGCTCAGCTTTGCTTAGGGTTCTGCTCACGTAGTATATCGGATGCTCCTCTCCGTTTATCTCCTGCGTGAGAATTCCGGCTATTGCGTAATCGCTGGCATCAGTTTGGAGGGAAAATGGGAGGGAAAAATCGGGTCGGGCTAAAACGGGGGCTTGGGTGAGGGCTAATTTCATCTTCTCAAACGCTTCTTGCTGCTCTTTATGCCAGCGCCATCTGACATCTTTCCTTGTAAGATAATTCAAGGGTGCTCGGTAGTCTGCTAATTTGTCGATAAATCGGGAATACCAACCGATTAATCCGGTAAATCTCCGTAGCTGCTTTAAATTAGTAGAGGCTGGGTATTCTAATATCGGCTTTATTTTATCATTATTTGTTTTTAGGCCATCCTGGTTAACTTTATAACCTAGGTATGTAACCTCCGCGCAACAAAATTCAGATTTTGCGCGGTGTAGCTGCAAATTGGCTTTCTTAAGGGCTGCTAATACTATTTTGAGCCACCGAATGTGTTCCTCAAAGGTTTTGGCTGTGATGATTATATCATCTAAATAAGCGAACACATTCGGTTCCCACTCTGGCTTTATCAAATTGTCCATTATTTTCTGGAACATTGCTGGTGCGTTTGCTAGACCACAGGGTACGCGGGTGAATTGAAATAAACCCTTTCCTGGGAGGGCAAAGGCTGTTATTTCTCGGAAAAGGGGGACTTGATGATAAGCTTGGGACAGGTCTAGCTTGCTTATGTAGCGGCTTTCTCGTAGCTGATCTAATATATCGTCCATGTTTCGCATGGGATAAGCTATTTTTTTAGTTACTGCATTGACTTGCCTATAGTGAATGCAGAAACGATATGCTCCGTTCCCTTTAGGGACAATAACGGGGCAGCTGCACCATGGACTATCTGAAGGTTCGATGATGCCTTCACGTAGCATTCTATCGACCTCCGCATAGCCTGCTTGTAGCATTTTAGGCGAGTACCGGCGGTTCCTCTGCCTAATAGGCTCTGCTCCTTGTGTATCAATTCTATGGACCGTTAGGTTTGTGGAACCAAATGTCTTGGGGGCTGCGAGAATCATTTCATCAAGGAGCTGCTGCAAAATTTTCTCTTGAGAAGGGGTAGCTCTTTTGAGTCCTCCAATGCTTGCTAGGGCTGGTATGTAGCTTAGGTCTTCGCCATGAGGATAAAAATGATGCGTAATGCCTTTAGAAGTCCACCACGTATCCTTTTCATAATTAATCCTCATGTTGACCTTGCGCTTGAAATCGATCCCCAGTATGCAATCATACTGTAGATCGTCTGCTACTTGGAAAGGCATTAGGATATTGTCGCCGTTGATATTTATAGAGACGTCGATAATACCTTGAATTGGTACCGTGGTACCGTCTGCTACTTTTACTGCTTTGCAGTCCGATCTCCTGAGCTTTCTCTGGAGCACCTTACTCATTCCTTTGCCTATAAAGGAGTGCAGCCCCATCATCGAGCAGTGCTATGAGCTTGTGTCCATTGAGCTCAATATTAAAAAATAAACGGGGATCTTTGCTGGGAATTTGCTGAATAAAGGACTCGTTAGCTGCTATTTGGGAGGGGTGAGACCCTATGGGGGGTTTGGGTGAGAAAATACGGGTCCTTATTTCCTCTGGCTGCCGTTTCCCTGTTGCTTTGTGCTGCATTTAGGGCAGTCTCTAATATAGACTCCCTGGTCTCCACAACCATAGCAGAATACCTGAGAGCACTCTGCTGCCCAGTGACCCAAATGGTCACAAATAAAGCAGGGCTCTTTCTGCTTTCTAGGGTGGTTGGGGATTATCGGTGGTCTTATTGCTGCTCTATAATTGCTTCTTGGTTGCTGCTGACTTTGGCTCCTTGGCGATTCGGGCCTTTGCGGAGTCGCTGCTGCTTGTTGCCATTGCTTCTGGCTGGTGTTGGCGACTACCTTGTTCCACGACTGCTTTGGCTATGTGCTGCTGCTGCTACTTAATCTAGGGGCTCACGTTTTGCTGCTTCTATATATTTAGGGAAGTTCGACGCTGCTCTTCTTGGTTGGGGATTGCTAGGCTTGTTATATCGCTACTCGTGGTTGTATTTGGGGTTGGGTGTGTGGTTTTTGGGGGTCTGGGAAGGGTATGAGGATTTGGGATTGCTCGAGCTGCTTACTGCTGCTAGGCTGCGCGGTTTTTGCTGCTTCGGGTCGACGTAGGCATATTTTGCTAAGCCACAACCTTGCAATGTTGGTGGTGGCTTGTATGTCTCGTCGAGTAACCGCCTAGCTTCTTCCTTTTTGCCTAGCTTTTGTAGTTGCGCAAAATTATCAAATTGGCTTCTTTCTAACTTGCATCTGTAGCTAGGATGCAAATTTCGAAATGCTCTGTCCAATTGATCTGCTAGCGGAAGCGGAGGTTTAATTTGATCCAATATCCCTCGTAATTTTGATAGATACGTCGAGATGTCTTCATTTGGACCTTGCGTGCGATTTTCTACTATTTGCCGTAAGTTGCTCTGGATTTCCTCCGATCCATATTGCAATCGCACTGCGTCGACAAAGTCAATAAAATTTCGCCAGCTGCTCTTTTCTCTCTTGAACCAATCCCATGCTTCATCGTCGAGCACGGATGGGAGAGCTTTGATTATGTCGTCCATCGAGAGGTTATATGTCTCCTTGCATTCCTGGAGATTACGTAGGAATGTTTCTGGATCGCTTTTCCTTGTCCCTTTGAACTGGATGTGATATCTAGAGAAAATTTCCACCGTTCTCTTTTCTCTAGTGAAAAGCGAATCTTCTAAATTGCTGCAGTTTGAATAACAATTCCTAAAAGATGGGATCGACGTATTTGCTTGCTGCTGCTGCTGTTGCTGCTGGGGATATTGCTGCTGCTGGGGAGGAGGGATGCTAAATGTCGTATTTCTTTCAGGATTTAAGTTTTGGATTTGAGGCTCGTCGGCTATGCTGCTTTGGTGTGCTTGTTCTCGTCGTTGCTGCTGCTCTGCTAACTCGTCTTCCCATTGCACGCTGGGGAGAATTTTTCTGCTGCTGCTTGTGTGTGTGCTGATTCTCGGGTCGTTAGGGTTCGTTTGGTTACGCTCGTTCATTCTTCGCTCTGCTGCTGTTTGCTGCACTGCTCTAAATGCTGAGGGTTGTATGCTGCTTGTGGTTCTTGGCTGCGAGTTTGTATAAATATGTGTGCTTTGTGTTGCTGCGGGAGTTGTGTTTGGTACGAAGGGGTTATTCGATAAATTTTCAACTGTGGGAATGGTTGGAGCAACCGTAATAATTGGGTAATACGACGTTGAGTTTATTCCCAATAACGATACTGTTGTGCTTGGCGATGTATATAATAATTCTGGAAAGATCGGTTCCAATAAAAATCTTCGCTGCTCTTGCTCACTTGGCGACGGCGTTCTTAACTGCCTGCACGTTGATTGTGCATGCGGACGATATGCTGGATGTAGCAATCTTTCATTTATTGCCTCATTGCATTCCGTTGGCTCCTCCATTGTCAGTGGATCCTGGTACCGTCCTTGCGATTGTCCGGTTTGCAGTTCCACGTATAGCATCCGACCAGATGTAATATTTTGTGCTCTTGCTGCTCGGGAAGGGGGAGGGAAATTCGTTATTTCGGATTGTGTTAGGGAGAGATTCTTCTTCTATTGGGCTAAATTCTTCTAAGTGTCTTCCATCTACTTCTGGTCTCCATTCTGCTGCTGAGGGGCCATAATTTCTAATTAATTCGTATCCCGCTACGCGATCACGAATTGTGCGTATGTCATCGTCGATGTTCAGATCGAGCTGATTACAGTAAATTGTAATTTTCCCATCGGCGGTATTATTTATGGTGCGCCTAATTATCGCTGCACCTTGTGCTACATTATCGATATTTATTTTACTACCTAATTTGTAGTTAGCTGCCATTTTTAATTTTAACTTAATTATTCTATCAATAATTAAGAAGGGGAGGGTATAAGTTTGGCGCAATAAATCTGCAGCTCAATACTTATCGCAATTAAACTAACAGCCCAACGTTAAAAACTAAAAATTAAAGCTGAAGTTTCTTATATGCTAGTTATCTGCTTAAATATTATTCAGGGGAGAAACAATCCAAAATAAGGTCAATCGGGCAAGGGTAATAACAATATATCGGGTTTTTAGGTTTTCGGCTGCTAATAGGGAAAGGTGTAAAAATTATATAAAGTTTGCAGCGAAATGAGGTTATTAAATGCAATTAGTTGAAAAGCAAATGAAAAGAAGGAAAGAAAAAAAAATTGACTTATTATGTGCTAATTTACTTAGTTTATTAATTTGTTACAAGTAAACATAAAGTTATATTACTGTTACTTATTTTGCTGCTAGCAGGGAAAATAAGAAAACAAAAACAAAAAAAAACGTTTTCAATTTGCACGAAAAAATAAAAATTTTATTTATTGTGTATTATTTAAATACAGGTTTGCAAAATTATTAAATAATTAAATTGCAGCTTCTGCCCGAAAAAGGAAATGAAAATATTAATGGATCTTGCTCACTGTTAATTGTTAAGTGCACTTAATTATTTATATGAATATATATTATTATATATAAAGGTTAAATTATATAGAGCAACACAAAAAAAAAATATTAATTTTCACAATGCAAAAATAAAATAACGGGTTATAATAATGAATGGTATGGCTGCGATGAGAGAAGGGTGGGAAAAAGCGACACAAAATGTTATATTGCGTATTAGAAAATAAATACAGGTATTATAATTTATGAAAATATTGTGCACAAATTATAGAGAAAAATTATTATCAGAATATATATAAAAAAAAGTTATAGTGCATAAAAATATTATTTGCAGGAAAAGAAAACGAATTTCAATAATTATGTAATTATATAATTAATTAATTAAATGATGTAAAATTTAATACTACGTGTATAATTAACACGTGTTTATCAATTAAAGATGGCCGAAAATATAGCCACGCGGCTGCTTGCTCCTTCCCGTATGTGTGCTTCACGCGGGGGGAGGGAAAAATGGCTACGGCTTCTATACTTAAATTATTAAATTACGTCACGCTTGACGTTTACAATTTTTCTTTTATTAAAGTTAGAGAGAAAACAAGAAAACGCTGATTTATTTTACTGCTGCTGCTATATAATAATAATAATAAATGTATAAAAATAAATCCCGTGAATTTAATATCGGCTAAATAATGCGTAACGAAGCCATTTTAATGTAAAAAAAAAACGTGTCGATGCCGATAAACCACGTTGGGCGCCAATGTAACGGTCACGCTGGGGATTAGGGCGTGGCATCAAAGGCGAAATAAACGATTGAATTTATATAAAATATTATCAATTTATTACAAGAATAGAATATTATTTGGGCGCCAGCCGCGTACGATCGCGGCGAATTTATATATTTATGCTCGGCTGCGCGTGCGAGCTGCTGCTACCTGCTGCGCGAGGGGAGGGGAGGGGAGTAAAAGGGGAAGCACACTTACGGTCAGGAGAGATCGTGAAATACCGGTGCAGGGCGTGCACCCACCTTATTACAGTAAAGATCGTCTCCTGGAGTTGCTGCTCTGCGGTCAATGCTTTCACACACACACACACTCGAAACACACAAGTATCGATCGTATTCGGTCGTGAATCGGTTTCTCGATGCAGCCTCGATGGCGTCCCGATGAGCTCTCTCGAGCTCGGGCTCGTTCGCTGCTTCGCTGCTCGGGCCCGACGTGCGCGCGCAGCTTCTCGCGTCGAGTCGCCCGTTGGCCGCCGTCGTCTCGCGCGCCTCGTGTAGTGAGTGCTCACGGCCATGTTTATCAAGGCGGACGACGGTGCCGGGGCTGCTGCTTCCCACGGAGAGGACGGTGTTCCCGGTGATGTCAATTTATCGGCTAATGAGTCCACTCTGTTGCAGGTGGCAGACGGGACGGCCGATCTTCGAGTCTTCTCTCTCACTCGCTCTCACGGTGGCTGCTCAGCTGGTGCGCGTCGGGTCAGCGACTGCTGCTCTTCTTCGGTGCTGCGTTGCTGCGGGGATTCTGGCTGCTTCCTAGGTAAATATCTATCTCCCGAGGGAGTGCTGCGTATTATATACTAATTATTAATTGAGAGTTATGGTAATGTTATGATTACCATAACCTCACTTCCAATACTTATCGCAATTAAACTAACAGCCCAACGTTAAAAACTAAAAATTAAAGCTGAAGTTTCTTATATGCTAGTTATCTGCTTAAATATTATTCAGGGGAGAAACAATCCAAAATAAGGTCAATCGGCAAGGGTAATAACAATATATCGGGTTTTTAGGTTTTCGGCTGCTAATAGGGAAAGGGTAAAAATTATATAAAGTTTGCAGCGAAATGGTTATTAAATGCAATTAGTTGAAAGCAAATGAAAAGAAGGAAAGAAAAAAAATTGACTTATTATGTGCTAATTTACTTAGTTTATTAATTTGTTACAAGTAAACATAAAGTTATATTACTGTTACTTATTTTGCTGCTAGCAGGGAAAATAAGAAAACAAAAACAAAAAAAACGTTTTCAATTTGCACGAAAAATAAAAATTTTATTTATTGTGTATTATTTAAATACAGGTTTGCAAAATTATTAAATAATTAAATTGCAGCTTCTGCCCGAAAAAGGAAATGAAAATATTAATGGATCTTGCTCACTGTTAATTGTTAAGTGCACTTAATTATTTATATGAATATATATTATTATATATAAAGGTTAAATTATATAGAGCAACACAAAAAAAAATATTAATTTTCACAATGCAAAAATAAAATAACGGGTTATAATAATGAATGGTATGGCTGCGATGAGAGAAGGGTGGGAAAAAGCGACACAAAATGTTATATTGCGTATTAGAAAATAAATACAGGTATTATAATTTATGAAAATATTGTGCACAAATTATAGAGAAAAATTATTATCAGAATATATATAAAAAAAGTTATAGTGCATAAAAATATTATTTGCAGGAAAAGAAAACGAATTTCAATAATTATGTAATTATATAATTAATTAATTAAATGATGTAAAATTTAATACTACGTGTATAATTAACACGTGTTTATCAATTAAAGATGGCCGAAAATATAGCCACGCGGCTGCTTGCTCCTTCCCGTATGTGTGCTTCACGCGGGGGGAGGGAAAAATGGCTACGGCTTCTATACTTAAATTATTAAATTACGTCACGCTTGACGTTTACAATTTTTCTTTTATTAAAGTTAGAGAGAAAACAAGAAAACGCTGATTTATTTTACTGCTGCTGCTATATAATAATAATAATAAATGTATAAAAATAAATCCCGTGAATTTAATATCGGCTAAATAATGCGTAACGAAGCCATTTTAATGTAAAAAAAAAACGTGTCGATGCCGATAAACCACGTTGGGCGCCAATGTAACGGTCACGCTGGGGATTAGGGCGTGGCATCAAAGGCGAAATAAACGATTGAATTTATATAAAATATTATCAATTTATTACAAGAATAGAATATTATTTGGGCGCCAGCCGCGTACGATCGCGGCGAATTTATATATTTATGCTCGGCTGCGCGTGCGAGCTGCTGCTACCTGCTGCGCGAGGGGAGGGGAGGGGAGTAAAAGGGGAAGCACACTTACGGTCAGGAGAGATCGTGAAATACCGGTGCAGGGCGTGCACCCACCTTATTACAGTAAAGATCGTCTCCTGGAGTTGCTGCTCTGCGGTCAATGCTTTCACACACACACACACTCGAAACACACAAGTATCGATCGTATTCGGTCGTGAATCGGTTTCTCGATGCAGCCTCGATGGCGTCCCGATGAGCTCTCTCGAGCTCGGGCTCGTTCGCTGCTTCGCTGCTCGGGCCCGACGTGCGCGCGCAGCTTCTCGCGTCGAGTCGCCCGTTGGCCGCCGTCGTCTCGCGCGCCTCGTGTAGTGAGTGCTCACGGCCATGTTTATCAAGGCGGACGACGGTGCCGGGGCTGCTGCTTCCCACGGAGAGGACGGTGTTCCCGGTGATGTCAATTTATCGGCTAATGAGTCCACTCTGTTGCAGGTGCAGACGGGACGGCCGATCTTCGAGTCTTCTCTCTCACTCGCTCTCACGGTGGCTGCTCAGCTGGTGCGCGTCGGGTCAGCGACTGCTGCTCTTCTTCGGTGCTGCGTTGCTGCGGGGATTCTGGCTGCTTCCTAGGTAAATATCTATCTCCCGAGGGAGTGCTGCGTATTATATACTAATTATTAATTGAGAGTTATGGTAATGTTATGATTACCATAACCTCACTTCCAATCCTCTCCTAGCATACAGCTGTCAGTTACTGTGTGCAACTACATGCTTCCTTGTTTCCTTCTAATTAGGATTATTATTAATTATTTAACTGTTTCACAGCTTCCTGGATGTCTTGTTGCTGCTCGTGCTGCTCCATCTGGCACCTTGGGCCATCGTAGACTGCTTCATGGTCCTGGTGCGAAGCCTCGTGGAAGTTGTGTCGCCTCTCCTGACATGCTGCTTCCATGTGCTAGGGGGAAGGAACCAAGAGAAGTATTGGGGATTTGGGGAGCTTCGGGTAGGCTAGGTAGGCTTAGAGATGTGAGGGTAGGTAGGCTAGTTTGTATTGGGACTCGCTCGCTTATTATTATGACAGGTATTACGTACCTTGTCACAAGGTAAACCGGCGAATACCTTTGAGGAGGTATTCCGGTACAGGAGGGGGGTGTTTGTGACGTTGTCATGAGTAGAATATAAGAGTGCGCTGTGTGTGAGCATACACAATCACAGTAATTATTAGAAACAGAGAGTAATTATTGATTTAAACACTGACACACACTTTTCACATACACACGAATGCACTGTGAGTATCGGCACCAGTTGACAACTTACACGTGCGCGTGCGGTCAAAGCAACACGTACGCGCACGAGAATATAGGGGGAACGAGGAGTACATACATATACACATACACACGCGCGTATCCGCGGTACGTACACGAAGCAAATTTGAGGTTGGTGACGACTCCACCAGGTATCGATGACACGAGGGGTAGAGGTGAGAGAGAGGTACGTGCGCGATAGCTTTCTCTCGAGTTATGCTACCGCGCAACATGCTCGTGTTGATATCGTAGTAGGTTGACTATGCGCCAGAGTACAGTAGACGTACCTTAGATATACGTATATATATATATATGCTATTTCACGTCAAGTGGTACGATGAAAATTTTAAATCGCTCCAAAATTTGAGAACAGGCTGGAAATATCTTCAAGAAGATAGAAAAAAAATTTTAGGTGTTAAAAATAATTTGCTTAAGAGTTATTCCACCATGAAAAATGGAAATTTTTCAATTTTTTAGAAAAATTTTTATTTTCAAAGCCATTTAGCTCAAAATTTATTGATTTTTTTGAAAAAAGATTATAAAAAACTTTTGTTCAAAATAATCTTTAGAACTTATCTACCTGAGTTACAATTCTTAATTTTAAAATCTCGAAGAGATAGAACGACCGGAAATATTGAATATCAAAAAAAGGCGACCACGCCACAATCGACTTTGATCTAACACCTCTCAAAAGATCACATTTTTTGAGAGTTTTCGAATGGCAATGGTTAGATTATTGGCCAAGACCGCTAGTGTAAGTTATACCCCATAAACCTCATAAAATCACTAATTTTCATGTATTTTAGGGCATAACTTACACCAGCGGTCTTGGCCAATAATCTAACCACCGCCATTTGAAATCTCTCGAAAAATGTGATCTTTTGAGCGGTGTTAAATCAAAATCGATCGTGGCGTGGTCGCCTTTTTTTTATATTCAATATTTACGGTCATTCTATCTATACGAGATTTTAAAATTAAGAATTGTAACCCAGGTAGATAAGTTCTAAAGATTATTTTGAACAAAAGTTGTTTGTAATGTTTTTTCAAAAAAATGAATAGATTTTGAGCTAAATGGCTTTGAAAATAGAAATTTTTCTAAAAAATTGAAAAATTTCCATTTTTCATGGTGGAATAACTCTTAAGCAAATTATTTTTAACACCTAAATTTTTTTTTCTATCTTCTTGAAGATATTTCCAGCCTGTTCTCAAATTTTGGAGCGATTTAAAATTAAGTAATTGTGTCTAGAATTTATTCTTCTAGGTTAGAATTTCTAATTTCAAGGTGAATGTTATATAAACTACATGTCAATATTCAACTAAAAAAAGTGCGAGTGCGCCACGATTGATTTTTTTATCCAAAAGTCTAAAAGAAAACTCGAAGCAATATCTTTCAAAAGGTCTGTAGCATTTTTATGGCCTCCAATTCTGTAAAATGTTATGATAATTTTAAAAAACACGAAATTTTTTTAAAAATTTGAACGGGAATTACGATGTTAATTTTTGTGAATTTTTTCTCTTTCTTTAAATAAGAAGAATAAATTCTAGACACAATTAGCAACGAATGTTACATATAATTTTCTATAGTAAAAGTTGATAGATTTTGAGTTAAATAGCGGTGAACCAAGCTGGTGTTGAAAAAAACTTGGAAAAATTCACTTTTTGAGGTTACAATAACTTATGAGCAAATAAATTCCAGTATCTAAAATTTTTTTTCTGTATTCTGAGAAATATTTGCAATGTGTACCCAAAATTTGATGCATATTAAAATTTTGATCGGACCAGTTCACGTGGAATACCCCATATATATATATATATATTGCTTAATATAAGATTTACATTTATTTTATAACTAAATTTTGGTGATATTTGGTGTCGATTTGGAGTTTCATTTTTGGTGTCTTTCGAGTCCAATTAAGAGAATAGTTTTCGCGTCTGGTAATTGGATTTTCGAGTGTCGCACCACATAAGCTATTTTTCATGAGGTCAATTATCCTCGCGCAAGTTTGCGCATCCTAGTAAGACCAATCAAATTGCCGAGGGAATTTTCCACGAATCATCTCGAGTTTTTAGCTAAAGGAAACAATGATCGATAATCAGGCGATCTAGGAAAAGTTGTTACGGGGGTAAGCTTACCTCTCGATAGCGTCCTTCCGTTCTACTGGCTTCCGTCTTGAGAGGAAACCACGTTGGTAAAATAAGTTAAGAGAGATTTTTGAGAGTTTGAGAGGAGCCTCCATTTTGTTGTTTTATAGTGAGTTGAGAGTAACAGAAGTATAAAAAAAAACCAAGAGAATAAACTGACTGCAGTGGTACTAAGAACGGGAGTCAAATTAAAAAAAAAACTAGAAGGTGTAAATTAATAATTGTTTCGTGGATCTAGGTGAAATGTTGGTAATATAAATTATTTATTAAATTTATTTACAACTTCAAGATTTTTGGCGAACTGAAAAATTTAATATTTTCGGATTTTTATGATTTTTTAAAATAGTTGAATTCGAGTCTATTTTACAGGTGCATCTCTATGAATTGAGTAAGGTAGCTGATTCGATAATTTTAGAGTATGGGCAACGAAATTAATTTTCTTTCAGCTCGAGTATAATATTGTAATTATTCGAGTAGCGTCTAAATTTTTGGCGTGTAAAGGAAAACGCCAACGGAAAGCAGTTGAAGTATATCTATATACATTCAAAATTTATATATATAGATATACTTGCAATGTTAAATTGAAACTTTGTCGGTTAATTTTGACTTTTCCTTTCATTTCCCGAAAATCATTTTTTTTGCAAATGAAATATCGCTAGTAAAAGTAAAAGATGAGACATGATTTATACGTCTTGGAACGTCTTTATACTTATTGGCGGACTCCTTTTTCCCTTTAGGTGTAAGTAAGTGTGTGTATATGAGAGTGCATAGCGAGTTTATTAACTTTTCCTTAATCAATATAATTAACCCATTAAGTCCTGAATGGACAAATTTTCACTAGAGTTTCAACGCTTATATTTTATGTGAAAATGAATTGTAAAAAATATATGAATAAGCGTATTCGATGTAAAATTTGATGAACTTCCGGAATGTTTGGTTAGATTTTTAAAAAAATTTAACTGTCGAACACTGTACATCATTTTTTCCAAAAAAACATGGTTTTCAAAAATAAAATTTTTTTTCATTTCGATTTTTCAAATGCAATGTATTTAAGATTTAATGATCAAAATGCAGAAAACATGGTTTTTCCAACAGTTAATTGTTGATTATTTTCGGAATTATTTACTCATAAACCATCGACTTTAGAAAAAAATGTTACTGAACAAAAAGTTCTTAGAATTGATCAAAGAACATGCTGGAATTTTTCCAGAACTTTTTAGCAAGTTTCAGAATTTTTCAAAATTTTCAAATTTTGAAAAATTTAAAAAGGATTCTAATGTTTCTGAAAAAATTCGAGCGTGTTCTTTAATCAATTCTAAGAACATTTTTTTCGGTAAAATTTTTCTCTAAAGTCCATATTTTTCGAGTAAATAATTCTAGAAGATTTTTATGATTTTTCTGCGTTTCAGCCGCCATTTTATGTGTTTAAAAATTTTTTTTCAAAACCTAAATCGCTAGATTTTCAAGTTTAGGTTTCGAGGCCATGTTTTCTGCATTTTGATCATTAAATTTTAAATACATTCCATTTGAAAAATCGAAATGAAAAAAAATTTTGTTTTTGAAAACCATGTTTTTTTGGAAAAAATGATGTACAGTGTTCGACAGTTAAATTTTTTTAAAAATCTAACCAAACATTCCGGAAGTTCATCAAATTTTACATCGAATACGCTTATTCATATATTTTTTACAATTCATTTTCACATAAAATATAAGCGTTGAAAACTCTAGTGAAAATTTGTCCATTCAGGACTTAATGGGTTAATTAAAACAACTTAGGAATTGAAAGAGTCATATTGCGTTCGTGTTACAGGTGGTGTTGAATCAGCGTGCGGTTGCTTTATTATATATCAAATAAAATTTTATTAATCATAATTTAAATTAATCGTTTCATTTTTCTTAAATTAATGGTTAATTTTTAGTAGTTTGCTCCATGTGAGGTCTGTATTGTTATCGTGTTGTTTTTAAAAATCAAAACAAAATTATCACTCGGTGAACTCAAAGTAGGTTTCGCCATTTGTTCTGAATCCCCTTTTTGAGGCTTTTAACAACGGAATAGGTAAAATTGAGAGAGAGAGAGAGAGAGAGAGAGAGAGAGAGAGAGAGAGAGAGAGAGAGAGAGAGAGAGAGAGAGAGAGAGAGAGAGAGAGAGAGAGAGAGAGAGAGTTAAAAGCATTGCAATGAAATTGTTTTTATATATTTTGGTAATTTAGAATTAAAATCAAGGTCACACGAGGTATTGCAGCATATCTGGACCAAATACGGGATTTCATTTTTATTTAGTGAATTTCAGAGGTATTCCAGTTTATCTACATCATATATAATTTGCTAATTTTCGTGTTATTCCGGGATAGCTGCAACAATTACAATATTTCTTCGTTATTTCGGGAATTTTAGAAGTATGCCGGGATATCTGCACGAATTACAGCACGTCTTCATTATTTCGTTAATTTTCAAAGTATACTGGGATATTCGCACCAATTACGGGATTGCGTCTTCACTTGGGTACTTTTTGGGGTTTACCGGGATAATCGCAACAATTACGGAATTTCTTGGGCTTTTCGGGAGTTGCTGTGGTATTCCGTGACATCTGTACCAAGTATATGTACCTGTACCGGCATATCAGCACCAAATTGTTGTGTTGAATGAGTTGTTGTGGTATTCCGTGATATTTGTACCAAGTACGGGATTTTTTCTCTTATTTCTTTATTATCGACGTATTACGGCATACCAACACCAAATACGGGATTTCTTCTTTATTTAAGGAATTTTAGATGTATACCAGTATATCTGCACCTTTTGTATTATGGGAATTTTTGAGTTATTCTGGGATAGTTGCAACAATTACACTATTTTTTCGTTATTTCGGGAATTTTAGAGGTATACCGAGATATCTGCATAAATTGCGGTACTTCTTAATTATTTCGTGGATTACCAAGGTATACTGGGATCTCCGTATAAATTACGGAATTTTTCGGGCTTTTCGGGAGCTGTTGAGGTATTCCATAAAAATATACCAAACACGGGATTTTTACGTTTATTTCGTTATTATCAAGATATTCATATTGCGGTACTTCATCATTATTTCGTGAATTTTCAAGGTATACTGCACCAATAACGGAATTTTTTCTTTATTTCACAAATTTTTCACGTATTCCGGGGTACCTGCACTAATCACGGGATTTCGTCTGCATTTGGGTACGTTTTGGTGTACACCGGGATAACCGCTCCAATTACGGAATTTCTTGAGATTTTCGGGAGTTGCTGTGTGAAATCCCATAAATGGTCCGGCTATTCCGGAAAACGTAGAAAATTTACGATATTCTGTAAAAATTCCGTAGTTCGTGTCAAATCCTGGAATATTTAAAAATTCCCCCAAAACCCAAGTAATTCCGTAATTAGTGCAGATATCGCATAATCCCTCAAAAATTTCCGAAACAATGAAGCAAACCCGTAATTTGTGCAGATATCCTGGAATACCTAAATTTTCCGAAATAACGAAGAAATCACGTAATTGATGCAGCTATCCCAGAATACCTTCAAAATTCCCAAAAATCCGAAGAAATGATCCCGTAATTAGTGCAAATATTCCGGAATACCTCTAAAATTCCAGTAATAAAGGAGAAATCCCATAATTGGTCTAGATGTTCCGGAATATCGCAAAAAATCCATTTTCTCCAATATTCTTAAATATTGTTTATTGCATTACTCGATTTAATTAAATATACATAACAATAATTTATTTATATCTTTTATATATTTTAACATTAATTCGATGTGTAGTGATATGATTCGATAAAATTAGATAAAATTCGATATACTTCGATATACTTTATATTTATTTGTATATTCCTTAAGTAGACGCTAAAGGCACCGGTTTCATCGATATATTTTTGATATCGTAGATCAAAGTTTTTCCGCAAACAGAATAACCGATTTACGTGAAATTTTAGGAAAAAGTTATTATTTAATAATAAAGGGGGGACAACTAATAATAACAACAAGTGGCTAAGGCTATTTTGTCAGCGCATGAGAAATTTTATAAAACGAATATTCGATTAATTAAAAAGTTTTTAGGGAACAATAGTTATCCAACAAAACTTATTAATCATAACGTAAGAAAAAGATTAGAAAAAACAAAATATAATAATAATAATTCGCAACCAAATAACAAAGCAATACCAAATTATAAAGCTACTTTAAATATTCCTTTTGTATCCAAATTTTATGAACAAGTATCAGGCGCTATGAAAAAAAGGCTATTAAAGTGATACTAAAAATTTGTAACAAGTTTGGTAGTGTTATTGTAAGGAGCAAAGATGCTACAGATATATTAACAAAAACTAATAAAATTAACTGCAAAGATTGTGATGTTTGCTATGTAGGTGAAACAAAAAGACAGTTACAGTACCGAATTAAAGAGCATCAAACCAATATACATAAGCCAGATTCTCATTATGTAATTAATGATCATATGTTCACGAATAATCATTGCTTTAATTTTAATGACGTTAAAGTATTAGACACTGAAAAGAATTGGTATAAAAGACTGATATCGGAAATAATCCATAACAAATCAGAAATTAATACAATTAATATAAAAGATGATACAAAGAATCTTAGCCAACATTATAGTAACATTATTAATAATATTAAATTAAAATCAAAATTGTGAGAAAAATATCTTTCTTTAGTGACATAACCTAAAACTATATTTATCAGAAGGTGCCTAGCTATAGATCAAGTTGCGCGTTGTTCGATTGCAAATATGCGCGATTGGCAATCGAAGCATGTGCTATTGACAATTGGAGCATGCGCGATTTACAATTTGAGCATGGGCGACGCGGCAATTTAAAAGTGAATTATTACATTTTTTACACACCAAATAAATTTATGTATTGATCGTCTAAGCTTATAATTTATAAATAAATTATCGCTAAAATTTAATCAAATTTAATTGCAGATTCGAGTCATTTGTGTTGTTTAATTTATTATGTACCTAATAGATCTAATTTCAATTGACCGCACAGGTGTCCCTAGGAACGCAAAGCGAGACATTTGAATTATTTGTTATTAACCGTCTGTGCTACAATTGATATTTCGTTATTTTACCAATTTGACTGCCTTTTGCTAAATATGTGGTATTATGTATTAAATTACTTTGAGCTATTTTTAATTTATTAATTTAATTTATTTAACTTTTAAAAAATGAATGTTGATTATGGACTTAACTACTATGGAAAGGTATATATCACACATAACCTCAATTTCTGCGTAAAATTATAATTGTTTTTATTTAATTTTCTTACCTTTGTTTTCAATTATAGTGCGATGCATCAGAGATGCTATTAATTATACGTTTTATACGTTTATACTAATGACAAAATAGTTAGTAGTGCAAATAATTTATAATGCAATAGAATTGCTACAAAATTACTAATATGTATAAGATGTTTTAAAAATATTGTTATATTAATATTATTAATAAAGGTATAGCCTAATGAGGATGAAGGATATCCATCGAAACGTCGCCAAATAAAAACATACATGGTTTGTTCATCAAAATCGAAAAAAAACCTAATCCCTTTAAACTAATAATAACATTGTATAATTTTAGTAATAGTTGTATTCCCTAGCTATTACATAAATAAAAACTTAGTTTACGGAAAAATAAATTGTTGTTTGAAGAAAAACTTTGACCTACCAATTGTAGTAGGTACGTGGCTGTTTTTCCATTGTCTAGGATGTGATGTTATTGGTATAGAATTTATAATTGAAAAAACATTATTAAATAAAATACCTTCCGGTCCCATGCATCAACAATAAAATAATGAATATTTATTAACCATGAGAGAGAAACGAAGCTTCAATATTATTATATAAATAATTTGAATAATTAATGGAACGCGTACTGAATCACTCCCTATCGTCACCACTAATAATAATATCACTTAATATATTAGTAATTATAATTGACTCACCAAAAGATGTAAGGAAAATTAATTAAAAATAATAATCTGATAAAATATATCTTATATTGTAACAGGGTGAGTACTGGGGAAAAGTAAAGCCCCCTGTTAGGCCCAACCAGTCCCAACTTACCAACCTTAAGTGTACAGTCCCACGATGCGGTCGGGAATCACTTTGATTCCCGTGCAATGCCGTTAACAACGTCAAACACCTCGTTTAACTTTGATACCGTGTGTTGGGCCCTATGCCCAAAATTGCTAACTAGGATAAACACTGGAGAGGGCGGTATTCGTGGGAGAGGACTATGACCGGTAAAAACGTTATCAACAATCGATATTTTAAGTTAATCGTCGAAAAAGATCGTCTCGCCGAGTCAATTTATTAAATAAATAATTCAACAATAACAAATAAAACGTTAACAAATTTAAGGGGAGTCGTACCGATGACTACCACCGAGGTCAGCGCGAAAATAAATAGCCAAAACCTATTAACTGTCGAGTTATGAGCAACCGATCCGGGAATGATCGGCTGCTTAACCTAATGGCTATACGTCACACCGTGTGACGTATGTATCTCTGATGTAGGGAGCTCTGACGTAGATGCTTCCTACGTCACGCGCGCCTTCTCTCGTGAAGTGGCTCCCGCGAACCACCGACCGGATTACCCGGGCGGGATTTGACATGAGAGGGGGAAAAAGAGGAACGCTTCCTCTCCTGGACCGTACCAGGTAAATCGGGACACCAAATATGAAATAGACACGCGGGTCTAAACATGGTGCACCACTTACCGTGTATTTGACTATTTCGTCTCGGCGGGAAAAGACTGGGCAATAGAGAGGGCTTGTTCTCGTGATGATTTCTCTCTATCTCTCTCTCACTCCAACTGTCGGGAAGGCTGCCGACTTCTGGCTTCCTAATTCCCCTTCCTGTGGGACGTGCTGCTCTGCACGCCGACGTAGAAATTGGTGGGGAGAAAACCTCACAGCCACACACACTAAATGCACCAGTTCTTCAACCTTTTTTTATCACGTAAAAAGTAAACGCCGGACATCAACACGTTGTTGTTGCGCGCTGTATATCCTCTTTCGCGTTGCTTACCTGATCGGTAACTCGCTTACCGTTATACCCCCTTCCAGATTCCGCATACTCTGTATGTGGACTGTGTCCTCAAAGAACGGGAAAGAGGGTTAACGAGTTGCTCGTGATCAGATTTATCAGGATGCAAGGAAACTGTTTCAGACGATTGATATCCTTGCAGCGGCAGAGCGGACAAATAGGTTCGTCAGAACCTCCCGTTCCGCTCGTTGAAGGCTGGGTTACAGGTTAACCTGTATTCAAAGGCAGCCTCTTTGAAGGCCGCCTCAGCCTTCGGCCGCTGCTGGCGCTTTACGTTTGCTTCGGTCGTGAGCCCGGAGGACACCCTCGTCCTCGTCTCGGGGGAACTGATTTAGAATCTGTATTGGCAGACCGCTCTACGGGTGAGCGGCGCTTGACGGTTGCGATTGCTTTCCGAGGACGACCATGCTGTCGTCTGGTAACGCGGGACCTATCTAAAGACGTACGCGCCGCATTCCGCGGATTACACCGAGTTCCTTCGCCAGGAGACTCGCTCGCATTATTCTCCCTCGCAAGGGAGCATTCTTTCGCTACAGATGGGTCGCACATCGACTGTTGATCTCTCGGCGGTTGAGGTTGCTCACGATGATCCTCATCACTTGACTCAACATCATTTTCGGGGACGTATCTCTTCAGATGCTCTATATGAGATATTTCTTGGTCCGCTTGATCATCCTGTATGACATACGTATTCATACCTTTTCTACTGACTATCAGATATGGCCCTGTGTAATTCTGAGCAAGCTTAGTCGAGATACTTTGTGCGCTGGACGAGAGGGTCCGGTTGCGTTTCCACACCAGATCTCCTACCTCGAATTCCGCTGGCCTTCGCCGTGAGTTGAAGATTTCGGCTTACCGGGCCTTACTGGCAGCCGACTGACGATTTGCGTTCTTGTGCATTCTGGGCAACTCTGATTTTGTCGTTCCTGCAGTCTACGGAACTGTTGCTGGGCAAGCCGGTCTTGCTCTCGACGAGCTGTACTAGGCGCCTCGGGTTGGCGACCGTAGTTCAGCATAGCCGGGCTCCATCCAGTAGAACTTTGCACCGCTGTGTTTAGTACAAAGACTAACTCTGGCAGCTTGTCGTTCCAGTCGCTGTGCTTATCCTGGATATACGACGCCACCATTATCTTATGGGTCCGATTGGCCCTCTCGACAGGATTGGCCTGTGCGTGATAAGGGGGTGTCGTCGAATGATACACTCCCTTAGTTTCGAGGTATTCGTTTACAAGTTTATTTTTAAACTCGGTCCCGTTGTCCGAATAAAATACTGCCGGAGTGCCGAACCGGTTAATCACTCGTTCGTGAAGCTCGCGGATTATCGTCTTTGCGTTAGCTTTTCTTACCGGGCTTGCTTCAATCCAGCGCGTGAATAAATCCTGGAATACTAGGATGTATTCGTATCCTCGGCTAGAGCGTGGAAGCGGGCCGGTGATATCTCCTGCATACCACTTGCCATGGTCTGTCCGATTGACGGTGACCCATTAACCCTGAAGGAAGACGTTGCTTGATCTTACATTACTAGCACACTTGACATCGCCTGACGTAATCCGCAACTTCTGCGTAGAACCGTGGCCAATAATAATTTTGGGCCACGCGGGCGAATGTCTTTTCTCTTCCGAGATGGCCAGCTGAGGGGTCATCGTGACACTCTCTCAGAATAGAGTGACGATTCTCTACGGGTACGACCAGCTTCCATGCTTGCTCGTCATCCATCACTTCCTCTAACTCCTTGTCAGGGCGATAGATGTATACATTTCCTCCGAGTAGTTTCCAGTCGGGGAAATCACGAGGTCTGTCAGAAACGTTCTTGATCCAGTCTAGGTACCAAGGATCTTTAGTAGTTTGAGCCCACGACATTGCTGCTACCGTAGGCTCGTCGTCTTCATATATGCGAGATAGGGCATCGGGAATGTGATGCAGAGCTCCTTTTCTGTGCTCGACGACAAAGTCATGAGCTTGAAGCTCTAGAGCCAATCTCGCTAGTCGGCTGGTTGGATTTCTCATATTACACAATCAGCGAAGACTACTGTGGTCTGTTATCACTTTGAAGTGATACCCTTCGATGTACGGTCTGAATTTATTAATAGCCCAGACCACGGACAAGCATTCTCTCTCCGTAACGCTATAATTCTTCTCGGGTGCTGTGAGAATGCGACTGGCAAACTCAATGACTCTTTCCTCTCTGTCTATCTCTTGGACGAGCACGGTTCCTATGCCGGTATCGCTCGCGTCTGTGTGCAGGCTAAACAGTCTATCTGCACTGGGACGTTGAAGAACTGGAGGAGTCATGATCAGGGCCTTCAGCTGCTGAAAGGCTTGCTCCTGTTCATCTAACCACTCGTACCCTTGGCTCTTCTTCGTTAGACGGGTAAGCGGCTTGGCAATCGTGGCGTAATCCGACATAAAACGCCGATAACCACGACGCCATGCCGAGGAATCGTCAAAGCTGTTTGAAGTTCTTAGGAGCCGGATAAACCCTTATAGGCCCTGTCTTGGCTGGGTCGGGACGAATTCCATCCCTGTTGACCAGCACGCCAAGATACCTAACCTCATATTAACAAAAGACACACTTGTCTTTATTTCCTGTCAAGTTAACTTCGGTCAGTCTTTGCAGCACTATCTCGAGATACTTCTTGTGCCCTTCAAATATCTCGGTGACTATAATAATGTCGTCGAGGTAAGAAAAGGATTGAGCTTGAGATCAGAACCAACAACTTGGTTAATCATGCGTTGGAAGGTCGCGCCAGCGTACGCCAATCCGTATGGCATCCGCTTAAACTGATAGAGTCTCATTCCCGGGACTGTGGAAGCCGTATAAGGATGCGATTCCTTCAAGAGAGGTATTTGATGGTACGCTGAGTTTATGTCCAGCGTACTAATGTACCGACATCTCTTCAGCTTGCGCAAGATATCCTGGATGAACGCGAGGGAATAAGCGTCTGGTTTCGTTAGCGCATTGACTTTCCTAAAGTCAATGCAAAACCGACGTGATCCGTTCTCCTTGCGTACCATCACCACGGGGTTTGACCAACCGCTATCCGAGGGTTCTATGATCTCTAAATCTAGCATCTCCTCCTGGATCTTCTCCGATACCGGGTAATACTTCTGCTTTATCGGGCAAGCTGATCCCACATCAATCGAGTGCTCGATGAGTTGGGTTCGCCCGATTTTGGGAGAAGTATTAAACAGCACTTTGCTTACTAGCGCTCGCAGCTCTTCCCTTTCCGGCTCGGTTGCGTCCGCTATCCCAGCGGACGACAGGGTGGTCATACCTCCTATGACAGCCAATTGGGAGACGATGGCCGCAGCGCATCCTCCAGCATCTTTGCGATGCGGTCGACGACGTCAGGCTCGCTTGGTTTGGCCGAGGTTACCACAGCGGCCGCTACCTTAGCCTTCGGCGAATCTTTTTTCCGCTTCAGCTTATACGCCATTTCGGGAAGCAGAGACCGTTCCTCCGTAAGTGGTGGACGATATACTTTCTCGCCTTTTATCATCTGCTCCGCTTCCGTGGCGAGGTCCAGCATCTGTTCAATTGAGCTCACTTCCGTTCTCTTGAATAGCCGTTGAAGCTGTGGCAGCATGTTCCGATACAAATGATCGAGCTACTGTGCTTCAGTCGGCGTAGGAACTATCTTTCGCATTATTGCGATAGAACACGTCATATAGTCCCTAACCGGTTCATCGGGACCTTGAGTCCGTGCGTTGGACTCAGCGATGATCCTCTGCTGGAAACGTTGGCTCATTCCGTACCAACGTTTAGCCGAAGTCACGAAATCTTGCCAGGAGTGCCACTTGTGTTTCTCATTCTGGTACCACGTGGCGGCAGTGTCTATCAGCAGTTTCGAGAGTGACGGCAGTAACTCGTCTTCTGACAGGTTGGCCAGGATCCTGCAATCCTCGATCCTGGTTAGGAAGGCCTCAATGCTCCGGCTATTGCCGCCAGAGAACCAGACCTGCCACTTCCTAACAATGCCGCCAACATCCCGAGGTGTTCCATTCAACCTCGATGACGTAGAGAAGCTTGGTGTTGGAAATGTCTGACTGTTGTTTCCAAGCTCCATCAGGCTTAGTCTGAGGAGCGCTTGTGCGTTGTTGCTCGCCATTTATTTGCGCCTCACTTATTTCGCTCACATCAGAACCATAACACGTATATGTGTCCCGAAATCGCACATGATGAGATTGGTTGGCACCGTCCAATCTCGTGCTGTGAGCGGTTTGAGTGCGCTCGGACATTAGCTTATCCACCTTCTTTGTAAGGTCATTCACTTTTTGGATAAGCTCACCAAGGTCTGGGAGAACGATCGAGGGATTTTAAAAATGTTTCCCTCGTCTG
Source organism: Theocolax elegans (assembly GCA_026168455.1). NCBI lineage: Eukaryota > Metazoa > Arthropoda > Insecta > Hymenoptera > Cerocephalidae > Theocolax > Theocolax elegans. Next base: position 36,781,476 of record CM047427.1, on the reverse strand, counting down.
AGACCAATGACAGACATTCTTCTGCTCGTTCGGGTTGTGGCTCTAAATTAGTCGCGGCTGACGTCGCTTCGTCTAACTCGACGTCAACGAAATCCTGCACCGTCCTGTGCAGGTTGTTCTTAACCGCCGCGTTCTCCCGCAGTACCAGATATACTTCCTGAGCTGGGCTAGGTTCATCAAACTCCTCGTCTTGATGTTCACCTAGCATCTGCAGCCACCTATTTCTCCGATGGAGACGGCTGCGAACTGCTGTGGCTTCATCCTCCTCCTGGATAAACTCCTGGGCCGAATAATTCCTTAATAGCCACTGGTGGAGTCGCTCGGCATTCCTATGAACCGAGCCTGCCGATTTTACGTTCAAGGCGTCTAGGTGTAGTTTAATTTGCTCCCGGGTGAGCGTCTCGATCCATGCGTCAATCTGACTATCGGCGTCTTTTTACTGAGCGACCATCTTCAGTTGTAGCGTCGTTTATACGTTTAACAGTATGTAGCCTCGCTGGCTCGACGCACTATGTGTGTGCAAGGTTATGTGTTGTCGAATATTTAATTTTGGCTTTACTTGCCAAATGTCCAATCCGCGTAACTGCGTTTTGGTTCTACTTTGACCAAGGAAGCACTACAGAGTTTAAAATATTTTAAACAAATTTGCTAATAAATTTACCAATAAACTACTGCCTGGCTCTTTCCTTGCGCTAACTTAACGGTACTATATAATAAATAATAAATAAATCAATAAATAAATAAATTAAATAATTAAAGTTATCGCGCGCTTGACCTCTTACAAAAATATAACCTATAATATATCGAATTAGAATCAATCTCCAATTGGTTGGCTACTAATAAATTGTCTTTAAATGTTAAAAAAACAACTTATATTACATTTGGAAATTATTGCGATAGTGTACCTGAGGTTAATAATTTTAATATTCATATAAATAATGTTAACATAAATAGAGTTGAGTATACCAAATACCTAGGTGTAATTTTTGACTTTAGAATGAGTTGGGGTAAACACATTGAATATATTGTTAATAAAACAAAATATCTTATCTTTGTGTTTCATAAACTGGCCAAGATTATGAACCTGGATACGCTTAGAATGATATATTATGCTTTATTTAATAGTATAATTAGTTATGGTATAATAGCTTGGGGTGGTGCATATAATAATTATATGAAAATATTACATAGTTTGCAGCAAAAATTATTAAAAATTATAAACAAGAATAATTTTATTATTGAAAATAATCCACTAAGTATTGAACAGATTTTTACACTAGATTCATTAATGTTCCATTACGAATCTCTAAAAAGCAATTTTATGTCTTTAACAGCATAACGAGGAAAAAAAATTTAATTTTACCTCGTACAAGAAGAACAATTAGTTGTAAAAATAGTTATATCAAAGCAATAAATATATTTAATGTGTTACCTAACGATATGAAAATCTTAAGCACCAAAAATAAGAAATCAAAAATTAAAAAATGGATTAAAAATAATATATATTAAAAAAAAAGTTTTTATTTTCTGTTGTATTCGTCACAAATTACTTTTAGCTACAGTTGTATACTATTTGTTACTTTGAATAATTGTTAAAGATTTATTATATTAGATTAGTTTAATACTTAAGTTAGTTTTAAGTTTTCTTTTTGTAACCAGTCCCACCAACAGATAACTCCGTTTATCTCTGTGGGAGGTTTGCATGATGTATGTGTTTCTATTATGTAAATTCTTTTCTGGTTAAATAAATAAATAAAAAAATAAAAATAAATAAAATATAATTTGTAAAGGTCTGAGCCAGGTTCTAAGCTTCCTGTTTTGTGCCAGCAAAAACCAGTTATCCCTTGCATACACTTACAAATAATATATTTTTACCCATTAATTGCCACCAGGTTATGTCGCGCTGTGTCGCGTTCTTTCGTTCCTCTAGGTGGCGCTTGTTACTTGGTTTGGTCCAAACTACCCAATTTCCAAGTAACGCTGGTCGGTCTATCGATTCCGTTCGAAAACCCACCAAATTTCCTATTTGTGCGACCTATTTCCAGTGGCGCCACCTATGTTCGACCAGGAACCAATTTCCTGTGTCCACTACTAAGAGTCGAGGCGAGAAAATTAAAAAAAAAAATTTATTTGTTATAAAAAAAATTGTATTTGTTTATAACAATACTATTTGTTAATAAACAACTCCCGTCTCATTAGGGAACGAAAGAGTACCGAAATATACTTCACAACTTGGAAACGCGACTGCTGACCTCGTTATTGTTCGCGAGTTATCTATTTGTTAACTAACAATATTATTAACAATTGAACAACTATATCGTGCTTGTTGATTTTTCCGATGTCCTTTATCCCAAATCCACACGTATTGGGCGCCAGTTGTAACGGGGTACAGATTGCGCGAGGCAGAAGCCTCACCACTGCGCTACCATTTGCAATTATCCCGGCTAGTCGACTTGGTCCTATCGACGATCGTCGCCGATAATGCAGGGACCTACCTGCGCCGACACTCGAAATCTGTAACTGTTATAATATATATATATTAACACTATGATCTATGATCGATAGAATGAAAATGGCGAGGATCCATTTTCAAAGCCACGTCAGACTTCTTCGATTTTCTATCTCCCTCAATCTTGTAACATCCCTATTTTTTTCTCTCTCGTTACCTGCGGGGGATCCGGCAATATTGTAATCTTGCAACACTTCCGTATCCGTTACGGGTATAATAAAGCTATACGTATTTACCCCACTGTAGATAAAAATGACAACTAATTTGCATAGGTTATCATTGTCCCAACTGGTATTTCGACTTTCCGTATTTGAGGTAATTACTGTCATATATCGTAATATGCCTGTATAATTACGTATACGGATGTCTCATCTGTAATAAAGTTATCTATTTCTTGGTACAATAGATTACTGTATCAATCCCTAACTAATAGCGCGAAATTTAAATATAAATTTAATTCCCTACTATTATATTACACGTGTATTAGATTATAATACTCAAGTGTTCCCCCACTAATCTAAACCGATTCAAGATGGTAACAACTGAGCGCGGGCCGACACGTAAACAACGCGCCTCGCAGACGATTCGCCGGATGCGCGTGATCCCCACCGTCGGGGACAGTACCCGGGTTGGAGTTTGCGCACACGCGAGTATACGGCCACCGAGGTGACACCTACTGATTTAAGGGGGTGCCATACTAGATTATTACCGACCGAGTCAGATGGATACATTATTACACTTAATGAACATATTATGGTTTTATTTGCAACACGCAAATACAGAAGCACTAGATAATCACATAATACGTATTTATACGAACTTTGAAGTCAATATGTGAAGGACACCCCAAAAAAAGTTTGCACGGAAAAAATAGTCATTTTTCCGTGCAGAAATTTTTTAGCGTGTCCTTGTTGTATTGCACTGAAACTTTGTAGAAAGACATATTACACCATTATCTAGTACCTCTGTATTTCCGTTTTGCATAATATTGACAAAAAATAAATAGTTTATATTATTGACAACGTTATCTTAGTACCAATTTTGCCGCTAGAGTGCGCGACGCGCTTAGTCTGTACTTTGTATTGTATACTTAGCGTGGAAGCACATGCGCAAATGGTTGTATCAATATGGCGTTAAATACCATAATTCATACACCGGCCTTATATCAATAAAAGACATATAATAAAAGTCGTGCTTATGCATTGCAGAATGACGACATTCTTAGCTTATTTAACCGGGGCAACAATGGAAAGCAAAGACGATAAAAAATCAAAATATTTTTATTTAGAGGCCACGGTTGCCTTGCATGTTCCCATCTCTCTCCCTCTCTCTCACTCTACCCATCTCCGTCCATCTCTCTCTCTCTCTCTCTCTGACGCTATACAGCATACGTACGCGCATGCGCATGCGCAATTTTCGGATAACTAGTGACGAACTTCTCGCGGCTCGTGTCCCGTTGCAGGATTACCAAGTTTGCTCGGTACAGAAAACATGTAAAATTGTCAGCTGTAGCCCTAGGCGGCCGACTCGCGCGTCGAGTCGTCGAGTTACCCGGCCGCGTAGGCTATATTCGGCGGTGTGTAAGGCTAGTAATCGTTTTACCGGGGAATTAACTCGATTTAATTATCTCTCGTTTAACTGAACAAAGTAGCAATGGGTTTTTTTTGTTGATAAATTACAAATATAAATTACATTAATTATTTACTGATAAATATTTTGAAAAACATAAAAACGAAAACTAAAAATAATAAGTAAATCCGTTTTAAAATGCGAAAAATTACAAACAAAAAATTAATATTGTGTGAATAATAAAAATAATAATTATACATGGGTATTGTTTACGGTAAACGACACTTTCATAGAATTTAGATAAACTCGTAAAATGCCAAACTAAAATAAAACACTTTTAAAAAAGCGAAAAATTGTCAGCTGGATGCCTAGGCGGCCGGCTCGCGCGTCGAGCCATCGAGTTAGCCAGCCGCGTAGGCTATATTCGACGGTATGTAAGGCTAGAAATCGTTTTTCCCGGGAATTAAATCGATTTAAATATCTCTCGTTTGACTGAACAAACTAGCTATGGGTTTTTTTATGTTGATGAATTACAAATATTATTTATATGCATTATTTATTAATAAATATTTTGAAAAACATAAAAACAAAAACTAAAAATAATAATTAAATTCGTATTAAAATGCTAAAAATTACAAAAAAAAAATTAGTATTGTGTGTTTAATAAAAATAATATTTATACATGGGTATTGTTTATGCAAAACCACACATTCGTAGACTTTAAATAAACTCGTAAAATGACAAACAAAAATCAAGCACGTGTAAAAAAGCGAAAAATTGTCTGCTGGAGGCCTAGGCGGCCGGCTCGCGCGCCGAGTCGTTGAGTTAGCCGGCCGCGTAGGCTATATTCGACGGTGTGTAAGGCTAGAAATCGTTTTTCCCGGGATATAAATCGATTTAAATATCTCTCGGTTGACTGAACAAAGTAGCAATGGGTTTTTCTATATTAATAAATTAGAAAATATTTATACTTATATTTACTAAGAATATTTATAAAGCAATGGGTTTTCTATATTAATAACATTAGAAATATTATTATTATCTTATTTACTAATGAATATTTATAAAAGCATAAAAACGAAAAATAAATATAATTAAATCCGTTTTAAAATGCGAAAAATTACAAATAATAATTAGTATTGTGTGTTTAATAAAAATAATAATTATACATGGGTATTGTTTATGCAAAACCACACATTCGTAGACTTTAAATAAACTCGTACAATGACAAACAAAAATCAAGCACGTTTAAAAAAGCGAAAAATTGTCAGCTGTAGCCCTAGGCGGCCGGCTCGCGCGTCGAGTCGTCGAGTTAGCCGGCCGCGTAGGCTATATTCGACGGTGTGTAAGGCTAGAAATCGTTTTTCCCGGGAATTAAATCGATTTAAATATCTCTCGTTTGACTGAACAAAGTAGCAATGGGTTTTTCTATATTGATAAAATACAAACAATATTTATATTCATTATTTACTAATATATATTTTAAAAACATTAAAAACAAAAACAAAAAATAATAATTAATTCCGTTTTAAAATGCAAATAATATTAATATTGTTTAATTATAAAAATTATAATTATTGCAGAGCGAAGCGAAATCGTCCTATGGAGCAACTGCGCTGATTTTCATGCTTCCGGTCTAACTTCGAGAACTGGAAAACCGTTTTACTTTTCATGCTAAAGATTTAAAGGCCTCTTCTTAATACTACAAGGATGTGCTGTATAAATTTTGGGAGCCAAATGACGATATTTGCATGTTTCTTTATTGATATTCGATAAACTTAAAAAATTATCACTATTGTACACACACACACCCAAACACGCACACACACAAACACACACAGTCGCACACATACTCGCACAGACACACGAACACCCATACACACACACACGCACACACACACGCACGCACACACACCCACGATAACGCATACACGTACACAGACACACAGACACGCACAGGCACACGCCAACAGACACACTAACACACACACACGCATACACACACACACAGACACACGTTCTAATAATAGGTGTAATAGGAAATTCTTTATTATAAATAAATGGTCCCTTGAAAGAATCAAATGCAACTATAATATAGCGTGATAGGACAGGCGGGGAAATCATTTCATCATATAAAATCGCAGTTACTTTTCCTAAAGAACCGTTTACTAATCCACCGTTAACCCAAATATTGTGACGAAGCATAACTCTACAACCAATAGATAGTAGTAAATTTGTTTGAAGCCCAGATGATTCATTATTGTCGGCACATATGATGGGTTTATCAACAGCATTAATGGGCACGACTGCACTTTTTAATTTTTTTAAACATGCTTTATTTTTAGCGTGAACCATTTCATTTGTACAATATAATGTATATAAATTATAATATACATTTGATTTATAATTACGTAATGTGTGAAAAATAGTTTATGTTAGTTGCATATAAAGATCTTGAATAGGAGAGGCCAAGATATTTGGATCAAATTATAGGACAAGATTTGAGAATAAGCTGAAATCATTAAAATTTGTTCAAAGTTATGGAAAAATAAGAAATATAAAAAGTTTTAACGAAAGTTTACAATTAAAAATTAATTCATTATTTCGCCAAAATTTATTTTATTATTTTATTTATTTTCACATCTTTGAACCAAATCGATCAAATTGAAATTTTCTTTAAATTGTATCTATGTGGTCTTATCTTTTTTGTTGTTTATAGTTTGAAAATTTATGTTTGTGTATACTTTTTTTTTACTCTCTTTGCTTATCATCCCATATACCCATTAAACGGGTTTTTACAGGGACACCCCTACCACCTATGTGTGGGGGTGAAAAACATTCCAATTTTTCCCATCCGGTCCCCACAGTCTCGCATTCGCCCGGGGTTATGCCTGTGAGGAAGGGAAAACCTTGTAGGAAAACCTTCCCCGAGACGGCCGGTGTATTGAAACATTCTGTTTAGATGTTCAGGTCACCTTGTGTAGGCCCAAACACCGAAACGGAATGTTCCACACCTTCCGCTGACGTTGTGAAGTGTGGAAAAACACCTAACCGATCCCGAAAGCCGCACAAGAATGGTGTCACCCATCCAAGTGCGAACCGCACTCAGTGCTGCCGTGATCGGCCGAGGTGCGTCTCCGCCACACCGCCACCGTGGCGGTTATTTATGTTTGTGTATTTTTTAATCATAACCGATTAAATTCAAAGTAAAATTTGGAAAAATTTTTTATTAGCCTATAATATTAAAAAATTTTACCGTTAGGGTTCAAAAGTGTAAATATCTTTATATTTTTATTTTATAAAACACATTTTTTAAATCTTGTTTGATTCGTGATCCGAATACCCTTAGCTTCTCCTAGTAAGTCTTGAAATTATTGATTTTTTATTACTCACACACACACACGCGCATAAATTTTTTATATTAAATCATATTTGTTTATAAATTAATTAATGAGATTGCATAAGATTAGAATATACCGATCATTTTCTTGTAACTCGCTCAGCAATATGCTACATTTATGTTACCACTAGTTATACATGGTTATTGCTTATGCAAAACCACACATTTATAGACTTTAGATAAACTCGTAAAATGATAAACAAAAATCAAGGTTGGATTAAAGGAGTGAAAAATTGTCAGTCGGAGGCCTAGGCGGCCGGTTGGCGGATCAAGTCGTCGAGTTAGCCGGCCGCGTAGGCTATATTAGACGGTGTGTAAGGCTAGAAATCATTTTTCGGGAGGGATTAACTCGATTTACATATTTGTCGATTGACTAAAAAAAGTAGCAATGGGTTTTCCTATATATCGACAAATTATAAATATTATCTATATTTATTATTTACTGATAAAAATTATTTATTCATAATTGAATTAATAATTATATTAGGGGAAGCGACAACTGACAATAATATTTATGTTGTTTATTTAATAAAAAAAAATAAATATACTTGGTTATCTCATTAATTCAAAACCAGATATATATATATATATATATTGATTAAATATATATTTGTTAAAATGAAGATGAAAATGAATAATTATTAGCCGTTTCAATGAATGAAAAATTACAAATAATATTTATATTGTTGATTTAATATAAATTAAAATTGTACATGGTTATTATTTGTACAAAACTACACATCTATAAACTTTAGATATATTCGTAACATAACAAACAAAAATCAAGGTCGTTTAAAGGAGTGAAAAATTGTCGGCCGGAGGCCTACGCGGCCGGCTCGCGCGTCGAGTCATCGAGTTAGCCGGCCGCGTAGGCTATATTCGTCGTTATGTGAGGTTCAATATCGCATAATTTAAAAAATTTCACGTATTATTTAAATTATTTGATAATAATAGTTTTTAATTAATTCTGATAGTTATGTAGTAGATTGCTATGCATTAATAGATGCTATACAAATTAGTAAAAATTAATAAGAAATCACGGCCTTTTATCAAGGCGCGAGTGTCGATAGAACGGGTTGCGTCGGTCTCTCGTTCGACTAGAGTCCGTCCGCGCGAATGCGCAGTTGTGCTTCCCGCGTCGATACTAGTGAGGTTCACGTCGTTCGTGACCGTTTCAGCTGGATAACAAAACGGCTTGTAAACATTGTTGTGTTTTTTCGTGAGCATTGTGCTATATGGTGAAAATTTCGAAATACTCGATGTTGATTTTTCTGACTACATCAATGTTGTCGAGTTCATACAATTACTCTTGTATAAGATAAATACCCAGCTATCCAGTGTTTGATGGCGTCTGACTTAAAGGTTATGTTTGATACCCAAGAAACTGCAAACAAATCATGTGTGATGGATGTCGGGCCATAGGATCTCTATTTGTGAGTTGGTTACTGTCCATATTTACGTCCACTAATCATCTACCAAACCCAAGTACTTCAATTAATGCAACGGCATTTGTCTATATTAGTAATTAAGCAGTCCATATACGAGAAATTTCAGGTACTCCTTGCATACACATAATAAAGGTTATGTTTGATTGCATACATATTATTGTCTTTGGAAATAATACCCAACGCCAAACCATTATGGAGATCTTATTCTCTACCTAAAGAAGTGCAATCAAATTATGTGTGATGGATGTCGGGCTATCTTGTAGGTGAGAAATTAACTGATTGACCGTATTTATGAGAGTTGTGTTTATAGGTTAGGTTGCTGTTTTTTCTCTTCAATTATTGCATTGATCATCTTCTATTTGTATGAATGTTTAGTTCATGTACAAAAAACTTTTTAGATACATCCAGGTTGGCGTCAAAGTGCATTTGTACATCCCTGTCAGTAGTCGGATCCGGATCGATATTTATTTGGTCTTTCTTAATCCAGGTAACCTCCTGTTACTAATAGGTAGCTACGACAGCCATGAAATTTTCGAATTAGCAGTAGACCTATGATGTCAATGTATCCTCTAGCTAATGCTGAATACAATTACCAATTGGACCTCGAACAGCTGTCTATAATAGCAATGGAATTTCCATCTAACTGCTGGTTACAGTAGCCATAGAATCTCTATCTGTGAGTTGGTTACTGTCCATGTTTACGTCCACTAATCATCTACAAAACCCAAGTACTTCAATTAATGCAACGGCTTTTGTCTATATTAGTAATTAAGCAGTCCATATACGAGAAATTTCAGGTACTCCTTGCATACACATAATAAAGGTTATGTTTGATTGCATACATATTATTGTCTTTGGAAATAATACCCAACGCCAAACTATTATGCAGATCTTATTCTCTACCTAAAGAAGTGCAATCAAATTATGTGTGAAGGATGTAGGACTATCTTGTGAGTGAAAAATTAACCGATTGACCGTAATTATGAGAGTTGCGTTTGTAGATTAGATTACTGTTCTTACTCTTCAATTATTGCATCGGTTTTCTTTTATATGTGTGAATGATAGGTTCATGTAAAAAAACTTTTTAGATACTTCCAGGTTAATGTCTAAGTGCATTTGTACATCCCTGTCAGTGGTCGGATTAGGATTGAAGTTTAGTACAACATTCATAGAATTTTCCACTAAATGCAGACTGCGATGACAATGGATCCTTTATTTATCTGCTGTCTGCTAGCCAACTAGTCCTGTATCTAACTACTGTTTGCGATGCCCATGTAAACACCAGCTAGCGCTTAGCTACGATGCCAACATAAATTTTTATTAAGTAGATTTGGGTAAAATAAGGTAATTCATATAATGATTGCATTGAACAGCATATCAGATGCAGAAAACGAATGCATAAAAAGTGTAGTAATACAGTCAAAATGTTTTACTAAAAAAAAAATATATAGCAATAGTTGTAAAATTGATTATTGTAATAATTTTGGTCTCAAAATTCCTGCATCGTCTGCGTATCAAAATGCAAAAAACGATCGCATAGAATTATGTATAGCAATAGTTGTTTAATTGATTATTGTAATAATTTTGGTTTCAAAATTCCTGCATCGTCTGCGTATCAAAATGCAGAAAACAATTGCATGGAAAATGTATAGCAGTAGTTGTCAAAAAGATTATTGTATAATTTTATGGTAACAACTCGTGCATCGTCTGCCTAACAAAATGCAGAAAACGATTGCATGGAAAATGTAGTAATCAATGTTGAATTATGTTTGTAAAAATTAAGTTGTAAAATTCCTGCATCGTCTGCATATCAAAATGCAGAAAACGATTGCATGGAAAGTGTATAGCAATTGTTGACAAAAAGATTATTGTAAAAATTTTGATTAAAATATTCCTGCATAGTCTGCATATTTTATGTTAAATAATGCAATCTACAAAGGTTATTTGTGAATGAATATGATAGCTGGAATGTACTATTGGCGCCATCTACTGTGAGGTTATAGATTAATATAATTTTTCAACGGATGATGGCGCTACTAGTACATTACAGCTTACTAGATTACCGACGCTTTGTCGATAGTTTTTCACTATGGCACCACCTTAAGCAACAGTTTATTTTACCGTGAACTAATTTCATTATTTTTTTACGTAATAGCTAGGGGGAGCAACTATTACTTTTTAACATAAATTATACAATGTACGCGATAAAAAGACTTTGTTACCAATCCTTTATTAATATACACCGTTTCTATTAGTTGATCCGTCCTTTATTAATAAATAATAAGTTATTTCTCAAAACTTCATGTAAACCGGTTATTCCGTTTGCGAAAAAACTTTGTCCTACGATATCAAAAATATGTCGATAAAACAGGTGTCTTGCAGACGATTACCCTTTTTTGCCTTGTGATAAATAAAGAAATTAATGACAATTGAATAAATTTTTGTTGTTGTTAAATGCAGTCGACTACCGTTTTTTGCCTTGTTAAAAATAATGAAATCTTTTGCATTTTTTGTCTTCTTGTAAATAATGAAAGTAATGATAATAAAAAAATAAATTTGTCGCTTTATGAAGATGGTCATTGTTAATTGCTTTTTTATAACTAATAAAATCAGTGGTAATAGAAAAAAAATTTTAGTCGCTTTATACAGACGATTGCAGTTATGTGCCTTCTTATAAATAAAGAAATCAATGACAATAGAAAAAAATTTGTATTATTCTGTAATATCTGTAATCTGTACTATTAAATATCGATAAATTTTACTATAATTTAGTTATTAATTATTGTTAAAGATTTCATTAATAACTATGTTTGGTGTATATGTTATTGTATTATCACTTATCTCTCCTTTATTGTTAACTATATTTCCCTATGTATTTGTTAAAATCATTAATGATTTTGAAAATTTTATTTTTAAATTGTTATTATCTTAACTCTTAATAATTCGACATATAATTGACCATGACTAAATATTGGTCTAAGTGAAAAAAGGTCTACTTTTTCAAATGATTGTTCTTGTGAATTATTTATTGTCACAGCTAAACTTGGTCTTATAGGAAATTATCGTCGTATCATATCGTTGGGAATTGGATTTTTCATGAATATACCTATTCTTGAAATTATGATAGGTATTCAGAACTTTTCCCGCAATAATTTGAGCACGTAGAGGGTATTATTTTAATTCTGTTTTAATTATTATCTTTTTTCAATATTAATTAATGTGGCGCTGATCCATTTGGCATTAAAGAATTCAAAAATTCTATTGGAATAGATTTATGTTTAATGTAATTTTCATCATTTCTTATAGTATCAACCCATAAGAGGACGTCGAAGCTAGCGATTTTATCGATATATAGGAGTGACCGTTTTTAATTTTTATCAATAGCTAGACAAGTTTTTCGGGAATTTAGGGACCAGTGCCTCATTCTATACAGTACTACTAGTAACTTGACAAATTTTGGTGCAAATTCATTAAATATTTACGAAGAATAGTTTCGCACCATTTTTCGTAAATACTCAATGTATTTGCACCAAAGTTTGGCAGATTGCTTATATTAGTACATAAAATGGGGTTCTAGTCCAAAAATTCCCCCAAAAATTGGTATGGATATGTTGCATAAAAATTACAGTTTCGCATTATTCTTCATAAATATAAAATGCATTTGTACCAACGTTTGATAAGTTACTTACACTACCGATCATAAATTTCCGAAAATTTTTTGTAAAACAGGTAATAGTTTAAGCAGTAATAACTCCGGTTCTATTGATCGCAGACTAAAAATAAAAAAGGCAAATTAAAGAGCAATCCAAATACTAACTTTCCATGTTTTTAAAAAAATTTTTAAATAATTGTTATATTTTTTATTTTTTGTAAATAATGAAGAATTTTCTACAATTTTTCAAATTTATTCAATCACTCGTAATTTTTTTAAATATGAAGATAATTGAAAAATTCAAACGGGAAATGAAAGATCATTAAAAATTGTTATAGTTTTTACTCTACACTTTATTCGATACGTTGTATTTTAAAAAAGTTACAAGTGATTGAACATTATACCTTTTCCGAAAAAGGATAGTACGGTAATCATACATACACTAATAAATTTAATAATAAATAATAAAATTTTTTGGAAAAGGTATAATGTTCAATCACTTGTAACTTTTTTAAAACACAACGTATCGAAAAAAATGTAGAGTAAAAACTTTAACACTTTTTAATGATCTTTCATTTCCCGTTTGAATTTTTCAATTATCTTCATATTTAAAAAAATTACAAGTGATTGAATAAATTTGAAAAATTGTAGAAAATTCTTCATTACTGTTGGAAATAAGACGTGATAGTCTCTCTCTCAAGACTCCAGCACATGATCGATATATTTTTAGCAATGTTATTGTAGTTTATTTGGTTTATTTGATTTATGTATTGTGTGTTTTAATTCATTTATTTATACATGATCCTGTTACTATGTATTACTATTTATTACTACTGCATTATGTGATCCTTTTAAATTAAATTATATGTTTAGTTCCTAGATAATAAGAGTTGTCTACATAAGATTATACTTCTTACGCTTTTATGCTTTTATGCTTTTATTTTATTTTATTTTATTTCATAGATATACATGCTTGCGATTATTGCTTTATATTTTATCTTGATATTCTTCTTTGAAATACTTCTTTATTATTACTATGTTTATTATTTCTTCTATTATTTGGTGTCAAAATAGCAGTATTAATATTGTAATCTCTAGTGCCATTCGGTTTTTGTTAAACCTTGGTACAAATAAACTATGTTATCAATCAATCAATCTCTCTCTATCGTGACCGACTGAGTAACGAGGAGTGGAGAGGACCCCGGAGCAAGCGACGCAAGCGGCGGCGCGGTGAGATCGTTTTCTCCCGCTACTGCACTCGAGCCACGGATCCCGACCCGGTCGGATGTACCAAGGCCTCCCCCAGTGTACATACGTTTTAATATATATAGAATAAATTAGTTTATCTTTTATAATATAAACGGTGAGTTTATCATTGAAGCCAAGCCCTTCCTCTCCTGTTTTATTACAACAGGTTATGGGCCCAGCACGCTTCCACTGCGCGCTGGTTTGAGAGGAATAGTTTGGCTTTGTTATCTGGTTAGAAGTCTCTTCTTCGCGATCGCGAGTGCTTGTGAGAAAAGTGTGGTATAAAGTTTGTTGGTGTTGTGCTAGAAAGAAGCTAGAAAGGGAGATCAGACAGAGCTACGGTCACCCAGTCAACCACCACAAAGGAAATTTAGCTAGGAGAAAGAAAGCTAGAGGATCGACCGGGATCAGGTAGAGGAATCTACAGCAGCTAGAAAGAAAGATGGCGGACGAGATAGGAGACCTCCGCAAGTCGGCAAATGCTAGAGGTATGTAACTCAGCGAGCGAAAGTGCGGGCTAGTTACATGTTAAATTTAGTTAGTTTGAAATTAAATTTAGTTAGTTTGAAGTTAAATTCAGTTAGTTTGAGATTAAATTCAATTAAAAATACTCAATCCAGAGTTATGTTAGTTTGAAGCTAGTTTAAAATTTTGAGCGTTTGCGTGTCGTTCGAGTGCCGGGTTTTCGCAAAAAGTGCACGAAATTGGTTTTTGATTAGACGGTTCCGAGAAATCGGTAGACGCGAGGAAGCCAAGATGGCCGCCGGGCCTGAGCGGGAACGCTGGGTTTGCGCGGGAGCGCCAGGGAAGCGCGCCGTTTCTCGCCGCGTTGCTCGACCTATCGATCGATCGACATTCACACCGCTTGATATTTGCAGTTGATACGTGGCGCGACCAAGCGAAATGGACGCGCACGAAATTAGTTAGAACTAATTATGCACATGCGAGACCCACATTTCGTTTGATGCGGATAAATGCTTCGAAATTGAAAGTTTGACAATTCGCATTACTAGAAAGTCATTAAAAGACTATACAAGCCAGACACACTGTACAGTTTCGAAAATTAGAATCAAGTTAGAAAATATATTGAAGTTAGATATATGAAATAATAGAATATTTTAAGTTGGATTTAACATGGTTTTGATGTATAGACCAACGGACTTTGAAGCTGTTCTTGCTCACGCATGACCTAGAGCTTCAATTGGCGGAGAACCACCCGGACGAAACATATGTCTTCGACATCCAGGAGGAAGGAGTGGTCTTCACCATGTCTGGCGGAAAACGTTATACAGTTGGTAAACATGAATTTTTTAAGCTAGAGTGGTAAGAGTAATTAGATAGTAGTTAGATACGAAATTAAAAATCATATTTATATATATGTAGGTTTTATACTTTGAAGCATGCAAAAATCTCAGATTAAAGCTGGCTCATGGATTTTCTGTATAATGTGTTCTTATGCAGTCTGTTCATGATATTAAGTGAATGTGGAAAATCTGTGTGTTCCAGTGCTTCTGCATTCGCTTGTTGTTCATGTTTGGCTTGTGTTCGGTCAAATTTTGGACAACTATCTAAATTTCCCATTGTATTTTCACAGGACGAGAGCAATTGAGTGACGAGATCATTCGTGTCGTCAGTGAAGAGTTAGAAAGGAAACGGCTGCTGCTAGAGGCGAGTGACGCCAACCAATCTCCTCTGAGTCAGCAGGAGGATGATCTGGAGCTAGAAAGGGAAGGGAAAAATGATCCTGACTCACAGCTAGATTTTGAGCTAGAAAAGGAACCTGAGCTCGAGTCTGGGGATAAGCTAGATAAGTTAGAAACGAAAATGAAAGGTAACTTAACCCCAATCATAAAACGAATAGACTCGTGCGTTTATAATCTGAGTAGGTTCAAGAAAGAGAGAAGTCTCCTTGAGAATTCTCAGTTAGAATGTTACACAGCCGATAAGGGAGATTTAGTTAATAAAATTGGAATAAGTAAAGATTGTAATTTTTCAGATTTGACCGGAATGCTAGAAAAATTAACAGCTAAAGTGGCGTCGCTGGAAAATAGAGTCCCGACTCTATATGAACTTGGTTTGAAGGACCAAAAGATATACCACGGCGACATAGTGACTAGGATAAGTCACATATATGATAGAATTGGTACACTAGAAGGAAAATCGGCAAAATGGGAGGAATTTGAAGAAATCGAACCAACTAGAGAAAAGGTAGACACATTATTAGTTTCTGAAACAGTTAGAAAAGAATTTGACAAACTAATTAGAAATAATATGCTAGAAAATAGATCAAGTAACTTGGAAGAAAAGATTCAGATCGAAATTGTAAATAAAGATACGACAATTAGGCGCGAGTACAAATTAACAAATGGTTCAAGTATAGAACAGTTCTTGAACTATCTGACGTCCGAACTGCGCGTTTATGATTTACTTTACGTTATAGATCCTCGACAAAAAGCTAGAGACGGGATAGATGACAATACGTTGGAAAAAGAAAAGTTCAGAGTTAGAGACATAATTATAAACTGAATCGACCAATCGTATCATTCAAAACTCGCGCACATTCATAACCCAGACGAATTGTTAGATAAAATTAAAAGTCTTAAAGTTAGTGAATCCAATGTGACATCCGGGTATTTGAGAAAACAATTGCATAATTTAAGATATCAACCTAATAAAGAAACTGCTTCGGCATTTTGGGATAAGTTCGACAAAATAGTTAGACAGTACAATAATTTGACAAATGTACCAAATTTAACGGAAATGGAAATTAGAGATGCATTTTACGATGCAATAGTAATAAACGTACCCAAAGTTAGAGATGCTGAATTTTTCAATAAAAATACGCATCAGCGACCCCTTTCGGTTGATCAATTAAAAACCTATAATGTTGAACACAAAGCCCCGGACTCGAACAAATAACAAAGAAACGACCTAGATTAGATTTGGCTAGAGGTAAGGGTCAGGATAAAGGGAATGCTAGAATCAACCGTGGGTTAACGAGAGGCAGAGGAAAAGCTACAGAAAGAGCACCAGTAAACAAAAATCAAAGTAATCCCGGTGAGTGCAATGGTCCTTTAACAACTAATAGTAGTTTGCATTATTCAACTCCTGAAGAGAACGAGATTCCACAAAATAATATATTAGTTAAATTCCTGGCCGATTCCGGTGCCACAGAACATATGTCAAATACAAAATTGATTTTTAAGAAGCTAGATAAGAATAAAAAGATTGATATTAAATGTGCTAACAAAAATGATTACGCGATTATAAAATCGGAGGGAGTAGGTCAAGTTAGTGGCATAACCTCACAAGATAGAATGCTAGAGTTAGAAAATGTGATTTGCGCCGAACAGCTATCCGAAAATCTTCTTTCTTTGAGGAAACTTGTCGATCAGGGTCTAGGCATATATCTAGATAACGAAAAGATCAACGTATTTGATCCATTTACAAAAGAGTCGTTCATTAAAGGAATTTATGAAAAACCTTATTGGATAATTGAGTTAGAAATAGATAGATCGAAAATTAAGAAATTAAACCAGCCAGAAAAAGATAGTAAAGTCATCGCTTACATAACAACGAGAATCCAAGGCAATAAAAGAAAGGTAGAAAAGAAAAATGCCAATCTTGACGACGAGGAAACCGGAAGAGTAGATACGCTAGACATAGATCGGGAATTTCCTCAGTCACAGTCTTCAAACTTTGAGAATACTATATACGATAGAAAGATCAGCCAAATAGATAATCTATTAACTGACGAAACAACAAAGTTAGATTGTAGTTTAGATACAATTTCAGAAAACAAAGCTATTTTATGGCATATTAGACTTGGTCACGCATCGCTAGAATATATAAAATCATTTCAGAAACGGTTTTAAAATCAGAAAGATTTAAGTAATGTAAAGTTCGATAAATCAATACTAGATTGTGAAGTTTGTATCGTTTCGAAATTTAATAAATTGCCATTTAATAGTCAAAGACAAAGAGCAACCAGACCGTTACAAATTATACATGCTGATACAATGGGTCCAATCAGCCCAGCTACTCATCCAAAGGGATATCGGTTCATATCCGTATTTATTGATGTTTATGCTAGATTAGCGATGGCATATCCGATGAAAAATAAAAGTGAGACAGGAAACTGCTTAGAATCATTTGTTAGAAGCGCTAGAAATATCTTGGGCTCGGATGAAAAAGTATGTTATCTTAGGTGCGATCAAGGAAAAGAATTTACCGGTGGATATACGCTAGAAATATTAAATAAATTAGGAGCTGAACTGCAATTAGCCCCTCCGGATACACCTGAACATAATGGTGTTGCGGAAAGATTCAACCAGACGATTCAAAAGAAAGTTAGAACTTTAATTTACGATACGCGATTGCCCGAAAATATGTGGGATCTTGCTTTAGGCACGGCGGTATACGTGTATAATAGAACGCCGCACAAATCGAACAATATGGAAATACCACTAGAAAAATTCTGCCCCAATTACAAGATAGATGTAGAAAGATTTAAAAGATTTGGTTCAATAGCTTATATGAAAATACAAAGAAAGGTTGGAACGAAGTTCGATCAGCTAGGAAAACGAGTAGTTATGATAGGATATACTAATACGGGATATTTACTTTAGAAACCGGAAGAAGGTAAATTCTATGAAAGTAGAGATGTTAGATTTTGTGAAAAACTGGTATTCGGAGATAAGTACAACAAAGCTAGTATTAAAGACTGGGCTAAATCGGCAGAGGAAATAAATAAAGAAAGTTGGTTTTTAGAATTTGAAAAAGAAAAGGAAATTTTAGAAACGGAGGGAGTAAAGCGCAAAAGAGGTCGTCCTAGGAAAATTGGCGAAACTATAAATCTAGAAGGAGAGTTAGAAACGGTTAAAGCAACCGAAACAACGCAACAGATAGAATCAAATATCAATATGTTACAATTAGAAAATTGTCAATCTCTATTAGCTATCATAAGAAAAGAGCCAACTTCGTATAAAGAAGCTATGTCAGCAAACGATAAGTTAGAATAGAAAAGAGCAATTGATAGTGAGCTAGAATCGATTAAATATAATAATGTTTGGACTTTAGTAGATCGACCAAAGTATTCGATAGATGGAAGCAAAGCAATATAATTGACTCCAAATGGGTTCTAAAAAGGAAAAGCTAGAAGGGAATGAATGTAAATATAAAGCTAGATTAGTTATTCGCGAATTTAAGGATAAGAATAATTATGATCTAAACGAGACATATGCACCTGTTTCGCGATTGCAGATTATTAGATCAGCCTTTGCAATTATTAATAAGCTAGATTTAAACGTTTGTCAGCTAGATGTAAAGACAGCATTCTTAAATGGGACAATTGATAATGAAATTTACATGGAGATACCAGAAGGTATAGAATGTTCCGAAATTGATAGAAAAGTTAAAGTTTGTAAAATCAATAAAGCCCTGTATGAACTGAAGATAAGTCCCAAACGATGGAATGAAAAGTTTACAGAGGTGGCAATAAAGTTAGGATTAAAATCGCACGAAAGGGAACCATGTCTGTTTACTTGGAGAAACGAAAATAAATTATTAATCTTAATAATATATGTTGATGACATGTTGATAGCTAGTAATGATTCGATTAAGCTAGAAGAGATTAAATTAGATCAGCCTTTGCAATTATTAATAAGCTAGATTTAAACGTTTGTCAGCTAGATGTAAAGACAGCATTCTTAAATGGGACAATTGATAATGAAATTTACATGGAGATACCAGAAGGTATAGAATGTTCCGAAATTGATAGAAAAGTTAAAGTTTGTAAAATCAATAAAGCCCTGTATGAACTGAAGATAAGTCCCAAACGATGGAATGAAAAGTTTACAGAGGTGGCAATAAAGTTAGGATTAAAATCGCACGAAAGGGAACCATGTCTGTTTACTTGGAGAAACGAAAATAAATTATTAATCTTAATAATATATGTTGATGACATGTTGATAGCTAGTAATGATTCGATGAAGCTAGAAGAGATTAAAACAAAACTTCAGTTAGAATTTGAAATGACAGATTTAGGAGAACCGAAAACATTTTTAGGTATTGAGATAGTCCGAGATAGAAAGAACAAAGTAACGATATTAAAGCTAGAAAACTATATAGAGAAAATGTTACAAAGATTCGGTTACAGTGAAATGCACCCTCAAAGAACTCCTATGGTTACTAATCAAGTCGCGAATCAAGCTAGAAGAGATAGAGAAGAAAGTGACGAAAAGGCTAGTATAGAGTCAACTTTCAATAAGGGAAATTCGTCATATAGGGAAATAGTTGGAACTTTATTATACCTAGCTAACACAGTTAGACCAGACATTTCATACGCGGTAAATGTATTGAGTCGACTTCAAATAAATCCGACTGATTATGAATGGAAAATGGTAAAACGATTATGTAGATATTTAAAATATACTAAGAGTTTAGGTTTAAAGTTCGAAGGGAAGCTAGACGATTTACAAGCTTATTCAGATGCTAGTTTCGCTGATTGTAGAGGTAGCCTAACTACCTGTGGATATGTGATAAAGTTATTCGGTGATACTATATCCTGGAGAACACACAAACAAGCGTACGTCTCCCTATCAACATGTCAAGCAGAGTATGAGTGAAGCGTGCCGAGAGATAGTATCTCTACAATGCTCGATCTATTTAATGTTAGAAAACTCGTTTGCGCCTGTGACTCTATGGTGTGATAATATGGCTGCCATACAAAGCACAAAAGTTAGTTGTAGCAATAAACTCAGACATATGACAGAGGTTAGAGAGCACTATTTTAGAGAATGCGTTGACAGGAACCTAATTGAAATTAAATGGATAGCTTCAAAGGAGCAAATAGCGGATATATTCACAAAGCCACTGGCTCATGATTTGCATGTTAAATTAGCTAGAGAAATTCTAAATTGTTATTTAGAAAAATAATTGATTGATGTTTCGTTACAGAAAATAAAAGCTAGATGGAGCAGATAAGTTGGAGCTGGATATAGCTGGATAAGAAGTTAGAAGTTTAACTTAGAAATTGCAGCCAGAAGAGATCAAGACAACCACGGGAGGGAGTGTTGGAAATAAGACGTGATAGTCTCTCTCTCTCTCTCTCTCTCTCTCTCTCTCTCTCTATCGTTACCGACTGAGTAACGAGGAGTGGGGAGGACCCCGGAGGAAGCGACGCAAGCGGCGTCGCGGTGAGATCGTTTTCTACCGCTACTGCACTCGAGCCACGGATCCCGACCCGGTCGGATGTACCAAGGCATCCCCCAGTGTACATACGTTTTAATATATATAGAATAAATTAGTTTATCTTTTATAATATAAACGGTGAGTTTATCATTGAAGCCAAGCCCTTCCTCTCCTGTTTTATTACAACAATTACTTACAGCAAAATAAAAACTAAAAATCACTTTAAAATTTTTTTTAGAAACATGGAAAGTTAGTATTTGGATTGCCCTTTAATTTGCCTTTTTTATTTTTACTCTGCGATCAATAGAACCGGAGTTATTACTGCTTAAACTATTACCTGTTTTACAAAAAATTTTCGGAAATTTATGATCGGTAGTGTATATTATTGTATAGAATGGAGCTCTGGTCCCGAAATTCTCTAAAAACTGGTTTAGTTATTGATAAAAATTAAAAACGGTTACTTCCATATGTCGGTAAAATCACTAACTTCGACGTCCTCTTAAATATACTTTACTTTCACCATGTATTCTATTAATATTTTCATTATTAATTGCGACAACGTCAACATTTGTAGGTGATAAAATAATTTGGTCTTTAAAAGAATATAAATCATTTTCACTTATTTTATCTCCAAAAAAGTACCCCAGGATTACCCCCAGAATGAATGAACGTCGTTCGCGAAAATGCAGGGTCATCCAAACACGATAAGCTAAAAAAAATATTTCTTCCTGGAGACGATGTCTAGGTACCCCAGGATGACCTCCCAGGACGAATAAACGTCGCCTACGGAGAATTGCTCTTACCCAAAATATATAATGCATCCACAAACTATATTAAAAATATATACAAAAGTATATAAAATATATGTCGTACAACAAACGCCGAACAAAGGATACCGGATATCGATCGATGAACATATATACAAATAGGACGCACGGACATGCGGACGTACGTACGCACACTGATACACACAAAATAATTATCTAAAAAAATGAAAATCATATTTAATTTTTCCTTGTGTCAAGGCGATTACATTAGATTAGTGAAAAAATCGTAAGTACAAAATATTTTTTCTAGGATAGGGTTTTTTTTGCATAATAGGTAATATTTCTCTTATAAAATTTTAATATTATATGCGGATTTTTTACTATTATTTTTTTTTACTATTTTAACGTCGCTCTTTGTATGCTCCCAAATCGGTGCTAATCAGCGACGGAGGTCATACGATGTCTTTGTTAAGAAAGCACTTGTTGAAAATATATTCCTCAGTGGTGCTTGTATCAATCGGCTGGGGCCGGGAATCGACCCTGGGACCTCCAGATTACGAGCCCAACGCCCTACCGACCAAGCCATCGCAGTCCTCGTGTAGATATTTTAGTGTCGATGTGCATATCTAGTTTATTTATTTGCTCTATTGTAAATTTATACTTCAAATTTAATAACCTTTGGAGCAATTTTACAAAAATTGGAAATCAAAAGTAGTAACTAAAATTGGTGAAGGGAATAAGTATACAAATTCAATATATCTTGATAATATCTGCATTATATTATTTTACTCATATAAACCAGAGTTTTCGTATCAAAGGAGCACTTGTATTTTTCGTCTTTTATATATTGGGTGAATGATCAATCAATAACTGAATAAATACTAACTATTAAATAAGATTAACAGTAAGTTAATATATTCACCAACTTACAAAAAATTCTTTGTTTAATTAAATTTATGGATTTATTAATTTAATAATTATTAGAAGTAATATTGATTTGTCTCGCAGCTGATAGTTGTAAGTTGTTGTTTTTACACCTACTCATACACCAAACACACATACACTTCCGCTCGATCTAGCTGAGTCCATGTGCAGTAGGAAGCTCTATAAATGGGCATTTTCCAAGCGGGATATAATTGAAAGGCGGCTCTATAAACGAGACCGACCTGTGTGAATGGGGAGAACCCTATAAACGGGTGTGCTCCGAACGTGGCATGACTGCACTGGGTTCTATGCTAGGGAGAGCGGAGACATAGCAGGTGGTATCAGCTGGGTGGCGAAGCGATCAACAGGGAGCTTTCTCGCAGCTGCAGGCTCATTCACTCTGGAGGGTGCTGCCGTTAACACCAGTATCGCACTCCTGGGCCGCCACTAGTTCTTGGGCCCGAATCCGGCTTAGCCAGCATGGGAGGCTGCTCTTTGCAGTGGTAAACGTCGGAAACGGCGCAAATCTTGCTTCTCGTAGTAATGCCAACTAGCGATAGGGTGGGATCTTGCTGCGAGTCGTGAGGGAGGAACGGTCGATGCCACCGGACTGTAGGGGAGCTAAGATATCGGGACAGCTGAGGACGGTTCGTGCAAGCCACCGCCTGGTGACTATCTGACCACTTTACACAAACACACACATAGGGGGGGATGGGGATAAATAAAGAAAATAAAATGACAAGTTCAATTACAATTGCAGGTACTCGAGTGCTGCCTGCGCCATCCGACTCAGGAGAGTCACGAGGGCTTTCCAGGTCGTCCATCACGCCGGTAGGTAACCTGGCTGGCGTGGCGGTAACTGCTTCAGGAAAACTCGCACGACACATCGGAGGGTCGCCAACTAGTTGGGAGGCTGCAGAGAGCAAACTGTATGAACAATTGCTCAACATACGCAGCAGCCTAGCTAGAATGACCGAGAGATCAAACGTCCAAAAGAATGTAGTCTCGTCATAACAGGCGGAATGAGCGAGATAAATGAATCGGTCGAAGTCGCGTTGTATGAATTGCAGCGAATGAAATTGCTTCGCAAGTCGACAACGAACACCAACGATGTATGTATGGCTGTGTCCACACCTCAGCAAAAACAGAAACGGAAAAGGGAAAAACAAACCCCCACATCAGAAAAGAATGTCGCGGAAACGCACGAAGTACCCCAGACCGAGACTTGGTCGACGGTCGTCCAAAAAAAGAAAAAAAAAGGAAGGCAGCGGCTACTATACGGACGGACGGACTGCTACCTGGGCAATCCACCGCTCACCAAAACCGGCAGTCAGATCGGCCAAAGCCCACACAGGGCAGAAGCACGATTTTGATCAAACCGGCGGAGGGGCAGACGTATGAGGATGTGTTACAACCATACGTCTGAAGGTGGATCCTACAAAGACCAAGACGGACGTACGACAGATACGAAAAACAAAGCAGGGTGGGGTTTTGCTGCGACTCGGCAAACAGGAGACGCGGCAAGATTTCCAACAGACCTTGCAGGTCGCCCTCGGAGAAAAAGCCCAGGTAAAGGACCTGACAGCTACGATAACGCTGGAGTTTCTCGACCTGGACAGTGTCACGAAAAAGACGTTAAGGACGCTATCAACCGCGAACTCGGGGACAGCGCAGAAAGAAGGGTGCACGTCTTTGGGTCCAACGCCCGAGGCTTGGCTATTATTTTACTCATATAAACCAGAGTTTTCGTATCAAAGGAGCACTTGTATTTTTCGTCTTTTATATATGGGTGAATGAATTCAATCCAACTGATAAATACTAACTATTAAATCAGATTAACAGTAGTTAATATTCACCAACTTACAAAAAATTCTTTGTTTAATTAAATTTATGGATTATTAATTTAAATATTATAAGAAGTAATATGATTTGTCTCGCAGCTGATAGTGAAGTTGTTGTTTTTACACCTACTCCTACACCAAACACACATACACTTCGCTCGATCTAGCTGCGTCCATGTGCAGTAGGAAGCTCTTAAATGGGCATTTTCCAAGCGGGATATAATTGAAAGGCGGCTCTAATAACGAGACCGACCTGTGTGAATGGGGAGAACCCTATAAAAGGGTGTGCTCCGAACGTGGCATGACTGCACTGGGTTCTAGCTAGGGAGAGCGGAGACATAGCAGGTGGTATCAGCTGGGTGGCGAAGCGATCAAACAGGGAGCTTTCTCGCAGCTGCAGGTCATTCACTCTGGAGGTGTGCTGCCGTTAACACCAGTATCGCACTCCTGGGCCGCCACTAGTTCTTGGGCCCGAATCCGGCTTAGCCAGCATGGGAGGCTGCTCTTTGCAGTGGTAAACGTCGGAAACGGCGCAAATCTTGCTTCTCGTAGTAATGCCAACTAGCGATAGGGTGGGATCTTGCTGCGAGTCGTGAGGGAGGAACGGTCGATGCCACCGGACTGTAGGGGAGCTAAGATATCGGGACAGCTGAGGACGGTTCGTGCAAGCCACCGCCTGGTGACTATCTGACCACTTTACACAAACACACACATAGGGGGGGGGGATGGGGATAAATAAAGAAAATAAAATGACAAGTTCAATTACAATTGCAGGTACTCGAGTGCTGCCTGCGCCATCCGACTCAGGAGAGTCACGAGGGCTTTCCAGGTCGTCCATCACGCCGGTAGGTAACCTGGCTGGCGTGGCGGTAACTGCTTCAGGAAAACTCGCACGACACATCGGAGGGTCGCCAACTAGTTGGGAGGCTGCAGAGAGCAAACTGTATGAACAATTGCTCAACATACGCAGCAGCCTAGCTAGAATGACCGAGAGATCAAACGTCCAAAAGAATGTAGTCTCGTCATAACAGGCGGAATGAGCGAGATAAATGAATCGGTCGAAGTCGCGTTGTATGAATTGCAGCGAATGAAATTGCTCCGCAAGTCGACAACGAACACCAACGATGTATGTATGGCTGAGTCCACACCTCAGCAAAAACAGAAACGGAAAAGGGAAAAACAAACCCCCACATCAGAAAAGAATGTCGCGGAAACGCACGAAGTACCCCAGACCGAGACTTGGTCGACGGTCGTCCAAAAAAAGAAAAAAAAAGGACGGCAGCGGCTACTATACGGACGGACGGACTGCTACCTGGGCAATCCACCGCTCACCAAAACCGGCAGTCAGATCGGCCAAAGCCCACACAGGGCAGAAGCACGATTTTGATCAATCCGGCGGAGGGGCAGACGTATGAGGATGTGTTACAGACCATACGTCTGAAGGTGGTTCCTACGAAGACCAAGACGGACGTACGACAGATACGAAAAACAAAGCAGGGTGGGGTTTTGCTGCGACTCGGCAAACAGGAGATGCGGCAAGATTTCCAACAGACCTTGCAAGTCGCCCTCGGAGAAAAAGCCCAGGTAAAGGACCTGACAGCTACGATAACGCTGGAGTTTCTCGACCTGGACAGTGTCATGACTGAAAAAGACGTTAAGGACGCTATCAACCGCGAACTCGGGGACAGCACAGAAAGAAGGGTGCACGTCTTTGGGTCCAACGCCCGAGGCTTGACCCTTGCGGTATGCGATTTCGACGCGGGGGACGCGAACGCAATCCTCAAAATAGGAAGAATCAAAATCGGATGAGTCAATTGCCGTGTGAGATCTAGGCTTCGCATACCTAGGTGTGATAAATGCCTCGGATATGGGCATATAAAAAAAGACTGTAAAGGACCGGACAGACACCGGTGCTGCTGGCGATGTGGCCGAGAGGGGCACGATGCACAGGCGTGCAAAAACACACCTGAGTGCTTCCTCTGTTCTAAGAAGGACAACAAGTGCCTCACACAGGTCGCTGGTTCAGGCGCGTGTGCAGCATTTAAGACAGCACTGACGGCGACAAAGACCAAGACAATAAAATGCCGGTAACTGTTCTCCAATGCAATATGAATCGGAGTAGCGTAGCACATGCGCTGCTCCCTCAGATTGCGGCGGAGCTGGACGCAAACATCCTCGTCATCAGCGAACAGTACCGGGATTTAACACCGCCGAACTGGCTCGCCAGCAGCACGAGTACAGCGGCACTATGGGTGCGCGGGGAACTGGCAACGCGGATCATCGCGCGCGGATCCGGGGAGAGCTACGTTTGGGCAACGGTGGGCGATGTCACTTACGTCAGCGTCTACCTTAGCCCAAATTATAGCGCTCTCGAATACGCGGAGAAGCTGGAAAGTCTCGAAGACGCTGTGAGAGACATCCCCGGCAACAAAATCGTGGCGGCGACTTTAACGCGTGCGCGGTGGAGTGGGGGATGCCCGAGACGAACAGACGCGGACGGCTGCTGTTGAAGATGGCCGCAAGACTTGAACTGACAGTGGCAAATGAGGGAAACACGCCGACGTACAGACGACCCGGATTTGGGGACTCTGTGCCCGATGTGACCCTTGTTTCGGACAGGATGACACAAAGACTGAGGGCATGGAGAGTGATCGAAGACTACACAGCCAGCGATCACCAGTACATCTCCTTCGGCCTTATAGACGAATCGCGTACGAGCAGTACTCGGGTAACTCGTCCCCCTCGTTGGGACGTGAAACGGATAGACTTAGACAAACTCGACAGACAAATGACGCGCGGAGAACCACTGTCACAGGTGGAACCTCGCGGAATGACTAATCGCGACAGGGCTGAAGCGCTTGTCGGGCAAACAACCCAGTTTCTTCAACAATTGTGTGAAGCCTCTATGCCGCGGAAACGTTACGCACGCAACAAACGAGAGACATACTGGTGGACAGCCGAGATCGTGGTCATCCGACGTAGTTGCCTAGCACTTAGACGGAAGGCCCAACGGGCTCGCGACCGACAAACCGCACTAATTCTCTCCGAAGAATACAGATAGAGTAGGAGGCGTTTGCGGTACGCCATAAATAACAGCAAAAAAGAGTGCTGGCAAAGACTGACGGACGAGGTGGACTCGGATCCTGGGTCGCGGGTTACAAGATCGTGACTCACCAACTGGGGAGACGGGTTCCACCGATAAGTAAGGACGCAGAGACGATGGATAAGATCGTCATGCCTGGTGGAGGGCGTTTTCAGCAGACATTGGAAGACGGCTCAATTGGTTCTCATTAGTAAAAATAAGAGGGACCCTGAGAATCCGTCATCCTACAGACCACTAAGCCTACTTAACACGACCGGAAAACTGTACGAGTTATTGCTTAGACCAAGGCTTCTCCAGTCGATAAAGGACACAGGAGACTGATCAGACCGACAGCACGGTTTCGAAAAGAGCGCTCAACCATCGGAGCGATAACCTTTGTGAAAACCATTTTCGACAAGCATAACACTAGGTGCCACGCGACCAGGCCTCTGGTCTTACTGGCTACGTTGGACGTTAGGAACGCCTTCAATTCGGCGAGGTGGGTGGATATCTTGGAAGCGCTGGAAACAGCATTCCGGGTGCCCGACTATCTTCTCCGGGTTGTAAGGGACTACCTGAGGGACCGACGTCTCACATACGAGACCACTGATGGACGAAAAGACAGACGAATAACTGCAAGAGTCGCTTAGGGATCCATTCTGGGGCCAGACTTCTGGAACGTACTGTATGACAGTCTTCTCCGAATGGAGATGCCGACGGACACATCCCTCGTCGCTTACGCTGATGACGTTGCGGCCATTATCGTGGCCCATACACACACCTGATTCAGCTAAAGCTGAACCAGGTTATGCGGCGGGTGACTGAATGGATGAAAGACCACGGACTGCAAATCGCGTTACAAAAGACAGAACTTGTGCTTCTAACTAGACGAAGAATCGACACGGGGATACCGTTGACAGTCGGACGCGAATACGTGGTATCCGTGACGAGGTTAAGTATCTAGGGGTGACTTTGGATACAAAACTGAGTTTCTGGCCTCACATACGCACGGTGACTAAAAAGGCACAAGAAAAGACAAAAGCCTTGAGCAGACTCATGGCTAATACGAATGGACCGAGACCGAGTACTCGACGACTAATGAGCGTTACCCACTCGATCATGCTATATGGGGCGGAAATCTGGGCGGACGGGTTCCACCGATAAGTAAGGACGCAGAGACGATGGATAAGATCGTCGACGGTCTCTTTCCAACTCATCCCGTGAGAAGGGAGAAAACCGTTGAATGTACAAACGGAGAATGCCCTCTATTCACGAGTGCGGAGCTCGCCAGAGCTGCAAACTCGTTGAAACCTAACAAGGCACCGGGCCCTGACGGTGTGCCGTCGGAAATCTTACGTTTCGTCGTTTTGCGACGACCGTCGGTGTTCCTCGACACATTCAACGGGTGCCTGGTGGAGGGCGTTTTCAGCAGACATTGGAAGACGGCTCAATTGGTTCTCATTAGTAAAAATAAGAGGGACCCTGAGAATCCATCATCCTACAGACCACTAAGCCTACTTAACACGACCGGAAAACTGTACGAGTTATTGCTTAGACCAAGGCTTCTCCAGTCGATAAAGGACACAGGAGACTGATCAGACCGACAGCACGGGTTTCGAAAAGAGCGCTCAACCATCGGAGCGATAACCTTTGTGAAAACCATTTTCGACAAGCATAACACTAGGTGCCACGCGACCAGGCCTCTGGTCTTACTGGCTACGTTGGACGTTAGGAACGCCTTCAATTCGGCGAGGTGGGTGGATATCTTGGAAGCGCTGGAAACAGCATTCCGGGTGCCCGACTATCTTCTCCGGGTTGTAAGGGACTACCTGAGGGACCGACGTCTCACATACAAGACCACCGACGGACGAAAAGACAGACGAATAACTGCAGGAGTCGCCCAGGGATCCATTCTGGGGCCAGACTTCTGGAACGTACTGTATGACAGTCTTCTCCGAATGCAGATACCGACGGACACATCCCTCGTCGCTTACGCTGATGACGTTGCGGCCATTATCGTGGCCCATAACACACACCTGATTCAGCTAAAGCTGAACCAGGTTATGCGGCGGGTGACTGAATGGATAAAAGACCACGGACTGCAAATCGCGTTACAAAAGACAGAACTTGTGCTTCTAACTAGACGAAGAATCGACACGGGGATACCGTTGACAGTCGGACGCGAATACGTGGTGATCCGTGACGAGGTTAAGTATCTAGGGGTGACTTTGGATACAAAACTGAGTTTCTGACCTCACATACGCACGGTGACTAAAAAGGCACAAGAAAAGACAAAAGCCTTGAGCAGACTCATGACTAATACGAATGGACCGAGACCGAGTACTCGACGACTACTAATGAGCGTTACCCACTCGATCATACTATATGGGGCGTAAATCTGGGCGGACATGTTACACGTTAAGAGACGGGCGAAAGCGATGACTAGCGTACAGCGGGTGGGCGCGTTAAGAATCGTGTGCGCGTACAGAACGGTGTCCGAAAACGCAGTTCTTGTTATCGCGGGCGTAATTCCGATCGACCTACTCGCGACGGAACGAAAGCGCATATACGATCGAAGCGCGGTCACGGGACGGGTCGACGCTGTGACAGACGAACGTACGAAAACAATGGAACTCTGGTAAACACGGTGGACAAATATCTAACAGGCGCGATGGACACGTAGACTTATCCCTGCGGTTACTCCGTGGAAGAGGAAAAAGCACGGTGAGGTAGGCTTCTATCTCACCCAATTTTTCTCTGGACACGGATACTTCCGCGGCTATCTACACAAGATGGGCAGACTTGCTTCACCTGAATGTAAGTACTGGGGATGGGTCTATGATGACGCTGATCATACGTTCTTCGCCTGCAGGCGATGGGCAGATCAACGTCAACGACTTGACATGGACATAGAAGCGATCACGCCGGAAAACGTGACGAGACTTATGACGACGAACGCGGACAACTGGCGCCTGATCGCAAATTATGTTACAAATGTACTGCGGAGCAAAAAAGCAGATGGATGTCTGACAGATTGAGCGAATGTGATTCGAGAATGAACAAGTAAAAGAATGAATGTGTTTTTTGGACACGCAAGGACAGCCGCCCAGTCTGAAGTAATGTGAATAACAGTTCCGGGCTGGTGTCGGTGCGAACAGAGATATGTGGGTTTAGTGGGTATTAGTAGTTTGCTCCTACTGAGTCCCACACTCGGTGGACTGTCTGCTCTTGCGAGGGGGTGGATAGTTTGCCGGTTGTGCGTAAAATGTCATTACCACAGACTCCAAAAAAAAAAAATATTGATTTGTCTATGCATATTTTTAATACCATTTTTTTTTCTTCAGATAAAACAATGCTTGCAAATAAGTTTGCCAAACCTTCTGGAACAGATTACGCTTGGTGGTGATCTCGCACCTCTCGATCGTAATGTTATAACTGCCATACATAAAATTTCGACTGGGTCTCGACATCACGAGAAGGAATACTATTATTCATGTAGGCTACTGACGCATTTTTACGATCAAGTACGAAAACGATCGAGTAAACACAAAAGTGAATATTTGCGTTCCCTGTTAAATGTATTTCTTTATCGTACCGGAAAAGAAAGCAATAAATTCAAATTAGTGGTAGCTACCAATGCGCTCGAATAATTTGATTGGTCAGTGAACGATCGACCTGACGAAATAGTTGAGTTCTCGTTACCTGGACGAGAAAACAAACGATTTACAGGCTTTACTTTTACAAATTCGTATTATATTCTGTTCCGAAATAAAGGGAAACGCAGGTTAAAACGCGCACAATTTAACTATGGTGCTCTTTATATCAAAAAGGCGGATGTGACTGAAGGTATGTCTGGTAGAGAGTTTGCAAAGATCGGTGTGGCCTGGTAACCTGCTACTTACGCTTCGAGGAACGATACCTAGACACAAGGTATTAAACTGAACACTATATTCTATACCAAATTACTCAAATTTATTTTCAATAATTTGAATCAAGAGTTTTAATAAGTTTTTGTATAAGTTGTAAGGCAAACGGACCGCGATAACCGGTGCAATATCGATCTCGTGAGTTCACTGTATAAAACGTATAACCAGAGAGTGCGATTCACCGATAGTATCGTCACGACAACAAATACACTGTGTACGGGAGGTGATAGAAGAGGGAACGGACGAGAGAGATTGATTGATTGTTTGATTGATTAAAAATTTATTGATTACTAGAGGTAAAATCCCGAGAACCCTATAAGAATACAACTTGCGTAAATATATTACAGATTTAATAAAATAATAATAATAAAACTATATATGAATAATAAAAAGATAAGCGGCAAATAGTAACTTAACATTTAAGAATTTTAACAAATTAAAATATTAAAATTTAACAAACAAATGCAACTCCATGATTTAACAGTAAATAAAATAACAAAAAATAATTAAAATGAAAGAATATTAAAAAAGAAAATAAATAAATGAGAATAAATAAAATGTAGATAAATAAATAAATAAATAAATAAATAAAATAAAATCAAAATAAATGAATAAGCAGCAACAATTGTTATAATTTAAACATAAGTATAAAAAAAATCACGAAATATAGAACAAAAAAATTAATAAAAACATAAAATAAAATAAAACGAGGAACAAACAATAGAATAAAATTTAGCACAGTTTCATCGAGGTGACGCAGTGAGGTCAGAGATGGGTTGTATCATGACACCCTCGTGTTGGACTCAGGCTATCCAGGCTGCCTGGTCGAGCTCAAATAAATGATTGGTTAAAGACATTTCAAATGATACGCGAGGCAGTGAAGAGAAAATATCTATTGAAAGCCTCGGTGCGAGGGAGAAGATAGATCAGAGATTTAGGAGCCAGATAAGACGTTGTTAGGCAAGATGAAGTGATCGAAGAGATATCTAGGTGAATTATGAATGCGAAAACTAATGAACCAATCATAAGTAAGCGTCTGGACTTAACAGACAGCTATTACAGAACCAGCCTAAACGGGGTAACATGTTCTCTCCTAGAAAGAATATCCCAGACGAATCTCGCCCAGGCATTAAGTAAACGTTGAAGCTTAAGATTTCTGGATTAATCAACGTAATGGTAGACCGCACAAGTACACTCAAAGTGCAGCATAATTAAAGCTTCTACTAAATCTATTCTTAATTTACAAGAAAGCGCACGCTTATAGAAACGGAGCGTTGACTTATCCTCATCCTCATATCTCAAAAATTTAGATCCAACACTAACTCTCGGGGTAGTGCTTAAATCAATACGCGAATCATAAGCTTGACCACCTAGGAGCATCAAGTTCATTTTACAAACATTAAGCTTTAATCCATTAGAGGAAGCCCACAAGTCAATACGGTTTGCATCATGGGTAATACGTTGAATGACCAATTCTAATTCCGCAGTAAAGAACGAGTGATACACCTGGGCGTCATCAGCGAACAACATGCAGTTGCTATATTCAACTACATTAAGTAAATCATTTATAAAGATAGAAAATAGTATTGGACCCAATATTACACTACAATACACTATCCTGAGGCATCCCCGAGTTTGTCTCAATCCAGTCAGATGATCTACCATCCTCCTCAACCAGCGACTGTATGCGACCCACCAGGTAGTAAGAGAACCAGCTCAACACCATGTGATATAATATAAAGTTTGCTTAAGTGGAGACCGTGTGGTACAGTGTCAAACACCTTTGTGAAGTCGAACAGAACCAATATCATTATCATACGAGCATCAATCATCCTGCGAATATCATTAATGACACCCAAGAGTGCCGTTTCATAACTGTGACCCTGCAAACCCCGCTTGGCGCGATATTAGAAGATTATTGCTTTCTAGGTGGAATAAAAGTTGTTCATGCACAAGCCGTTCCAGAATTTTAGATAACTCACAAAGTTTTGCAATGGAACGAGTGTCAGAAGGAAAAATTCTTTTGTCTAGTAGTTCATTAAATAAATCTGCTAGAAACGGTGATAATTGTGGCTCAAGCATTTTTTCATTTTAACTGGAATTCCATCTACACCCATTGCCTTAGACGAGGCCCTTGAGATAATCCTTTGGACTCCACTAGTGGTGACAATAGAAAATTGAAATAACGGAAAGTTACAGACGAGTGATTTAATGGAAAGAGGAAGAAGTCAATGAATTCAAGTGAAAACGAAGGAATAGTGTTATAGACAGGCGCATTGAGGGTTAAATTGATGAATAGAGAAATATATTAGTGGTGATGGTCGAGGTCTGGCACCCAGGCCTATATTTTAAAGCTTTTTCTATTTCTGAGGTGAATCACAGGCATTACTAAGTTTATCAGTCAGGTATTGGAATTTGATTTGTGTCAAAGAGTATTGAAAACACGGTTGCATAAACATTTAAACTTTAGTAGTCCGAAGGCAGACCTGACCTTTTCAATTTGTTATAGGCGACATCACTTTCTCTGATGATAAGCCTAATCTCAGGGGTAACCCAAGGTTTGAACGAGGGCTTCAGAGTAAGCAGTCTTTTAGGTGCCAGAAAATCAAAGGTGAATATAACTATGAATATGGTGTCACGCCGCACTGGGGATCAGGGTGTGGGACTTCTCAATAAATTCGCGGGGAGCTTATAGAACTAGCGATAAGATTTATTTAAAAACAACAATTGATTTACAACTGTATTCGGGCACCAGTCGCTTGTTTATCTCGAATAATTAATTATTATAACGCAATCGCTTAGCGTAGCGCAGAGAAAAGAGGGGAAACGCGGGAGAGATTCAAAACATTAAGATGGCGGGGAGTAATACGCGCACACACACGCGGACGGACCGAGAATTCGCGACCAATAAAAGAAAGGGGAAAAGTGCACCATACGCACTCACCTTTCGAAACTGCAACCAACTGATAATTCGCTACTCGCTTACCACGCTCTGCTCTCGCACAAGGATTTATCGATAAAAATGACAATATCAGCAAGTAAATCTTTTAATTTACGCCGCGGCCACACACACACTCGACCGTAGTCCACGGAGCTCTGTTCTCCGTCGGCACTCGGCTCGTCTCGTCCGCGCGCGCATGCGCCTTGCGCTGCTATCGGTACGAGGCGAGAGTTCGTCCGTGCGATTGGCCGTTTTCGTACGACTGCGTCTCTTTTCCAGCTGTCAAGAGGATGATTCCGTGGGATTGACCTGGAGCTCCCGAGGAATTGTTACAAGTAAATCGTTAAGCCGTAGGAGTTTATTATTACCTGTTTATTTTACTTATAGTTGGGAAGGTTAGTGTTCCCCTAACCTCTCAACTCCTGTTGACAATCCTTATCTTCCCATTTTGCTGTCCTATCTTCTCCGTCCTGGTTATCCTTTTCCCTAATAACGTGCTTTGTCTCATTCATTATTATTTTTACAGGAATTCTGCACGAGGTTCCAGTGAGCGACGGTCATCCAAGGAAACCTGCTGTCACTTCTGAGGTTTTGCACCCGATGCAGATCATTCAGCTAGCTACTTCTTGGTTGGATTGTCCTGGTGTGTGTACGGTTTCCGGGTAGGTAGTTTTACTAAGGGAGGAAGGCTACGCTAATGCCTTTTTGCTATCTTTTCACCTTTTGTGACAGGTGTTAAATCACCTTTTGACAATGGAAGTAAAGGATGGCTGAATCCAAGTATATGTGAATAATGAGACAAGATCATGGAGGTTAATCCCCTCAAGATTACGTGACCAGAACTTTTTCACCCTTGATGGTAAACTGGTAAGGTTGAGTGAAAGTTCAGTGGCATCATAGCCAGTAGCGAAAGGCACGGTAGATTTAGAGTACTTGTAATGAAGTGTAGAGTAACAAATCATGCAGCGATCAAGCCGTGAATGAGAAATCCAAGTCAATATTATTGTGTGATGAGTAGGTTTCGATGGAACGAGAGTAAGACCAAATGATAATAAATTGGCATGCATCATGACAGTCGCGTCGTGGGCGTTTTTCATATCTATGTTGACCACAACATGATCATGCAAATAAATTACGTCCGAGAGTGTATCAAAGAAAGGGGTAGGATAAGCAGCTGTAGTTCTCCAGTAAACGGCGGCTAGTAATAGTGAGAGACAATTACCAGACAGCTAGAAAATTAAAAACTCTGTAGAATTAGAAAATACCGGGTCAGAGTTAGAGACCACCTTAACTTTATATTCCTCGTGGACGTAAACCGCCACTCCCTCGCCCTCCTTCCCACCCTATCAATTTTGTGACAACGTACATTCCTCTAACAGCATATTTTTTAACTAATTTTTTTCATTTACTCTATGCTTACTACGCCAGGTGCTCCAAGACCTATCTTCAGGAGATGTATAAATAAATCAGGACAAGTGAAGCAATTATCACAATACAAATGATATGCGACAAATCAAACATGAAATCATCAGCTCCACAGAGAGTTCATAATTTTATACCAAACTGGACCGGTTTATTTCATATAAATTGTTTTATTTATAGTCTACCAAAAGATTTGACCATCATTTCATTTACAGCAAGAGCAGTTTGAAAGTATCCAAATGGCTTGAGGTTTCCTTTGAATATTTCAAATATTGTTTGAATGCACCAAGCTGGGTCAAAATCTTGATCAGAATATATCAGATAATTCGAATACTTCGTTTTACCTTTTAGTTCAAAAATTATTCCTGGACATAGCTGAACTCACTACAGGACATTCTAAAAGAGAGTTCGTTGGCCAGTAGTCTCATATTGCAACGCGCTTATTGAACGTAAACAAAATTATAATACCGACAAATATATCCATATCTAACAGCGAAAACATTTCAAATAACTCAGTTGGTGTCGAACTAAAATTTTTTTTTTTCCAGAGTCGTTTAACAAATATTAATTCACAGGAATTTCATCATACACTTTTTCTCCTTTTTCCCAGTCATATTTGTGGTCATTTTAGAGATTTTTCGGATTAGATAAATAGTGAGCATGAATTTATTTCTATGATAATATATTATGAATTTTATTGCTACCTTCTTCATTGTCACTTTCATTTTCCTTATTGATAATGTCCGATTCAGATTCGAGATCCGAAGTATCTGCCTGTGGCAACATTGATACTTTAATGTGATGATTCCACTCCAACATTTCACTCAAATCACTTTACAAAACTCTTGCTATTGACTGCTTAGACAAACGTTTAGTAAATCTTTCCTTGAAAAAATTTTGATGTCAGAATTAACATTTAATTCTGACAAGTAAAGAAGGGAAATTTTTTTTCCAGAACAACTAAAATATAAAAAAAAACATTCATAAAGCGATATTTATACTTGTATTTGATTTGCAAAAAAAATGGAGATATGACTGACTAATCGAAGTGAAAATTTTTTACTCAAATAATGAAAAATACGTGCATAGTTTTTTCATAATAAAAAAATATTGTTTTCAATACAAGAATTTTCTGCACGACTTTCAGCATACAAGCGCTCTCTGTTATATTTAAAAATAAAAAGAGACTGCGTAGAAAACATTTGTTTTACTCTATGAGCATAGAAAATTTTCAATCATACAATAATTGTTGTGCAGAGTAAATCTAGTGAGTATAATTTGTTGTTAGCATAACTTTTTATAGTCTACTTTATGCTACAAAAACAAAAAAATGAGCAAAAACGGCATTTGCATTTCTATGGGAAGAGTCAGTAGACGCAATTTATATTTGACGGCTAAAGAACGTTAGAATAGTGAATTCGAATCAGTTAATTTCAAATATTTTGCGTAATATTTGAGTTTTCATATAACTCTTTCGAATTTAAAAATTTATGAATTATAATCTTAACATTTTGAATAAAATTCAGGATGTTTTCGATTAGTTTATACTGCTTTTTTCACGCATAGCATTAAAATAATCGATATTAATGAAAAATATTAAAAATTTAAATTTTCAGGCGCCATTTTAAAGCTGCCATTTTGTTTTTTTTTTAATTCCAACGGGGAATGCAGGGTCTATTAAAAACTACGCATATACAATCTTAAGCGATGGTCAGCGTTACCTTATTCCGTTCAAATAAATTCTTCAGACACCTGGCACCTACAGGAAGCAATGTATAAAATTTTGGCTAGGCAGTCCGAATTTTAGTCGGTTTAAAAAAATATAAACCATTTTGACGAGTTTTCATCCCCTATTATTAAGGGTTTCGGGGATGCGATTATATTCATATTTTGTATTTAGTCATTTGTATTCACTCCCAAGTCGTGTATATATATATATTTTTTTTATTGATCAGTGCTGCGTTTTAGGATTGGAAACTTCAGACTCATACCTTTTACTGTATCAAAAAATACGATTTTTACCAAAAATGTCAAAAAAATTGGGCATTTTTTGTTTACCTTAATAAAACATCTCACATGATAATCGCCTGATTCTCATGTGAATCTCACACAAATCAAATGATTCTCATGTAACCAAATTTTTCAAATTTATAAATAATGAACCGAAAACGAAATAAAAAGAAATTGCAGGTACCAGGAATCAAAAATTTTTTCAGGTTATAAATAAAAATTGAAGGTTTTTCACCACGGTACATCTCAAAGACGTTTCTCAACGTTTACACAACGTTTAAAACGTAGAAAAATGTTGAACGCCTCTGAAACTTTAAAAATTAAAGATTTTTAATGGTACATTTCGAAAATATTATTAGTCCTAAATTAATTTTATAAGACAGTGTTTAAAGAAATTTTAAGTTGATGCCTTTGAAAATGTACTTTATTATTCCGATAATCTGAAAATATTGTAAGCCCGAAAACCTTTAACTATTATTTATAGCCTGCAAAAACTTCATAAATCAAAGTAACAAAATGGCTTAGTTGGTAAAGAGTCAGTCTCCGAAGCTAAACTTCCGAAGTTCAATTCTCGGCACCAGCAATTTTTTTTTAAATTGTTTATTTCAAATTCGGTGCATACGTATGCAAATAATATTTAACGACTATTCATTACATTTATTATTTATAAATGTTCAAAATTTGGTCACATGAGAATCACCTAATTCTCATGTGAGATTTTTCGATAGGGTAAGCGGTTATAACTTATTTTGACGGAATCGTAGACAAAATTTAGTTTAAGTTTAGTTCAAAACTTACAGCGCCATAAGTTGCGTTCAAATTTTGGACTTTTGGGAAGAAATGGGTTAAAGGGATGTGAACTCCAAAAAATAGAAAAGTGATTTATGTTTTATTAAATGAGGATTTCAATTCATCGAAAAAACGTTTTGTCACAATATTGTATATATCGTAATCACTCTCCATGGTGTTAATCTTGAAAACTTTTATGCGATCTGACGATCTGCGTCTGCCAACCTCTTCAGGCTATTTATTAGACACAAAATACAAAATTACAATTGAGAACGCCACTGATAATAAAAGATTTTGTACCTTTGATAAGATTATCGATACATCAAATGATCTGTTAAATTTTGTGTACATCGTCGTATTTATACAGGATGAATAAGAAACAATACAACATTTTTATACCATCGTGTTTAGCGTAAAAAATTAAGGTTAGGGAAATTAGTCCGACGACATTTCCGGCACTTTGAAAATTGTCTATTTTAGAACAGGTAAAGTCATAGTCGAGCGCCGGCCCTGGCCATTCGGCCCGGCGGGATCATGCGATAAGGAGTGGGGAGGCCCTTGCTAAGGCGATCGATAAGCACTATCGATTAACGCATCGATTGTTGTGCAACCTACACCGATAGAAAAACGGAAAAGAGGCCGTACTTTCACTAACCATTTGAAATTTTATTTGAAATAGTCACAAGAGTTTCCTTGTGAACAAATTAATACTATTGCCATAATTCGCGACGTATTGGTAAAAAGTTATTAATTTTTAAACCTATTCTTTGATCAATATGTTTGTCATATAATGGCAGTACATCGCCAATACATTGGAAATACATTGGCAATACATTGATAATAGTTTGGCAATATGTTGGCAACATATTGACAAAATATTGTCAATATATTAACAATGCTTTTGCAACATATTGGCAATGTATTGACAATATATTGACAATACTTTAGCAACATATTGGCAATATATTGGCAATATATTGACAATACTTTGGCAACTAATTGGCATATATTGGCAATACTTTGGCAACATATTGGCAATATATTGATAATACAAATAATAAATACTTAAAGAAATACACTTTTAACTGCAAGATTTAAGCCAGACTTTAAGCCATACTTTTAGAAACACTTTCAGACATACAATTAGCCATACTAAAAAATCAACTTTTCATTCCTTGTAGCTACCCTCTGTATTGGTTGGT
Source organism: Theocolax elegans (assembly GCA_026168455.1). Classification (NCBI taxonomy): domain Eukaryota; kingdom Metazoa; phylum Arthropoda; class Insecta; order Hymenoptera; family Cerocephalidae; genus Theocolax; species Theocolax elegans. The sequence continues at coordinate 36,741,555 of CM047427.1, read as the reverse complement.
ACAAAAAGCCGACCTAAGAAAAATCATGGAAGGACAGATATTTTAAATAAGAATATAACATGAAAATGTCTATTTCTTGATAAAAGAAAAGCACATTTCATCCCTTATAACTATCAGACTGTATTTGGGTGGTCGATGAAACGTCTCACACAGTTTTGTGGTACAAATACATGTACGAAAAGCCGATTTGTAAAAATCAACGAAGGACAGGCGCCTCTATGTAACATAATAATATATGAAAACGTCTATTTTTCGATAAAAATCGCACTTTTCATCCCTTATAACTACCCTCCTGTCTTTATGTGGTTGATACAACTTCTCATACAGGTTTGTGCTTCTAATGCAAGAACGAGAAGATGATTTAAAGCAATCAACGAAAGATAGGTATTTTAGAATAACAAAGTAACATATGAGAATATCTATTTCTCGTTAAAAAAAGCACTTTTCATCCCTTATAACTACCCCAAGATTATATATTTAATATAAGCTAATCTGAAAATTTTCTTAAGTTTTTGATATTATTTTCATATAATCATTTACGTAAATGTAGTCTTAGATTATAAATGACTATGTTCAAAACACTGCATCTCGAATGTGTTTTGTTTTTTTATGCGATGTTTCCTACATTCTTCTATCAAACCATTCGGATTATTAGTATATTTGTTTAAACATCGTGAGGTTATGGGAGAATTACCCGCACGTAATGCTGCTGGTTACACGAACCAGGAATACGCTGATATGCTGATAGTGTATGGTGCGCGTGATCAGGTAGGTCGCAGAGGAGCCGAAGAGTATCGGGCACGGTTTCCAAACCGACGACATCCCGACGCTGCCACGTTTACTCGCGTTTACCAACGCGCAGTTGAGATAGGATGTGTGCAGGTACGAAATCCTGATGGAGGCCGTCAAAGAGAAGCCAGAGCGGAGAACGATGTAGTTATCCTTAATTGTTTTGCCGAGGATCCTATGACGAGTTTACGGCGAACTGCACGTCACCTAAACACGTCGTATTCAACCTGCCAAAGGGTTATGAAAGAAGATGGGCAGCACCCTTTCCAGTATCGATGTATTCATGAGATATGTAAGTAACACAATTTTATAATCAATTAAAATATTGTATATTAAAGTATTTCGGGATATTTGCATTAATTACGGGATTTTTCGGGAATTCTGGAATATTTTCATTAATTACTGGATTTTTTCGGAGTTCCGAGATTTGTTGCATTATTTACAGAACTTTTTAAGAATTTCGGGATATTTAAATTATTTACGGGATTTCTTGAGAATTCTGGGATTTTTTAAGGTATTACGAATTATTTGCATTAATATTAACTAAAAATTTGTTATTATTGTTTATCGTAAAATTGAAACGATTACGTCATTTTTGTTAATTTCTCTTATTTACGTAACTAAAGGAGTTTTATAAAAGTAAATTTTTATATCGTTTATTGAAAATAACGAGAAATCGTCAATGTCTGCTGCGTATACTGATAACCACTTATTTTTAAAATTTATTTTATTTACTGTGGAAGGTAATCACAAAACTGTGTGAGACGTTTCATCGATCACCCAAATACAGTAGGGTAGTTATAAGAGATGAAATGTGCTTTTTTTTCAAGAATAGACATTTTCATGTTATTTTCTTATCTAAAATATCTGTCCTTCCATGATTTTTCTTAGGTCGGCTTTTCGTACCAACCAATACAGAGCTGAATTACAAGGAATGGAAAGTTGATCTTTTAGTATGACTAATTGTATGTCTGAAAGTGTTTCTAAAAGTATGGCTTAATGTCTGGCTTAAATCTTGCAATTAAAAGTATTTATTATTTGTATTATCAATAAATTGCCAATATGTCGCCAATGCATTGTTAATATATTGCCAATATGTTGCCAACATATTGCCAAAGTATTATCAATGTATTGCCAATGTATTTCCAATGTATTGGCGATGTACTGCCATTATATGATAAACATATTGATCAAAGAATAGGTTTAAAAATTAATAACTTTTTACCAATACGTCGCGAATTATGGCAATAGTATTAATTTGTTCGTAAGGAAAACCTTGTGACTATTTCAAATAAAATTTCAAATGGTTAGTGAAAGTACGGCCCCTTTTCCGTTTTTCTATCGGTGTAGGTTGCACGGCAATCGATGCGTTAATCGATAGTGCTTATCGATCGCCTTAGCAAGGGCCTCCTCACTCCTTATCGCATGATCCCGCCGTGCCGAATGTCCAGGGCCGGTGCTCGACTATGATTTTGCTTGTTCTAAAATCGAGAATTTTCAAAGTGCCGGAAAAGTCGTCGGACTAATTTCCCTAACCTTAATTTTTTACGCTAAACACGATGGTATCAAAATGTACATGTAGCGAGTGTAAACACAGGAAACGTCAAATGGTTGTTAATTAGGCATTTAAATTTCTAAGTACTGGCAAATAAGTGGTATTTAAAAATTTAATATCCTCTTTCTTATTGATATTATTACTTAATAACTTATATTAAATTTTTTAATACCACTTACTTGCCAGTTCTTAGAAATTTAAATGCCTAATTCACAACTGTTTACCTGCCACTTTAAAAACCTCACAAGATGAGTATTTGAAAAAAACCTTGACCAGCCAAGTCAAAATAAAGTTTTAATTGATTGTATTATAAAAATAAAAAAAAATTAATAATAAGATTAAAAAAACGAAATAAAAAAATGGATATAAAAGAAAGAAATGTAAATCAGTGAAAGAATCTAGTGACAATAAAATAAAAAAAAAAGTAAAACAAGAGTAAACCATGTTGTGCGTAAAAAAGTGTAGAATTAAAAAAAAATACAGTACGGAAAGTATGCAATCTGCTCTCAATGCTATGGGTGAGGGACAGACTTTACGTCAAGCTGCTTATGCTTTTGGAGTTCCAAAGAGTACTCTTTTTTTAAAATTAAAGAATCAATTACCCCTTGAATGCAGAAAAGGTCCGAGCACAGTTCTTAGTGCAGATGACGAAACAGAAATTGTTCAATGGATTATTTAATGTGCCAAAGCAGGTTTTCCTGTTACTAAATCTAGACTCTTGGACTGTGTATAGAAGTATTTGAGTAGCAAATTAACACCGTTAAAAAAACATACCAGGTACCCATTGGTACAAAGCTTTCATGAATCGCCATCCCACGTTGTCATAGGATTGCACAAAATTTTACGTCAACCCGAGTATCGGTGGACGAAGAGAGCCTTAGGAACTGGTTTTGTAAAGTAAAAGAAAATAGTTACCGATGAAATGTACATTACTAATAAGTCATCGAACCAGACTATTTCTACTTCATTCGAAGAAATCACAAATCATAATTATGATGGTTAGTTACGTTTCATTTATTTATCTTTATTACTCATATATAAATCAAAATTTATATTATTTTTAGGTAACAAACATGTAGTTCAACAAGAATATTCTAATTACTTACATGAAAGTAATGTTGAAAAAACTGACAATAACTCAGAAGGTATAGTTTATCTTTATTCTAATACTAATTCTAATAATTTAGATTTTGTAAATGTGTCTGACAAAGGTTTGTTTGATATTCTAAGCTTTTATGCAAATACAAATTTTTTAACTGTCTTAATAATGTTTGTCATTTACAGACAATGTCCTTGATCTAACAATAGATAACAAGTATGCGTTCAAATTTGTAAATAGTTTTAAATGTGTGCAATCTCGAAAATCAATAGATGATTTTAACATGGTTTATTCCAATGAAAACAGTTGTATTTCTACTCTTAATGATGACAGTAATTTGTTAATGCAGTTAGATTCAATGAATGAATCAAGTGGGGCTTGTACGAATCATGAAAATTCTGATTCTATTGTCCTCAATTCAAAGCAACACAAATGTTGGAATACTTGATGACATGTTGGATAATTTGCAAAAAAAAGAAGATAATAAGAAATAAAAGGAGCAACAAATTTTATTATTAAAAAAAGAAAAGAATTCTTAAGAGAGTTAAATTTTTGAAAGAAAAAGAACAAAATGTTATTAAAGAATATAATCAAGATAAAAAGAAAAAAGTACAAGAGAAGAAAAACATTAAGTTCGAGATACAGAACTTAAAGAAACAAATTAAATTAGAAAGTAATAAAGAAAATATTCTGAAAAGAGTTCTGCGATGGCTCGGTCGGTAGGGCGTCGGGCTCGTAATCTGGAGGTCCCAAGTTCGATTCCCGGCTCCGGCCGATTGATACAAGCACCACTGGCGAATGTATTTTCAACAAGTGCTTTCTTCACCAAGACATCGTATGACCTCCGTCGCTGATTAGCACCGGTTTGGGAGCATAAAAAGAGCGACGTTAAAATAATAATAAAAAAAAAAAAATATTCTGAAAAAAACACAGAAGATTAAAAAATTAAACGACGAATTGATTCAAATGGATAATTTTGTAATAAATCAAGAAATGGAATTATTACATACTAAACTTCAAATAAAACAAGAAAAAGTGTAACTAAATTGTAATTTTTATCTATGCTACTTATTATGTTTGTAATAAAAATAAATAAAAACAAATAAAAAATAAATTATTCAAGTAATTATTAATTAACTATTTAGTTATACTGCTATAATTGTTTTATTAATATTAAACTAGCTATGAACGCTCGCTTCGCTCGCGATTTACATATTCTGATGGCATGACAACATTTTTACATAATTGGGCACGACTGTAAAATGGAAGAGTCTTATATTTTTATCATGGAAAAAAGTATTGTTCCTCAAATATCTCAAAAAGTTTTCCATCGATTTGGTTGAAATTTTAAGGTTATATTCTTTATCATTTGGGGACATTATAGTCCTATTTATATTGATACAAACTGTAACGGAGTATCGCCGACTTGGTATTTCGTACTCGATGCTTAAACCAAAATATATATCTGTATATAATGTTTACAAATATTTCCCGCGTAGCGGCTGCGGTTACCTGTCCGCACACTTGGCGTTAAAGTTATTTGGAAATCGTACTTCGATTTCCAATAACGACAGGTAAAATAATGGTCTTTCCTGAAATGGACCGCGGAAAGACAATAATAAGTGAGTTTGCGAGAGCCCGTATATTTATATACGGCTCATAGGATGACGGAGGAATATCTATATGCGACGGTTTTAAATCAATGAATCAACACGGTTTGAGATATAACTAAATATGAACAGTTTTATTAGATTTTTAAAACCAAATGGAGTATATAATATGACGTGCGCGACGTATTTTGCTTTTTTCTTTTCGACTTTTTCTCCCCGTATATCGAAATTCTCAAAAAAACTAACGGCCTTGATCCGGTGGAGGGAGACTGGCCGACTCTCTCCCACCCAAATTTCGCGGCCAATCAATGCGAAGCAGCGGCGCTGCTTCACCGATCCGCATAAAAGGCGCAGACTCTCCGCGCTCGCAACACTCTCCGTCCTAGGTTCCGATACTTCGGTTCGTACGACCGCTAGTCTGTCTGCCCGCCGAAAGCGATCGTTCGATCGCTCTGGCAGAGGAACCCGCTTTTTCCCTACGTGAGCTCACAGGCGAGCAGCAGCTCGCTCGTGCTCAAGGGACATCAGCGTTCCTACTAGCAGCTCAGCAGACACACTGTCCCCACGTGAGCTCTTAGGCGGGCGACAGCTCGCCGCGTGCTACAGGGGACTGAGGTCCAGGAACTCGCGCGCATTCTTCTTTTCTTTGTATTCCGAATATCCTCCGCCGCGAACTTTAGATCTCTTCGAGTTTAACTTTAGGCTAGGGACCGCGATTAAAAAAAAAAAAAAAAAACAAAAAAAAGTTGTGCGCGCACAAATCTGTACCGTATCCGAGTGGCATTATTTAAAAACCCGAAATCCCCATTCCTCGACCTTGACGGTGAATACCCGCATTCACCTCAAATAAATATGAAACAAATATCGTTCGAGGTCAACGCACGCACGAGAGTTGAGTCGTAACCGTCGGCTCAACGCGGGGGGAAAAAGGGGTACGCGAACTAACTCTCCTAGATTACGAATAACTGTAATAAAATTAATTCATTCGCGGTAACTATCGTTCACACGAGAAGTGTTACCACTTACTTTTTATTTTATCAGCCTTCTCTCTCTCCCTCATTAACTTGTTTGTATCTGCTCTGGAGACGGGATAACTCCTCCACCGTCGATTAATTCGCGTCGTGCGTATATCAAATAACACTAATAAAAATATGTCACGCAGAAAAACTCTCGGAAAAATATCCGTGTAAACCGGAACGTTTACAGTCGCACGTGTCGACGCGATCCCTCTCCTTCGTACCGGTCGTCCTGCGCGCAACCGCTCTCTCTCTCTCTCTCTCTCTCTCTCTCTCTCTCTGTCATTTCCAGGATTCATGGTGTGCTTCATAAGCTTCGAAATAGTGGTAGTTTCCTTTCACTTGCTCTGAGGAAAAAGTTAGTCACATCCCTTATTCTCCCTCACTTCGACTATGTTTGCGTAGTTTATAATGATCTCCCGGATTACCTAAACTTAAAATTACAACGTCTGCTCAATACTTGTGTGCGCTTCATTTTCAGACTTAAAAAAGATGTTAGACTCCAAACATTTTATGATAAGTTGAATTGGCTGTCTGCTAGTACTAGGCGTCTGTACTTCCTGGGGTTACTAACTTATCAGGTGCTTACTACAAACAGACCTGATTATTTGCTTGCTTTGTTGCCACCCCCAAGCAGTGAACTACGTCGATCTGCGCGTGTAAAATATTCTTGTTTTGAGCGGCCTCAAGCCACTACTAGTACTTTCCAAAATTCATTTACTATTCAGGCAATGGATCTATGGGATTCTTTGCCCTCTGAAATTCGCTTGAGTACTAACGTTAATATATTTAAGAGTAGATTGTATAACTATTTAGTGGTTAAGAGTGGTGAATAGATTTAAAAGATTATAATAGAATAAGCCAATGCGCAATTCTCTTTTGTTTCACTATTATAATTTGATCATGTTATATTTTTATTTCTAGTTTATATTATATTTTATATAAGTATATCGTTTTACCTATGTTACATTATTATTCTTTTGTTTTGCGATTTAGAGTTTATATTATCTATACTGTACCTTTTGCCTTAAGATTATATCTAACCTAGGCATTAATAAACGCTTTTCAATCAATGAATTTCTCAAATTGCCGATTTTCCTTGCGCTGGCATCGGCCGTACGAGTCGTTGGCTATATCTGTATCTATATATAGCGCTCGTATTTACTACCGAGAGAGAGCGAGTAAGAATGAGGGAGAGTGAGGGAGTGCGAGAGTGAGAGTGAGTAAAAATGAGGGACTGTGAGATTGATTGATTGATTGATTATTTATTTTGGTATTTTGGGGAAATCCCCGTATACACATTAGTTACATAAGAGATTATAACATTAAACAGTATAAAATGGAACATGAGAATACATACAAATCGGAGAAATAATAAAATATAGTGAAATAATAAAACAGAATAATATAACAAAATAAAATAACAAAAATAGTATAACAATAAATAAAATATAACTGGCATATCCAATAAAAAATAAAACAAAGTAAAATGATAAAACTCATAAAAATTAAAATATATAATAAATAAAATAAAATAAAAATAAAATAAAATAAAATAAATTAACTTAACAACTAAAATAAAAACAGATTAAACTCGTGGTCGCATACGGAGTAAAATAGCGTAAGAGCGTAGAAACATAGAAAACGCATAAAATATGGTAAATAAAAATAAGTAATAAAATTACGCCACACGCAAAAATAAAAGACATAATTTAATAAATAAATACATAAAAAGGACGAAGTACAATAAATAAATAAATAAATAAATCGTGACTAGAAAAATGGAATATTGACTATACATCGAGCAAGGGCAAGGGAGGGCACTCCAAACCTTCATTCACTATTCTCGACTCCCACGTGGTAAGAAGTGACTGAGACGTCTTAGTCGCAAGACCCATGTTCCTGAGCTCTCTCCACAAACCTGCAGCATCGGATGCCGAGTTGATTTTGCTACTGGGATACGTAAATTTACAAGAATCTATGGAGTTCTTAACTAGCCTACGAAAATCTTTAAAGATCTGGTAGTCTGAGCTCAGGCCCGTGGACAAGTACCTCTTAAAAGCCAAGTTACGAGTTTTGATTTTATGCCTTATAGATGGGGTGATCCAGGGTTTGGTGGAGTTTCTAATAGTGATGAGTCTTGCCGGTGCAAGGGAGTTAAAGGTATGTAAAATAGAAGATACGAGGTTGGAAAGGAGTTTGTTGACAGGAATAGGAGACGGAGAGGGCGGAATCAAGGAAGGAAAAGGGGAAGAGAGTTAGGCCAGGCGAAATAGGTGACGTAAGAGATGCAGATGAACAAGATGAGATAGTAGACGTAATAGGAAGTGATGAAGCTCGATCGAAAGCAGCCGAGAATATCGCAGCGGCCTCCGCCAGATCAATCCGGGCAGTATTGCGCGTCCATATCTTCTTTGCAACAGGCAATGGTTTAGAAAATTCGAGTTCGAGAACAATGAAGTCGTGGTCTGCTGCAAAGGGCACCGAAGATTTGAGGTAGTTGAGGTATGAGTATGATGAGTAGGATCGGATTCGACCAGGAAAAGGTTTAATGAATCGAAGTATGACTCCAACATGGCGGACGACCCATCCTTCTTGCACATATTAACGTTAAAATCCCCGGTAATGACAACCTGATCACAAGTGTGCAAGAAATTAGTTACTGAATCAAAGAAATTTGATGGATAGGTCGCTGAGGGTCTCCTGTAAACCACACAAAAGAGTGACGAGCTAGTTTGACTATGGATTTGAAAAATCATAAACTCCGGGGAGTTGGAAAAGACAGGGTCAGAGTGAGCTACAAGCTTAACCTCAAGATTACTCTTGATGTAAGCCGCAACACCCCCCCCCCCTCCCTCCTTTCCAACACGATCCAATCTATGTAGTGTGTAGTTCGGAAGGCCCAACATGTCTGAGGAGTCATACTCAGTGAGGAATGTTTCGGAAAGAGCAATGATGTCATGATTAAAAGGCGAACCTAATGATTCAATGGATGAAAAATGGGTTTTTAGTCTATTAATATTTACATGGAGAATGAAGAGTTAGTTATAGATGATGCCTGGCCAGGCGAACCCTATCTCGGGGAGGGAGGGTTCGGAGACGATATCTTAAAAATGTCCGCTTCTGAGTGAATCGGCAAGAGTGGCCCTCCCTTGGTAACACGCATGAAAACCGTAAAATCCTTGACTAGAGGCCTTGCGAAGCCCAAATCAGTGGAACGGCGAAGCGCTTTAGAAAGCAGTTCGTAAATCTGCTTGGGCCATAAAGCACGCAAATAAATCGGCCCAGATCCACCCGCACCGAACAGAGAATCGGCCGAGACACTCTTGAGAAGGCGCGCTCTCTCGAGAATAAGGTCTCTAGTAGAGGGCGACGAAAACCGGACGACAATTCCATTTTTAATATTAAAATTGTTATTAGTATTGGAAACGTTGATGTTAGTGTTCGCGGCAGAGGTCGAAGTTGCCAATCCCAAGTTTCGATCGCCAGGTTTGTCTCGAACGAGCCAGGGACGAGTTTCGACGATCTGAGAACTAATCCTGGGAAGATTTCAGGAATGGTCAGATTTGCCGGAATGCCGCGAATGAGGATTTCACACGCGTCAATAATTTGAGACGCGGTAGTCCCCAGACTCGATCCCCGTAACTCGCTGATCTGTCCGCGAATTTCCTCGTTTGCGGTTTCAAGGGCATCAAAGCGGTTTGACACGCCGTTAAACTTCTCCTCAATCGACGCTTCCATCAGCGAAACCCGCGAACCCAGCTCACGAATCTCGCCGGCCAGTCCCTGCACCGAAGACTCGATGCGCGAAACCGAACTCTCAAGCTTCGATTCTAAACGGCTCGCGAACTCAGCAAACAAAGCCGCCATATCTACGGCACCGATCGTCCGCGCGGGTAAGTCGAAGCAGCTCTCGGTGGGCGCGGCGCTCGGAAGAGCCTGGCGCGACGTCAAAGCAGTGCGCGTGATTTTATTACAGTGTGGACAGACCTCCGTATAATCCTTTCCGGTGAGTCTCCCGCCACGCACAAAGCAGCCGCGCGATGTTGCCATAATATCCGCGCGGCGTCTACCGACGAAGGTCGCAAAGTGTGCGAAAAACCGTCGAGATGTTGGGAGCACTGCGCACACTGGCCAGCGCGATGAGTCATCTTTCCCTCTCGAAGATAACCTCCAAAATGCCGCAGAATAAAATTTGCAAATAATGGAACTACTGGCTGCAGCAATGAAACACTAATTTACTAGATAGACGCTGCAGTCAGTAACCGTCCCTTTCATATGCTCTAGAAAAAACTCGGAGCAACTGTGTGAGTATAAAATACTAAGCAAGACGGAGCAGTAAACAATCAAACTTGTACTCACCAGAGAGAGAGAGAGAGAGAGAGAGAGAGAGAGAGAGAGAGAGAGACAATGAGAGATCGAGAGTGAGAGAGAGAATGAGAGATAGAGAAAGAGAGAGAGAGAGAGAGAGAGAGAATTAAAAATAGAGAGAGCGAGAATGAGAGATAGAGACAGAGACAGAGAGAGAATGAGAGTTAGAAACAGAGAGAGAGAGAGTGCGAGAGTAAGAGCGAGGTCCCGGTTCAAATCCGGGCTGAACCTGTTTTTTTTCATTGAAATTTCGAAAATGTTTGAAAAGTTGATCTTTGTTTTTCAAAATTTTAATGCTTTAAAAAAAATTATCAATCGACAGAAGAAGGTTTTAACGTGTAATGATCGAAAAGTTGCTGAAATGAGTTTTGGTATGAGATCTTACCTGGGATTTGATTTGAGATCTCCAGTGAGATTTTTTAATGGGGATATATATATATATATATATATATATAAATGGGGTATTCCACGTGAAGTGGTCCGATCAAAATTTTAAAATGCACCAAATTTTGGGTACACTTTGCAAATGTTTTTCAGGATACAGAAAAAATTTTTTAGGTACTGGAATCTATTTGCTCAAAAGTTATTCTAACCTCAAAAAGTGAATTTTTCCAAGTTTTTTTCAACACCAGCTGGATTTACCACTATTTAACTCAAAATCTATCAACTTTTACTATAGAACATTATATGTAGCATTCGTTGCTAATTGTGTCTGGAATTTATTCTTCTGGGTTAGAATTTCTAATCTCAAGGTCAATGTTACATAAACTACATGTCAATATTCAACTTGAAAAAAGTGCAAGTGCGCCACAATTGATTTTTTTATCCAAAAGTCTAAAAGAAAGCTTGGAGCAATACCTTTCAAATGGTCTGTAGCATTTTTATGGCCTTCAATTCTGTAAAAAGTTATGACAATTTAAAAAAACACGAAATTTTTTAAAAAATTTAAATGGGAATTACCATGTTAATTTTTGTGAATTTTTTATCTTTCTTTAAATTATCATAACTTTTTACAGAATTGAAGGCCATAAAAATGCTACAGACCATTTGAAAGGTATTGCTCCAAGCTTTCTTTTAGACTTTTGGATAAAAAAATCAATTGTGGCGAACTTGCACTTTTTTTAGTTGAATATTGACATGTAGTTTATATAACATTTACCTTGGAATTAGAAATTCTAACCCAGAAGAATAAATTCCAGACACAATTAGCAACGAATGCTACATATAATGTTCTATAGTAAAAGTTGATAGATTTTGAGTTAAATAGTGGTAAATCCAGCTGGTGTTGAAAAAAACTTGGAAAAATTCACTTTTTGAGGTTAGAATAACTTATGAGCAAATAAATTCTAGTATCTAAAAATTTTTTTCTGTATTCTGAGAAATATTTGCAATGTGTACCCAAAATTTGGTGCATATTAAAATTTTGATCGGACCAGTTCACGGGGAATACTCCATATATATATATAAACAACATATCAAAAATTGTAAAAACAAATCGTTATATCTATTTGAACTTCTAACATTTGTTATCTTAGTACATATGGTATTTTAAAATCTAATTAGAATGTTATAATTAATAATTTATTAATATGAATCTATCTATTTTGAATTATATACAGTTTATCAGGTATTAATGGGGCATTCCATGTAAAATCAGCAGATGAAAATTTTAATTTCTGCTAAACAACTCCTCTTTGAACCTAGAATATCCCATTAACGACCAAAACTGTCAATTTTACATCATGATTTCGATGCGAAATTTCATGCATGTAATCGAGTCATAAATGGGTCTCGTACATGATTTCTTATGTATTTTTGTCTGCAGAATCCGAATCCGTGGTTAAAATTGAAAAATTTTGCCTTTAAAAAAAATATGGCCGTTTTTTTGCAAAAAAATAGCAAAAAATCTGTCATTCTAAAAGTTTACGTTTTTTTTTCAGACATAAAACGCGACAATATATGAAGTTGCGTTCAACCATCGGTGCACAAAATTGCTGAAGTTTAATGGGCAATTTTTATAAGTACGATTTTTTTTTCAAAATGGTGGCTACAGGACCCAAACCACATAAACGTCACCGTAGAGCTTTACCATTTTTTTTCTCGAAAACTATTGACTTTAGTAAAAATTTTCAAAAAGTTAAAATGTCTTATAATTGATGAAAGAATGCTAGAAAATTTTTCCGAAGTGATTTGAGAAAAATTTTGAAAATTTGGATTTTTCCGATGTTTGAAAAAATAAAGTTTTTCCCAAAAATTCTGAAAAAATTTTCTAGTATTTTTTGATCGATTCTAAGACATTTTTATTGTTTATAAATTTTTATAAAAGTTCATGGTTTTCGAAAAAAAAAGATTCTAAGCATTAACTTTTAGTACTAGTAAGAACTGAAATTTTACAAACTGCTTACATGAGATCTATGTATAATGTGCATAAATAATCTTTCCACATAATTTTTATATAATCTTTTCGAATAAATCATTTTTAAACAATTCAATACTTTTTTAAGTATATCGTTGTAAAGTTGTTAGCTTTCGTAAAATTTGACTTACAGTTTCAGCTCTGCTGTTTTAGAAATAAATTCTCATACTAAGTTTTTACGTGCATAAATTAAGTTGAATCATTATTATCTATTATTTGTTATATTTAAACCTTTAAATGTCACGAAAATGAAATAAACGGGCTGTTTCTTCCGATTTGGAAGAAGACTCTTTAGAGAACGAAAACGTTTTGATACCAAATGCAGATAATTCTGGATCTTCAGATGATTCTGAGTCTGATACTTACTGTGACGTAAATTTACCGTCGACCACTTATAAAAAAGTTTCAAAAAGTTATCAAGCAAATCAAGCTAAACTTGAAAATGATAACGAATATGTTTGGAAAGATGGTGAAAAGAAATATTCTAATGAAATTTCAGACGAAATTTTATTGTCTAAATCTGTGATGGATGAAATACAAAAAAGTAAGCCAGTAAAACTATTTGATACTTTTTTTTCAATTGAAATGAAACAATACATTATAGATGCATGTAAAAAAAATGGCTTAGAAATATTAATGGCTGATTTGAATACGTTTATTGGGATAATTATTGCAACTTCGTTTAATAAAAGAAAGTCTCAAAGGGATTATTGGTCGACTAATCCTTTTTTGTCTTGCGATATAATTTCTTCAGCAATGTCACGTAATAAGTTTGAACTTATTAAGTCTAAATTGAAGTACTCAAACACCAAAGATAATGTTCCGAGTGACAATGGGTGGCGTGTTCGCGAATTGATGAATTTGTTTCAAAAAAATATCCTGAAGTTTGGCTTTTGGCGAACTGCTCTGTCAGTAGATGAAATGATGGCTAAATCCTATGCTAAAACGTCGTTGAAACAGTTCATACGTGGAAAACCTACGCGATTTGGACTTAAGTTTTGGGGTCTTTGCACTTCAGATGCATATTTATTAAATTTTGACTTATATTGTGGAAAAAATTCCTCTGTAGGAGATACATTAGCTTCATGCGCATTAGGTTCTCGTGTCGTATTACATTTATTAAAACCTTTTTTTGAAATGACAGCTGCTGGGAAAATTTCTCAGTATCACATTTATTTTGACAATTATTTTACAAATTTTGATCTTACTGTACACTTGAAGAGACTAACATTGAGGTCTACTGGCACTGTTCGAGAGAATCGTGTAAAGGAGAAAAATGCTGTTGACAAAAAGGCTCTGCGTGGAACATATGCAGTGAAGCATGAACAAAACAGTGGTATCAATTACATTACCGTAATGGATTCAAAATTAGTGTCTATATTATCTACAACCGCAGGATTAACGCCGTTACAGCCACCGAAAAGATATAGTTCAATTCAAAAAGCAAGAATTGAGACACCAATTACGCAAGCATTTCACCTTTACATCCAGTTCATGGGTGGTGTCGATGTACATGATGCGCACTGTAACAATTTATTGCCAAGCATTCGATCAAAAAAATGGACCTGGGTAGTTTTTATAAGACTAATCCAGGCTGCTATGACAAATTCTGTTGTAATATTCAATGCTGCTGGAAATAATCAACAAAAAGTTGGAACCAAAGAATTTGCAATGTCAAAAGCAAAAAGCTACATTTGCGACACTAGTCAAAAACAAAAAAATCATTCAACGAGACGAGAAAAGCAACAAAAAAAATGTTCTAATTGTCCAATAAGTACATATATTTTCTGCGATGATTGTGAATTGTTTTTTTGCAGTCCATGTATGAGAAAATATCACGAAAACATCTGAGTAAGTGAGAGGCAAGGGGACTCACTAAAAAAAAGCACCCCGATTAGTGAGAGGCAAGGGGACTCACTAAAAAAAAGCACCCCGAATAGTGAGAGGCAAGGGGACTCACTATAAAAAAGCACCCCGATTAGTGAGCGGCAAGGAGACTCACTAAAAAAAAGCACCCCGATTAGTGAGAGACAAGGGGACTCACTATAAAAAAGCACCCCGATTAGTGAGAGGCAAGGGCACTCACTGTAAAAAAGCACCCCAAAGGAGATATATTTTTACTACGTCCACGTCGTTATCTCTGGGTAGTGCTAAACGTAAATGCTTAAAATTTGTTTTTTTTCGAAAACCATGAACTTTTATAAAAATTTATAAAGAATAAAAATGTCTTAGAATCGATCAAAAAATACTAGAAAATTTTTTCAGAATTTTTGGAAAAAACTTTTTTTTTCAAACATCGGAAAAATCCAAATTTTCAAAATTTTTCTCAAATCACTTTGGAAAAATTTTCTAGCATTCTTTCATCAATTATAAGACATTTTAACTTTTTGAAAATTTTTACTAAAGTCAATAGTTTTCGAGAAAAAAAATGGTAAAGATTTACGGTGACGTTTATGTAGTTTGGGTCCTATAGCCGCCATTTTGAAAAAAAAATCGTACTTATAAAATTGCCCATTAAATTTCAGCAATTTTGTGCACCAATAGTTGAACGCAACTTCATATATTGTCGCGTTTTATGTCTGAAAAAAAATCGTAAACTTTTAGATTGACAGATTTTTTGCTATTTTTTTGCAAAAAAACGGCCATATTTTTTTTTAAAGGCAAAATTTTTCAATTTTAACCACGGATTCGGATTCTGCAGACAAAAATACATAAGAAATCATGTACGAGACCCATTTATGACTCGATTACATGCATGAAATTTCGCATCGAAATCATGATGTAAAATTGACAGTTTTGGTTGTTAATGGGATATGTAAAAAAAATTTTAGATGCTTTACTTAGATAGGAGAAAAGTTATTAATAACAAAAAATACATATTTTGCTGTTTTTCACTTATATGACCAATTTTCATGACTTTCGCTCTCTCTAGCACGCGTACGCGGTCGCCCGTTAGCTTCCTCGCCATCGCGCGTGGGCGAGATCCGCCCATCCCTAACTCAACGATATAGCCGTAAAGAGAGAGTCTTTACGGCTTCGGCGGCTCGCGAGTGGTGCACTACATACCTTAATTCTCCCCGTCGATGCGCTTGGCTTCGTCAGTTTCCCTCTCTCCGTCGGGCTCTCGTGCGCGGCAAATTCGCCGTCCTCGTAGGTTCCTGGGAGTCGCTGGAGCTGTGCACTTGACACCAGCACGCTCACTCCACCAAAATCACTCACTCTTCACGGTGCGAAACCCAGAACCCGAGCAAGAATCCGTGTTGACGATTGTTTTCTCTTGCCACGAATTAGCAAGGAAGGCATTACCGGCGACGTGTCTATCTACGATGACTCGCATAAACTCTCTATATACTCCTCAGTCAGCTTGAGCGTCGGACCATTATTAGTCCTTACGCGGCTTGCGCGCGGGCTTTCCCGATCACCTACGAGCTTTTCCGATCGTCACTCGCGCTCGTTATAAGGTATAGCTTCATACGCTTAAGAGTATGTAGCTTACCTTTAAAATGGTTATAATTAAAATTTTCTTATACTTTTTTCCTATCTAAGTAAAGCATCTAATAATTTTTTTACATATTCTAGGTTCAAGGAGGAGTTGTTTAGCAGAATATCAGTAATTTTAAAATTTTCATCTGCTGATTTCACATGGAATGCCTCTAATGTAAATAATAAGAATACAATTAATTATTGAGAATAACAAAAATTGTTTTTGATATAAATAGTAAAAATGATCATTCTTTTATTAATTATTACGGATTTATCCCAACAAATTAAATAATTGTAATATTTATTTAATTACTAGTACTATAAATTATTTTACTAAATAGTTTAAAAAATAATTTTTTCAATATTACATTATATTGTAATTTTATGGTAAAGAAATATTATATTAACAATAATATTTAACTGCGAGCGAAGCAAGCAATTTGGCTAGTATTAATTATAATTATTAATTATTATAATTATATTATTAATTATATTATTAATACAATATAATAATTATTATTATTGTAATATAATGTTTAACGGCCATTTAAAATTCATTAATAGATTATTCCCCCGCGTGACACCCGTAAGAGTTGTAACCGAAACAGTACAGCAACAAAAACAAAATTATAATTGCGGTCTTTTTGCAATAGCAAATGCAATATAGATAGTTTTTGGGATTTGTGCTTGTAATGTTGAATATGATGAATCTATGATGCGAACACATTGGAAAAATATATTCACAACTAAGACACTTAATATGTTCCCAAATTTTAATCAATATGTAGGAAAAATCAACAATGCTTTAGTTTCAAACCGGCATCAATTAATATTTCAGCACAACAAAAATCAGCACTTTTTAAATATGGACATGTCATTTTAGCATGATAAATACAATAAGAACTTGAATATTCCTAAAACTGTTTTAGGACTTGTTGATTTAACCGCTGATAATAATACCAATGAAAAAGAACTTGACGAATTAAAAAATATTAAAATATTATCAAATTCAAAGGAAGCAGAAAAAAAAGAACGTATAGAGAAAAAATGATAAATGAAATGAAAATAAAGGAAGCTGAAAGAAAAAGAGCGTATAGAGCAGAAATGACGTATGAAATGAAAATAAAGGAAGCTGAAAGAAAAAGAGTGAGTAGAGCCGAAACGACAAATGAAATAAAAATTAAGGAAGCTGAAAGAAGAAAAACGGATAGAGCAGAAATGACGAATGAAATGAAAATAAAAGATGCAGAAAGAAAAAAAAGTATAGAACAAATATGACGAGTGAAATGAAAATGAAGAAAGCTGAAAGAAATAAAAATTAAGGTAGCTGGAAGACATAGAATGAAAAAAGCAGAAATGACGAATGAAATGAAAAAAGTGGATGCTGAAAGAAAAATTAGCGGATAGAACCGGAGAGACAAATGAAATAAAAATGAAGGAAGCTGAAAGAAAAAGAACGAAAAGAGCAGAAATGAGGAATGACAATTAAAAACAACACAAAATGGAAATAAGAAATTAAAGCAAAATAAAAGAAAAGCAAACACAGAATTAGGATATGATACGAAAGAAATAAATTCAAAAATAGGTTTAATTGCAAATATAGATTTTTTTGAAAACACCATCGATTTAAATTTTTTAGGAAGTTTAAATAATAATTGTAATTTCTGTAAATCAAAACATTTTAAGGATGAAATCTCATATGATAAAAAATATACTAACTGTTGTCATAAAAATAAAATATTTTTAAATGTTTAAATGATAAATCATATCCAATGAATTAAAAAATTTATTAAATTAAGATTAAGGAGACTACTATCTCTCTACACTCGTTGGAGAGATCGTCGTCTCTTTTCTATATATATATATAGCCGCAGAACATCTTGCTGGCGTCGCGGTTCATCTTGCGACAGGCGTCTAAGGTAATATCTCCAGTTCCTTACTGAGGAGTCCAAGCTGGAGATCGAGGACGAAACGTCTTGAAGTAGTTTAAAAGGCCATGCTCTGGGAAATTCCACCAACCATAGTGGACAAAGAGTACGATAGGCCTGCTTTATTCTAAAGTAAAGCATCTAGTTCGGAGAGACCGGGTATTATATACTGTACACATATAAAAAATTTATTATTTTAAAATACTTCAATAAGTACAAATTATAAAAGAAATATACGGGGATACAATAATTTTTTTGCATTTGCTAGTTTTGCTAGTTTACACATGTTAATTTAGTTGCATAATGATGATAAATTACGAGATATTGATCAAATTGATTCTCTTATAAGTGCTGAAATACCTGATGAAATTAAATATCCTAGATTATACAATATAGTAAAAAAATAATATGATACGTGGTCCTTGTGGAATACAAAATAAATATAGTGTATGTATGAATGAAGATAAAACACGCTGTACAAAAAAGTTTCCTAAACCATATGTTGAACAAACAAATTTTAATTCAGATGGCTATTCTTCTTATCGCTGAAGAAATAATGATAATAACATTTTATATTCAAAACATAGAATTACAGATAATAGTCTTGTCGTGTCATATAATCCATATTTATTATTATTATTAGAATGTCATATTAACATTATCACGTGTATTCAGAAAGTGTCTGTAGGAATGTGTGTGTGTATATTTGTGTCTGCTTATATGTATACGTATGTTTGTACGTATACCAATAAATTTCTGAATCTACTCAGTCAATATCATTTAGCTTGGGCACGTAATCTTCTTTTCAATTTCCAACATCGAAACAAAATTATTTTTGGATGTGTAGATTCGCTTTTCTTTTATAGCCATTTTTTGTTTTTGAAAAAATTATTTTTCAAATAATTTAATATTACCTATGAAATTTTCTAACCTGACTAAGTATGTTTTATAAAGAATAAAAAAACCCTCTCGATTTTTTGAATTATCTCAATTAGTTTTCAAATTATTAAGAAAAAATTGATTTTTATTTATTTGGCTATACTTTTGAAACTAATCGTTCAAATTTGCTGAAACAAATCACAGAGAAAGTATACAATAGGGTAAGAATTTCAAGTGATCCTATTAAATATTTTTTGTTTTAAAAAAAATAAAAATCGCAGAAATTGCGTTTATTTTTTGTTAAACGCTTTCGGTCGCAAAAAGCTTTTAATTATCTTGAAATTTTGGAAAAAGGTAATTTTGATAGTAACAAGTGTACATTTTATGGGATAAAAATATTTATAATCAGCGAATTAATTGAGCATTATAATTGTTCAAAAATCATTTGAAAATTGGAAATTTTAATTAGATTTTAGACCATTTTACCATAAATAATATTAAAAACGTTAAATACATTTGTTATGATTAATAAATTTTAATATTAATATAATACATTAAATATTGAACTTAGCAGCGATTTTTTATTTGTATATCATTTTTCTAAAATAAACACTGCTAAATACAGTTTAGACATTAGCAATTAAATATTACAACTTCATTATCATGCTATTGTCATACATCGGTCATCTTTTATTAAAGAGATATTAAAATCATTACAAACTACTTTACCGACTGCAACGCGGCATTGTAAATTCTTATTATATAATATGTCAAAAGGCGCGATAGCGCCTGAAGCAAGTATAGGCGCGAGAGCCATTTATACAGCCATTTATATTTCATTATATACAGCTAACTAGCCCCCCCAGATTTTTACTTTTTAACCACTTCAATATTACTTATTTATTTTGTGCTATTGGCCACGTGTTACTTTCCTTAAATATTACACTATCGGGATAACTGTCATTCGTTTTCACATTATTTATTATTATACGAAAATTTAAAGAAACCTATTTGCAGATTTTTAAATATTTGCACAAATTTAGATTACATTTAAATATGTAGATAGATCTCTTTAAATTTTGTATTAGTAACAAATGCTTTGAATGTAATTTTTCATTACTTAAGATTGAATACTACCTTAGTGGTAAAAATTCGGTATTCCGGAAGTGCGCAAATATAGGCCAAACTATGCGAAAAGTGGGCCAACCTGTGCCAAAAGAGGGCCGATTTTTGTACGCAGTATGGCATACTTTTACTAATTTCAAGATAAGTTTAGAACATTTCTTTTTGAGTAGCAAATTTTTTATTTTATATAGAATTAAAAATTTTTGAAACCATTTTGTGCAATATTTGGACCTTTGTCTGTGAAGGTTGGCCCTGATTGTGCAAATATTGACCCACTTTCTACAAAGTTTGGCTCACTTTATGAAAAGGTTCGCCCAAATTTTGCAAATATTGGCCAACTTTTTGCAAAGTTTGTCCTAGTTTATGTAAACGTTGACCCAATTTGTGCAAATATTGGCCCATTAGATGGAAAGTTTGGCCCTCTTTGTGTAAAGGTAGGCCCGGATTGTTTAAATGTTGGCCCATTTACAGAAAAGATTATTACAACATATTATTTACAACATATTATTAATGCAATATTAAATA
Organism: Theocolax elegans; assembly: GCA_026168455.1. Lineage (NCBI taxonomy): Eukaryota > Metazoa > Arthropoda > Insecta > Hymenoptera > Cerocephalidae > Theocolax > Theocolax elegans. Next base: position 36,720,759 of record CM047427.1, on the reverse strand, counting down.
TTATCAACGCAATTAATTGCGCCATAATTTAAGAAATTGCATGTGAAAAACAATTTTTTATTGGTTGAAAAATTTATTCCATAATCAAAACAAAATGTTCCTAAATTGGCCAAAAGTGGGCTAAAGTTTGCCAAAACTGGAAAAATGTTCCAAGTATTTCAATGTTGGTAAACATCGGCCCACTTTTAGCATACTTTGAGCATTTTCATTGAAAATGTATTTCCACTTGTGTATGTATTAGTATTTATAAAATATTAAATTTATATTAATTATATTTCATTCATTACATTGAAGCTACTTTCTTATAAACACTGTTGTCTAATAATTTATATTTTATTTTTTTCAGCTTTACAAAAAAATATCAATAAAAAATTTAAAATAATCGTTTAGAAAAATAAGAAAAATTATAATTATTATTAAACAATTGAAACAAATTATTAATATTATTTTTATAATTGTGAATCATTTTGTAAAAAAAAAAACATTTTTATAATGGATTTGACGGAAGTACAAAACTTAGTTGTAAAAGGAATTGAACCATATAGCGACGATGCTTCTATGTTAAATGATGAACACATATTAGAATTTAATAACATCCTTAAATCATGTACACCATTCTATATGTAAACAACTCTTTTAGTTCAAAACCCACATAATATTAACCCAGTTCAAATGAATAATGAATACATTCAATTGTTATTTTCTGGAAATTATGAAAAAGGTCATTGGATATGTATGTATTACAATAATAGAACGATACACATTTATGATAGTTTAAATGCTAAATATTTGCAAAATGAAAATAAAGTCTACATCAATAGATTATTTCCAGATAGTCAACAATTAAAAATTGTTTTTGAAACAGTGCAATTTCAAACCAATAGTTAAGATTGTGGAATTTTCGCGATAGCTTTTGCTGTCTCTATTGTATTTAATTTATGCCCATGCAGTTTCAACTATGCTATTTCCCAAATGCGTTCACATTTACTAAAAATATACGAAACACGTAGTATTACGATGTTTCCAATTTTACAAAATATAAACTATAATATTTCAACAAAACCTATCAAAAGAAACATCATTCATATTTGTTGTATTGATAAAAAAAATTGAATTTCAATGTAGCAGAAATAAAAATAATAGAACAAAATTTTCAACAGAAATTTATTTCTGAACAACAAACAATAATGAATTTATATAATAAAGATAAAATCATTTCCGTTGATTCTATTACCCCAATGGAAATAGACTATGAAATACCAACTTAAAGTTCATTTTATCAAAAAAATAAAAATAAACAATTTAATGATATAGAAATAAAACAGCTAAAAATGAAAAAGCAAACTATGATAAAAAGGGAAACAATGAGCTGTATCGAAATAAAAAATGAACGAGAAAAAGAAGCGTTGCATTAAAAAAGAAGCTTATATGAGGAGTAAAGATAGTAACGACGGCAAAATAGAAGAAAAAAATGAAGAGAAAACAGCAAACCATGATGAAAAAATGAATAGTGACGAAATAAAACATGAACGGGCAAAAGAAGCATTGCGAAAAAAAGAAATTTATATAAGGATTAAAAATAATAACGATGGCAAAATTGAAGAAAAAAAAATAAAGAGAAAATAGCAAACCATGATGAAAAGACAAAAAATGAATAGTGACGAAATAAAAAATGAACGAGAAAAAGAAGCATTACGAAAAAAAGAAGCTTATGTAAAAAGTAAAAATAGTAATGACGGCAAAATAGAAGAAAAAAAATAAAGAGAAAACAGCAAACCATGATGAAAAGACAGAAAATAAATAGTGACGAAATAAAAAATGAACGAGAAAAAGAAGCATTACAAAAACAACATATTTATTATAATGAAAATATTGATGAATGTAAAAAAAATGAAAAGAAAAAATTAAATGGAAAAATAATAAACGAAAGTAGAAAAAATGATATCGATAAATTAGTATAAAACCATTTACAAAAAAATTTAAAAAGACGCATATGTATGAAAAATGACAATTACATGGAAATACCAATCATATTGCTTAAAAAATTAAAAATTGATGAAGGAAAATTTTTTAACGTATATGATAAACCAATTAATACCAAAAAAGGTATAAATTATAAAGAATTAAATAAACGTATTTTAATTAAAAATGAACAAAATGTAAAATTAGTAAGTAAATCCAAAATAATAGGTCGAATAGCAAATGTAGATTTTGATGAAAAAATAATTATTGAAAACAATTTAGGTTATATGTCTGAAACTTGTAAACATTGTAATACTAAACATTTTGTTTTTGAATATACACTAGGTAAAGAATTTTCTAATTGTTGTCACAAAGGAAACGTAGACTTACCGAAAATGCCTCCCTATCCGGAAGAATTAAAGCAACTAGCTACAGGAATATCGGAAGATAGTATTAATTTTCGCAAAAATATTCGGCTATATAATAATGCGTTAGCTTTTGCAAGCTTTGGAGCTAATTTTGATAAGTTATCTGGTAGTGGACCACAAATTCTTAGAATATGTGGTCAAATATATCACAATGTTTTTGCTTTACATCCAAATGAAAATGAAGCTTGAAAATATGGGCAATTGTATGTTCTAGATAATGCATTAGCTACAGCTGAAAGAAAAAGTTTTAAAAATAATTTAGATACAAAATTAGAATTGTTAAGTAAATTACTTAGATGTCATGTTACCTACAGAATTTCTTAATTCCCTTACAACTAATGGACTTCCTCTACATAAATTACAATTAAAAGTAGGTGCAATAGTAATTCTTGTAAGAAATTTAAATGTGAATGAAGGTCTTTGTAATGGAACAAGATTATTAGTAACAAAACTTATAAAACATTTAATTAAAGCAGAAATTATAAGCGGAAAAAAATTGGAAAATTAGTTTTAATACCAAGAATCACTTTGTCACCATCTAAAGAAGATATACCATTCAACATGCGCAGAAAACAATTTCCCATTCGATTAGGTTTTGCAATGACTATTAACAAATCACAAGGACAGTCATACAAACAAGTTGGTATCTATTTACCATCTCCAGTTTTTAGCCATGGTCAATTATACGTAGCTCTTTCAAGAGCTAAGAGTAGAAAAAATTTAAAAATATTACTGTTAAACAATGCAAAAATAGAAAAAGATAAATTAAAAAATAAACACAAAATTTACACTAAGAATATAGTGTTTAAAGAAGTATTGTAAATGTGTAGACGAAAATTTATACACCTTTAATATAAATTTTATAAATAAATAAAAATGGAAGTATAAAAAAAACATTAAAATATTACAACTATTGAATGATTAAAGTGAATATGCAAAATAATTAATAATTGTTTGCGCTGAAAATCACTAAAATACAATTGAAAACCGGCTGCAACATATCATATTGTAAATGACAAATCATTACATTAGTTATAATAAATAAAAAAAATGAAATATAAGAAAAAAAACATTAAAATATTACTACTACTGAATCATTAAAATAAATATGCAAAATAATTGATCATTCTTTGCGCTGTAAATCATTAACATCATTAAAAACCGACTGCAACATACAATATTATAAATGAGTACAAAAAAGTATATACACATTACATCAATTACTCAAAAAATAGAAAATATAACAAAACTTCAGAAACAAGTAAAATTATATAATACTAAAACCAAAATTCCCATTAGGTAAGCTATCTTCTGAAAACCTGTGTAACGAATTTAATACCATGAATGCCGTAATATAATAAATATTTGCATTGAGCGTCATCAAAAAAGTATTAAAAGACAGGTTACAATATATACTGTATCATGTAATTAATTATATCGTTACAAAATGGAATTTGTAATAAAAAAAATATGACTCTTGAAATGTATACCTTACCAGCACGTCCTCGCCGTAAGAGTCGAATAATATTCATATGTTGGCTAACGCTGGAAGGATAAATATATTTTACGGAGCGTGTGTTACAACTATACACGAAAAATCTAAATGACTTCAGTACAACATGTCTTGGTCTGCAGGAAACGACATCAGGTTTTCATCAAATATACTATCCAAGAGCCTAACTCTCATCCAATAATGTATAAATAGTTATTTCAAATTATCAAATAAAACGAAAACATTGGAAAGTCAACACAAAACATATGGAGTTCTCACATCTTTTCAACTCGTCTACGCGAGATCAAGATTCGAGATGCCTTTTTGAAACGATCGCCCGCTCATTACTATAAAGGACCCCTGCAATAATGATGAAAATGGAGTCGAAATCTCACGAATGATTCACATTTGACGGATTCTTTGAATGTGACGAAATAATTGATAGTCATTAGATGATCAAGTTTTCAGTTGAACTTTATTTTCAGTTCTGTCTTTGATGTTTTTTTTAATCTATAACCTCTTTTTTTTAAAAACCAAAATATTGTTACGGTTATAAAAATATTTTTGTAATTTTTATAAAATATTATCTGAAATGTCATGTTTATAAACTATATTATAAAAAATATTCTTTTTTGATGATTTTTAACACATTAATTAAGTAAAATATTAAAATATTATCAAAAATACGCTTAAAACAGGTGCAAATACAAAAAACTCCTTGCAGGATAAAAGTTGTCATAGAGCTTTAATCGAAGAAAATTTAAATATATATGTATATAAGCTTCAACTTTACACAGCGAATTTGGTGTATCTATAAAAATGCAATTTCTGCCTTGATAAACCCAATTGGTTTAACTAATTGTTTAAAAAATGTAATGTTTTTCATTTAAAAAACGAACATAAAAATGTCACATTTCACTTTAAAGAAAAAAGGCCGTGTAACTATTTTACATATACTCATCTAAAATAAGCACAATCAAAATACAACCGAGTGAGCGTTAGCGAGCGAGGTATTCTTTGCTAGTCTTATTAGTTATTTATGTACCTTGGGTGAGCCTCGTACCCATGGTACGTAAACAATTTTTCAGCCTTATAATTCGTACATACGACTCTTTCGTTGCTCACAAAGTAATTTATTATACATTTAAAAGTAATGCAATAAACACTTTTTTAAACAATATAAATAATTATATATTATGTCAATAATTTTTAAACATTTGTATACTGACGCTTATATAACATTTTAACTTTTTAAATTTTGCATTTAGTATCAGAGAATATTAAATATTTAGTAATTACTTATTATTAATCGTAACATTGCAGTTATTAAAGATATAGGACTCATTTTGCGTTATTATATATAGGCGGAGACAGACTGACACAATCCAAAAATTTACTATAGTGTATAATAAATTTAACTGAAGTTGTAGTAAATATTACCAGAATTGTAGTAAAAATTAATAACTTTCTAGTAAATTTTATTATACACTATAGTAACTTTTGAATTGCGTCAGTCTGTCTCCGCATTACTAGACAACATTGTAATTTTTACTTCAACTTTTTTTCTCCGTGTATATATATACACACTATATTATTTCTAAAATATAATATTCTAATATATATGTATAATATATAGTACTTCCGTATCTGAGCAATATTAAGATAACTATGATTAAAGTAACGCAAACGTTACGTTTAAACTAGTTGTGTTTACGTTTGAAAAGCCTTCGATATATCTCCGATACATGTACTACGCGTTTCAAACACGTTGACTCTATACCGTTCGCGCGGCAAAGGTTATATTGCTCGCCGCATATATCCTACGGAGCGCTTTTCATACAGCCTCCTAGGATGTATAGACACCTTATACGTCCTAGGAGGACGTATAGAGGGCTATCATACAAGCGAGGAGCCACTTGTATGTACGCAACGTATTTACAAGCGGAGCGCGCTCTGCACGTAAGAGTCGTTGTACGAATTAGTAGGCTGAAAACTATTATAAGATTACCTCTTCATAAAGAAAACGAACAATATATATTTTTTCAATAAGGACAACAAAATACATTCATTGATAAAAATATAGATACAACATTAACATCGTGGTTTAAATTAAATAAAGATGACGAGAATGCAACGCAATATCTATATACTGAAATTCCTTATCATTATGTTTTTAATAAAAAAATTAAAGCATGGACTAAAAGAAAACAATTTAATAAACCTACTATAAGTAGAATGTATTTCGTAAATCCAAATAAACGTGAAACATTTTTCTTACGACTATTATTATTACATGCACGAGGTGCAAAATCATTTGAAGATATCCGAACTGTAAATGGTATAGTTTACGATACGTATGAAACTGCTTGTTTATCGAGAGGTATTATTAGTACTGATGATGAGTCGGATAAATGTTTAGCAGAAGCTGCAGTATTCAAATTTCCTAAATCTATGTGCGAACTATTTGCATTTATTCTTGTATTTCAAACAGCAATTAATGCTTTGGATTTATATCTTATTATAATTAAAATTTTTCCGCAAAAGTGTCCGGCGTCCGAAATTTACCATTGGGCGTCTTTTTATTATGTTTTATATATATGGGCTATTTCACGTCAATTGGTACGATGAAAATTTTAAATCGCTTCAAAATTTGAAAACAGGCTGGAAATATCTTTCAGAAGATAGAAAAAAATTTTTAGGTGTTAAAAATAATTTGCCTGAGAGTTAATCTACCATACAAAATGGAAATATTTCACTTTTTTAGAAAAATTTCTATTTTCAAAGCCATTTATCTCAAAATCTATTGATTTTTTTGAAAAAAATATTAGAAACAACTTTTGTTCAAAATAATCTTTAGAACTTATCTACCTAGGTTACAATTCTTAATTTTAAAATCTCGAAGAGATAGGACTCCCGGAAATATTGAATATCAAAAAAGGCGACTACGCCACAATCGATTTTGATCTAACACCGCTCAAAAGATCACATTTTTCGAGAGCTTTCGAATGGCGGTGGTTAGATTATTGGCCAATACCACTGGTGTAAATTATACCCCATAAACCTCATAAAATCACTAATTTTCATGTATTTTAGGGCAAAACTTACACCAGCGGTATTGGCCAATAATCTAACCACCGCCATTCGAAAGCTCTCGAAAAATGTGATCTTTTGAGCGGTGTTAGATCAAAATCGATTGTGGCGAGATTTTGAAATTAAGAATTGTAACCTAGGTAGATAAGTTCTAAAGATTATTTTGAACAAAAGTTGTTTCTAATATTTTTTCAAAAAAATCAATAGATTTTGAGATAAATGGCTTTGAAAATAGAAATTTTTCTAAAACATTCAAAAATTTCCATTTTTCATGGTGGAATAACTCTTAGGCAAATTATTTTTAACCCCTAAAAATTTTTTATTAATGGAATAGTATTAATATTCTTCTGTAATATTCTGTAATAATCTGTAATAATATTTAGATTTTCTTTATGAAACTGTTTTTGTGACAATATCATTGCCCTATCTACTAAATTATAAATAATATTACGTTTCTGTTGTATTGTGTGATTAGAATTAAAATTTAATAACCGGTTAGAATTAGTTGATTTTCTATACCAATTTGTAATAATACCATTGTTTTCTTTGATATTATTACAGAAATACTAAAAAGCAATGATTATCCTATTGAATTTATAAATACAGTAATAAATAAAAGAAAACGCAATATTACAATTGTGATGCTGGTTTTAATTTAAATAACAAAAAAAAATATTATGTAAACAAAATTATATCCGGATTCCCAACATCATCGAAAAGAAAAAAAATTATTAATTTATTAGTCCTGATTACCCGGTGGACTCACCCAGAGGAAGTTCCGTTGAATAAAATAATAGTTCCGGATAACTATTAAACCGCGTAACGAATATTAACACCCTTAACAAAATTTAGATATAAATAATTATATTACGGGATCTAATAATAGATCCCGTGGCACCACTAACCACGAGAGAGAGAACGTTACTTTATAATTATTCGAAGCAATAATTCAATTTAATAAGAAAACGCGCACTGCCTTTATCCTTTTTGTCCCCACTACATAAATCAATTATTATGTTAATAATTAAAATAACTCACCAATTTGATGTAAATAAATCAATAAAATAATAAATAATATTCGAGATTATTTTCTCCCTATTGGCAAGTAATATTATTAGAATCGCTCCTTAATCCTCAATAAATCCTCCTTAATAAAAGTAAAAGAAACTGCCAAAAATCTGTTATTGCTGTAATTTACTCCAAAATCTCTTTTTCGATAGACTTAGAAAAAAAAGGTAGATATGATTAGAATATACCGAAAACACTACTATCTGGAAGATCGATAGGATAAGAAAACTGAGTCAATACTGTACTTTTCAGTAGGGAGAATCAGAATGGCGATGATCCGTTTTTCCGAGTCACGCCAAACTTCTTCCCCGATTTTCCATCTCCCTCAATCTCCTAATATCCCTATCTGTTCTCTCTCTCGTTACCTGCGAGGGATACGGCATTATAATTCTCCAACCCTTCCGTATCCGTCACAGGTGTAATAAAGCTACCCGTATTTACCCCACTATAGATAAAAATGACAACTAATTTGCATAAGTTATCATTGTCCCAACTAGTATTTCGACTTTCCGTATTTAAGGTAATTACAGTCATATAACGTAATATGCTGTTATATTTACCCATACGGAAGTCTTATTCTCTAATAAAGTCATCTATTGATTGGTTCAATAGATCACTAAATTATTCTCTAGTTAACAGCGCTAAATTCAAATATACATTTATCTCCGTACTCTTATACACATGTTCCCCCACTATCCGCGTTCCAAATTCCCTATACTATATGCGTGCGATCCCCGTATCGATACGAGCGCGGACCGCGTGTTCAGTGTGCGCGCGCTTGAATCTAGATCGATTCAAGATGGCGACAACTGAGCGCGGGCCGGCACATAAACAACGTGCCTCGCGACCGTTTCCCCGGGTGTGCGCGATCCCCACCGGCGGGAGTAGTACCCGGGTACTACCGCGGAGTGATGCGCGTATGGAGGTGCGCGCACGCACCTGATAAGGCTCCTCAGGCGACGCAATACACGGCGAATCCCCCCACAACACCGATGTCAACAACCGCTCACGGAGAGGATTTCTTAAGTATTATATATATATACTCGTAAGTGTTTCTATCAATATAACTATTTATAATAATTAATTATATTTATTATATAACCTATAATTCCCTACTAACAATCCTCTTTCTCCTTAACACATAACACTCCTTACCTTGTTTATCCCCAACTAAACAATATCTGTTTATATTTATTTAATTTGTTATATATACATTATTATTACTAATTCCACCTATTCCTTATCCCTGTTAACACTTACTTATTGTAATATTTAATTTATATTCTCTTCTTTCTCCTTTTTCCACTTAATAATCAACACACCATCCGTTGTCATTTTTTCCTCACATCTCCCTACTCCTTTTATTATTAATATTTATAAACTATATATATATTTTCCCATAATACCTGTCCTTACCCTTAATTATATTATTTAATAGATATACATATTAATATATTTCTCTTTTTCAGATGCAGCGTGCCAAGGAGTACCTGTCACCGAGGGAACCCAGGACACGCTGATCCAAGGACCACCTACTAGACCTTCGCATCAACTCAAGAGGACAACTAGGTAAGTACAATTCATTAATATAATGCATCTACTTACTAATTAATGCTAATATTATATATATATTATTTTCAGGAGGCCTCGGTGATGTACCCACATCACACAATTAAAAACAATGTTAAAATAGATAAAAAAATCCCAATATGTACCATATCACTACCTTACAATAAAGAGTTTTTCAATAAATGTTCCCGAATGCTAAACAAATATAATATTAATACTATTCCATTAATTAATCACAAACTTGATACTATTATAAAATTAGGCAAAGATAAAACATCAAAATGGGAGGAGACAGGGGTAATTTACAAGTTATCTTGTATTAAATGCCCGGCTATTTATATTGGAGAAACAAAACGCTGCCTAAAAAATCGAATAAAAGAACATCAGAACAATAAAAATCCAGAAGCCGTTGTTACTGCACACATTTTAAATAACGTAAATCACAATTTTAACTGGAAAGATACAAAAATAATAGATAAAGAATCTTGCTATAAAAAAAGACTCATTTCGGAAATATTACATATCAATCATCATAATTCGACAATTAACAGAATGGAAGATACTCAACATTTAAACCGTCAATACAGAAATGTTATGAATATATTTTAAAGAGACTAATGTACACAAACTATGACGTATATAGTTTGTAAACACACACCTACTTTGTTTTTGTATAAATACTCGTTGATTTCGTATCAAATGTTATTCGACGAAGCTCACTTGGGCTGTAACATTATATTCATTATCAAGGTAAAATTTAATTTTTAATTCACAAGTAATGTAAAATTTTATATAAATATTTATAATTTTGTCCAATAAATTCAGCACCTGAAGAGGTCTGCAAACCTAGCAGACGAAACGTTGTGCACATACATAAATAAATTGGATTTATTTATTATTGACCCTTTACAATCGACTATTTACTAATTCAACAATGGAGGGTGAAAATTACAAATTAATGTTCAAGTTAATAATAGAGTAGTAACTAATTATAAAGCAACTTTAAATATTCCTTTTATTCCTCAATTTTATGTAAAAATATCTGGTTCTATGAAAGACAAAGCTATCAAAGTTATACCTAAAATTTATAATAAAATTGATGGTGTTATTGTGAGGGGCAAAGATAAAATAGACAAATTAACTAAAACTAATGTAGTGTATAAAATAGATTGTATAGATTGTAATGCTAGTTATGTGGGTGAAACTAAGAGACAAGTAAAATTTCGTATTAAAGAACACAAAGCTAATATAAACAAAACTGAGTCGCACTATGTAATCAATGAACATATGCTCGCATATGATCATTCGTTAGATTTTGACAACGTCAAAATACTTGATACTGAAAAGAATTGGAAAAAACGAGTATTATCAGAAATGATCCAGATAAATCTGCAACATAATGCGATCAATTGCAAAGACGATACTAGACATCTTAGCCAACATTACAGTGACATTATCAATAGTATTAAATTAAAATCTAAATTATAATGTGTTTCTCTCCCCTATGACATAACCTCAAATCAATGTATATCGATCAGATGTTTGGTTTTTTTAATTTCTTCTCATTTAGGTTCATAATTAAAAGATTCTTGATTATTATATAAAAATTGTTTAGTTAATCCTCTATATTTAAAAATTTAATAAAATACTTAATTATTTAAATTTAATTATTAAAATTTTTTATTACCAATTATTATTTGTTTCAACGGGAAAAAATTTTTTTATTGAAATGGTAAATTTTAATTTAGTCTTATAAAAATTTTTTTTGAGTTCTCTTGTAAATAATCATAAATAATTTATTAATTTTTATTACTTATCAGTACACATAATGTACGTAATTTGAAGTTTCGCGCCTGTAGTGGGAATGACTGTGTTGTCGATCTGATTAAGATTGATCGCATAGGTGTCTCTAAAAACGGGGGACGTGAGATTTCAAATTTTCAGTATTAACCGTCTGTGATATACATTGTTTGCTTTATTTTAATATTTGACTGCCTTTTGCTTAATATGTGTAATTATGTCGTCGCCTTAGTGCAATAAGGTTCCAATTCAAATTTTTTTTCAAAAAGGGTCCGATTCAAATTTTTTTTTCAAAAAGGTTCCAACTCAAATTTTTCTTCAAGAAGGGTCCAATTCAACTTTTGATTTCAAAAAGGTTCCAACTCAAATTTTTCTTCAAGAAGGGTCCAATTCAACTTTTGATTTCAAAAAGGTTCCAATTCAAATTTTTTTCAAGAAGGTATCAACTCAAATATTTTTTCAAAAAGGTTCCAATTCACTTATTCATTTTGTTACTCTAAAAAATTGTGAAAGCACCTTAATTTCAAATAAGCACCTTAATTCATTATTACTCATTATCGATTACTCAATATAGACGGCTGATTAAACCGATGTACGTACAGTCGGTACAGCAGTGAGGTGCCGTATGAGTGCTTCATACCAAATGTTGCATGTACGTTTTGACTCCCGACTCACGTGGTCGTACTTTCAATTAAGATATCTGCTGCAAAGAAACTGTACATTCGCAACTCCCTTAAATTTGAATGACCAAATAAAGCATCATTTATATATATATATATATAAATTTACATCCTACTAATTCGTACGGCGAGTCTTACGCGCGGGAGCACGCTAAATACGTAAATACGTCTAATGCAACCAAATTTGTGCCCAACTGTATGCGCGTGATAAGTAATTATTGCAGTTACTAAATGATTGTGTTTTTTTCATTACTTTAACCTTGTACACGTGGTTTATAATTGAATTTATGTATAATTCGTTATCAAGCTATTTTTGTATTATTCACTTTTTACACTACCATTTATGTACATAAAAAATTTGTATATATACATATTACATTGAATGTTATAAAAATGATACTTTAAGGAGATGTAAACCCATTAAAACAGAATCACTGTTTATTTTTTCTTAAGTGAACAGTATACTTTATCGAAAAAAACGCTCTGTAACGGTGTTGTATTTACATTAAAGTTAGTCTATAAATTTTTTAAAATTTTTTTATCAATAAATCAACGAGATTTTTGAGCACCCATGCAGCATTGTTTTTAGCTATATATTACCGACCACAAAGTGGTTATTTCTATATAATTCATTTGAAATTAATTATTTTGAAACAATCGCTCTGTAACGGTATTCTATTTGCTTTCAACATTATCTGTAACTTTTTTCAGATTTTTAATTCCATTAGTTTTTAAAATTTTTGGGATTTTAGAGGTCGGTTCCTGTAATTTGAATGATGCATAATTTGTACATTTCCAGAGATTTCCATATATATAGGCATCATCCATTTCACATTCTTTACTTATGTTTTAAGATTCAAGGAATAAGGTAAAATCAGTTATATGAGTAAGCCACTATTTTATTGTTTTTGAAAATGACAAAAACCCTGATTTCTTAACGGAGAAATAGAATAATGTTCATATTTTCTTGTTTTTCAAATAATTTTCAATTTAATCTCAGTTTGGCAATCAAACAATAAGTCACTGAGATAACAAACCTGTGTCACTTAATATTACTAAATTTATTTCAATTGGATATTTCACATAACTCATATATTTTTATATTATATATTTAAATATAATGTTTGAACTATTAAGACACTGTCCTATGTATAAATAACAGTTTCTAATCTTAACATAGGCACAGCAAAGCTTTCTATAAGTTTTCACTGTTTGGAATTTTGGATTAGTTTATAAATTATGATCAACACATCCCCTTATACTTGGTAATTTATATTCCTCCAAATGGTATTTTTCTGCCCTCCAGCCGGAAAGCGGCAACTTTCCTGCCGTTGTGCGAATTGAAGTTGCCGTTCATCGGGCAGAAAAATAGTATACACACCTTGGCCAGTAAAAAAGAAAGCCTCAAATCACATGTTCATCCACCCTAGCTTCGCCTCGACCAAAAATTAAATGTGATTAGAGACATTTCTTATTTTCTTGGCCATGGTATATAATATACTATTTATGCTTTTAATGATTTAAATATTATTATTAAATATTAGAAAATAATTCATAATATTGTTTTATATCTTTACCTTTATTTTCAATATTCTTATAAATATTAAAGAGGTTGTGTTGGTTAACAATTAACAAATACATTTTGATAAAATTCAATACACATTTCGTTTTTGATAATATAATTTAGTTAAAATTTTATACGCCAAGAGTAAATATAAAACAAAATATTAAACTTTTATTACAATGCTTTTAACACATAGTCTTATGGGACTCTGTTTTATTTTCCGTACAAACATATTTTGTTAAAATTTTGTATACTATAAGAATAAAATGCAATAATTATGTACTATCTTTAAAAATAACCATTGTGTACTTGTAAATTAATGAAAATGAATTAATCATGTGAAAAAAATACATTTAACCTCAAAATATGAATCAAATCATAGACTTTATTCAATATTTTAGATATGAATAAGATTGATAGAATTATTCCAATTGTTATTCTTATAATTTTTAAAAATGCAAACACCGAATTTAATTATTATGTAACCTATACACCTTAAAAAGATATAAATTTTATATCATAAAATGATTTTAAAGAATTTTATAATTTTTGACTACGAGACGAACTGCACAACCTCATTAATGGTTTAAATGAGGACAAGAAATTATTAGTAGTAAGCAAAAAATTTATTTTAAATGATATAAAAAAGAACATGAAACTGCTTTTAAAATAGCAATTAGATAATATTGGATTAATACATACCTATTACTGCATGTACTAGATATTTTTTATATTAGAATTTTAAAATAAGTCAATTTAAAAAAATTACATATCTTTAATCAAAATTAAGAATTATCTCCATTGTATTGAATATGATGAAGAGGAACATAGAATTTGAATCATATATGCATACGTACTTAATACATGTAGAAAATTATTTTTTAAAAATTATAAACTATTATAAAATTAAAAATTATTAGTAATTGCTTCTGATGACGGAGTGATAATTATTTTAAATAATTGAAGGTACTGGTATATCCGTCCAATAATTTTTATTTTCAACGCTTCAGTCATCTATTTATTTATGACCCTCTTCAGGAAAATTTACATATTACAAGCAACAGCAATGCGAGCTCTTCACAGACGAAACGTTGAAAATAAAAATTATTGGACGGATATACCAGTAGTTTCAATTATTTAAAATAAAATTAAAAATATATTCATGAAATATTTATATTATCAGAAGCTAATAAGTTAATAATATTAACTTATAACATCAAGAAGATAAAGAATTGTCTTAGTTTATAAATTACCATGACCTTATAGAATTAGGTTATTTAAATTATTTATAAGCTACTAAGCACTTCTTTTACTTAAAATTATTAAATTTTCCTGTATTAATATGTAATGATAATAATTCAACAGCATCCCCACATATTCTTATTTATAAAATTCACAAAAATGTATAAAATGTCAAATGTTAAAATATATAAATAATATTAAATAAAATATATAAATTTATTTTAGACAATCTTCACATAAACTATTTTAATATAATAAGTAATAATTTACAATTACAATCAAATAAAGAAAACTTAAAATAACACCTTCTTATACATACCTGCTAATATAAAACATGATATACTTGAAACAAATCCACTGAGAAAACTATTAAAGGGAAATGTACCAACTAAACAACAATATATAAATTGGTAAATACCAGTTATAAATATATAAAATAGGTATGAATCGATAATTTTTATTTTTCTTGGAGTGACTTTCGTATATTCCTGCCAAAATTTATTGATTACTATTATGATACTCATATTTGTAAATTTTATATTCCTATAAATATAAACAAATATATATATTATCTTTACTTTTTTTTTAATACGAATTTTCTATATAAAATATAAAATAAATTTAACTAAATTTTTCGTTTAAAAAGCAGAATGAGTGTTGATCATATAGCTGCGTTATATATAGTTTAGTTTCGAGTTAGAGATAACCAACTCCCACCACAGTCCCCATTTTCACCGGACCGCGTCAGCCAACCTGGCAAAATGATCCCCCTTACCATAGCCCACAAATATTATATATATGCAATAAAAAAATGCTAAACGACGTATTGTTAATTGCACTTTTCGAAATAATGACTATTTTTAATTGAACCCTCATAGTTTTTTAATAATAAATTAATAAAAAAATTCATCAGGCGTAACTTATTAAATAACGTCTATTTCTCGAGAAATATAGAGTTTTTTGTTGTGTAATAAATACTAAAAAAAATTGAACCTTATCTTAAGCCACCGCTAAAATTCCTTAAAAATAATATATTTATTTAAAAAATTAAAAGAAACATTTTTGATAAACCGTCAGTCCACCCACCAGGGATGGGATGGGTTATATAAAATACGTGTGTTGTAAATGTATTAATGACATGTCGCAGATGTACATATAATATGAAATTTTTATTTGAATTCACTACTTATTTAAAATTATTTTTTAGTTATTGCAAAAATAAAATTCGCAATTTGGGCGCGGCGCTAGAACAGTTTTCCCGTTATTATAATAAAAAAAAATGTTAATAACATATTGTGTAAAGGTAAGCTACATACTCTTAAGGAGGTGGCATACCCGGTGGGTTACCGACTGAGCAAAAAAAACAATTATTGCATTTGAAAAATGAATCTATCGTTCGTAAATTTCTATATATGTATGTATTATCGGTCACACCGAACTAAATAAATTACTTTTAGAATAAAGTAGGCTCATTGTACTCTTTGTCCACTATGGTTGGTGGAATTTCCCAGAGCACGGCTTTTAAAGGCCGTGCTCTGGGAAATTCCACCAACCATAGTGGACAAAGAGTACAATGAGCCTACTTTATTCTAAAAGTAATTTATTTAGTTCGGTGTGACCGATAATACATACATATATAAATTATTGCATTTATTTAAAAAAATATGTAATTTAATGCAAAATCTAAATAAACTAGGAAAAGCTCGTAAGTGATCGGGAAAACCCGCGCGCAAGCCGTGTAAGGACTAATAATTAGTTTATGCGAGTCATCGCACATAGACACGTCGCCGGTAACGCCTTCCTTGCTAATCCGTGACAAGAGAAAACAATCATTATCGTGGATTCTTGCTCGGGTTCTGGGTTTCGCGCCGTGAAGAGTGAGTGATTTTGTGGAGTGAGCGTGCTTTTGTGTCGAGTGCACAGCTTCAGCGACTCCCAGGAACCTGCGAGGACGGCGAAGTTGACGCGCGCGAGAGCCCGACGGAGAGAGGGGAAACAGGCGATGCCAAATGCATCGACGGAGAGAATTAAGGTACGCGGTGTACCACTCGCGAGCCGCCGAAACCGTAAAGACTCTCGCTTTACGGCTATATCGTTAAGTTAGGGATCGGCGGATCTTGCCCGCGCGCGACGGCGAGGAAGCTAACGGGCGACCGCGTACGCGTGCTAGAGAGAGTGAAAGTGCGAGTAATCCCGGTGGTTACACCTCGTCGCGAGACCTCACGCAGCCTATGTACGGCCTTTGTAATTTCTTTGTTCCTTTTCTTTATTCTCAGTTAAACTAAATTTATATTTCTTTATAATAAATAAAATTCATATATAATCAATGTCCGAGTACAAGTTTAATTATTGATTACCGGCGTACGTTATTCCCGTTATCCCGAATACCGCCCTCTCCATTCCAGGAGCGGCCGAGGTAAACTTACCGCGAATTTATCCCTTTTATTCGCGGTCCTTTTCAGCTCACGACGTTTTATCTGTACAAAGACGCGCGATCGGCAAGTGATCTCGCAGTTGTTAACGGAGATCGCAATGGTAGGTCGTGTCGTGCGCAGGGTTCGCTGATTTGAATCCGCCGTGCACTTTCAGGGCACCGCCTAGGGAGTATAACTAGGCAGTGGCGTAGCAACCGATCCCTTTACCCCTACCTACGCGAGAGATCGTACCCCGTTGCAATTGATATTGATGGGAATTGAGTACTTCTCGTTTGCGGAATACTGAGATATCGTTACTTTTTAAATAATTACTTATGAAAATATAAAAATAAATAAATAAAATAATATTCGTGGGAAGCAAGATGTTCGCATGTGGAGCATGACGCGAAAATCAGTTTCTGCGGTTTTTTATTAATATATCGATGGCTCCAATCCGAAAGGTCTTATCTCGCGAAACATTATTATTTATATATTATTTATATATTATATTATCGTTATTAGTCCGACATAATTAATGTTTCCGCTACTAATTGTAAATTAAAAATATCTATTTAAAAATATTCGTTCTACGCAAATAGATTTTCTTTCCGCGCCAGCAGCTTCATTTGAACAAATTTTTAACACGATTCAAAGAACTTACTTAATTTCAATAAAAAGATGGTACTTTATCATTAAAAAATCAGATAAGATTTGGAAGATAGCTATTTCTTCGTTTAAGAATGTTGTTCAGTCGTTAACAATATTATCGACTTATGTAATAATCGCACTGTTAATAATATACACGGTGGGCCATTTTAATCTATGCACCTGAAAAACTCAGTAAGTTCGCATCCTATCAAAAAAATGACCTTTATAAAAGTTGTAGAATACAAAGGGGATCAAACAATAGTGACCTTGAATTTGACCTTCAAGCTGACCTTCAAGGTCAAATCAAGGTCAACTTGAGTTTTTTAAATGGAAACCCCAATTTTTTACACCGGAATCGGGAAGGGCGGGAAATTTTACGTCCGAATATGCTCTCAAGTCATCTGAACTCGATGACCTCAAAGGTCAGATCAAGGTCACAAATACAGAATAATCGGATGGCTATGAAAAATCTTAAGTTGGGTATTGCCGAAAAAGTAAAGGTCATTATTTAAGTAATTTTTAACGACAAATTCAAAGGTGCCTTTTATTTTGACCTTGGCGATGACCTTTAAGGTCAAATAAAAAATATAAGGTGCTTATGAGGTCAAATACTGGTGACCTTGAATTACACCGTGAACTAAAGTTTTGTTGTTTCGTGCACTTACTTGTAGCGTTACCCAGAATCATTGACATGGACGTAGTAAGTTTTGTGTCCTTTGGGATGCTTGATTAACGTGAGTCCCCTTGCCTCTCAGGATGGGATGATCAGCAAAAGTATCTTTGCCTCTCTCGAATTTAGCCAGGAATTAAATGAATCATTAAATCTAAATTCGCGTTAATGAACAAGATGTTAAACAAGAGCTCTTTCAGTTAAGTTGCATATCGTTATATCCGTATGGTGTCGCCTATCAGAAAAAGTGCAACTTAGAGTCTCGCTGCAACACAAGCCTTATTATTAGATTTTTTTAGTATGACAGACGTGTCATGAATTTTTAAATGTTAATAAAAGTTCTCTGCAATATGCTCTTACTCCAATCTCAAAGTGTTAAACCATACACATCCATTTGATGCAATAACTAACTTCAATATTTGTGGGACACGCACAGATTTCCCAGACGCAGATTTTAAAAGTGCTTTATTTAAAATGATTTAAGTATACTTCTTCTGGTTGTTTCTTTTTAAATAAAATTAAAATTATTATAAAGTTTTACAAATATCGAATGTAGTTACATTAATATTTCACTTTTATACACTTTTGTAGTTTCAAATTTTTTAAATTTAATCATAGTGCACTACACAGAATTTGTATTACTTTTCAAATGTTTATGATTTTTCTGTAAATTTATTAGTCGAGCTTGTTAAATACTGTCACATTTAAATTGTTTAATTGAATTTTTAAAATGGCTGATTACCCTCCCACTGAAATTGTGGACATGAATTATGCTTCTGGGAGAATGCTCGTGCTGCAGCAAGGCTATATGCTGAACGTTTTCCTGGTCGAAGACACCCTACTGACATTACTATACGCAATGTAACTGAAAGAGCTCGTGCTGGACATCTTATTCGTGAATGGAGGCATAACGAGTACAACGAAAACGATCCTCGTGTAGTAGCTGTTCTTGCTATTATTCATCCCGATCCACATGTTAGCAGTCGTGAATTTGAAAGGGAACATGGTATACCAAAGGAACGTTTTTAAGAATTTTAAAAGTCCTTCGATACCATGCTAACCATATTACTTTGGTTCAAGCATTAAAGGTACATCATATGCAACAGCGAGTTGAATTTTGCCAATGGGCCATTCAAGAAATTGACTATAATCCTGACTTCTTTAACTTTGTCTTATTTTCTGATGAAGCAATATTTCAAAGTGACGGGCAACTTAATGGACACAATTGCCATTATTGGTCACATGAGAATCCTCATTGGCACAGAGAAGTATAGATCACCAACATCGCTGGAGTCTTATGGTATGGTGTGGGATTGTAAATGGTTATTTGGTTGATCCTTACTTCTTTGAGGCTAATATAATAGTGTCCCTATTTTTTATAAATCGAAATTGATTGTTCGAGAAAATGTTACAATTTTTAAAAAAGTTAAAAAATTAATAAAAATAAAAATTTTTTTTGAATTAGTAATTAACTATAGTGTTTACTTTGTGATAAAACAATTTCCTTAAATGGGCCTTTTGCTGAAAAATAGCCCCAGGCCTTGCGATATCTTAATCCGGCGTTGATTGTACACAATCGATTATATATTATTTTCTTTTTGAATGCGATTAATTTTATTTTACACATCTGATAAGTAATATATTTTGCACTAAATCTTATTAATTATAAATGAGCACAATAAAATTAATCGCATTAAAAAAATATATAATCGATTGTGTGACTTATTGCTTAAATTATCAAAAAATATTATGCATTTTCAATATTTTATAAAAATATACGTAAAGTTACTTCATTAGCGTATCTAATTTTTTTTACAAATCGTCCAGCTGCATCAACTAATACTGCTATACATTGTTTGAATTACAAATTGTATTCCACAAATCAATTTACTCTTGCGTACAAAATATCAAATGAAATGGATAATCCCCAAATCGATGAATTTTATCGGACCAGTTAGGATTAATCTTCATAGCAAAAATTTTATTTACGACATTTTTAGTTGATTTAACTCCATAATTTTCAAATATTGCATCCTGCTGTACTTTATGGAAAACTAGTGTTCTGTGGATCAAAGGACCCTCAATATCTCCATAATTCATATGCTTATTCGCTTCATACCTTTTAAATTTCAAAACTTTGACATGTAAAAGTTGTTTTTTACTTTCTTTTCGCAAAGTTGTAGACAATGGCTTCTTCTTAAAATGTTGAATGTTTCTTGAATCACGTGTATTTATTTGAAACTTATAATTTTCTGACGTTATGTCGAACAACCCCAGTATAGTATTTCCGGATTCTTTAAAATCCTATCTTCAAAAGTTTTATTTATATCGTAATGTTCTTTTAGTTTTGATTTTAAATCCTTTCAATCTTTACAAACGTAAAGATAAATTGCAGACTAATCGATAACATTTGTAGTGTCGAAAACTCACCAACATGGAGAATTCTCGATGTTTTTAATAATCTATATTTTAATTGAGATTATTTATAATTTTTGCTAATATTATTACATATGATGATAAAGGAAAAAATGGTAGGTTATATAATAAATTAAGTAAACTGATTTGAGCAGAAATTAATACATATTTGTTGGCTCAAAAAGAAAAGAGGGAAAAAGTCAGAAAGGCATAAAAAACCCCTCCAAAATTTAATACAAATATAAAGTATAATTCACTATTTAAATTTTTATATATTAACAATTCAATTACAGTGAAGGTGTGATCTGTTTTATATACATATGCATACTATATAAATTCAATATTCAACCTTGTGAATAATAATCAATTATATATGTGCCAGATATTTATATATATTAACACCCAATGCGCGTGACACTCGCGTGGTGGTGACTAACCACTAATCAAGAGGAGGCTGAGCCTCACACTGACGATCGGATAAAAACACCCGATCGACTAGATATATATGTATATGGGCTATTTCACGTCAAGTGGTACGATGAAAAGTTATACGCCATAAACCTCATAAAATCACTAATTTTCATGTATTTTAGGGCATAACTTGCACCAGCAGTCTTGGCCAATAATCTAACCACCGCCATTCGAAAGCTCTCCAAAAATGTGATCTTTTGAGCGGTGTTAGATCAAAATCGATCGTGGCGTGGTCGCCTTTTTTTGATATTCAATATTTACGGTCGTTCTATCTCTTCGAGATTTTAAAATTAAGAATTGTAACCCAGGTAGATAAGTTCTAAAGATTATTTTGAACAAAAGTTGTTTCTAATGTTTTTTCAAAAAAATTAATAGGTTTTGAGATAAATGGCTTTGAAAATAGTAATTTCTCTAAAAAATTGAAAAATTTCCATTTTTCATGGTGGAATAACTTTTAGGCAAATTATTTTTAACACCTAAAATTTTTTTTCTATCTTCTGGAAGATATTTCCAGTCTGTTCACAAAATTTGGAGTGATTTAAAATTTTCATCGTACCACTTGACGTGAAATAGCCCATATATATATATATATATATATATCTCTAAGGCGCGAGCATAAATAATATACAATCGCGTTGGTAGTGACTAACCACTAATCTTCAGAACAGATCTCATACGTATGATGAGCTAAGAATTCGCGCAATCAGACGAATTCTGTTTATATATACTTATAAATATATTAATTCACATATACACCCTACTAGAAATTATCACGTAATTATCACGTGAGATTTTCGACCATTTTTCTACGTGATTATCACGTAGATATCCACGTGATAATCACGTGATATATGAAAATTTTTGTTTTTTTAAAAATGTAATCTTAGACACGGAGTGGATGGGATGTTTTTACAAAAAAAATCCTTTATATGCCACGTAGGAAGGTAAAAGCGACTTTGATCTGATACTATGCCTTTACTTTGCCTCGTATATTAATAACGTGGCATATAAAGGATTTTTTTTGTCAAAACTGAATTGCCAGTTCGGTTTCTGTGAAATTGCATCCCATCCACTCCGAGTCTAAGATTACATTTTTAAAAAAACAAAAATTTTCATATATCACGTGATTATCACGTGGATATCTACGTGATAATCTCGTAGAAAAATGGTCGAAAATGATCACGTGATAATTTTTAGTAGGGTATATACGCACACACAAATTATTCGCACTGTTAATCTTAATAATTAATCGCGATATTTGTTCGTCGATTCACAACACTCGACGAAATAATGAGTACGCGAAAAACGAATAATATACTATAGATCGATAGTATTTCGAACTGACGATATTGACTACTTGAGTCGAACGAGAACTGACTATATGTTTCACAAAATGCTTAGGCGAAAACCGACGCCTTGTTGACGAGCTGATTATTTGGAAAAGTTTTAAGTAAACCCGTTATGGCCAGTAAAATATTAAGAAATGGGAAAAACCTTTGGAAAGTTTCTTATTTTGCGTCGTAAAGTGAGGTTCGAACTCGATCGTCACAAGTTTGCCCAAAAATCATAAAATAATACAATAATTAACCAGACAGCGCGTTCAGAACGTGCGAGGATCATACGGGTTTCTAGCCATTTTCTACGTTTCAAACCCTTCCAGATCTTTGTATAGCAGGTCAAAATAATTTGAATCACATTAAATAATATTGTACATCAAATATATACACGGTGGGCCATTTTAATCTATGCACCTGAAAAACTCAGTAAGTTCGCATCCTATCAAAAAAATGACCTTTATAAAAGTTGTAGAATACAAAGGGGATCAAACAATAGTGACCTTGAATTTGACCTTCAAGCTGACCTTCAAGGTCAAATCAAGGTCAACTTGAGTTTTTTAAATGGAAACCCCAATTTTTTACACCGGAATCGGAAAGGGCGGGAAATTTTACGTCCGAATATGCTCTCAGATCATCTGACCTCGATGACCTCAAAGGTCAGATGAAGGTCACAAATACGAAATAATCGGATGGCTATGAAAAATCTTAGGTAGGGTATTGCCGAAAAAGTAAAGTCATTATTTAAGTAATTTTTAACGACAAATTCAAAGATGCCCTTAAATTTGACCTTGGCAGTGACCTTTTGAATTAGACCTTGAACTTACGTGTTGTTATTTCTTGGATTTACTTTTAGCGTTACCTAGAAACAACGACGTGGACGTAGTAAATTCTGTTTCCTTTGGGGTGCTTGATTAGCGTGAGTCCCCTTGCCTCTCACAAATTTAACCACGAAGCAAATGCTCCAAGTTACCTCCATTTGCCTGAATCGATCTTGCATGTTGTCTCGCGTTGTAGGCTGTTGTTGAATGACAACATTCTTCAAATAGCCCCACAAATAAAAATCTGGTGAAGTCATATCTGGGAAGTTTGCGGGCCAGTTAACCGGACCTCCACGTCCAATCCACCCAGCGTAAGTTTCATACAAAAAATGTCGAACAATTACTGCAAAGTATGGCGCTGCGTCATCTTGGTGGAATACCATTCTTTGTCTGGTTTCTAAATCACCGTCTGCCAATAGTTCTGGCAGTCTATCTCTTAGCAACTCTAAATAGGTGTGTTGATCCACATTATTATATTATTTTATTATTATATTATATTATTATATTATATTATTATATTATTAAGGATGTCTTGAGTAAAATCACAAGGACAATTTACAACAGTCTAGACAATAGTAAGTCAATTGCTATTGCATTCTTAGACTTAGCCAAAGCCTTCGATTAAAAGCCACTCTATTAAAATAAACATCCGTGCGGCAACCAAACTGTTACAATCTATATATATGAAAAGTCGCCTAAACTTTAACCGCTATAGCTCTTTGAATTTTCATTTAAAGCAAACAATAAAAAATAGTTTTTTTATTTGTTCATATTCTCGCTAATGGACACAATGAATCTTGTAAAAAAATTTTACTGTTTTTCCTAATTATCTCAGTAATAAATATATTTAGCAAATAAATTATTTTTTTCTTTTAAAATACATTTAATAAATTCAAAAAATGCTTCATTCAATGATAAGGGTGAGATGACGAGGCCCCTTAAACCTTGAGGCCCGGGGCTATAGCGTCCTTTAGTCCCCCCTTTAATCCGGCGCTGTGTACAATAAACGTGCACGCAATTTTAAAAAAATGATTGTATACAAATCGCGGTGCAGAATTTTAAAACTATTTTTTTCCTTTTTTCAATCTGCCGAATAATTTCGTGCACGATTTATTTAAAAAAACGTTGTACACAAAGATATTGTGCAGTAAAATTAACTCCGTTATTTATTATACGTTATTAATAATTGTGCACGATTAAAATAACTTGTGCTCAAATTTAATAAATAACTACTTGTGCGAAATTAATAAATGCACATTTATTATGTGCATGATCAGCATCCTGTCTTACTCTTATATTTAATATTTCATTTGAAGTCTCTGGTTTCAATGCAAGATAAAATGTATTTTTAGCACATTGTTGAAATAGTTGATTCGTGGAATGACCAATTGACTCTTTGTAAAAAATCATTCCATCTTTAATGTCAAAATACATTAAGCAAACTTAAAGTCGGTTCTTGTAAAGCCTTAACTTATTTCCTGTTAATATATAATCCATCATACTTGCAGCAAAACATGTTTGATCCTTACACTAATTTATAGTCACTTGGTAATCTGAATAATTACATAATATGCTGTTCCACATAATTCCATAACAGAATCGAATAAGCAGGAACTCTTGTAAATATATATTTATTTATTATATGTAACAGGTTTACAGAGAATAGCGTTTTCAATAACTTCTTTAATTGGTTGTGTTTTTGGCCTATTATACTGGATCAAAACATCAGGGCAAGGCTCGTCGTATTTCCCTCTTGGTTTCTTCTCATTTTTGCCCAAACTTTTTGATGTTAAATTGTTTAATTCGTGATTACTGCGAAATATGCTTGATTTTAATGGTTTTTCTAATAAAGGTGATTATAATTTTTATATCTTAATTATATTATAAAGAAAATCTATATAAATCGCCAAAAATAAATGTGCTAAAATTGGTCTGTTTAAACTAGTGATGTGCCTGAAATCACAAAAAAGTGACTCAGAACGCCCGTAGCTACAGTATTTGTAGTATTAAAATGAACTAGCATGATATTTATTCATATTGGGAATTCAACACATCTTTTCTTTCATTATATTAAAATTTTGTTTTCTGTCCATCCGTCCTACTAAAAAAATATTAAAAATACACAATATATATATATATATATATATATATATATTGTTGGAGTGACGATCTCCATCTACCGTCGCGCCCTCAGCCTTTTTAGTCCTTTGGGTAAACTAGACCCAGTTGCCTTTGGCTCACCGGACGCGACAGTCGTTTTCTCTCAGCAGAGTGTTTTATTTCAATAATAAATAAATAAATATAACAAATAAACTTCTTTTGTACTATAAGTGATAGTGTATAGTTTATTTGCCACTGCACACCACCCAACTATCCAACAGGTTATTGGCCCACCACCGCCTCCACAGCGCATAAACTTTTGGACCTTTTATTTTTGTGTGTGCGGCTTCTTTTTAAGTGACAGTGTTAAAGATGGCAGAGGGATGCGAAAAGAAGGGAGGTGATATCACCAAAGGTAGGTGACAATGATATTAACAATGGGAAGCGAAAATAATAAATAAAAATATACATACAAACGTAATAATTGCACATCATGCATCGAATTTTCGCAGTAAATACATTTATAAGACTTAATCTAGGTTGAGGTGAGGGATCTGAGAAGCTGTTAAGCCCTCATTTCGCACTCTATTTTCCCAGGCAGTTTTGTCAAGTCCAAACAGGTGATTGAATAATGTATTTTTGAAATGAATGATAGATGAAGTGTCGAATGAAAATGTAGGAAATTCGTTGATGATTTTAGATGCAGTGATGCAAATGACTTATTCAGAGCCTCTACGAGGAGGAAGATAATGTAGCAATTTTGATGGATGACGAGAAGAGGTGCGAGGGTTATGAGGAGAGTATTTATTCTTATAAAATGATTAGCAGATATGAGGGTGAATTATGAGCAATGATGCCGCATGCGAGTGAGCCAATGAGGTATGAGCGTCTGGACTCAACTGACAACCACCTGCGACTTAACCTATAAGGAGTTACATGTTCCCTCCTAGAGAGATAGAGAGAGAGCGACCGATCGGCTGGTCGTTGTTTACCAACGACTACAGCAGTTTATGAAGTAAGTGGTACCACTTCACGCGATCATGTTTTATTCGCAATTAATCGATAATCTTATTGCTTTATATCAGTCCCGTCGACTAGGTATATTATTTTAGTTCGCGATATTTTTCCCCCCTCTCTCTACAAGCCGGCCGTTTACCGACTTGTAATAATAGCGTAAACCTCAGCGACGATTACAGATTTTGTTTGTTATTTATTCTTTCTATTTATTTCAATAAATTTAATTTATTATTACATTTCAATCCGGTGTTTGAAGAATTGAATTTTAACCCACGTACGATTCCTTCCGTAATCCTAAGAGCTCGTATATTTCTGGTTGACAAGTGCTCGACGCGATATCCCTGTTTCGCGGTCAATTTCAGATTTGATTGATTTACCTGGTTGTTATCTGAAACAGTACCTCGGTTTCAGATTAACACTTAACAGATTTGGTAGAGCGGACAGGTAACCGCCGCCGGAACGCGAGAAAAATACGTTTATTTAAGTACGGTAAGTTTAACCGTGTCGCTGAGCAAGCCACTCTATTAAAATAAACATCCGTGCGGCAACCAAACTGTTACAATCTATATATATGAAAAGTCGCCTAAACTTTAACCGCTATAGCTCTTTGAATTTTCATTTAAAGCAAACAATAAAAAATAGTTTTTTTATTTGTTCATGTTCTCGCTAATGGACACAATGAATCTTGTAAAAAAATTTTACTGTTTTTCCTAATTATCTCAGTAATAAATATATTTAGCAAATAAATTATTTTTTTCTTTTAAAATACATTTAATAAATTCAAAAAATGCTTCATTCAATGATAAGGGTGAGATGACGAGGCCCCTTAAACCTTGAGGCCCGGGGCTATAGCGTCCTTTAGTCCCCCCTTTAATCCGGCGCTGTGTACAATAAACGTGCACGCAATTTTAAAAAAATGATTGTATACAAATCGCGGTGCAGAATTTTAAAACTATTTTTTTCCTTTTTTCAATCTGCCGAATAATTTCGTGCACGATTTATTTAAAAAAACGTTGTACACAAAGATATTGTGCAGTAAAATTAACTCCGTTATTTATTATACGTTATTAATAATTGTGCACGATTAAAATAACTTGTGCTCAAATTTAATAAATAACTACTTGTGCGAAATTAATAAATGCACATTTATTATGTGCATGATCAGCATCCTGTCTTACTCTTATATTTAATATTTCATTTGAAGTCTCTGGTTTCAATGCAAGATAAAATGTATTTTTAGCACATTGTTGAAATAGTTGATTCGTGGAATGACCAATTGACTCTTTGTAAAAAATCATTCCATCTTTAATGTCAAAATACATTAAGCAAACTTAAAGTCGGTTCTTGTAAAGCCTTAACTTATTTCCTGTTAATATATAATCCATCATACTTGCAGCAAAACATGTTTGATCCTTACACTAATTTATAGTCACTTGGTAATCTGAATAATTACATAATATGCTGTTCCACATAATTCCATAACAGAATCGAATAAGCAGGAACTCTTGTAAATATATATTTATTTATTATATGTAACAGGTTTACAGAGAATAGCGTTTTCAATAACTTCTTTAATTGGTTGTGTTTTTGGCCTATTATACTGGATCAAAACATCAGGGCAAGGCTCGTCGTATTTCCCTCTTGGTTTCTTCTCATTTTTGCCCAAACTTTTTGATGTTAAATTGTTTAATTCGTGATTACTGCGAAATATGCTTGATTTTAATGGTTTTTCTAATAAAGGTGATTATAATTTTTATATCTTAATTATATTATAAAGAAAATCTATATAAATCGCCAAAAATAAATGTGCTAAAATTGGTCTGTTTAAACTAGTGATGTGCCTGAAATCACAAAAAAGTGACTCAGAACGCCCGTAGCTACAGTATTTGTAGTATTAAAATGAACTAGCATGATATTTATTCATATTGGGAATTCAACACATCTTTTCTTTCATTATATTAAAATTTTGTTTTCTGTCCATCCGTCCTACTAAAAAAATATTAAAAATACACAATATATATATATATATATATATATATATATTGTTGGAGTGACGATCTCCATCTACCGTCGCGCCCTCAGCCTTTTTAGTCCTTTGGGTAAACTAGACCCAGTTGCCTTTGGCTCACCGGACGCGACAGTCGTTTTCTCTCAGCAGAGTGTTTTATTTCAATAATAAATAAATAAATATAACAAATAAACTTCTTTTGTACTATAAGTGATAGTGTATAGTTTATTTGCCACTGCACACCACCCAACTATCCAACAGGTTATTGGCCCACCACCGCCTCCACAGCGCATAAACTTTTGGACCTTTTTATTTTTTGTGTGTGCGGCTTCTTTTTAAGTGACAGTGTTAAAGATGGCAGAGGGATGCGAAAAGAAGGGAGGTGATATCACCAAAGGTAGGTGACAATGATATTAACAATGGGAAGCGAAAATAATATAAATAAAAAAAAAAATAAAAAGTTAACTTTACGGGAAGAGTGAAATTAATAGATTTATCGTTTATCAGTTAAGGGAAGCGTAAATAAAATTAGCATTTACAAAATTGGATTCATTTTGCTTAAAATAAAATTAAATATAATTAAAAATTAAATGATAAATGATCAAGTTAAAAAATAAATTAATGCGTGCAAGAACACGTAACAATTAACTAAATTTCTTTCGTTCGGCATTTCGCGGAATTATTTACGTGAAGTGAAACTAGAGCGCGAGTTTATTTTGTTTGCGGGCAGCGAGAGGTCAAGCTAGGCGCGAAATCAAAATTCAAGCGCACGAACGATCGGAAGCCTTCGGGAACCGTCGGGCTTCGAGAGAGAGAAGGAGAGCGCGCGAAGTAGGGAGAACGCGAGGCGGGGAGTACGCGAGGTGGGGAGCGCGCGTAGCGAGGAGCGCGCGTAGCGGGGGAAGACTCCGATCGGGCTTACCATCGCGCGCAGAGAGAGAAAGTGAGAGAGAAATTGTTGCGCGACGTAGTTGGAGCGTAAGAGAGAGAAAAGAGATAGATACCTCTCGCTGTACGTTGACACAGCAGCTGGTATGTGTGTGAGTGTACGCGCACGCATGCTATTATATTTCAGTGGCGTTTTCGGCCACATTTAAACAATTCTTTTGTGATCGATGTAATTATGTTAAGTTTATTTTTAAAATTGAAAATTTTGCGTTTTGACGAGGGGAAGGAATGCTAATAGTGATTCGTTAATTAAGTAATGGGAAGCGTGATTTTGTCGAAATTAATAATGATTAAACAAAGCAAAATTATAATTATAAAAACTTATATATGGGATGAGATTTATAAAAATGAACTTATTTAATTTAAATGGGATGAGATTAATAAAGTTAATTTATTAAATTTATATTGGGATGAGCTGTATAAAAATAATTTGTTAAATTAAAATTTATTCTATATGTGATCAGATAAGTAAAATTAATTTAATAATCTAAATGTGATGAGGTTAATAAAATTAATTTATTGAATTAAAAATTTAATTCTATGAGATGACGTATATAGAATTAATGTATTTAACTTAATTTTATTATTATGTAGAATGAGAATTATTTTTTAATTAAAAAGGAATGAGTAAATATTTTATGTTATAAATAATTTAATAAAAATTTGAATGGGACTCGAGATATATATATATATATACTTATGTAACGAGATTTGAAATTTTAAACTTGTTTAATACAATTATAGATGATTTGACGTTGCTGTTGTTCTTAAGAACACAATACGAGATGCTCGATTTCGGAAACAAATACCCCGGGGAAAAGGTTGGATTATACCTTATAGAAAATATTATTCAATTCCGGACTTATAAGGGAGATACCTATAATCTAGGTACAATAATTTATTAAAATTAAAAGCTTTTATTTATTTACTGTTGCTTTTCCTCAGCAAAGCTGGTCTATCGATATGCCGCGGGACGTAGTACGTTACTGTAGTTATCGATAGGGGTGCAGTCGTCTGTGCTTTGTGTTCGGGTACTTGGCGGCTGTGTCCGCTGATGGGATAACAGCCTTGTGTTCGGGAGATTGATTTGTCAGCTGATTAGTAAATCTTGACGCGTTTCGAATATTAAATGGATGCGATTGTCAGTGCCTTGTGTTCGGGTACTTGGCAATTGCATTCGCTGACGAATCGACATCCTTGTGTTCGGGAGGTTTGTTTGTCAGCTGATTATAGTTTTATTTAAATAACGTTACAGATATGAAACATCTATCGGAGGATCAGGTCCGAGTTATTTCGAACGCGATCAACGAAAGGCGTGAAAGAGGGGAGATTCTTACCATCCCGGTAGAAAACCAGCTAATAATTTCCCCCTCTGCTTCGATCGGCAATTTGGACGAGGAAATGCTTATCGATGAGGATCAAAATAGGGATGCGAATAAAATACGTGATGTAGATGCTATAGTTCAGGTCGACCTTAGTGACGCGCGCGGGAAGCGGGAAATGGGAAGCGAAAGTTAATCGGACGTGAAACGTGAATCAGGGGACGGGTGCGGGATTCGAGATAATACGCCTAAAATAATAACAGAGGAAAAATGCAACATAAATTTGCGCATAAAAAATCCTGATTTTGAACCTAAGAGAATTGAATATTTTGATCCTATAGAAACACGGGAAGCGACGGGACAGGTACTCCAGCTGGTCTCCGAGAGAATCAAAGAATTCCTCAAGCCAGCCATTGATGCCCTGGGATCCGTCAAACACGTGGTGGACAGCATCAATGATTTCCAGGACACAATGTGTGCCAGGGATAATAGGCTTAAATGAGATTTTGGCAAAAATAGAAGAGGTAAGTGATGAGTTAAATTATAAAAATAATGATGACTGGGATGCGAATGAATTTAACGAGAATGAATTTAACGAAATTGATGACAGCGATCGCGTTGAAAGTATGTCTAAAAGGGAATTGATTGGCTTAATTAAATCTGAATTATCTGAAGAAAATAAAATTGTAAAAACGAGCCGCCCTTTTAATTTTAATAATGCAATATTAAAAGTGATTGTCATCGCAAACTAAATTTGAATATTTTTATGATTATTTCACTTCGGAGCTGATAGCCCTGGACTTATTATATGTGATCGATGACAATGCGGAAAAACGGGACGCGATGGATGAAGAGATCTTAGCGAAAGATAAATTTAAGGTTAGAGATATTTTGATCAATCATATTGATCAAAATTATCACGCGAAATTAATTGAAATGAAAGATCCGCTAGAGATGCTAAATAGAATTAAAGAAATTAAAAGATGTGAATGTAACTTACCATCAGTTACCTTAAGAAAGCAATTGTACTCGATCTCATACAATCACGTCAAAGAAAGTGTTTCTACGTTTGTAGATAAATTTGATGAGATCATAAGAAATCATAATAACATACCGAATGTGCAACCGTTTGCTGAGTCAGAAATTCGTGACGCGTTTTATAATGCAATAGTACGGGAGGTGCCGCAAATACATGAATTAAATTTTGTAAATAAAAGCAGGACGGGTCATGATTTAACATGTAGTCAGTTAAAAACATTTCTGGCGCAGCATGAAGCAATGTGTAAGGGAAATGGTGGCGTTGGTGCATCGACAAGCACTACATCAGTGCCTAGAGCACTGCTTTGTTACGAGCGCGATGCCAATGGCCATCTCAGCCGAGATTGCCCGAGGAAAAATAGAGGTGAGAAGCTGTGCTACCATTGCAGGCAGTTCACAGCCACTCACATGGCGGACAACTGTCCGAATCCTCGAGCCAGTGACGCGAGGTCCGAGAACCATGCAGAGGGATGAAGCCTATGAGCTAATGGATGTGCGAAAAGAGATGAGGGAAATACAACGGGATATGAGGAAAAGTTGTAACGAGATGCGTGACCTAGTGAAAAGGGCAAATGAGATTTTGGCAAAAATAGAAGAGGTAAGTGATGAGTTAAATTATAAAAATAATGATGACTGGGATGCGAATGAATTTAACGAGAATGAATTTAACGAAATTGATGACAGCGATCGCGTTGAAAGTATGTCTAAAAGGGAATTGATTGACTTAATTAAATCTGAATTATCTGAAGAAAATAAAGTTGTAAAAACGAGCCGTGCTAAAGTGAATGAGATATGCAATTTTAATGATGCACTTAAAAGCTTAAATTCACGGGATCTGAATATTAAAAGAGATTATAAATTGTCATCGCAAACTAAATTTGAATATTTTTATGATTATTTTACTTCGGAGCTGATAGCCCTGGACTTATTGTATGTGATCGATGACAATGCGGAAAAACGGGACGCGATGGATGAAGAGATTTTAGCGAAAGATAAATTTAAGGTTAGAGATATTTTGATCAATCATATTGATCAAAATTATCACGCGAAATTAATTGAAATTAAAGATCCGCTAGAGATGTTAAATAGAGTTAAAGAAATTAAAAGATGTGAATGTAACTTATCATCAGTTACCTAAAGAAAGCAATTGTACTCGATCTCATACAATCACGTCAGTAGATATTTTTGATCCGCTTGATAATAAAATTTTTCTGAGTGGAATTTACGAAAAACCATATTGGGTAATTGAATTAGAAATAGCTAAGAGAGGTGTTGATAAACTTGATTCACAATTATTTAATAAACAAACAGTAGCTTACTCAACGACGAGAAGTGGAAGTGAAAAGTTGATCGAATTGTCTAATAAAGATATAGAGAAAGATAAAGTAAAATTGCCGATAAATGAAATAGTAAATTCAAACTTTGATGTAACAATAACTGATAGAAAATTAAATAATCCAAATAGATCCAATGCCGATGTCGGTGATGAAAAGGAGTGTGACAATGTATTAAACGATGTGATGAGTAAAAACGAGAATATAGATAAAGCTATGCTATGGCATGTGAGAATGGGTCATGTGTCCTTGAATTATTTGAAAATCTTACAAAAGAAGTATCCCGGTATTAAAGAATTACAAGAAGCAAAATTTGATGATTGAATTTTAAAATGTGAAGCGTGTCAGGTCGCAAAGATGAAAAGATTGCCATTTAAAGAGACGAGAATGCGTGCAACCGAGCCATTGCAGATAATACATGCTGACATTATGGGTCCAATCAGTCCAAAGTCTTGCTCCAAAGGATATCAATTTATTTCAGTATTTATAGATGATTTCTCTCGCTTAGCTATGGCTTATCCTATGAAGTCTAAAACCGATACGGGCTCTTGTTTAGAAAACATCGAGAAACATGCTTGGAAGAGACGCAAAAGTTTGTTATTTGCGATGCGATCAAGGTACTGAATTTACGGGAGGCGACACAGTTAATGTTTTGGAAAATATGAGCCTAGAATTGCAATTGGCATGCCCTGATACTCCTCAGCACAATGGAGTTGCTGAGAGATTTAACCAAACGATTCAAAAGAAGGTTAGAGCTTTAATGTTCGATTCGAAGCTACCAGAGAATATGTGGGACTTGGCTCTGGGAGCAGCTGTGTATGGATATAATCGACAACCCCATAAATCTAATGATATGATTGCTCCGTTGGAAAAATTCAATCCAAACTACAAACCAGAGATGCAGCAGCTTAAGAGATTTGGCTGATTGGCGTATATGAAAATTCAAAGAAAAATTGGTCCAAAATTCAGACAAGTGGCGATTCACACCTTTCTCGTAGGCTATAAATCTACTGGATATATATTATTTGAACCAGATGAGAATAAGTATTATGAAAGTCGAGACGTGAGATTCAATGAGAGATTGATCTTCGGAGATAGATTAACAAAAGAGCAAATCCAGGATTGGACAGACGATGGTGAAATAATAAATAAAGAGAAATGGTTTTTAGAATTTGAAAGAGACGAGACAGAGAAGCCTATAAAGATCAAGAGAAAGGAGGGAGTAGAAAAGAGAAAAAGGGGTCGTCCAAAGAAAATGCGAATTGAAGAAACTGAATCCGAAAAAGAACAGACGAGACGCGATACAGAATATAGTGTTCTTTTAGCAGAAGTTAATGGCGATCCAAAAACTTATAAAGAAGCCATTACATCAAATGACAAAGAGAAATGGAAAGATGCAATACAAAGCAATCTTTCGTTATTTAAAGGGAAGTGCTTCACTGGGACTTATATATACTGGTGCTGCAAATGACATTAAAACGTATTCTGATGCGAGTTTTACAGACTGCAAAATAGCTTGACCACGAGTGGTTTTGTTATAAAATTGTTTGGTGATGCGGTGTCTTGGAAGACACATAAACAATCTTATGTGGCTTTGTCCACATGTCAGGCTAAATACGTAGCGATGAGTAAAGCGTGCCAGTATATGATTTCACTGCTGAATTCATTAAAATTAATGTTAACTGAGAATTTTACACCGATGACCTTGTGGTGCGATAATAAGGCAGCAGGTGCAGCAACACAGACGACTCGTAGTAATAAATTGCAACATATGATTGATATCAAAGAACATTATGTGAGAGAATGTGTAAAATTGGTCTGGTAAAAGTGATGTGGGTTCCTTCTAAAGAACAATTAGCTGATATTTTTACAAAACCTCTAGCTTTCGATTTGCACAATAAGCTGACCTTAAAAGTACTAAATTATGGAAGTGATGAGTAACGCGATTCGTTTTCTTTGATTTGTATTGTTTCAGGGAGCAGTAAGTGATGCGACGATCGATGAAGATCGGGAGGGAGTGTTGGAGTGATGATCTCCATCTACCGTCGCGCGCTCAGCCTTTTTAGTCCTTTGGGTGAACTAGACCCAGTTGCCTTTGGCTCACCGGACGCGACAGTCGTTTTCTCTCAGCAGAGTGTTTTATTTCAATAATAAATAAATAAATATAACAAATAAACTTCTTTTGTACTATAAGTGATAGTGTATAGTTTATTTGCCACTGCACACCACCCAACTATCCAACAACACACACTACCATATATATATAGAGAGAGAGAGAGAGAGAGAGAGCTTCTATGACAGTTACCTTTCAGTGTGTAGAACACACTGGACCTCGTGAGTGCGCGCGGACATTATATATAGCCTAATTCACTCTCGTTGCGTACGGTACCGCCGAGTACCCGTACTAGTGTGTGCGAGATCCTGGTCCCCTCCTTCGCATTCCTCCCCTACAGCGTATCAGGTATATTCCGTAGTTCGGCCACGTATTAGGGCAACAATCGTATTGCAATTATATTAGCTTCTGCTGCGATAACCCGCGAGTTATCATTTTATCGTCGCGAATCATCGCGGCTAGCGTCCATTCCGGCATTGTAGTTTGAAAGTGTAATACAATAAATCTTTTATCTTTTATTTACTACAATTAATTATTATCCTGCACCCTGATCCCCAGTGCAGCGTTACACCATTTAAATTGATAATTATAATTTAAGTAAGTAGATATAACTATACTACGCAATTTAACATATAACCAATCTTTTCGAATTTTTAGTATGTAATAAGTTAAAAGATTAACAAATTATAAACATTGTAATTATGTTAACTATTAAATACGCATTCAAGGCATGAGTATATTTACAACGGACAATTCAACAGTATCACAAGTTATTAGTCTCATCATTCATACCAACCATACCATCTCCCATAAATCTCTTAAATCTAATCTTAAAAACTTCATAGGATGTGCTATTTTTGATGTTCTCGGGAAGTGAATTGAAGAATGTTAAGGCTACATTAGAAAATGACAAAGCATACGAATCGCATCTGGCAACAGGTATATCAAAGACTGCCCTGTTCCTTAGAGACCTCCTAACCGTTTCAGGAACGAAAGTAAGCTTGTCATATAGGTATTGAGGACGTCTCGAATTTATGAGCTTACTAATAAAAATACCCAAAAAGTACTTACGCCGCAAAGCAGCAGATAGCCAGGCGAGACGCTCATAATACGGTTTTAAATTGCAATCTCGTTGCAAACAGAAGACGTATCGCACTACCGTGTACAAAAGTCTAAGTAATTTTGTTTTCAGGAATGATGGAAGATCCAAAAACAGTAGACCTGCATAGTCAAAGTGAGGAATGACCAAGGAAACCGCTAAAAGTTTTTTTATATTTTCTGGTAAACACGAACCCTTATATCTTAACTTATATAGGACCCCATGAACCTTAGACGAAATGGAAGCAATGTGTTTACTCCACGACAAATCAGCAGAGAGTATAACTCCTAGATTCTTGACACTGTTGGATAGAGGGACTATGACTCCAACAACTATAATTGACGGGAAGCTCGCCAGGTTAAGCCTCAAAGACATTTGGGTGGTGCGAAATAAAATTGCCTCGGATTTCGCATTGTTCAAATTAAGGCCATTTTGATCAACCCAATGCATCACTGAACGTATATCCTCGTTTAGTTTAGCAATAGCCTGAACGCACTCAGAAGGCTTGAAACGTATGTATATCTTGAGGTCATCGGCGAAAAGCATTACGTTAGCATGCTTAACAACTGTCGTAAATGCGTTAATATACATTAAAAAGAGAATTGGTCCAGGGCTAAAGCCCTGGGGAACGCCAGACTTGACAGTTAAAAACTCACCAATAGAACCATCAACATCGACAACCGCTTGCGACCTTCCGGTAACATATGAATGGAGCCAAGAAATAGTCTCGTTCGCGAAATTAAGGTCCTTCAATTTTGACATCAAAATACCATGATCAATAGTATCAAACGCTTGAGACATATCAAACAAGAGAGAGAGGGAGAGAGAGAGAGAGAGAGAGAGAGAGAGAGACAGAGAGAGACAGAAACTTTATTGGGTATGTTTAGGGGATGATAAGGACAAATAAATAAATAATATTTTTTAAAGAATTCTTTTTAAATTCTATTTTTTCAAAGAATTTAAAAAGAATTCTTTACAATAACTTATAAATATAACGAATGTCCGGTATATTGTAATGCTTTAAGTATTAATAAAGAATTCTTTAAATTCGAATGAAATTTTACGAATGGTATATCCCATTAAAGAAATATTAAAGAAGTGAAAAAGAAATCATTTATTACAAAAAAATAATTAAATATTTGAAAAGTATTCTTTTATACTTCTAAAAGTCATTTCTCATAAAAACAACCCAAAGATTCTCAAAGAACTCTTTTTCAATTCTTTTTTGAGTTTTCTTTATGCGGATTGTAACGTCGTTTTAAACCGTTAAGAAAGAATTCTTTTTTATTTCTTTTATAAATCACTCTCTAAATTTTGAAGAGTGAAATTTCAAATTTTCTATTTTATTTAGCACTTTAAACATTTGAATTTACTAAATATATATTTTCTGAAATTAAATAGAATATACATTAAATAACGAAAAAAATCTGCACCGGACGTCGGGATTCGAACCTGGGACCCTCTGCGTCAAAGTCGGAAACCTTACCGCTTGCGCCATCAACGCGTTTTTACATTTTACTTCGAATCGTCCTTATTTGTTACACCCCGATTGAATAATTCCGGAACTTTATTAATATTCAATGCATTATTCCGTTATTAATACCAATAAACTAATGATTTAGTCGGTTTGTAAGTAAAGTAATCACATTCCTGTCGATTCAGATTTTTCAAATACTTTAATTAGTTGTATAAAAGTACAATAATAGGCAACTTAACCTATAATTGAGAATCAGAAAAATTCCATAAAGTTTACTATACTGCTAAGTAATTTTAGACAGAATGCTATAACCATTTATTGAAAGTCATATATTAATAATTGGTGCAAGTGTGCATAAGTAATTTATTAGAATATTTCACTATAAAGTGACATAATGAATTTATTACATAACAATCAATAAACGAATTATTTAAATATATTCAATAATATATAACCTATAAAGACAAAAAAAAAAGAATTGAAAAAGAACTCTTTTTCA
This sequence comes from Theocolax elegans, assembly GCA_026168455.1. NCBI lineage: Eukaryota > Metazoa > Arthropoda > Insecta > Hymenoptera > Cerocephalidae > Theocolax > Theocolax elegans. The sequence continues at coordinate 36,682,136 of CM047427.1, read as the reverse complement.
ATATTTTTATGGCGTTTATATGGCGTACTTTAATTAAAACAATATTAGTTTTTAACTTTTTTTTTAATTCAAAAAGACTACTTTATAAATACTTATAACTATTTATAAAGAATGCTTTATAAATATTTATAACAATTTAAAAAGAATACTTTTTAACTACTTATATTGTATACATAGAGTAATTTTCATTTAATCAATAATTTTATATATATTATTCAAATTTTGGATCATAAAGAATACTTTACAGATACTTATTTAATACTTATAGAATTATTTATCGCGGGCTTTCGTTAATTCTTAAAGAATTCTTTTTTTCAAAAGTGCGCTTATCGGGGAAGAATCCCCGAATACACTATATGAATATAATTCGCAACGCAGTCGGGATATACAAATAAAAGTAGTAAAAACAGTAATAGTAACAGTAAAAATAAATAGAAACGTTAAAAGACGCAGGTGAGAAAATAAAATGATAGACGGAGATCAAACTTATAAAATAAATAGATAAAAGTAATAATAATAACAATAATTTAACAATAAACGATAGTAACAATAATAATAACAAAAGTTACTGAAATATAATATAAAATAAAATAGTAAAAGTATAGTACTTTCTAAACGATACGCAATAAAAACAATATAGGTTAAAATAACAAAAGTATAGTAATGATACAAGTATAGTGATGACGAGTACGTAATAAAAACGCTTAATCTAAATACGCTTAATCTAGATCAGGCAAGGGAGGACAGACTATATTTTCGCAACGAACCCGCGCCACCCATCCTGAATTGTCGAGCCCAGATAGGTAATTATGGAGAGATGATCTGAAAGAATATAATGAGAGATGATTCAAGTCAATGAAGGGTAGTTGGTTTATGAGGCGAGAGGCTGAGATGATAAGATAGAGAGAGAGATAGAGAGAGATTGATTGATTGATTGAATTATTTATTTGGCCATTATGGGGTAGAAATCCCATAGGCACCATAAGCGAACAAACACAAAGTATAATTCTTTAAAACTAAATAAAAGTTCGCAAAATACAAGCTCGTTTAAATAAATATCGACGCTTAACATTAACATTGACAATAGCAAGAACAATAATAATAACAATAACAAGACCGACTAGACATCTTTATCCAGGTGAGGGTGGACCGCAGTGATATACCCTTGTTCGTGACCCGCGAAGACCAGGCTGCTTGGTCGAGCCCAAACAGATGATTAAACAGAGTGATCTTGAATTTATCTAAGAATGAAGGATCGAAGGTGAATGAAGGAAAATGATATAAGATGCGAGTGGAGGTAATGACAAACGATTTGTTTAAAACTTCAGTGCGTGGAGGAAGATACATGAGTGACCTAGGAGGAAGGCGGGAGGAGGAACGAGGAATATGGCCTGAGGTATTGAGTTGGGTGAAATGATCTGCCAGGTATGATGGTGACTTATGAGCAATGATGTTACACGCCAGGGAACCAATGAGATATGAGCGTCTGGACTCAACCGACAACCACTTCAAACCCAGTCTATACGGAGTGACATGGTCACGTCTCGCTATATTGCCCCATACAAATCTCACGCAGGCATTTAATAACCTCTGCAGTTTTAGGTTTCTAGGCTGGTCCACATCATTGTAGACCGCACACGCATGCATCTTGTGTGATACGTTGCACCCCTAATTCAAATTCTGACGGAAAAAACGAATGGTAGACCTGGGCATCAGCGGCAAATAGCATGGAATCACTGTGTGAAAGAACTTTCGGTAGATCATTAATATAAATAGAGAAAAGTATTGGGCCAAGAACACTACCCTGAGGCACCTCCGCATTTATCTCGAGCCAGTCCGATAACACGCCCGTCTCACTCTCCACTGCATGCATGCGGCCCACAAGATACCGATAAGATCAGGTTAATACATTATCAGAACAACCAATTTCACACAATTTTTGTATTAGTTTATCGTGAGTTACAGTGTCGAAAGCCTTGGAGAAGTAGAACAGGACGAAAATCGTGATCTTGAACACCCAGGAGTGCTGCCTGGGTACTATGTCCCTTACGAAACCCTGCCTGTCTATCAATAAGGATATGATCCTTCTCAAGGAATTCAGACAGCTGATTATGTACAAGTCTTTCTAAAATTTTTGAGAGCTCACAAAGCTTTGCAATCGGCCTTGTATTTGATCACGATTCAACCCTGCTCGACTTCGCCAATGGAAACAGTAGTACCTGGAAAACAACCAGCTAAGAGCATGCCATTAAACAGATCGACAAGGTGCAGTGTTAATTGAGGCTCTAACAACTTTAGCATTTCTACAGATATGCCATCAATCCCCACTGCCCTTGAGGACGCTCCCCGAATTGCATGCTGAATTTCTTTCGCGATTATAGTAGAGAAATGAAAAGAGGAAGATAAGGGTGACATAGGACAAGAATTGCATGATATGGTTGAAAATGTTTGAATAGAAAGTGGTTGAACATGATTTGAGACAGATGCATAATGACTATTTAATTGTTGAGGCGTGAAGAATTTAAGCGGTGATGGATTTGTTTTTGAGCTGAGGCTCAAACTTTTGAGGCATTTCCAGGATTTCTTTGGATCTTTTGTACTACTAAGTTTCTTTGCCAGGAAGTGAAATTTACTCGAGTTGACAGCATTAGAGATATGATTTCGAAGACTACTGTATACGTTATAATCATCAACTGAACCTGTAGCACGAAATCTACTAAAGGCTACGTTTCTATCTCTAATGCTTGCTTTGATATCCTGAGAAATCCATGGCTTGTGATTTGACTTAATGGAATGAATTTTCAAAGGAGCTAACATATCAAAAGTAGAAATGATTGAATTGCATAAATGACAATGAGGATAAGTGCTGTGAATGGTATTTAATGAATGAGCCTGGTGTGAATGCGGACTAGATTGATTGTTACATAGAGACACATTCATACAAACAGACTGGTCAGGCCTAGGTTGGGTGAATGACTGTGATGAAGAAGAGGAGGTGATGAATGAATTGAATGTAGTTGCGAGATTATGAATATTGATCTCTCCCAAATTTCGTCTTCCAAATAACTTCACTTGAGACTGCTTATTATCAATCCAAAAGGTAATACTTATAGTATCGTGTCCAGCTGCGAATGGAGCTGACGTCGAAGTGGGGAAAAATGAGTGCTTCCACTAGATTCTTACGGAGCTTCATCGAAAGTGCCTTATTATAATAGCGTAGTGAGTGCAAAACTCCATGAACACGCCTAGAGATTGTCATGACTTGTTTTGACCAGTCAAGGGTGGGTGTGATCAATAAGCCCAACGATTTTACCACATTTTCATAATCTAAAAAGTTAGCACACAATTTAACTCTCGGAGTGTTATTCAGGTTAATACGAGATATATAAGCCTGACTACCCAGGATCATAACCTCCGTCTTTTTTACATTCAGTGAAAGGCCGTTTTCCAACGCCCACTTAGCTATCGCGTTCGCATCGTGAGATACGCGTTGAACACCATTGTCAATATCGGCTGGAAAAAACGAGTGATAGACCTGGGCGTCATCGGCAAATAACATATAGTTACTATATTTGAGAACCTTAGGTAGGTCGTTAATGAAGATGGAAAATAAGACCGGACCTAGAACACTGCCCTGAGGCACACCTGCATTCACCTCGAGCCAGTCAGACAGCATGCCAACCTCATCCACAATGGCTTGTGTGCAACCCACAAGATATTGTGGTAGTAGTTGAGTGCAGTATCTCAGCAACCGATGTCGCCCAACTTTCGGATGAGTTGATCATGAGGAACTGTGTCAAAGGCCTTGGAGAAATCGAATAAGACTAAGATCGTAATCATTCTGGAGTCGATAGGTCTTCTTACGTCATCCAATACCACCAGAAGAGCTGATAGAGTATTGTGGTCCTTTCTAAAACCCGCTTGTCTGGCCGATAATAAATTATTAAATTCAAGGTACTCAACCAGCTGATCGTGCACCAATCTCTCCAACACCTTTGACATCTCGCAGAGTTTGGCAATCGGTCTCGTGTCAGAACACGTCACCATCCTGCTCGACTTTGCCAACGGGAACAGTATAGACCTCTTGCAGCAATTGGGGAACCATCCAGTTGAAAGCATACCATTAAAGAGTTCTGTTAATGGTAGAGTAATTTGAGGTTCTAACAATTTTATTATTTTAATTGAAATATCATCAACACCCGATGCCTTAGAAGAAGCTCTAACTATTACCCGCTGCACTTTTTTAGCTGACACCGGTAGGAAAGCGAAAGAGGGAGATGAGGGGAGATGACATAAATTAGATAGGATAGATGCAAAAGAATGAATAGTGAGTGGTGGGGTGTGATTAGATATGGATGCGTAATGGATGTTGAGTTGATGAGCTGAGAAAAGTTTTAATGACGATGAATTCAGTTTTGAGCCAAGACCCATGTTTCTGAGGAATTTCCAAGATTCAGCAGAATTCTTCTAGTTATTAAGCTTTGTTTGCAAATAATGAAATTTGCTGGAAGTAATGGTGTTTTTAACCTGATTCCTCAATACTATGTAGGCGTTATAGTGTATGGGAGAGCTCGAACTGCGAAGCAGCCTCAAAGCAGCATTTCTAGCCTTAATGTTAGATCTAATCTCCTGCGTAACCCAAGGCTTATGCTTATTTCTTACTGCGATAAGTTTACCTGGAGCAATGACATTAAATATTGAGATAATAGAGCAGCACAAAAGAGATAATGAGGATGAAAGTGTGTCAAAATGATTAGATGATAATGAATCCATGCAAATGGGCTGGTCAGGCCAAGCAGGTGAAAGCGAATCAGTGACGGGTGGAGATGCTGGTAATGAAAAATGCGTTGATTTGTCCATAAATGAGGTGAAAATGGTAGCAAGGTGATGTAGGTTGATCTTCTCCTAGTCTCTTTTCCAGAACTTTTTGACACCCGCCTGCGGATTGTTGATCTTTAGGGAGACGCATTGCATCATGACCCGCCGCGAAGGGTGCACTAGACTTAGCGTAAACAAACTCAGGTACTGGCTCACGAACTAGGAAAAGATCCAACCAAGTATGAGATGAACCCGCCGACGTCACTGCATGGTGTGTCGGTTCGGATGTATTATAATGACATGATTAAAATTAGGGAGCTAATGAATTATGTCAGCTACAGTATCAAACAATTCCGTTGGATAAGCGGCAGATGGCCTGTGATAAACCACTGCTAACGCCAGCAGAGAGAGAGAGATAGAGAGAGAGAGAGAGAGAGAGAGAGAGAGAGAGAGAGAGAGAGAGAGAGAGGGAGAGATTGATTGATAGAAAACCTTTATTTGGCCTTTGGGATTTAAACCCCGTAGGCACTTACAATGTTAAATACAGTCAGCAAAATTAAAAGTAATGTTAACAATAAAATATAAATTTGACTTAATACTAATTCGATTGCACAATTTATATATAATATAACTATAAAAATAAATAACAATAAAATAAAATAAAAATAATCAGTTCAACAAATAAAGTAATAACAATAAAATAATAAATCAATAGTAACATTTGTTCGTACAAACGCAATAAATACATAAAAAGATTGCACGTGTGACACCGAGAGACAATGGTGGTGGAGAGACAATAATCGCATCCTTCTATTCGAGGTGAGGGATCAGCGGTGAGGTTATTCCCTCACTTTGCATCCTGGTGGCCCAGGCAGTTTGGTTGAGTCCAAACAGATGATAAAATAGTAAATTTTTGAAATGGCTCATAGATGATTTGTTGAATGTATATGGAGGAAGTTCATTTATGATCTTAGATGAGGTGATGATAAATGATTTATTTAGAGCCTCCGCACGAGAAGGGAGGTAATTAAGTGATTTTAATGGATGACGAGAGGAAGTGCGGTGATTATGTTGGGGGCGTTTAATTTGATGAAGTGATTTGCCAGATAAATAGGAGAGTTACGAGAGATGATACCATATGCAAGTGAGCCGATGAGGTATGAGCGTCTAGATTCAACTGACAACCTCGTGAGACCTAACCTATACGGAGTAACGTGCTCTCGTCTCGCTATGACCCCCCCCCCACGAACCGGACACAAGCATTCAGCAGCCTTTGCAGCTTTAAATTTCTGGTCTGATCAACGTCGTTGTAGACCGCACACGCATAATCGAAGTGTCGAAAAACAAGTGCTTTTATCAGTCTCTTCCTAAGACCTCGTGACAAAGTCTTTCTGTAATATCGCAATGAGTGTAAAACTCCATGTACACGACTTGAGATAGATAACACTTGCCTTGTCCAATCGAGAGAGGGAGAATTCATGACCCCAGTCCGTTCCCAGTTTAACCTTCGGGGCAGTGTTCAAGTCAATACGCGATAAAATGTCCTGACTACCCAGAATCATAACCTTCGTTTTTTTACATTTAGCTTCAGTCCGTTTGTGTGAGCCCATAGGGCTATCGCATTAGCATCTTGTGTGATACGTTGCACCCCTAATTCAAATTCTGACGGAAAAAACGAATGGTAGACCTGGGCATCAGCGGCAAATAGCATGGAATCACTGTGTGAAAGAACTTTCGGTAGATCATTAATATAAATAGAGAAAAGTATTGGGCCAAGAACACTACCCTGAGGCACCTCCGCATTTATCTCGAGCCAGTCCGATAACACGCCCGTCTCACTCTCCACTGCATGCATGCGGCCCACAAGATACCGATAAGATCAGGTTAATACATTATCAGAACAACCAATTTCACACAATTTTTGTATTAGTTTATCGTGAGTTACAGTGTCGAAAGCCTTGGAGAAGTAGAACAGGACGAAAATCGTGATCTTGAACACCCAGGAGTGCTGCCTGGGTACTATGTCCCTTACGAAACCCTGCCTGTCTATCAATAAGGATATGATCCTTCTCAAGGAATTCAGACAGCTGATTATGTACAAGTCTTTCTAAAATTTTTGAGAGCTCACAAAGCTTTGCAATCGGCCTTGTATTTGATCACGATTCAACCCTGCTCGACTTCGCCAATGGAAACAGTAGTACCTGGAAAACAACCAGCTAAGAGCATGCCATTAAACAGATCGACAAGGTGCAGTGTTAATTGAGGCTCTAACAACTTTAGCATTTCTACAGATATGCCATCAATCCCCACTGCCCTTGAGGACGCTCCCCGAATTGCATGCTGAATTTCTTTCGCGATTATAGTAGAGAAATGAAAAGAGGAAGATAAGGGTGACATAGGACAAGAATTGCATGATATGGTTGAAAATGTTTGAATAGAAAGTGGTTGAACATGATTTGAGACAGATGCATAATGACTATTTAATTGTTGAGGCGTGAAGAATTTAAGCGGTGATGGATTTGTTTTTGAGCTGAGGCTCAAACTTTTGAGGCATTTCCAGGATTTCTTTGGATCTTTTGTACTACTAAGTTTCTTTGCCAGGAAGTGAAATTTACTCGAGTTGACAGCATTAGAGATATGATTTCGAAGACTACTGTATACGTTATAATCATCAACTGAACCTGTAGCACGAAATCTACTAAAGGCTACGTTTCTATCTCTAATGCTTGCTTTGATATCCTGAGAAATCCATGGCTTGTGATTTGACTTAATGGAATGAATTTTCAAAGGAGCTAACATATCAAAAGTAGAAATGATTGAATTGCATATAAATGACAATGAGGATAAGTGCTGTGAATGGTATTTAATGAATGAGCCTGGTGTGAATGCGGACTAGATTGATTGTTACATAGAGACACATTCATACAAACAGACTGGTCAGGCCTAGGTTGGGTGAATGACTGTGATGAAGAAGAGGAGGTGATGAATGAATTGAATGTAGTTGCGAGATTATGAATATTGATCTCTCCCAAATTTCGTCTTCCAAATAACTTCACTTGAGACTGCTTATTATCAATCCAAAAGGTAATACTTATAGTATCGTGTCCAGCTGCGAATGGAGCTGACGTTTTAACATATTCATGCTCAGGTACTGGTTCACGAATAAGGAAGAGATCCAACCACGTTGGATCCGCCCGATGTCATTGCGTGGTGCGTTGGCTCTGACTGGATGAGTGAAAGTCCCAGTGCCGATAAGTTAGCTCTAAACTTATCTGCCATGGCACTGGTGGAATTCATATTGATGTTAAAATCTCCAGTGACGATGACATACTTGTATCGTGGTAGTATGTTCGACAAGACATCAAAAAACTGTGCAGGGTAAGCGGCCGATGGCCTGCGGTAAACCACTGCTAACACCATTGAAACTGATTTGCCTGTCAAACATAGAACCAGAAATTCCGGAGCATTCGAAAAGATCGGTTCAGAGTGCGCGATGACCCTTACCCCAAAATTTTCACGAACATAGGCCGCCACACCACCCCCTTTCTTACCCTCACGATCCAATCGATGCAATGTGTAGCCCGGCAATCTAATAATCTCGGAAGAATCGTGACTTGTAAGGTAGGTTTCGGTAATCGCAATGAGATCATGAGAGGCTGGATCAACTAGTACTTCAATAGATGCGAAATGCGTTTTGAGACGATTTGTATTTGAATGAAAAATGGAGAGTAACTTCGATGATTTTAATGATTTTAATGATTTGGCCCGACCAGCCCTATCTCACATGGCGTGAGGAGAGAGAGGAGGAAAGTTTGGAAAATCAGCTTCCGAGTTAACATGCTTCAACGGTCCACCCCTCACCTCACGCATAAAAACAACTAAGTCTAAAACTATGGGCCTCGCGTAGCCCAGCTCGCTCGATTTACGAATAGCTGCCTGCCACAATTCGAAGACAGGTTTCGGCCAAAGAGGCCTGTTAAATAAAGCGTTTTCTCCACCTTCACCGAAGATATCTCGCGTTTTACGTCCTTTTAAAAGTCGGGCTATCTAAATGACTGCATCCCTGGATACAACTGACGACATTTTTATAACCAAACCTCGCGTGTGTATCGGAGCAGGGGGAGAATTCGTTGAGTTTGTTTTCAACCGCGGGGTCCAAGGGCGAAAGTCAATTATTTGACTGATCAACTTAGGCAGCTTTAACTCATTAAAAACCTTGATCAAGAGATCGTTGTCGGGTTTCACGATTTCTTTAGGCAGCTCGGTAATGAGTAGCTCGCATGTGTCCTTTAATGTAGGAGATTGTAACACTGCATTTATATCCTTGCTACCCATTTCAAAACTGCTAACCCGGTTTTCCAGCTTATCCATGCGCACATCCATAGCCGTCAACTTTATCTCGATCTCTTCCTCGATCAAGCTAACCTTCGCTTTTAAGTCTTTGATTTCAGCCTTCACCTCATCCACCTTACCCTCAACACGGTTCACTACCTCTAGAACCGATTTGAGATCGCTTCGTAAGTTTTACTGCAAGCTCCGGGTAAACACTTCTAACCACGGTGGCAGAGCGGCCGCCATCGGTACGGAGTCGATGAGAGTGTCGTGCGCCGCCTGATTGGACATAGCGGGCGGAGCGCCGCGAGGTTGCTTAGCAACCTGCGACGTTGATGGCGATGGAGGCGAGGCTGCGCGGTTAGCGCAAGAGGTGGTAGGAGTAGGCGTGGTCGCCGGCGCGGCACTGTCGGTCGCGATAGACTGGCGCGGTAACCCGGGCGGTGGCACCCACATGTCGTTTAAAGCTGGTACTAATGCCTTCGATCGAGTTTTTTCGAGAACACAACAGCGCCGCTCGGATAAGCCTGGCACGACCTCAAGACAGTTTGTATGGGCAATGTTATCACTACACAACTCTGAATAATCCTTGCGCGTCAGCCGTGCTCCGCAAACAAAACAGCCTCGCGGTGTTGCCATATTCGCAAGGTGATTTCCGCCTTGGAGAGAGAGAGAGAGAGAGAGAGAGGGAGAGAGAGAGAGAGGGACACAGAGGGAGAGAGATTATTATTATTATTATTATTATTATTATTATTATTATTATTATTATTATTATTATTATTATTATTATTATTTTTTTTTTTTTTTTTTTTTTTTTTTTTTTTTTTTTTTTCGTGGGAAACTGGAGAAATCTTACATAAGACGACGACGAGGCTCCGCACTCGTCGCCAGTGCCGGATTCTTACCGGCTAAAACTCCAAACCCAACGCTTTCACCTGCCCAGCCCGGAACTGTTTTTCACATTACTTCAAGCTGGGAGGCGTGTCTTGTGACATGCGTCATTCGTTCCTTATTCTATCCTCCCTCGATGAGACTGCCACTTATCGTGAAGCGACCTTTCTGGCGGTATCGAGCGCGCGCCTAAAGGTGGCACAGGCTCCGGACCCCGCCACGTGAGACACTCCCTCAGCATCCTTTGATGGACAAAGAAAGCATTTGGGAGCGCTCTTGCAATTCTTAAGGTTGTGTCCAGGCTCCCCGCACTTGTTGCACGACGAGGACCTGTCCACTCCCTCACACTTCCTTTTCGTGTGGCCGAAGTCTAGACACCGATAGCACCTCTCGACCAAGACTCGATCCCGAACGCGACAGCTTACGAAGCCGACGCAGAGATGCCGCATCGACTTCAGCTTGTCAGTGCTCTCGTGATCCAGCTTCACGATGGCTGTCTTCTGTTGACTGCGGTTTAGGCCCAAAAGTGTCACCTCTCGGCCCTCAGGCGAAGAAGTAAGCACTTTATTTAGGGCTGCCACCACTTCGTCCCTCGTTGTGAGAGCGTCCAGGTCTCTGATCTCAAGGGTAACCCTTCGATATCGCACTCGAACTTCTCCCATTCCTTGGGTAGCAGTACGCACTTTCTCCGCGAATACTGCCGCATCGGTTTTTTTGCCTAGCCGAAGCAGGACGTCCCCCCGCCCTGTGGGCCGCACACTCAGAACCTGCGCGCCACTGTCGTCCGGATTCACTTCCTTTCGGAGCTTCCCCAGAACTTCAGCAAACGTTCGGTCCCTCGCGATTGTGACCACCAGGGTGGATACCTCATTCACTCCTAGTTTGGAGTTTCCCGCTTGGGGTAGTATGTTTTCATCTCGCTTGCTCATACTTCTGGTTGTACTGTTTGGTCCACGGAGATTATTTTATTTCACCTCTACCTTTCACGCTAGAGTGACGAGCATTCCCCCATCCACCACCCGGGGGACGCGCCGCATACGGGGACAGGACACCCCGCGCGGATTATTATTATTATTATTATTATTATTATTATTATTATTATTTATAAGAGGAAGAGGTAGTGGATAAAGGGGAAAATTTCATGTGTACTCCATTTGCTCTCTGTGTTTTACAGAGAATGAAATTTTAAATAATAACACTCATATTACAAATGGTTGTACAAATTAAGATGGCGATTTCTCAGTCAATATTTAATTATTTCGTAACAACACATATTTAGTCAATTCATAATAATTCATAATAAGTTTATTTTTTAATTATTTAAATCTAAAATAGGGAGAGTATTATTTAATTTAATTATTTATGACGATCTTTTAGTCACATTTAGTTAATCTATATATATAATATACAATATTTTTTTATTACTCAACTAATATTAAGTCAAGTCATAACAATTAATAATAAGTTTACTTTTTAATTGTTATATCTAATAATAAGTTTGAATAAATCATGATGACAATTTCTCAGCCAATATTCAGTCAATTCATAACAATTCATAATTAGTTTATTTTTTAATTATTTATATCGAATAATAAGTTTGAATAAATCATGATGGCGATTTCTCAGCCAATATTCAGTCATTTGTCCAAAAATATTTTTTTAACAGTTCATTTTTTAAAATTTTTACATTTTTATTAAAAACGCGAGATATTAAATCCGGATGATCTATAGCTGTTTCATATGGTAACAAATTTTCTTGAATTTCTTTCCATGCAGGATTACATGTCATTGTGAGAAATATATCTGGTTTTCCATCAACTTGTAGTTGAGTCATTGAATCTAAATATTTTGGTTGTATTGCTCTGGGACTTCCTATATAGGTTGAAGGTAATATTATCAATCTCCCTAATTTAGAATGTTCAATATTTACTTGGTTATAAACATAATCCACCAATCCTTTGTCTTAATCTTAATCCACCAATACATTTCAGTTCGTAATTCTGCTTGATGACTGCGTAAATAGTATAATCGACATCCTTCAATTCTTGTCCATACATCAACAATAAATTGTTGTGATATATATTTAAATTTAAACAAGGATTAAAATCATCACGTATACTTATTCTAAATGAATAATATTCCAATATTGAAACATTATAATATTTATTATCTACTATGAAATAATAAATTTTTTAATTCTATTGTATATGATTTATCATTATTTAAAAATATTTTATTTTTATGACAACAGTTAGTATATTTTTTATCATATGAGATTTCATCCTTAAAGTGTTTTGCTTCACAGAAATTACAATTATTATTCAAAACTTCCTAAAAAATTTAATTCGATGATGTTTTCAAAAAAATCTATATTTGTTATTAACCCTATTTTTGAATTTATATCTTTCGTATCATATTCTAATTCTGTTTTTGCTTTTCTTTTATTTTGCTTTAATTCTTATTTTCATTTTGTTTTGTTTTTAATTGTATTGCCATACTTTTATAATACATTTTTTTTCTCTGCTTCTTTTACCTTTATTTCATTCGTCATTTCTGCTCTTTTCGTTCTTTTTCTTTTAGCTTCCTTCATTTTTATTTCATTTGTCGTTTCGGTTCTATCCGCTCTTTTTCTTTTAGCTTCCTTTTTTTCATTTCATTCGTCATTTCTGCTTTTTTCATTCTTTGTCTTTCAGCTTCCTTCATTTTTATTTCATTTGTCGTTTCGGTTCTATCCGCTCTTTTTCTTTTAGCTTCCTTTTTTTCATTTCATTCGTCATTTCTGCTTTTTTCATTCTTTGTCTTTCAGCTTCCTTCATTTTTATTTCATTCATCGTTTTGGCTCTATTCACTTTATTTCTTTCAGCCTCCTTCATTTTCATTTCACTCGTCATATTTGTTCTATACGTTTTTTTTCTTTCAGCTTCATTTATTTTCATTTCACTCCTCATATTTTTTCTATATGTTTTTTTTCTTTCTGCATCTTTTATTTTCATTTCATTCGTCAATTCTGCTCTTTTCGTTCTTTTTCTTTCAGCTTCCTTCATTTTCATTTCACTCGTCATATTTTTTCTATACGTTTTTTTTTCTTTCTGCTTCCTTTATTTTCATTTCATTCGTCATTTCTGCTCTATTTAATACTTACTCAAAATAATACATTATTATTAAATCTTTCTTTCACTTTGTAATAATAATAATTTAACCTTTAGACTGCCGGACTGGCTCATATATGAGCCACCTGTGACCTTGACAACTACTCTAGAGATATGAAGTGTTTTTATGTATAAATTTTGCACATCAAAAATATCAATTTATAAGGCAAAAATGCCAGCAGTCTAAAGGTTAACCAAATTCCTACTGATTTCCCGAAGTCATCATTCACAATTTACATACAAAATAGGTTTATAATACTAATATATATATATATATATATATATATATATATATATATATATATCTAAGTATAAATTGAGTCTGCGCACATTGATTTATTACACCTACCAAATTCAAACATACATTATTAAAATTTACATTTCCATTGTTTAATTTTTAATAAACTACACCATAATAAAATTATTATAATAAATTATTATATAAAATAATATTATATAATATAAAATGATATAAAATGAGAGGCCTCCGACACTTCGAATGAGGTTATAACTTCAATCCTTCATTAATATTATAACGTCAAAGCGGGGCTCACAAAGATAATTTTCCGATTTTTTGTGTGTCGGCATAAGTACGGATACATGGTTGAATTTTCGGTGGAATTATGCTGACGTCGGCATAATTACCCCAAAGTAAGCACAATTCCCATTTCCCGTAAGAATTTGTCGGCATAAGTACCGATTGATCAATTTATATATATATATATATATTTATATATAATTTTAAATTTCGGGGTTTATGGCGCCCATGACAGAGAGGGAAGCTACGTACTTCAGTACGAGGAAGAGAGACCTTCGGGTTATGACGCCAGGGCTCCATAACCCGCCCACCCCCAACCAGTGGTGGGAAGCAGACAGAAGATCCAAATTTAACATGTCGGGCGTCATAAACCCCTATTGGGAAGTTTGAATATATATCTTATTGTGCCTATATACGTCGTCTTCGTAATAGTCCCACTCCTGCAGAGAATCCACGTGACGGGTTTTGGCTCTATTCACTTTATTTCTTTCAGCCTCCTTCATTTTCATTTCACTCGTCATATTTGTTCTATACGTTTTTTTTCTTTCAGCTTCATTATTTTCATTTCACTCCTCATATTTTTTCTATATGTTTTTTTCTTTCTGCATCTTTTATTTTCATTTCATTCGTCAATTCTGCTCTTTTCGTTCTTTTTCTTTCAGCTTCCTTCATTTTCATTTCACTCGTCATATTTTTTCTATATTTTTTTTCTTTCTGCATCTTTTATTTTCATTTCATTCGTCATTTCTGCTTTTTTCATTCTTTGTCTTTCAGCTTCCTTCATTTTCATTTCACTCCTCATATTTTTTCTATACGTTTTTTTTCTTTCTGCTTCCTTTATTTTCATTTCATTCGTCATTTCTGCTTTTTTCATTCTTGTCTTTCAGCTTCCTTCATTTTCATTTCACTCCTCATATTTTTTCTATATGTTTTTTTCTTTCTGCATCTTTTATTTTCATTTCATTCGTCAATTCTGCTCTTTTCGTTCTTTTTCTTTCAGCTTCCTTCATTTTTATTTCATTCATCGTTTTGGCTCTATTCACTTTATTTCTTTCAGCCTCCTTCATTTTCATTTCACTCCTCATATTTTTTCTATATTTTTTTTCTTTCTGCATCTTTTATTTTCATTTCACTCCTCATATTTTTTCTATATTTTTTTTCTTTCTGCATCTTTTATTTTCATTTCACTCCTCATATTTTTTCTATACGTTTTTTTTCTTTCTGCATCTTTTATTTTCATTTCACTCCTCATATTTTTTCTATACGTTTTTTTTCTTTCAGCTTCATTTATTTTCATTTCACTCCTCATATTTTTTCTATACGTTTTTTTTCTTTCAGCTTCATTTATTTTCATTTCATTCGTCAATTCTGCTCTTTTCGTTCTTTTTCTTTCAGCTTCATTTATTTTCATTTCACTCGTCATATTTTTTCTATACGTTTTTTTTCTTTCAGCTTCCTTCATTTTCATTTCACTCGTCATATTTGTTCTATACGTTTTTTTTCTTTCAGCTTCATTTATTTTCATTTCACTCGTCATATTTTTTCTATATTTTTTTTCTTTCTGCTTCCTTTATTTTCATTTCACTCGTCATATTTGTTCTATACGTTTTTTTTCTTTCAGCTTCATTATTTTCATTTCACTCCTCATATTTTTTCTATACGTTTTTTTTCTTTCAGCTTCATTTATTTTCATTTCACTCGTCATATTTTTTCTATATTTTTTTTCTTTCTGCTTCCTTTATTTTCATTTCACTCGTCATATTTGTTCTATACGTTTTTTTTCTTTCAGCTTCCTTCATTTTCATTTCACTCGTCATATTTGTTCTATACGTTTTTTTTCTTTCAGCTTCCTTCATTTTCATTTCACTCGTCATATTTTTTCTATACGTTTTTTTTCTTTCTGCTTCCTTTATTTTCATTTCACTCGTCATATTTGTTCTATACGTTTTTTTTCTTTCAGCTTCATTATTTTCATTTCACTCCTCATATTTTTTCTATATTTTTTTTCTTTCTGCATCTTTTATTTTCATTTCACTCGTCATATTTGTTCTATACGTTTTTTTTCTTTCAGCTTCCTTCATTTTCATTTCACTCGTCATATTTTTTCTATATGTTTTTTTCTTTCTGCTTCCTTTATTTTCATTTCACTCGTCATATTTGTTCTATACGTTTTTTTTCTTTCTGCTTCCTTTATTTTCATTTCACTCGTCATATTTGTTCTATACGTTTTTTTTCTTTCTGCATCTTTTATTTTCATTTCATTCGTCATTTCTGCTTTTTTCATTCTTGTCTTTCAGCTTCCTTCATTTTTATTTCATTCATCGTTTTGGCTCTATTCACTTTATTTCTTTCAGCCTCCTTCATTTTCATTTCACTCGTCATATTTTTTCTATATGTTTTTTTTCTTTCTGCATCTTTTATTTTCATTTCACTCGTCATATTTGTTCTATACGTTTTTTTTCTTTCAGCTTCCTTCATTTTCATTTCACTCGTCATATTTTTTCTATATTTTTTTTCTTTCTGCTTCCTTTATTTTCATTTCATTCGTCAATTCTGCTCTTTTCGTTCTTTTTCTTTCAGCTTCATTTATTTTCATTTCACTCCTCATATTTTTTCTATATTTTTTTTCTTTCTGCATCTTTTATTTTCATTTCACTCCTCATATTTTTTCTATACGTTTTTTTTCTTTCAGCTTCATTTATTTTCATTTCACTCCTCATATTTTTTCTATATGTTTTTTTCTTTCTGCTTCCTTTATTTTCATTTCACTCGTCATATTTTTTCTATACGTTTTTTTTCTTTCAGCTTCATTTATTTTCATTTCACTCGTCATATTTTTTCTATACGTTTTTTTTCTTTCAGCTTCATTATTTTCATTTCACTCGTCATATTTTTTCTATATGTTTTTTTCTTTCTGCATCTTTTATTTTCATTTCACTCGTCATATTTGTTCTATACGTTTTTTTTCTTTCAGCTTCATTTATTTTCATTTCACTCGTCATATTTGTTCTATACGTTTTTTTTCTTTCAGCTTCATTATTTTCATTTCACTCCTCATATTTTTTCTATACGTTTTTTTTCTTTCAGCTTCATTTATTTTCATTTCACTCGTCATATTTGTTCTATACGTTTTTTTTCTTTCAGCTTCATTTATTTTCATTTCACTCGTCATATTTGTTCTATACGTTTTTTTTCTTTCAGCTTCATTTATTTTCATTTCACTCGTCATATTTTTTCTATATTTTTTTTCTTTCTGCATCTTTTATTTTCATTTCACTCGTCATATTTTTTCTATATGTTTTTTTCTTTCTGCATCTTTTATTTTCATTTCACTCGTCATATTTGTTCTATACGTTTTTTTTCTTTCAGCTTCATTTATTTTCATTTCACTCCTCATATTTTTTCTATACGTTTTTTTTCTTTCAGCTTCATTATTTTCATTTCACTCGTCATATTTGTTCTATACGTTTTTTTTCTTTCAGCTTCCTTCATTTTTATTCATTCATCGTTTTGGCTCTATTCACTTTATTTCTTTCAGCCTCCTTCATTTTCATTTCACTCGTCATATTTTTTCTATACGTTTTTTTTCTTTCTGCATCTTTTATTTTCATTTCACTCGTCATATTTGTTCTATACGTTTTTTTTCTTTCAGCTTCATTTATTTTCATTTCATTCGTCATTTCTGCTTTTTTCATTCTTGTCTTTCAGCTTCCTTCATTTTCATTTCACTCGTCATATTTGTTCTATACGTTTTTTTTCTTTCTGCATCTTTTATTTTCATTTCACTCCTCATATTTTTTCTATATGTTTTTTTCTTTCTGCATCTTTTATTTTCATTTCATTCGTCATTTCTGCTCTATTTAATACTTACTCAAAATAATACATTATTATTAAATCTTTCTTTCACTTTGTAATAATAATAATTTAACCTTTAGACTGCCGGACTGGCTCATATATGAGCCACCTGTGACCTTGACAACTACTCTAGAGATATGAAGTGTTTTTATGTATAAATTTTGCACATCAAAAATATCAATTTATAAGGCAAAAATGCCAGCAGTCTAAAGGTTAACCAAATTCCTACTGATTTCCCGAAGTCATCATTCACAATTTACATACAAAATAGGTTTATAATACTAATATATATATATATATCTAAGTATAAATTGAGTCTGCGCACATTGATTTATTACACCTACCAAATTCAAACATACATTATTAAAATTTACATTTCCATTGTTTAATTTTTAATAAACTACACCATAATAAAATTATTATAATAAATTATTATAATAAATTATTATAATAAATTATTATATAAAATAATATTATATAATATAAAATGATATAAAATGAGGCCTCCGACACTTCGAATGAGGTTATAACTTCAATCCTTCATTAATATTATAACGTCAAAGCGGGGCTCACAAAGATAATTTTCCGATTTTTTGTGTGTCGGCATAAGTACCGATTGATCAATTATATATATATATATCTAAGTATAAATTGAGTCTGCGCACATTGATTTATTACACCTACCAAATTCAAACATACATTATTAAAATTTACATTTCCATTGTTTAATTTTTAATAAACTACACCATAATAAAATTATTATAATAAATTATTATAATAAATTATTATATAAAATAATATTATATATATATATATTATATATATATATATATATATATATACAGGGTGTCCCAAAAGTATGGACACACCTGAATATCTCGGTAAAATAAGGGTGCTAGGAAAAAACTTTCAATATAAAAGCTTTAGGAAATCAAACGATGCATCTGATGGTGACCTTCAATTTGACCTTAAGCTTGACCTTCAAGGTTATTTGAAGGTCAAAGAGATTTTTTTAAATGGGAACCCCTATTTTTGACACCGGATTCAGAAAGAGCGAAAAATTTTACGTAAAGCGATGGTTTTCAATTTGTTAGAATGACCTTCAAAAGGTAAAATGAAGGTTAAATATTGAAAAATCGTAAACAAGCTATTTTCTTTGAACTTTTTCGGATTTGTGGGCGAATAAATGTCAGAGTAGATTTTGGGATTAACAACCTTGAGTATCTCGACCTTGGAGTTAATTTTCAAGGTCATTCAAAGGTCAAAGTAAATTTTTTATGGACAGCCTTATTTCTGACACCGGATTCAAAGAGAGCGGAAAACGTAATACCAGAAATGATATTTTACAGTTTTTCGTTGTGAACATGAGAAAGTTAATTGAAGGTTAAATTTCATAAACACTTAGAAACTATTGTCGTAAATTTACTAACCTTACTTTTAGCGCTACCCAGAAACAACGACGTGGACGTAGTAAGTTCTGTTTCCTTTGGGGTGCTTGATTAACGTGAGTCCCCTTGCCTCTCACGATGGGGAGCTTGCTTAACGTGAGTCCCCTTGCCTCTCACGATTGACGTGATGTCTAGCCGGTGAAGGCAAGACAGGCTGATGTCCGCCGGTGAAGGCAAGACAGGCTGGTGTCCGGCCGTTAAAGGCAAGACAGGCTGGTGTCTGGCCTGTGAAGGCAAGATGAAAATTCTTTCAGAAATCGTCAGTTACCATTTAAAGTTCTTGCTCGAAATGCCCTCCATTTTTTAGTTGACAATGCCCCATGCGATCATAAAATGATGAAACTGCTCTTGAATCATTTCATTTGGGATTGCCTGTATCGTGTCAATAATACGTTGTCGTAATTCCTCCAAGTTTGCAGGTTTAGTAGCATACACTTTGTTTTTGACGTAGCCCCATAAAAAATAATCTAGTGGCGACATGTCAGGGGAACGAGGTGGCCACTCAATAGTTCCTCTACGCCCAATTACTCGTCCTGGAAATGTTTCATCTAAATAATTACGCACGTTTATTGCATAATGAGGGGCCGCCCCATCTTGTTGAAAGTAAGTGGTGTTAAAATTGTCACCGACAATCTCATTAACCGCAGGTACGATTTCATTCCTTAACATGTTTAGATACTTTTTTCCTGTCAAATTACCTTCTATAAAAAACGGCCCTACTATGCTATTGTTTATGATACCTGCCCAAACATTTAGTTTTTGTGGATGTTGTGTATGTGATTCCAAAAACCAGTGTGGATTCTCTGATGCCCAGAACCTACAATTGTGACGATTAACGTTGCCATCTAACTGAAAAGTACATTCATCGGAAAATACTATTTCGTTTAAAAAATTTTGCCGCGCATCTATACGGTTCATCATTAATTCGGCAAATTCCAGTCTTCGATCAAAATCATCCTCATTTAATTCTTGTACCAATTTGATTTTATATGGATGAAATTTCAACAGTTTCATAATTCTATGAACGGAAGTCCTACAAACATTTGTTTCCCGAGATACTTGCCTGATAGAGGTTCCAGGATTTTCAATGAATGATAATGCCACATTCAAAGAAGTTTCTTCATCAGTCGCAATCTTAGGCCTCCCACTTTTGGGGCAATCTTTGACACTACCAGTTTGCTCAAAACGAGAAATAGTTTTTCCAACTGTTTTTTGTGAAATTCCTGGTTGCAACGGTAAACGGTATTCTGCATTAAATAAAGCCGCAACTCGACCATAATAAAATTATTATAATAAATTATTATATAAAATAATATTATATAATATAAAATGATATAAAATGGAGGCCTCCGACACTTCGAATGAGGTTATAACTTCAATCCTTCATTAATATTATAACGTCAAAGCGGGGCTCACAAAGATAATTTTCCGATTTTTTGTGTGTCGGCATAAGTACGGATACATGGTTGAATTTTCGGTGGAATTATGCTGACGTCGGCATAATTACCCCAAAGTAAGCACAATTCCCATTTCCCGTAAGAATTTGTCGGCATAAGTACCGATTGATCAATTTATATATATATATATATTTATATATAATTTTAAATTTCGGGGTTTATGGCGCCCATGACAGAGAGGGAAGCTACGTACTTCAGTACGAGGAAGAGAGACCTTCGGGTTATGACGCCAGGGCTCCATAACCCGCCCACCCCCAACCAGTGGTGGGAAGCAGACAGAAGATCCAAATTTAACATGTCGGGCGTCATAAACCCCTATTGGGAAGTTTGAATATATATCTTATTGTGCCTATATACGTCGTCTTCGTAATAGTCCCACTCCTGCAGAGAATCCACGTGACGGGTATAAAGAATAAGTATAACAGATTCGAATGATAAGGTTTATTCTACTAACACTTCAGCACAACCGTTCCGATGGAACGGCGGAATCTTTCTGCCGCACGCAGGCGGTGAATCTTTTTAGATACTCCTTTTCTCTCTCTCCCCACTCCATGCGCTAGAGTGAGATAGACTGTGGTTACTCCCCACATACTCCCCTTCGAGAAAAAAATTATTTTAATTACAACAAAATTTTTATTACAATATATTGTGTAGAATTAGAAAAATGAATTATAACATAACGCTTTACATTTTGATTTTTACAGTTTGCTTTATACGCATTGTACAGATTACGCTACAAAAACACAAAAAGTATAAAATAAAAAGAAAAAAATGTCTTAAGGGGTCAAGCCTGGGTTAAATGTTTTAAATAAATAAACAATTCTTATTGGAATAATTTTTTTTTTATTTCCTCTTACAAATTTATTTTTTTTACATAATATATATACATTATACTTTATAGTTATCAATATAAAAAATGTTTATTATGCATTTTTAATTCTGGTTATTAAACTTATAATGATATTAAAAAATTGATCAATTTTTGCAGTTGCCGCAGGATATTGAAGCACTGAATGCATCTTTTAATGTCTAATAAGTCTTAAAATGTTCATGGAAAATATGTTTACAGACTTATGTTTTCCTTTTTCTGAAAAAAAATTTAATAACAATGTATTAAATATAAAAGTTGATAATAATAAGAAAAATAGTAAATGTTATGTATGTATACGTACATAACATTCACCTAAAACTTATCTTTTTGAAAATTGGGCAACATAAGTCCGTAGAAATATATATTTTAAAAGTTTCCCCAAAATTTCAAAGTGATTCATCAACCTGGCTCTGAAATATCCTGCGGCAAGTAAGCTAAAATCATTAAAAAACCAATAATGAGATAAATGCATTTGAAGTTTCACTTATTAGATTTAAAGTTTTACTTATTTTATAATTTTAATACCATATTCTTCAGGTATCATACACTTTATATATATAATCTTAATAATATATATATTTAATAGGTTTATAATGACTTTTTTCTGGTTTTATTAATATAATACTCAGTATTTTTTTAATATACATGTATTATCTAAAATAACAGAAAATCAACTTCAAGAATCAGTTTCTTTATAAAAAGAGGAATAAAATTTTTTAAAACTACAAGAATACTTAGCTATTATTGAATATTAATGCATGATTATATGGATTTTAAAAAATATTTTGATAAAAAATCATATACTATATTATATGATTATAATTTTTATTATAAGCATTAAATTTAATTAAAAATATGTAAAGAATGCAGTAAAAACAAATACTGTTTGACAGTTGTGTACAATATCTCTTTCTCTCTCTCTCACATGACAAGTCTTCCATAAGATTATTGATTTTAGAGAAAGAGAGGCATAGATAGTGTTACAGCTGTTAATGGAAGTGTGCACCAGCCACACGTTTGTAGTTCAGTTTTGAGCTATTATAATATCAAGTAGAATATATATTATATATATATATATATATATTATATTATATATTATATATTATATATTATATATATATATATTATATATATATATATATATATTATATTATATATTATATATTATATATTATATTATATATTATATATATATAATCTTAATAATATATATTTAATAGGTTTATAATGACTTTTTTCTGGTTTTATTAATATAATACTCAGTATTTTTTTAATATACATGTATTATCTAAAATAACAGAAAATCAACTTCAAGAATCAGTTTCTTTATAAAAAGAGGAATAAAATTTTTTAAAACTACAAGAATACTTAGCTATTATTGAATATTAATGCATGATTATATGGATTTTAAAAAATATTTTGATAAAAAATCATATACTATATTATATGATTATAATTTTTATTATAAGCATTAAATTTAATTAAAAATATGTAAAGAATGCAGTAAAAACAAATACTGTTTGACAGTTGTGTACAATATCTCTTTCTCTCTCTCACATGACAAGTCTTCCATAAGATTATTGATTTTAGAGAAAGAGAGGCATAGATAGTGTTACAGCTGTTAATGGAAGTGTGCACCAGCCACACGTTTGTAGTTCAGTTTTGAGCTATTATAATATCAAGTAGAATTATATATATATATATTATATTATATATATATATATTATATATATATATATTATATATTATATATTATATATTATATTATATATATATAATCTTAATAATATATATTTAATAGGTTTATAATGACTTTTTTCTGGTTTTATTAATATAATACTCAGTATTTTTTTAATATACATGTATTATCTAAAATAACAGAAAATCAACTTCAAGAATCAGTTTCTTTATAAAAAGAGGAATAAAATTTTTTAAAACTACAAGAATACTTAGCTATTATTGAATATTAATGCATGATTATATGGATTTTAAAAAATATTTTGATAAAAAATCATATACTATATTATATGATTATAATTTTTATTATAAGCATTAAATTTAATTAAAAATATGTAAAGAATGCAGTAAAAACAAATACTGTTTGACAGTTGTGTACAATATCTCTTTCTCTCTCTCACATGACAAGTCTTCCATAAGATTATTGATTTTCGAATAGCCTTGTCACGTGATAGAGAAAGAGAGAGGCATAGATAGTGTTACAGCTGTTAATGGAAGTGTGCACCAGCCACACGTTTGTAGTTCAGTTTTGAGCTATTATAATATCAAGTAGAATATATATTATATATTATATTATATATTATATATTATATATATATAATCTTAATAATATATATATTTAATAGGTTTATAATGACTTTTTTCTGGTTTTATTAATATAATACTCAGTATTTTTTTAATATACATGTATTATCTAAAATAACAGAAAATCAACTTCAAGAATCAGTTTCTTTATAAAAAGAGGAATAAAATTTTTTAAAACTACAAGAATACTTAGCTATTATTGAATATTAATGCATGATTATATGGATTTTAAAAAATATTTTGATAAAAAATCATATACTATATTATATGATTATAATTTTTATTATAAGCATTAAATTTAATTAAAAATATGTAAAGAATGCAGTAAAAACAAATACTGTTTGACAGTTGTGTACAATATCTCTTTCTCTCTCTCACATGACAAGTCTTCCATAAGATTATTGATTTTAGAGAAAGAGAGGCATAGATAGTGTTACAGCTGTTAATGGAAGTGTGCACCAGCCACACGTTTGTAGTTCAGTTTTGAGCTATTATAATATCAAGTAGAATTATATATTATATATATATATATATTATATATATATATATATATATATTATATATATATATATATTATATTATATATTATATATATATATATTATATATTATATTATATATATATATATATATATATATACAGGGTGTCCCAAAAGTATGGACACACCTGAATATCTCGGTAAAATAAGGGTGCTAGGAAAAAACTTTCAATATAAAAGCTTTAGGAAATCAAACGATGCATCTGATGGTGACCTTCAATTTGACCTTAAGCTTGACCTTCAAGGTTATTTGAAGGTC
The DNA here is from genome assembly GCA_026168455.1 of Theocolax elegans. Lineage (NCBI taxonomy): Eukaryota > Metazoa > Arthropoda > Insecta > Hymenoptera > Cerocephalidae > Theocolax > Theocolax elegans. The sequence goes on along the minus strand of CM047427.1, from coordinate 36,657,658 downwards.
AAAGAGATTTTTTTAAATGGGAACCCCTATTTTTGACACCGGATTCAGAAAGAGCGAAAAATTTTACGTAAAGCGATGGTTTTCAATTTGTTAGAATGACCTTCAAAAGGTAAAATGAAGGTTAAATATTGAAAAATCGTAAACAAGCTATTTTCTTTGAACTTTTTCGGATTTGTGGGCGAATAAATGTCAGAGTAGATTTTGGGATTAACAACCTTGAGTATCTCGACCTTGGAGTTAATTTTCAAGGTCATTCAAAGGTCAAAGTAAATTTTTTATGGACAGCCTTATTTCTGACACCGGATTCAAAGAGAGCGGAAAACGTAATACCAGAAATGATATTTTACAGTTTTTCGTTGTGAACATGAGAAAGTTAATTGAAGGTTAAATTTCATAAACACTTAGAAACTATTGTCGTAAATTTACTAACCTTACTTTTAGCGCTACCCAGAAACAACGACGTGGACGTAGTAAGTTCTGTTTCCTTTGGGGTGCTTGATTAACGTGAGTCCCCTTGCCTCTCACGATGGGGAGCTTGCTTAACGTGAGTCCCCTTGCCTCTCACGATTGACGTGATGTCTAGCCGGTGAAGGCAAGACAGGCTGATGTCCGCCGGTGAAGGCAAGACAGGCTGGTGTCCGGCCGTTAAAGGCAAGACAGGCTGGTGTCTGGCCTGTGAAGGCAAGATGAAAATTCTTTCAGAAATCGTCAGTTACCATTTAAAGTTCTTGCTCGAAATGCCCTCCATTTTTTAGTTGACAATGCCCCATGCGATCATAAAATGATGAAACTGCTCTTGAATCATTTCATTTGGGATTGCCTGTATCGTGTCAATAATACGTTGTCGTAATTCCTCCAAGTTTGCAGGTTTAGTAGCATACACTTTGTTTTTGACGTAGCCCCATAAAAAATAATCTAGTGGCGACATGTCAGGGGAACGAGGTGGCCACTCAATAGTTCCTCTACGCCCAATTACTCGTCCTGGAAATGTTTCATCTAAATAATTACGCACGTTTATTGCATAATGAGGGCCCCGGCCCCATCTTGTTGAAAGTAAGTGGTGTTAAAATTGGTCACCGACAATCTCATTAACCGCAGGTACGATTTCATTCCTTAACATGTTTAGATACTTTTTTCCTGTCAATTACCTTCTATAAAAAAACGGCCCTACTATGCTATTGTTTATGATACTGCCCAAACATTTAGTTTTTGTGGATGTTGTGTATGTGATTCCAAAACCAGTGTGGATTCTCTGATGCCCAGATCCTACAATTGTGACGATTAACGTTGCCATCTAACTGAAAAGTACATTCAACGGAAAATACTATTTCGTTAAAAAATTTTGCCGCGCATCTATACGGTTCATCATTAATTCGGCAAATTCCAGTCTGTCGATCAAAATCATCCTCATTTAATTCTTGTACCAATTTGATTTTATATGGATGAAATTTCAACAGTTTCATAATTCTATGAAACGGAAGTCCTACAAACATTTGTTTCCCGAGATACTTGCCTGATAGAGGTTCCAGGATTTTCAATGAATGATAATGCCACATTCAAAGAAGTTTCTTCATCAGTCGCAATCTAGGCCTCCCACTTTGGGGCAATCTTGGACACTACCAGTTTGCTCAAAACGAGAAATAGTTTTTCCAACTGTTTTTTGTGAAATTCCTGGTTGCCAACGGTAAACGGTATTCTGCATTAAATAAAGCCGCAACTCGACGATATGACCTGACCATGTTACCCCATCCTCTCATCATGAGAATGGTTATTCGTTCACGTTCTGAAAGACGATTCATATTCAAATGAATAAAAGAATGAAGAATAAGTTGAGAATTGTAAAACAAAACTAATAATTGAAAACAGAAATGAATGCTTTAATAGACCAAATTCAACTTGTTTCGTTGAAATTTTCAGAGTCCACTGAAAAACACTACCCACGAGGTTTTCAGGGTTGTTGTACACGAATAATGGGCTCAGAATTTTAACTGGGTACCCCCGGTGTAAATGTTGAATATCTGCACATTATTGCATATTTAAACATTTTCTCAAATTTGCAATCTGCTATTTTTTTTAATAATTTGCTAGAATTAGTCGTGTTTATCTATTCCTTAAAACTGACGAAATCTTATTAAGTTATACTCTTATTATAATTATGACACTAGCATTCAAAAAAGTGGTCTATTCTGGGAACGAGACCTATGCATTCTTATGTATTTGACGTGCTGAATCCGAATCCAACGTAGCTTTTACTCAGGCATCCCCAAAAATTTTTTAAAGTTGTAAAAAAACCGTGAAGGAAAGGTGAATAAAATCCATATTAAAATGGTAAGATTCGGAGGTAAAACAGTTTTTTATGAGTGGTACGTGGTTTTTGTGTATTTTGACTTGCTAAACCCAAATCCAGGGCTTATTTTAACCGGTTGGATTCAGACTGTCTTGCCTTCACCGGCAGGACACCAGCCTGTCTTGCATTGTGCAAATTTTAACATTTTGCAAATTTTTCAATTTTGCAAATTTTCATTTTGCAAATTTTTGAATTTGGCAAATTTTTTATTTTTGCAAATTTTCCAATTTTGCAAATTTTTTATTTTTGCAAATTTTCCAACTTTGCAAATTTTTTATTTTTGCCCATTTTCCAATTTTGCAAATTTTTTAGTTTTACTTTTTTACTTAAGCATTCCATCGTGAGAGACAAGGAGAATTACGTTAAGCAGCATCCCATCGTGAGAGGCAAGGCGACTCATTCTGGCATTACGTTTCCGCTCTCTTTGAATCCGGTGTCAGAAATAAGGCTGTCCATAAAAAATTTACTTTGAACCTTTGAATGACCTTGAAAATTAACTCCAAGGTCGATATACTCAAGGTTGTTAATCCCAAAATCTACTCTGACATTATTCGCCCACAAATCCAGAAAAAAAGTTAAAAAAAATAGCTGTTTACGATTTTTCAATATTTAAACCTTCATTTTACCTTTTGAAGGTCATTCTAACAAATTGAAAACCATCGCTTTGGACGTAAAATTTTTCGCTCTTTCTGAATCCGGTGTCAAAAAATAGGGGTTCCCATTTAAAAAAATCTCTTTGACCTTCAATAACCTTGAAGGTCAAGTTTAAAGGTCAAATTGAAGGTCACCATCAGATGCATCGTTTGATTTCCTAAAGCTTTTATATTAAAAGCTTTTTTTCCTAGCACCCTTATTTTCCGAGATATTCAGTGTGTGTCCATACTTTGGGGACACCCTGTGTCAACACTTAGATATAATACATTATTTGCAGTATACGGATAAAATTATATCAACAAGACATTGAATATAGTTATAATTAATAAAAACTTTTATAATAAAAAAAAGGGTTGTACGATCAAAAATATTTTATCCATCCAAGAATCTAATTCATCGATGATTAATTACCTTCAAAATGATGCAAAGTTTGAGTGCGGCAGAGCATTTCAGACAAAGTTATGGTGATTTTAGGCAAATTTCTTAAAAAAAGAGAGCGAATGCATTTTATGAAAAAAACAGAGTAACCGTATACTTGCATTCAAACAACATGGCACTAATAGTCTTCAATAATATTAAAATATACTATTTAATGTTAGTTACTGATAATTTTCAATCTCTAAGCTGCTTACAAACACAAAGCAGTAGGTGTAAGCAATTATACCTGTTATATAATTGAATAAATACCTGAAACTTATTAAAATTCCAATAAACCCAATAACATAACAGGTATAACTGCTTACACCTACTGTTTTGTGTTTGTAAGCAGCTTAGAGATTGAAAAGTATCAGTAACTAACATTAAATAGTATATTTTAGTATTATTGAAGAATATTAGTGCCATGTTGTTTGAATGCAAGTATACGGTTACTCTGTTTTTTTCATAAAATGCATTCGCTCTCGTTTTTTAAAAAATTTGCCTAGAATCACCATAACTTTGTCTGAAATGCTCTGTCGCACTCAAACTTTGCATCATTTTGAAGGTAATTAATCATCGATGAATTAGATTCTTGGATGGATAAAATATTTTTGATCGTACAACCCTTTTTTTTACTATAAAGGTTTTTATTAATTATAACTATATTCAATGTGTTAAACTAATGTAAATGAAATATTTCAACAGATTCTTCTTGAAATTTATAAACTTTTTCGAATTTAATGTTTATAAGAAAAAATTGTTAGATTTTGAGTTACTAAGTGATAAAAATGGCCATAAAGTCATTTTTTTCAAAAAATTCGATTTTTTGATTGGCTACAGCTCTGGTACTAATTGAAATTTAGGTCTAAAAATTTAGCTACACTCTATTTGAGTAGTTTTTTTACTGATTCCATACATTAAAACAAAATTCTATTTTTTAAATGGATCACTTCACATGGAATCTCCCATATATATATAACATATATATATGACATATATATATATTTTGAATTCTGAATTCTTAGACACGGCGGCGGTGGCGAAATATTTATATATTATAGATATATATATACATTATTTATATATATATGTATATATATATATCTGTGTGGTTCTCTGTGACATCGAAGATGAAAAAAATAAATATTGCTATAACTGTGGGAATATGTTTTAGAGGTATCCAGTAGTTCTCTTGAATTTTTTCAGATTTTTTCTGGGCCATTATTTTAAGTTACAGACAGTCAAAGTTGACATTTTAGCACTTTTTTGCATTATATGCCCATTTTCATGAATTTTTAGTTCCCAGGGGATGCATTTTTCACTAAAAACATAAGTATGACTTTTTTGTAAAATTTTCCGAACTTTACATTAAAAATACTTTTAAAGACATAAATGTATGCTGTCACACTCTTGTAAGCCATTTAAACCTTAAATAGTGAAAATCAGCAATTCTGCTCCGGACTCTGGTAACCTAATACTGTCTAAAAGATGTCTTTTTATAGTCAGAAACTGCCTAAAAATTTCCAGAGTGGGTCTAAATCATTAAGATCACTTATGGTCAAAATATCCGGGAAAAGTGCCCGAAATATTAATAGAAATGTATATTTGTTGCCTTATAACGATGAATCTATTAGCATGATCATTGCAAAAAAATGTGTGCACTTACCTTGGAGTGGTAGAAAAGTATCTTCACTTGTTTCAGTATCCATCTAATCCCCTGTAAGCTGCTAAAAATACAAATATTATTATACAAATGTAAAAAATTAATTTTTAAACATTTATAATGCTGAATTTTTAGTTTTACATCCCTTACAAGAATTATAATACTAATCTGAAGGATTACTATAAATATATAAACATCATTATTACAATAACTGAATATACGTATTTAATACAAAAGATATGTAAATAAATCAAATATATAATTGTAATGAATAATATGATAACGTGACAGTGACAAGTTTGTGAAATCTAAACAATGTATTGCTGAATAATAACAATAATAATGTTGATACTTCTATAGTAATCCTTCAGATTAGTATTATAATTCTTGTAAGGGATGTAAAACTAAAAATTCAGCATTATAAATGTTTAAAAATTAATTTTTTACATTTGTATAATAATATTTGTATTTTTAGCAGCTTACAGGGGATTAGATGGATACTGAAACAAGTGAAGATACTTTTCTACCACTCCAAGGTAAGTGCACACATTTTTTTGCAATGATCATGCTAATAGATTCATCGTTATAAGGCAACAAATATACATTTCTATTAATATTTCGGGCACTTTTCCCGGATATTTTGACTATAAGTGATCTTAATGATTTAGACCCACTCTGGAAATTTTTAGGCAGTTTCTGACTATAAAAAGACATCTTTTAGACAGTATTAGGTTACCAGTGTCCGGAGCAGAATTGCTGATTTTCACTATTTAAGGTTTAAATGGCTTACAAGAGTATGACAGCATACATTTATGTCTTTACAAGTATTTTTAATGAAAAGTTCGGAAAATTTTACAAAAAAAGTCATAGTTATGTTTTTAGTAAAAAATGCATCCCCTGGGAGCTAGACATTCATGAAAATGGGCATATAATGCAAAAAAGTGCTAAAATGTCAACTTTGACTGTCTGTAACTTAAAATAATGGCCCAGAAAAAATCTGAAAAAATTTAGGAAAACTACTGGATACCTCTAAAACATATTCCCACTGTTATAGCAATATTTATTTTTTTCATCTTCGATGTCACAGAGAACCACCCATATATATGGGAGATTCCATGTGAAGTGATCCAGTTAAAAAATAGAATTTTGTTTTAATGTATGGAATCAGTAAAAAACTACTTGAATAGAGTGTAGCTAAATTTTTAGACCTGAATTTCAATTAGTACCACAGTTGTAGCCAATCAAAAAGTCGAATTTTTTGAAAAAATTGACTTTTTGGCCATGTTTATCACTTAATAACTCAAAATCTAACAATTTTTTCTTATATACATTAAATTTGAAAAAGTTTATTAATTTCAAGAAGAATCTGTTCAAATATTTCATTTATATTATTTTTAAACTTTGAATATAGTTATAATCAATAAAAACCTTTATAGTAAAAAAAGGGTTGTACGATCAAAAATATTTTATCCATCCAAAAATCTAATTCATCGATGATTAATTACCTTCAAAATAATGCAATGTTTGAGTGCGGCAGAGCATTCTAGACAAAGTTATGGTGTTTTTAGGCAAATTTCTTAAAAAAAGAGAGCAAATGCATTTTATGAAGAAAACAGACTAACCGTATACTTGCATTCAAACAACATGGCACTATTATTCCTCAATATTACTAAAATATACTATTTTGTTAGTTACTGATTTTTTTAATCTCTAGTTGCTTCAACACAAAACTAGGTATAAGCGTTATACCTGTTATATAATTGGATAATACTAAAACTTTTTATAATTCAATAATCCAATTAATACAGGTATAACTAAAATATCAACTTAATACCCTAAATAAAAGTATCAGTAACTACAATAATTATATTTTTATATTAGAATAATAGTGCCATATTGTTTGAATGAGTATACGTTAGTCTGTTTTTTTCAAAATGCATTGCCCTTTTTGTAAGAAATCCTAAAAAACAATTTGGAAATGCTGCCGCATCAAACTTTGCACCATTTTGATATTTCATCGTGAGATCTTGGATGATAAAAAATTTTGATCGACACCTTGTTTTAATAAAGTTTTTATGATTTAAATAAAAAGTTAAAATAAATGAAATATTTGAACTGATTCTTCTTGAAATTAATAAACTTTTTCAAATTTAATGTATATAAGAAAAAATTGTTAGATTTTGAGTTATTAAGTGATAAACATGGCCAATAAGTCAATTTTTTGAAAAAATTGACTTTTTGGCCATGTTTATCACTTAATAACTCAAAATCTAACAATTTTTTCTTATATACATTAAATTTGAAAAAGTTTATTAATTTCAAGAAGAATCAGTTCAAATATTTCATTTATATTATTTTTAAACTTTGATATAGTTATAATCAATAAAAACCTTTATAGTAAAAAAAGGGTTGTACGATCAAAAATATTTTATCCATCCAAAAATCTAATTCATCGATGATTAATTACCTTCAAAATAATGCAATGTTTGAGTGCGGCAGAGCATTCTAGACAAAGTTATGGTGTTTTTAGGCAAATTTCTTAAAAAAAGAGAGCAAATGCATTTTATGAAGAAAACAGACTAACCGTATACTTGCATTCAAACAACATGGCACTATTATTCCTCAATATTACTAAAATATACTATTTATTGTTTTACCATTTATTGTTGACAATAAGTCAATTTTTTCAAAAAATTCTATTTTTTGTTTAGCTACAACTCTGGTACTAATTGAAATTCAGGTCTAAAAATTTAGATACACTCTATTCAAGTAGTTTTTTACTGATTCCATACATTAAAACAAAATTCTATTTTTTAACTGGATCATTTCACATGGAATCTCCCATATATATATTTCATAGATATTTTTTAATTGAGTTGAATATTATATGCTGCTCTTTCATGCGCGGCAACCTCGCCGTCCTCGCAGGTTTTTCGGTAGTCGCTGAAGCCGTACATGAAACACCAACACGCTCACTTCCACGGTATCACCCACTCTTCGTGGCGCGTACTCCAGAACCCGGGCGTGAATCCGAATTGAGGTTTTCCTGTCTTGTCACGAATTAGCAAAGAAGGCGCGTAAACTCTCTCTTTTCTCTTCAGTAAGCTTGCGCGTTGGACTATTATTAGTTCTTACGCGGCTTTCTCGCGGGCTTTCTCGATCATACACGAGCTTTTCCGACCCAAATTTCATGTACTCTGGACGTGAGTATCTGAAATTCGCGGGTTTAGGTTTAGGAGAGGGCTCACTTGCCCAAGCTTTGACCACGGAACTTCTGATATAAACTTATCCATGACAAGCTGTGGACATTTTGCTCGTTCCGTGGCGTAGGAGAGTTCCGTTCAAAGAGAGCTTTCAGAGGAATATTTCGGCTTCTAATCTTGGTATCGTCCAAGTATAATCCCTTATCGTTAGTGCGTGATTTTACGGCCCTATTTGTCGGACGAACGATCACCCTAGCAGTTTTCGCGGACGACCCCTCCCCTTTTTCGGCGGAACGCTCGCTGTGGACCTGGGCTCTCCGCTGAGAACGGCTCTACTTTGCGCCTCTTCGCTCAGGGTGTACTTCACTCGCAGGAGTCGGGTCTCGGTCCATCGTCAGTTGTGTGACGTCATCTACTTTGGCCAGAGGCGGTCCGTTGTCTGGCACGTAGGGCTTGAGATGTTCGGCGTGTATCATCTCCTCATTGCCTTACCCGTCCTGAATAAGGTACGTGTTCGGAGCCTTTTGCTTGGACAACTATGCAAGGGCCTACGTACGTTGGTGCCAACTTAGAGGTTATCTTTTCTGCGCTGGAGGACTAGACTCTGTTTTTCTTTTAAATAAGGTCGTCTATCTCAAAGTTTCCATCTCGTCGCCCAGCGTTGAATTACAGGGCTTGCCTTGCTTGAGCCGCTACAGCATTATCTGATGCTACTTTTGTGATGTAGTATCCCACGCATTACACCACGTGGAATATACTTCTACCTTATATGATTTTCTGGATTGTTAATATTAATAATAATTATATATAAATATATTTTGAATGAAGTATCTATTCTCCTCACTGCTGTAGCTGGCTCGGTTTCGGGTTCGTAGTGTCGTCGTTGTGGGAACGACATTTTTTAAAGAAAAGGATGAGGAGATTTGACGGATTACAATTAATCAATATAATGATAATAAAATTCTTTATAGCAGATTTATTTTAATTAATTCATACGTATAAATTTAGTAATTACAATTATGAGTTGAAATTTACACTTCTATTCCCGACAATCAATTTCCGAAAATAATATGGTCTTATACGGGCCCGATCTTCCCGTCACACTCTTTTCGTAAAATACAATTAATTCTAAATATATTCATTTGAGTTTAATTCAATCAAAAAGGTCGCGAATATTCCGTAAAATATTTAATTACCGCGTGAGGAACCCGTTTCACTCCGTTAATAATTTAAAATGTTCGTTTACAAAAAAAAATGGCCACGTGCAGACCACTCACCGCTAGTTTCTTTTATTCTTCTTCTCTGTCTTAGTCTTTTTCTCTTCCTTATATCTCCTTTTTTTAACAAGATTTTTCGACTTATAATATTAATATTCCTCGTATAACTACTCCCTTCAGTATTCCTTTCAACTCTCTTCTTAACCTCTCAACTACTTCTGAATATCTATCTCACAATTCTCTCAACTTTTCAATTCTCTCTATGCTTCTCCGTAAAGGTATCGGCGGTGAGTGTGTGTCTCCGTCAAGGTATCGGCGGTGAGTGTCTCGTCGTTCTTCTTCCTCGATATCCTCCTCCATTTTTCCGTTACACGGCGCTACTGATATCCTTCTTTGCCGTTGTTCTTCTCCAATCCCGTTCTCCGATCGTCCGATTCGAATTTCCTGTCAACTACTGCACCGCCGCCTATTCCTCTCTTCTTCAACCTCTCTCCTAGTGGTGGTACGACTCTTGCGAAAATGATCCGCAGCGGGCGAATTCTCCACCTCCCCGAATGCATCATTATATCTTCTTTCTCTCTCTTACACGTGGGGAGTCTATATGGATCGTTCCCGCTCGTTCCTCCATTCCCCCGCGGCGCACCAATATCTTGCGTCGAGCAGTTGCGCGAGAGCGAGAAGACTCCCCCCACTCTCACGCTAAACGAGAGATATAGATACGTTGTTTACCGACGTGTGCGTATACCCGTGTGCAGTTTTCTTCATCGTAAGTTTTATCGGTGTTCTACGGGATCAACCTCTTCGCCGGGGGATCTCCGTACCTGGATAGGATCACCGCAACGTTGGCTCCCGTGGACGAGGACAGGTGCAGACGGTATCGATGGACGCAGGTAGACTTTGCCTATACGTGGTATCGTTTCGTGTGTTGCCTTACATTTCTTTCCATCTCCTTTCTTTCCTTACATTTTCCCCAAACATACATATATAAAACATGATTATTTCCTATCCTATCCTTCGGTGAACGTCGGTGACGAGAATGGCTCGGGCCCATATTCTTAAACCAATGTTTACCTATTCCTAACCTCAAACTTCCCACACAAAATATATATTTCCTTATATCCCATATATCTATTATATTTATCCTAACCTATCCTACATTCATTAATATTATTTTACTTATGATTATTTTATTTACACGAGGACCAGGAACCACCCATGTACTCCAACGAACACTCAGGATCACCAGCGAAGGCTACCCAAGGAGTCCTCCAGAGTACGAGTGGTCAACGTTGGACCACTATGGGACCCCAGGATTCCAGTACGTATCAAGGTAATAATACTATACATATATTAATTTCTTACTGTATTCATTTCTTTCTATTATATTAATTTATATTCATAAGTTCTTGCTTACCTATTACTAATATATATATTTTTGTTTCAGGTACGCTCCGCTCTGTCAATTCCCCCCCCCTGATACTATATATCTATGCCTGGGCTAATGAGGCTCGCCTCACACTTTATGGAACTATGCTGTTGATCAAACCTTTCCTGGACGAGTTCTTCTTGTTCTCGCCGGTACGTATTGGGCAGCTCTGGTTGTCGGCCGTAGTTCAACATTACTGGGCTCCAGCCCGTCGAGCTCTGAACTGCGGTGTTTATCGTAAACACCAACTATGGTAACTTTTCTCCCAACTACTATGTTTTTCCCTTATATATGATGCGATCATCGCTTTTAGGATGCGGTTAGATCTCTCTACTAGGTTTGCTCGAGGAAGCTAAGGAGGTGTCGTCATATGATACACTCCTTTCTCTTTGAGATAGTCGTCGACCATCTTGTTTTTGAATTCGGTCCCATTGTCGGAGTGAAATATCTTCGGCGTGACAAAACGCATTTGTTCGCGCACGTGTAACTCCATTACGATGGTCTTTGCGTTTACTTTTCTAATTAGGACCGCTTCAATCCAGCGCGTGAATAAGTCCTGGAAGACTAGATTGTACTCGAATCCATGGGTAGAGCGAGGTAGTGGTCCAGTTACATCACCTGCTACTACCTGCCAAGGTCTTTAGACTAGTCTACGACCGATTAGGCCTCTTGGCGATTGCTGCTTTACCTTACACTGCTGGCACTTTGACATTTTCGCACGTAGTCACCTACCTCCGCGTAATATCGCGGCCAATAATATAATCTGGAAACCCGTGAGAAAGTCTTCTTGCGACCTAAGTATCCAGCAATTGGATCGTCGTAACAGTCTTCTAGATTTGACGGGCGATTCTCTTGAGGACAAAAATAATTAATAAGTGATTTAGTCGTTCATGCGTTTTATTTAGGAAGGTTGGGATCTTTTTCAATATTGATCAACTAATCAATTTATTTATTTGACGACGTTTCGATGGATATCCTTCATTCTCATCAGGCTATAACTTTTATTAATAATACTTTATTAACATCTTTGAAACATCTTTTCATACATATAACTCCTTTTAAATAATATTGACATACTGCTAACAAGCTATTTACTATTATAATAGTATAATTTGTATAAAATAATAGCATCTCTGATGCGTCGCTCTATAATTGAAAACAAAAAATAAGCAAAAATTAATAAATTAAATTACATATTCTGCGCTGAAATGAAGGTTACGAACGACATACCTTTCCTTATTGTTATGTCTATAATCAACATAATGAATTTAAAGTTATAATAAATAAATAAATTAAGAACCTCACAAAATAAATAAAACACATATATAGCCATTTAAATAATACTCAAATCGATTCATATTTCAGATGGTTAATACTGAAAAACGTTCAAAATTTTACGCCATGCAATTCAAAAAACACCAAAAATATTATCCAATAAATATATATGAACACAATAACAAACATTAACAAAATACGTTAAGTCATATTTTTAAAAATTATTGTAGTAAAAAACCTATAATTATATAAAAATTATATAAAAGATAAAAAATTCTTGTTATGAATTAATTAAAAAATTTTTTAAAATTGAAAAATTAATAGTCAATTGTTATTAAATTTCAGATCTAAAAAATATTTTTTGTATTTAAAATTGAATAAAAATTAAAAAATTATAATAATTACATTTTAAAAATTTACTATGCCGCGCAGCTGAATATAGCACTTCGCGCATCATTGATTCGCATATTGCGCATTGATCAACGATCAGCTGGTTGACCAGCTGCATACAAACATCTGTCAATTATAATATGATTTGAAGTTATGTTTCAAGGGAAAGATACTTATCACAACTTAAATTTGTGACGCAATAATAGCAAACTCGGTATTTTAAATAATAATTAATTTTGAATAATTATTAACTGTTGGTCGGCGTTGCTCTATATCGTCAGAAACAAGTTCGCTGGGACGCACGGTGTGGAGGATTCGGGCGATCCTCCTTGCTTTGATCGCGATTTAAATTAAGTAATTAGATATCGGCGGGAACGGGGAGAACACAATAAGAACAAGCGTTTAAAATAAAAATATAAACATTTGTTAAGAAAATTAGTATTAGTAGTCCCAGTTTGTTCTAGAAGCTAAGCGCGCAAGCGTGAATCGCGAGCGGTGACGCGCATTCGTCAGCGCGGACGAGCGACCGTTAAAAGTTTAGACCGAGTTAGATCGTCGTCTCGAATGGACGAAAAACTAGAGCGTGTGCGCTGAGGCAGCTAGCTGCGTTAAATCTATTCGAAACATTTAATCAAAATTATTTAACTGCTTCTTTTATTTATTATTTTTGTATTTTCAAGAGTTTTCTTATTTAAATGGTTTATTATTTTTCGATTCAAATCCTGAAACATTTATTATTGGAAGAATAACCTGCTCACGACAAAGATTCCAATTTCCATAATCAACTATAGAAAATCATAACACATTTATTATAACAATTAATTACAAATGGCCATCCTGGCCTCGTGCCGCGACAATAAGAGTCTCGCGCGAGCGGAAGTCCCGGGAAGTCTGCCGGACCGAAGTCCTCGCCTGCGGTAGACTATGCTCTCGAAATCCGCTATCCGGGTATCGGCGTACCCGACCACACTCCCAAGTATCTCACACACTCATACACTCGGGGGGGCGGGGGGGGGGAGGTCACGGTAGTATAATGAGTAACAACTTACCGGGCGACGCCCCGAAGATGGCCCCGCCGATGTCGGTCCCGGTGGTCTCCTAGGCAACGAAGACCCTTCTCGACTCTGGTGCTAAAAAGGCGGTTTAAATGCCGCGGCGAGTGTATCTCGCGACCCGCGTTCATACTTGCGCACGACCCCGTCCTTTCTCTTCACACACTACATCATTCGGGGATACTCACATATACACACAAACTCGCGAGAACGTTTCCGGATGTCGTCGGTCTACTACGCCATATGCGCCTTTTCTCGGCCTGATCGAAAGTTATTTGTCATACCCTGAGTGTTTATCCGTCTCGATAGGCAGATCGGCACATACTGCTTAGGCGATTGCCTAATTTTCCCAAAAAGGAAATAGAATGGGGAAACACACACACACTCACACTCTCGCACTCTCATCCGTACGTATTATCGCGCGTGTATTTGTACACTCGAATGAAATAAACAAGTGTCGTCGGTTGGCCTTGATATACAAAAGGCTCCGATGGCTTACAATTGTCATGAATTTAAATATTCTATTTATCATGAATTGATTGTGTGACGGTTTCCACCACAAACTTTAACTTAATATTATTAATAATGCCATTGTAATATTGTGTAAGAATTTTCGTATCATCTTAAACATTAATCGCATTATGTTACAGATTTATGTGTATCATTTCAGAAAAGAGTCTTCTTCTCCAATTCTTCACAGTGTCGAGTACTTTAACATTTTCAAAATTAAATGATCATTTGATGATACATGTTCTTTTATCATATAATGCGAATCTGTTTTATTTATATTAGCTTTATACTCTTCAACTCGACATTTCATTTGTCTTTTTGTTTCACCTACCTAACTGGCGTCTCTATCTTTACACTCTATCTTCTAAAACACATTAGTTTTTATTTCCTCATCTGTTTTAGTTTTGCTTCTCACAATAACATTATTAAAATTGTTACAAATTTTTGGTATAACCTTAATAGCTATTTCTTTCTTAGAACCTCATATTTTCTCGTAAAATTTTGCTATAAAGTATAGATGTTTAAAGTTGATTTATAATTTGTTATTAATCTATTAATTTTTAAATTATGTTGTTTAAAACTATATTTAATTTTTTCCAATCGTTTTCTTACATTATGATTACTAAACTTCTTTGTAAACCGAATGTTAGTTCCATGAAATTTTTCATGTGCTAACAAAATTGCCTTGTCCACCAAAGTATAAGCCATAGCTCTTTTTTGTTAAATAGTATGACTAGATTTGAAATGTAAAAAACATCCTGAAAAGGTATCTTTTAGGTACCAATTAGTAATTATTTGACTATTTTTCATTTTTTTATTTATTTATTTTTTGACGTCGCATGCCCCGACTTGGGTATTAGCGACTACATAACAGGTTAACAATTAATTTACATGATTAGCACATTATATCATAATGCAAATTACATCATATTGTACATTAAATATTTTATTACATTTACACATTGGACCTTGTTAACTAAGTTGCTTTCTAGACTGTTTTGTATATTGAAGAGTCTACGTTCCTTCTTATATTTTGTAGACTCTAATGTAGGTTTTATGGTTAGATTAGCGTTACACTGTTCACAAATTGGTTATAGATCTTTATTTAACAAGTGTTGATGGGTTATTTTCGTGTGTCCTCTTCGAAGTCGTGTATAATAATGTGGTCTCGTTTACTAAGTTTTTTTGCTGGGTTGTTGTCTAACACATTATGATTAATTAGTTTAAGGTGGTAACTTTTATTGCAAAAATTCCATTGGTTTTGCCATTGTTCGTTGATTTTCTTATTAATACGTTTAGTAAAATCATTGTTGATTGTCTTAAAGTTTCTATCACAGTAATTTAATAGGCATGCAGATTCAGCTACGTTTTGTAATTTATCTTTGTGTTGGTAAAGTTGTGAGAAATATAATATGGCTTAGCCTTTTAGTTCATTTAATTTTGTTATTATTTCTACTAGTAAGGGGTCTTCCCTAGGATTTGAAAATCCTTGCGTTACCAATTTTGGAAAGGTTAGCGTGAATAATATATTTTTTATTTGACTTTTTTATAAATTCAATTACATTTAGCAGTAAAACTTTTTGTGATGTTAGACAACTATACCAAGAAGGAAACTTTAGAAGTATTTTTTCTTTACTGAAATGTAATACTGCCGCTCCGATGAAGTTATTGTGTTTTAAGGTGCTGGTATGGCTATGATGATATTCTGAATATTGATTTTGGAGACCTATAAACTGTAGTGAAATGCTTTTGTTAATAATGAAATATTCAGTTTCTAAATCAGTTAACCAGTGATCATTGGTATACTTGTTTGGAATGTAAAGTTCGGGTACTTTCATTTTGTAGTCATCGAGGTATTTATGGAATCTATAGTAGAAAGGTTTTGGATTTCTTGATTTAGTTCCAAACACCTTTTTATTTCTTCTTTTTAGTAGGGTATGAGCTTGATTTTTTGTACGAGTAAGCAGATTTATAGCATAATTTAACGTTGTTTGTTTTCTTCGTAGGTGCAATGGGTATATTTTACTCTCTCTTAAAATACTAAACGTAGGGCTTGTCGTGTAGGCTCCTATTGCAATTTTCATGCAAAGATTTAAAATTGGATCCAATTTCTTCAGTTCCGTATTTTTGGTGGATCTGTAGACAATGGAGCCATAGTCGATTCTCGATTGTACTAGGGATTTGTACGTGCGAGCGAGAACTTGTTGGTTAGTTCCCCAGTTTTTGGCTGATAGAGTTTTAAGAATGTTTAACCTTAAATAGCATAGTCTTTTTAGAGAGTCTATGTGAGCTTTCCATGATAAGTTGTAGTAGAAGGTCAATCCGAGTATTTTTATTTTATTAACTATTTTTATTTTGTTGTTGGCAACTTCTAAGTTTAATTCTTGTTTCTTTCTTTTTGGAAAATTATACCTTGAGTTTTTGATTTAGATATTTTAAAACCTTCGATATTAGCTATTAAGGTCAAGTGATTTAGCGTCTTCTGCAGTATAGATTCTGAGGTTTTGATATTTTTTCCTTCGATAAAAAGAGTTACGTCATCCGCAAATATAGTTTTAAATTATTATTATTGTTTCTTATTATTGATACCTCCAAAAAATTATCTCTTTTTCATGAGTAAACTGTAGCTTGTGTGATATTTGTTGAACGTTTCCAATACAAATGGTATAATTTATTCTGTAGAATGCACATAATAGTGTCGTCCACATATTTATAATGCAATGGTGAAACAAAATCTAATTATTCCTCAAAATCTGCCATAACTGTATCAATAAATACCGGGTTTATTGGGCTCCCCATGAGACTTCCACATAATTATTTGAAAAATTTGTTATGCCATTGAAAATAAGTATTTTTTATTAAAAATTTTATTACTAATACTAATTTATGTAACGATACATTATATTTATTCCTTATTAAGTAAAATCATATTTTTACACTTATAAGCACTAAATCTTCTGAGTGAACAAAGATACTACGTCTAATGAAATTATTATTTAATATGCAGAAATGTTATAGTTGATAACCTTTTTAATTAATTCTACACTAATTTGCAATTTTCACCCTGCACTATTCAATTAGTAAATTGTCGATTGTTAAAGGTCAATTATAAACAAATCCATTTAAGTGCCGTTTCGTCTGCCAGGTTTGCAGACCTTTTCTGATGCTGAATTTATTGGACAAATAGATATTTATAACAAGTTTTACAATAAATGTCAATTTGTAAATAGAGAACATAATCTTACAGCCAACTGAGCTTCGTCGAGTAACATTTACGGAAGCGCCTACTCGCCACACCAGCGCACCCGTGCGTTCGTTCCTATTTTATGCGATTGCTATTGGATTGGCACGCACACACCCGTGACCAAAAAAGGAATTTTCGAGATTTCCATGCAACCAGTATAAATTTATGGATTAATTATCATTATCTGTGTAAATAAAAAGGTGAGTTAATGAAATGTGTTTGTTTGCGTATGCAATTATTAGTTTACGTAATATAATTTAATTAATTAATATTTTTATCGGTCTTACAGTCAACTATATGGGCAGTCAGATTGCCCCTACTTATAATCACCACCGAAGAATCTATAAAAATAAAAATAAAAAATAAAAAATAAAAATACTAACTGAAAATAAAAACAAATTATTAATAAAGCAATCTTGCAGCCCCCCTGCACCAAGGTTTTTATTTTTTATTTTTATTTTTATAGATTCTTCGGGGGTGATTATAAGTAGGGGCAATCTGACTGCCCATATAATTGAATGTAAGACCGATAAAAATATTAATTAATTTAGTTATATTACAGTCGACATAAGTAATATTTTAGTAATGTAATTTATTATTAATTAAGGGTTATGTTATGATTATTAGGTTTTAGCTCATGAGGTGGGTTCTATACACGTGGACAGATACACACACACACGTATATATATATTAGCATTTTTTTATCAATTTATTGCAAATGCAGTCCAATTGTCGAAAAATAAAAATTATTTGTATGGATAAAAATGACAATTTTTATTTAGTCATACAAAACGATCGCTTGAAGAAATCAACTTTGTACAATAATTTCCAAGAAGGTTGCATATCTTTTTTTTGGCATGTGAACAAAAGAAAGCACGCACGTGTGTGTGCGTGCCAATCCAATCGCAATCGCATAAAATAGGAACGAACGCACGGGTGCGCTGGTGTGACGAGTAGGCGCTTCCGTAAACATTGGACACGAAATCAACAAGTATTTATACAAAAACAAAGCAGGTGCGTGTTTATAAACTATACATCACAGTATGCGTACATTTACCTTTTTAAATTATATTCATAACATTTTTATATTGTCGGTTTAAATGTTCATCGAATTATGATGAATGAAATATAGCATTTCCAAAATGAGTTTTGTTTTTATGACAAGATCCTTTGTCTATTTTTTTTTGTTTGCATCGTTCTACTTAAAATTGTGATTTACATTTCTTAATATATGTTCAGTAACAACGGCTGCTGAATTTTTATTTTTCTATTGTTGTTTTATTTGATTTGAATAAATGGGCATTTAATACAAGATAACTTGTAAACTACTCCTGTCTCATCCCATTATGATGTTTTGTCTTTGCCTAATATTATGTCAGTGTCAAGTTTATGGTTAGTTAACGGAATACTACTGATATTATATTTTCTTAGCATTCGGGAATATTTATTGAAATAGTAGTTTTCGTGCCAAGGCCGTAAAGTAGAACTTTACATGCGAGGCAGAAAAAGTTTACGGCCGAGGCGCGAACATTACTTTTCGAGAGAGTATCCGTAAAGTTCTTAGCAATTTCAATACAATATTTTTTTTTGTACACGTGTCCGTAAAGACTGTACACGTGTTCGTAAAGTCGCACTTTACGTCCGCAAAACAGTACGTGAAGTCGTACTTTACGGATACTCTATCGAAAAACTCTTTATTACAAGGTAGTTTTATGGTGCATATTGGGATTTTTTAAATGTATTATGCGTTTTCCTTTATTTGTTGCTGTATTTATAAATTCAATAGGATAATCATTGATGTTTACCATTTCTCTAATAATATTTTGATTCTCTTTATAAAACTGTTTATATGACAATATCATTACCCAATATACTAAATTCTAAATAATATTTCGTTTCGCTTGTATTGTGTGATTAGAATTAAAATTTAGTAACCAATTTTTATTTGTCATGTAAATTTAAGGTGTTTATTGTTAAAAATGTTGAGAGCAGTGATTATATGACTTTTTTCTACGCATAAAGTTGTGTCATCTACATATGTACAATAAAAAGTAGGCTTGCGATTGTGTTTATTTTGTAATTCTTTTAAGCAGTGGATCTCGAGATCAGCCATTACTAAATTCGCAAATAATGGTGATATAGAAGTTTGCTTTGGAGATCCGAATATTTATTTGTAAATGACATTATTAAAAATAAAATAAACATTTTTAAATATCAATTCTATATTTTGGCGAATATTGTAGAAGAAAACAGATAAGAATATAAGAAATGGGATTTTACATTTATTTAGAATATGAATAAAGCGTTTATCTAAATTATTGTGAATCACGTTACTTGAAATATTTATAAATAAAGCACTAACGTCTAATGATATCAAAACATAACCCGTTGGTATACATACATTTTCAAGCTTTTTTTTAAATTAAAACTATTATTTATGTGCGATTTTGGAACTGGTATTGCTTGTTTTAGATCGTTATAAATTATTTTTGCTAATTAGTGTGTAGGACTGTTTATTGTCGAAATTATTGATCTGAGTGGAAAATTATCTTTGTATATTTTTAGCAATCCATACGCTTTGGCTAATGTCGTATTAGTTTGGGTTAATTAATTTTTATGGTATTCTTTATTTAAAAATTTGTTATCATATTGAGGTTTTTTAGAATTGAATAAATGTCCGACTATATAGTTTTTTTAAGAGATTCTTTTTTATCAACATGTATATATTATTTGGTAAATGAATTTATTGATCTTTACGAGCCAAAGAAACATTCCTCACAACTGAAGTAAGGTGGACTATATTAATACCAGCCACTTTAGAAACCTCACAGGATGAGTGTTTGAAAAAAGACTAAGACAAGCTAAGTCAACAAAAATATAAAATTTAATTGATTGTGGTATAAAATTAATAAAAACTTAATAAGACGGAAAAAAATTGTATTTCGTCCTGAGTATGCCTGGTGGGCTCATCAGTAGAGTCCTGGCATCTCGTCTCTAGATACAGATGACAGATATAAAAATTTTTGAAAACCAGCTCTATCCTGACGAGGAAGACATGGGGTATATATGCCCTACCGATAGCAAACTTTAATAAGTGCCACATATTAACAGGTAGCCCCCTAACGCACTTACATAGAACTAATGTCTTAATCGTCAGAATATTGTTACATAAGGCATATTTGTGATCCAATGCCATGTAATTTTAAAATTTGAATTTTCCAACTATTAGAAAAAATCTGTATCTAGAGACGAGATGCCTGGACTCTACTGATGAGCCCACCAGGCATACTTAGGGCGAAATACAATTTTTTTCCGTCTTATTAAGTTTTTATTAATTTTATACTACAATCAATTAAATTATATATTTTTGTTGACTTAGCTTGTCTTAGTCTTTTTTCAAACACTCATCCTGTAAGGTTTCTAAAGTGGCTGGTATTAATACAGTCCGCCTTACTTGAGTTGTGAGGAATGTTTCTTTGGCTGGTAAAGATCAATAAATTCATTTATCAGATAACTTATAGTGTAAACAAGCAATAAATTCACGAATTTTTCTAATAGTTGGAAAATTCAAATTTTAAAAAAATGTATGTTATTATTATCTAATACTAAGGCGTTAATTTTTTCTAATATTCAATTTTATTTACACAAACTATTAGTTTGTCTTTGTCAGCATACGTAAAAAATATATTAGGGTTTAATTGTAAGGTATTGTTTAATTAAATTGTATAATTTATTGTTATAGGTTTTAGCAATATTAGAGTACATTTTTGTGCTCTTTTTTCAGTTAATGAAAAAAATTTATCAAGAATATTCGTAGATAATTTATTGATAACAATATTGGATTTTAACTTGTTTAAAGTTTTATAAGATAATTTAAATTTATATGATAATCATTATTTTCTAATTTTAGAAGACGGATTTTATATGTATTAAATTATTGCAAACAAAACGCTGCCAAAAAAATTACATAAAAGAACATTAGAAAAATAAAAATCCAAAAGCCGTTGTTACTGCACATATATTAAGAGGATGTCGGACCCAGAAAATGGCCATTTTGTTCTTTTTTTTATAAAAAAATGAATAAAATTTTTAAAAAACGCCGAACGTCAATCTCTTTGGCATGCTTTAAATAATATACACAAATTTCTCCAAATTCTACACAATTTTTAATATAAGATTCCAATTTACGAATAGAAATTGATATTATTCTTTCTACAATTTTTGACAATTTTTATGTGGGGCTACCAATATATGAAACAATAGGTTTCAATGGGACATCTTTCTTGCGAATTTAGGTAACCCATTAATTTTTGCTAATTTTTCAATTACTGTGTATTTATCTAAATAATTACTAGTACTATATTGGAAAATATATTTGATCAAACAGGTTTTTTACATAAATTCACATGAAAAAGTCAGGTGTAAAATTTGAAAATCTATTTATTATTACATGGATTTATGCATATGAATCCAATTCATAAATCCACACGAATCCAGGGGAAAACACCTGTTTTATAACAAGGATTTTTATCAGTTTTTCCGTGTCATTTTTATAAATACTATACTAAAAGTGTATACTAAAAATGGTTAATTTTAGTCGTTTTTTTGTTATTTTTTCGTGAATTTTCATTATAATCAAATTTTTTGACTAGCTTGTATTTAAAACCATAAAAACAGCGTTAAATAAGATCATTCAAAGAAGCTCTTTTGTTCACAAAAAAAGGATTGAAAAGAATTATTTATTATGAAAAAAATAATTAAAAAAAGAAAGCAATAATCTTTTTTCATTTTTTACATTCAAAAAAGTACTTATACCTTTAAGAAAAGTAAATTTATCGAAATATAAAATTTATCGGGCTTTGCGAACCAATATGCTTTATTAAGCAAGGTCTTTTACTATTCGTGCGACTTCGGGGGAAAGCACGTCGTACTCTGGTTGGTTGGAGTTCTTACCACCAGCGGGATACGACTATTTTCTATACAGGCATAAGTAATCTGTGTACAATGCTTAAGTATCCTTAAGCAAATTGATGCGCTAAGTTCCTATCTGAAATTGGTTTGACCTTATCACTTCAGACTCAAGGACAATAAAGGTCATTTGAAGGTTAAACCTAGCAATATGGTTTGAATCATTGCACAAGATATATCTTTATGTTTTTGGAGTCACTGAATTCGGGTTTTACGTTATTTTGACCTCAAATAAAAAGAGAGATGAAGATTTCTCCAAGGTCATGTTGAGAATATACCCAGGGAAGTATTTAAAATTGGTTTTTATGTTTTGAGAACACTTGATACTGAATTTTCTCATTCAATCAATCGCATTTCTGTCAATATCATTATTCAGATAAATTTCTGAATCTATTCTCGTGAAAGAAGTAAAATCACAGTAATATTTTTTGCTAGAAACGTATATATCATTATAATTTAGATCGTACACTTATAACTAGAAATTTATTCTACAAGAAAAGATAGTGAATAGGAAATAATGCTTGATTTCTGAACCTACTTATGACATAAGCAAATCATATATTTGTATGAATCCGTTTTCAAACAGTATCGTAATAATAAACTACGTAGTGACGTAGTTCAAACAGTATTTCAACATGTGAGGTAAACCTCACAACGATATTAATCTATAGTTTATAACTAGGTACATAATGGAGGGAATCCTTGTCGAGGGGATAGACCTAAAAAGAAGAAAAAGATATATTAATATGACTGAATAGTTTAGAATGTTAGCGTAGAGAAAACATATATGTAAGATAGTATTAATAATAGATTACCATACCTTTGAGGCGATGAGTCCTGGGTGATCCAACGATGCTATCCCTACGAGTCCTGTCCTTGGAGGCGATGAGTCCTTGGTGATACTCGGTACTGCTAATTGATGTCCCATTCCCCTTCGAGGCGATGAGTCCTTGGTGATCCTTGTTGGTCCTGGGTCCGCTCCTTGGTAGTGTTGGTTACCTGAAAGGATAATAATAAGTATATCTAGAATTTGTAAGGTTAGGATAGGATGGTTAATAGAGGGATAAGATATAGTAGTAATAGGATAGTCATGTATAGGATAAGAAAATAGGGGTTAGGAAAGAGGTAAACACCGGCTACGAATCCTGGCCCGAGCCATTCTCGTCACCGATATTTAAACACGTAAAGGAAAGGAATTAATGGGGTTTTTATTAATTTGTTAAGGAAATTGGAGGATTGGAAAATGGAAGGAGTAAACTAAAAAAGAAGGAACGATACCACTATATCGCTACCGTTGTCCAACCATGTTTCCCACGTGGATCCAACACCATCTCCCGACGACCTGGTGATGAGGAACAAATGCGGCCACGAAGACGATGACTCAGGAACCGGCGCACTTACCACACACACAAAAGGAAAACCCGTTCGTGACCAAGTAAACAAACGTTGCCCGACTCGCGTGCAATATACTCGGCCGTCTGCTCGTATACTAGAGTCAGCGCGGCAGAGAGGGGGGGGGGCGGTGCTCGCTGCTCTCGCGTACGCACGCCGCGGCACATGGCGGCGCACCGAGGTGGGAAACGATGGAATGTGTACGAGAGAGAAAGAAGACACAGCTGTTGCATTTGGTGAAGACGCAAGTCGGTTCCTCAGCAGAATACAGGTTATTTCGCTATCCCTTTACTGAGAAAATGGAGATTGGTAAGGGAATAGATGGCGCGGACGGCGGTAATAGTTATCTACCTTAATAATCCAAAGGATATTATTGGTAGACAAATAAGGAAGAAGACGACAATCAGCGCCGCGCTACGACGAACTACGAGGACGACCGGGATGCTACGAGTCCCGATCGTTATTCGTAGGCAGATTGTCGAGTTTTGTACACCGAGCGCATTCTCTAGCAGTCAAAGTATTTAGCAGTTGAAGCATTGTAAAAGTTGGTCGAAAATATTATCAGTTATTTTATAGTAGTCAAGCCGTTTATTTCAAGAAGATTTTTTCGTTGCGGTAAATGGGCTGCACGGCCACACGTTTATTTAATAAATCGAGTGAAGAGCTGGGGATTTCTTGCGCGCCGTGTATAGACCTCCTGCGAGTCCGTGCCGCCATATTAATACGTTCCGCGAATTATTGGGATTTGATTTATTGTTTTATACCGGAGATTTTAAAGTCGTAGAATCGGGTTAATTAGTTGTACGATATTATCAGTAATCGGAAGACGGGGCCAGCTCCGCTAAAGTTTAAATTGTAGGATTAATCACGTTTATTGAAAATTGTAACGGTGATCACCCGTAGTGATTAATTATTGAAATCGAGTTAATTTTGAAGGAATAAACCTGACCTCTAATTTAATCCAATTGAATTGTTGAGTATTTGATTTATTAACCCAGTACCTCAATAAATTCTTGCTACACTTATTCGAGGGAGACAAATTTCGTCGTTGGATTCGCCACCTCCGTATTGGCGTTGGAGGTACGTCCTGAGGAGTTGAACCGGGAAAAATATTTATTATTTGGTAAGCCCAGGAAATTATAAATATGGTCTTTACCGCATTTGACAGGCTATATATATATATATATATATATATATGGGGTATTCCACGTGAAGTGGTCCGATCAAAATTTTAAAATGCACCAAATTTTGGGTACACTTTGCAAATGTTTTTCAGAATACAGAAAAAATTTATAGGTACTGGAATCTATTTGCTCAAAAGTTATTCTAACCTCAAAAAGTGAATTTTTCCATATTTTTTTCAACACCAGCTGGGTTTACCGCTATATAACTCAAAATCTATCAACTTTTACTATAGAACATTATATGTAACATTCGTTGCTAATTATATCTAGAATTTATTCTTCTGGGTTAGAATTTCTAATCTCAAGGTCAATTCTGTAAAAAGTTTTTTAAAAATTTAAATGGGATTTACCATGTTAATTTTTGTGAATTTTTTGTCTTTCTTTAATTTATCATAACTTTTTACAGAATTGTAGGTCATAAAAATGCTACAGACCATTTGAAAGGTATTGCTCCAAGCTTTCTTTTAAACTTTTGGATAAAAAAATCAATTGTGGCGAACTAACACTTTTTTAAGTTGAATATTGACATGTAGTTTATGTAACATTGACCTTGAGATTAGAAATTCTAACCCAGAAGGATAAATTCTAGACATAATTAGCAACGAATGTTACATATAATGTTGTATAGTAAAAGTTGATAGATTTTGAGTTAAATAGCGATGAACCCAGCTGATGTTGAAAAAAACTGGAAAAAGTTCACTTTTTGAGGTTAGAATAACTTTTGAGCTAATAAATACCAGTACCTAAAAATTTTTTTCTGTATTCTGAAAAATATTTGCAATGTGTACCCAAAATTTGGTGCATTTTAAAATTTTGATCGGACTACTTCACGTGGAATACCCCATATATATATATCGTTAATAAAACTTATTAAAAAGGAGTCGAGTAGCGTGGTTTACGGACCACGTAAGTGAGGACCACGTTACAAACATGATCGTATTATAGAAAGACACCAGGTACAAAATCATAGAGGATACACTCGACAGAAGCGTATTCATGCTGTAACATAAGTCACTTATAGAATGCCTGCATACAGGCAACTACCAACGTGGTAGAGAGGCTAATTCCACTCTCGACCGCTACGTGACGAAACACCGTCATTGAGCGTCCTGACACAAGAACAGTCGTCTTAAGGACGAGACTCAACGATTCGCTTGCGACAAGCTTTTGCTAACTGTTACTCTACCGTCACTCTATTATTACAATACTTTCGTACTTTTCAATCCATCGTTTTAGTTGAATATCTTCTCTCGTTTTTGACTTTGATATTTATTTTTACTATCTTGCCTACGGAATACCTTTTCATTTTGAGTTAGTCTTTCCATACATACAAAATTGTGGTATTCAGCATAACAACTCATAAAGTCCATCACCAGTCTACAAAAGCAATTTCCCTCTTCGAGCCAAAATAATGAGTGCTTGGAGTAGTGGTGAATCAGAACCAGAAGAGGAGTATGCTGACGATAGGACTGGTGAATTACAACCAAATGCTTCTTCAGATATCTTTGATGATCCTGAAAGAAATGACGCTGTATTTTTCGATTCTGTCTATTTCTCTTCTATAAAAGACTTTGTAGGTTATGCTAATTTTTATGAAAATATTCCTATACCAGAGCATACTCCATTAGCTTACTTTGAATTCTTTATGGATTCGAATATTTTCAAAGTAATATTGGAACAAACAAATCTCTTCCAGAAGCAAAATCCCGATCCATTTCATTCTAATATGTCTCCATGGAAAGATGCAACAGTAGAAGAATGTCAAAGATAATTGAAGTATGGATACTCTATTATCCACTTCAATATTTAGAAAATGCATGATCCGTAATAGATCTCCAAATTTTACGTTTTCTGCATTTTGAAAATAGTAAGGAGAATGCATTACCCTACAAGAACCACCGTCTGAGGAAAATTAAACCTGTAATAGATTTTCTAAATCACAAATTTTTCTTTGCTTTGCATCTTGGGAAAATCCTTTGCATTGATGAAAGTTTGATGCTGTAAAAAGGAAGATTGAAGTTTAAGCAATATTTACCCTTGAAAAGATGCAGGTTTGGTATAAAATTTTTCGAATTGGTTGATTGTGAGACTGGATTCCTATTACGATTCATTATCTACATAGGAGCTGATACAGATTACGAAAAATTTGATTTGGGAATCTTTGGAGATATAGTAGATGATTTCCTAACATTATATTTCAACAAAGGTCACGTTATTTTCATAGATAATTGGTACTCGTCTCCTCAACTTGCTAATTTTCTCCATGACAAAGATACTGGTATGTGTGAGACCGTGAATAAAACCAGAAAGGGAATGCCCAAGCTTGTCAGTAAATTGAACCGAGGTGAAATTGTAGTAGCCCATACCGATTCTTGGTTAGCAATAAAGTGGATGGACATGAAAGAAGTTTACATGTTAACAACAGTCCATGAAGTTGGTTACGCAAGTACAGAAAAGAATGATTGTAGTACTAATAAAGATGTTATAAAACCAGTATGTATAGTGGACTACAATAAAAATATGTGAGGGATTCACAACATACACAGACAACTTTCATTGGCAGAAACGATTAGAAAATCTACTAAATCGTATCGAAAACTTACTTGATTTTTTTCTGGTAAGTTCTCATGCATTACATAAAATGAAAAGTACCACTAACAAAAAGATTTCTTATCCTGATTTTCGTTTAGACGTGGTGAGAGGCTTACTGTGGATAAATTCTGATGACTTGCGTCATTCATGTCAGTCGAATGACTCTCGACATACCGGGAAACAGTTTCCTAAGAAAATTGATCAAGGGAAAAAAAAGAAGGCAATTGTTGTTTATGTCTCATGAATAAAACCAGATATCAAAGCACTTATGAATGTAAAACTTGTCAAGTTGTTCTATGGATTCTTCTATAGATCCGTGATTTGAAACTTATTACACCAAAGAAGTCTTACCTTGATCAAGTTGGAAAAAATTATAAAAAATAAAAGAAAGTCATAAAGTCAGATATTATTGATAGATTCATATAGATCTTAGAAGAGCAATGTGAAAAAAATACAAAATAGACTTCTGACAAAATGGAAAAATTTATAAAAAAAAAATAGGAAAATATAGATCGCAAAGATCGCAAACATCGTCGAATTTCAAATTGTAACTACAATAAAATGAGTGACTTTTTTTCAAAAACAAATATAAAACTGAATAATATCACTGAAGAAATACTGTATATATGGATGAAAGAAACAGAAAATGAAAAAAATAATATAATGACTAAAAAATTTATAAAAGAATGTGAAACAAATATAGAATATAAGAGAGACACTACTATTCAAAGATATAAGCCCATTGAAACCGTTTTTGATATGATAGATAATATGGCTAAAATAAATAGTAACAATATAATGAATAATAATGCACCTGCTGCACCTGGAAACAAGATAGAACAAATAAACGCGCACAGAATGACGTATGGAGACATTAATTATCTAGGAGGAAATAAAGCACTACTTTATTTTTATAGAGGCATAAGAGGAACTCAGACTTTCACTAATTCTATGTATTCACTAAAAAGCCAACCATCATACAAAGATACAATAATAGTAGATGATATAGTATTCACATCATCGTGCAAATGTGATTCTGCACTCCAACACAAAGAAATGTTTCCGCATTATAGAGTCACCTGTGCAGTAGGACTAACGTGCCCTGCCAGACTCAATAGTTATGAAAAAATAGCATATGCAAGAAGCAGAAACGCGTCAACAGAAACTTTTACGACTGCTAGAGCCATGCTAGTAAGATATTGGTAAGCTAGTAGCTAAAATAATAATAATAAAAACAATAAAGTAATAAATAAAGAGAACATAAATAAATTATTTATATAAAAGACAACCAATAAATACAAATAATTGAATCTGATATGATATAATATAATAAAATATATTCTTATCTAATAATAAAACTTATTTTAAAAATATATAAATGTATAATAAATGTTACACCATACAAACTTTAGAAATTTATCAGTTTTGGTGTATAAGTAAGAAAAAACCCTTATACCCAGATGTATGAATGAGTAGGCAGAGATGGGCAACTCGTGTCAGGAAGTCCGACTGGGAAGTACTATCGATGTCGATTGTGTGCATGTATAGTATGTGTGTTAATGATGGATGGCATGGTGGTTTGCTGTACTAAGTACTGCATAACTAACCAGCGTTTTTGTTAAGTTTTAATAGTTTTAAACCAGACCTGCGAACAGGAAATCTTATTTTCCTCTGCAGGTTTCACGGCATTGTAGTGGGGTTATTGTAAAATAATTGCGTATCACTGTAACTGCGAGTGAAATGTTTTGTAGGAATTGTGTATGTATACAATACTTTTGTGCCATATGTGTTTTCTATGTAACTCTGGTTAATAATAAATAATAAATAATAAATAAATATAAAAAATACAAAAAAATGAAAAAAGGAGCTACATTACTCTCTACGTCCACGTTAGCTCTGGGTAAAGTAGAAAGAGAGTAAAAGGCCTAAAAACTCCATATTTTTAAGAAAAACACGAATCAAAACACATAAATCCTGAGATGGCCATATACCCAGAACCACCTCAGGATACTCTTAGATATAATTTTTGTTCGAATATATATGATACTTTCTGCATTTAACCTTGAATTGACCTTGAATTGACCTTATTTGACCTTGAATGACCGTGATCATGACCAGTTATGACCGATTAAACTCTAGATTTGGATGCAGCATATCTCAAAACCTGAGAATATGATTTTATTCCTATTTTACCGAACTAAAAATTTTTCATGACCCTCCAGAGCCGGAGAGACGATATATCGGCTCGGTTCATGATAGGAACATTGTACATAGTTGATGGGTGATACAAGACATGAATTTGGGCACATTCAAAGGAGGTTTTGAAACCTCAAACCCGGCCCTTTAAAGGTTGAACTGCAAAGAAAAGTTTATGAACAATACCACGTGGGATTGAACACAAAATTCCACATGGATTTGTACTTTCCAAAAAGGTCTGAAAAAATTTCGTAGAATTCCATATGACTTTATTACTGGCAATTTCAGGCCTGAAATCTGGCTCATCCTATCCCGCCTTCAAAAAGGGAAATCCGCCATAGTATGTGCTAATCCGGTGAGGCCAACCTACAATCCCAGTCGAAAGTCTGACTGAATCCGGCCAGATCCTGGCCTGAAGTCCTACCTCAAAGCCGTTATCGATTTTCAATAGGGATCATAGAAAATTGTATTGTACAAAAGTAAGAGTATATATATATTATTGAAAAGTCTTAAGAGGTAAGTATCCAATGTGGCATGAGACCTTTAAGTGCTGAATAAAAAATGAAGCGGGCGTCGGGTCTTGAACCCGAGCCCCTTCGGATCCGAAGGCGTTCACGCTAACCACTGCGCTACGCCCGCACTGGTCGTAGCGCCTGCTTATTGCTCTTATATGCTACCGATACCGCGCCGCTTCGCGGTGTCGGTAATGCTGGCATCTATGACAAGTGGATTAAATCCACCTTGTCACAATCCCCCCCCCCATCAAACCGTCGAGTGTCTGTAAGACATCGAAACGTATTATAGGCTGGGGAGGAGGCATTGCTTTTGCTCTTTGCTCACTAGAACAATTCCCTCAAATTATTCTAGGAGCGCTGCTGCTGGGGAAGGCTGCTTATAGGAAGGGATTAGGGACTATCTACACTATGTACAAGGTTTTATGCAGGTGGGTTTTTAACGTTGGGCGGCATTGTGGCATGAGACTTTTACGTGCTGAATATAAATGAAGCGGGCGTCGGATCTTGAACCCGAGCCCCTTCAGATCCGAAGGCGTTCACGCTAACCACTGCGCTACGCCCGCACTGGTCGTAGCGCCTGCTTATTGCTCTTATATGCTACCGATACCGCGCCGCTTCGCGGTGTCGGTAATGCTGGCATCTATGACAAGTGGATTAAATCCACCTTGTCACACCAAATGTTTTTAATAAATATTTGTAATATTCTATTTTGAAATAAAAAAACAACATTTTTACATTATTTATGTGATTATTATTATGTAGTTATATTATGGATAATTAATCTAGGATTCCAGAAGAATAGAAGTAAATTTTACAGTTTGATTCTAAATATTATATTAATAAAAATTTAAATTAATTAAATTTGATACAGGTACTGTCGGTATTGAATATATATCTATAACAAGAAAATAAAGTTCGTTGAATTTGTTCATTATTATTGAATATTTGTTCTTATTAGGTAATGAATTTGCTAATATATTCGCTATAATAATAAACAAATTAAATATACTTATCTGAAATAATTATTTGCTTGTGCTTATGATCTTTAATATGTAGCGATGATACTGCACTTGATTTACGAAAGCATTTCATCTTCACGCTATATAGATATATAAAAATTAAATTAATTTTTATTTTTATAAATATAATATTTAGAATCAAACTAATAACCGCTGATAATGGCGTGCTTCATAGGTGATTATTTAATATTTTTCTAGCAATTTTTAATTGTTTTATTAGAATGTAATAAAGAAATAGATATGAAGAACAAGATATTTAGAAAGTGTGTATTCGCTCCGGTCCTGTGTAACGTCCGTGTACCAAATGTTAAGAATAATAAAAAAAGTTTACTATTTCGCTGAGTTTCGTAGTCTTATAGAAAATGTATATCCATCACAGTCCGTAATATAGCAACATTTGGAAGAGGCTATTTTTCCGTTGAGTTTCGTAATCTTATACAACTCATTACACTGCGTATCCGTAAGATCCCGTGGATTCTCGTACAAAACCGTAAACCAATGTAATCATCCGCATAGCTAGTGTAGTTTGTGACGTTGTAAAATATACAACGCACAATTACATGCACATGGCTTGTATTTACAAGTCATGTGCATGCATAATTTTTACTTTATAATAGCTCGCGATCGCGTCGCAGGTAGCGAATCCCTCGCTGGCGGACCGAAGTGCACCGATGCACTTTTAAAGCGAATATTGATACCCACGGTATGGGTATGTTTTAGCGACGAAGCCGACGAACGACGCGACCGATACCCGACGGTATTACGCGGATCACGACCCAGACCACGGCCGAGAGGTATCGTGAGCCAAGGACCGAGCCCAGGTCGTCTCACGATACCTGGCGTACCCGCTGCTGATGTCAACAAGACGGGAGGTTAGGCGGCGTCCTAACCTCAACCGTCACACGTGCTCAGCAGACGACGACGGTCGAGATGGCGCATGGGTGCGCGCACGCCCGAACTACGTACTACTAGTCGGGAGAGCCAGGGTGCTCCCCCACCTTACACCCGTATACCGGGGAACGCGGCACCGACGGCGACGATCGTGCGGCACTAGGCGTGGTGCGCGGGGAAGGGGGAAATCACTCGAGCAGCGAGAGTGTTGCGCGCGCGAAGAGCTCGAGTGAGCGACCGTAGTGGGACTATGGGTGGGAGCGCGCGGAACGAGGGGAGCGCGCGAGTAGAGTAGGAGTCGCGGTATACCTAATATATGTGTGCGAAGGTATACCGCGGCACAATAGAAGATATATATATATACGGTGCGCGCACACCTATGTATACGTATATACTGTTGTATATAGCGCGCACACGTATATAATATTAGATTAATTATTTTAGCTAGATAGCGTTGTTGATTAAAGGAAGAAAAATATGGAAATCCGTCGGCAGAGTTTGGGGCGATGTTTAATAATTTTATAAGTTTGTATATAGTTGTAAATAGTGTAGAAATTAAATTTTAATTGTTGTGTGAGTGTGTCGGGATAGTTAGTATTAATTACATAGTCGGTAGGCACGGGGCGACAGCACCGACTGGGTTACCGATCTGGTAATTATCTATTTGTAATGCGCGTCTTCCGAGTGCCAGGGGATGATTGGTTGCGTGATCGACCCAATAATGAACAGGTTGGTGGTGACGTAAACCACTATTATTGGATAATCGGCCTTGACGGAAATAAGATCAAGGCTGACTACGCGTATCGATCACGCAATCAACCACCCTAATCAACGCCGGTAGATAAGGAATAGAGTAAGATAGAGCAGGATAGCGATAGGGTGGGGAGGAAAATCCTTAATTTTGGGGATCAAGCCTCGCCGCGAGCCGGATGAAGAAGCCGGTCTCGATGATTCGCTACCTGATCGTCCGACGAGGCAGTCGATTTAGTTGTAGAGTAATGTGTTAGTAGAAGTAGAGTAGAGTAGAGTAGTAGTCGAGAAGTAGAATCGAGGTGTGAGTCGAGTTGGCTGGAGTTGAAAATTAATTAGGCGAGTAAGATTTACGGTTAGCCCAACGGGCGGCCAAATTATTAATTATTAATATTATATTTTTATATACCGCCGGACGGAGTTGCGTGAGTGTGTGCACGTGTGAGAGTCGGTCGCGAATCGCGATTAGAATTTGTGTCGGTGCCGGAAGTTGTAATATTTTGCTTTATTTAAATTTCCAATAAATTAAGTTGAGTTTGATTATGAAATCGCGAGTGTGTTATTTGATTTTTCCTTTACTCTAAAAGCCGCCGGTTCCGAGGTGGTCAGCCGTCGGGATTCCCTCTGTGACGAGGAGTCGAGGTGGAGATTTGCCGGGTTGCCGAGTAGTGTTGTAACGTAATAATTATTCTTTTTAATTTAAATATCGCCAGGCGCCCAATTAAATACAAATCGGCGATATCCTAGCCATTTTTAACGTCGCTACGACGGAACCTCCGTCGGCCTTTAATTTAATCTAATTAAATTCTTCCCGACGAAAAGTAGCATGGCAAGTTATAATATTACTCCGTAAGATCTAGATCCAGATAAACGCTGACTTTTCAATATATCAGCTGTAGTCGTGGATATCTGGTATTCACGCTACTACATTCATGAAAATTAGAATCTACCATATGCATGTGTGCCAAAAGCGTCAGTTTTGTAGATCTTCACATTGGCTACTGAAATGATTAGTGTGTGATACATATTTTTCAAAATTTTCACTTTAACAGCTGTAGTCATCATAATCTGATTTTCACGCTACTACTCCAAAACCTCCAAGAACCTCTCCTAGAGGTTGTGGGACCTTGACGAAGTTCGGGTCAGGGAGGCTAGGACCCTATTAGGAGCAATCCCTTAGGGAACTTAAATCCCTGATCCCGAGCGGGTGGAGAGGCTTAATTTCCGGGATTTGGGGGCTAAAGACCCTGACTCTCCCGGCTGTCACGGATCGGGTATGGGTCCCGATGACTTGACTGGATCTCCCTAATAGGAGCTCTCCTGGGCCGGCGCCGGGACTCTCCCTCTGCCCTGGAAGGATGCGGAGGATGGGGGGCAGAGGTCCGCTGTTACCCCAGCCTGACCTTGGCCTACCCTTTCTCTGGGTCCGATGATGGGGAGGGGAGCCCGATAAAGGACGGACAGGGGATCAGTAGATACACCCCCCCAATCTGAGTGTGTTAAGCGACCCGTGCCGAGCAGATTGGTTGCGTGATCGACCCAATAATGAACAGGTTGGTGGTGACGTAAACCACTATTATTGGATAATCGGCCTTGACGGAAATAAGATCAAGGCTGACTACGCGTATCGATCACGCAATCAACCACCCTAATCAACGCCGGTAGATAAGGAATAGAGTAAGATAGAGCAGGATAGCGATAGGGTGGGGAGGAAAATCCTTAATTTTGGGGATCAAGCCTCGCCGCGAGCCGGATGAAGAAGCCGGTCTCGATGATTCGCTACCTGATCGTCCGACGAGGCAGTCGATTTAGTTGTAGAGTAATGTGTTAGTAGAAGTAGAGTAGAGTAGAGTAGTAGTCGAGAAGTAGAATCGAGGTGTGAGTCGAGTTGGCTGGAGTTGAAAATTAATTAGGCGAGTAAGATTTACGGTTAGCCCACGGGCGGCCAAATTATTAATTATTAATATTATATTTTTATATACCGCCGGACGGAGTTGCGTGAGTGTGTGCACGTGTGAGAGTCGGTCGCGAATCGCGATTAGAATTTGTGTCGGTGCCGGAAGTTGTAATATTTTGCTTTATTTAAATTTCCAATAAATTAAGTGAGTTTGATTATGAAATCGCGAGTGTGTTATTTGATTTTTCCTTTACTCTAAAAGCCGCCGGTTCCGAGGTGGTCAGCCGTCGGGATTCCCTCTGTGACGAGGAGTCGAGGTGGAGATTTGCCGGGTTGCCGAGTAGTGTTGTAACGTAATAATTATTCTTTTTAATTTAAATATCGCCAGGCGCCCAATTAAATACAAATCGGCGATATCCTAGCCATTTTTAACGTCGCTACGACGGAACCTCCGTCGGCCTTTAATTTAATCTAATTAAATTCTTCCCGACGAAAAGTAGCATGGCAAGTTATAATATTACTCCGTAAGATCTAGATCCAGATAAACGCTGACTTTTCAATATATCAGCTGTAGTCGTGGATATCTGGTATTCACGTTACTACATTCATGAAAATTAGAATCTACCATATGCATGTGTGCCAAAAGCGTCAGTTTTGTAGATCTTCACATTGGCTACTGAAATGATTAGTGTGTGATACATATTTTTCAAAATTTTCACTTTAACAGCTGTAGTCATCATAATCTGATTTTCACGCTACTACTCCAAAACCTCCAAGAACCTCTCCTAGAGGTTGTGGGACCTTGACGAAGTTCGGGTCAGGGAGGCTAGGACCCTATTAGGAGCAATCCCTTAGGGAACTTAAATCCCTGATCCCGAGCGGGTGGAGAGGCTTAATTTCCGGGATTTGGGGGCTAAAGACCCTGACTCTCCCGGCTGTCACGGATCGGGTATGGGTCCCGATGACTTGACTGGATCTCCCTAATAGGAGCTCTCCTGGGCCGGCGCCGGGACTCTCCCTCTGCCCTGGAAGGATGCGGAGGATGGGGGGCAGAGGTCCGCTGTTACCCCAGCCTGACCTTGGCCTACCCTTTCTCTGGGTCCGATGATGGGGAGGGGAGCCCGATAAAGGACGGACAGGGGATCAGGGCTGACTTGTCCCCCTTATTTGAGGGGTCCAAGGAAGCTCAACGATTCTGGAAAGAACCAAAGAACAACCCCCTATATGGACGTGGTGAACCTGGATAGGTAGATACGCCCCCCCAATCTGAGTGTGTTAAGCGACCCGTGCCGAGCAGACTGGTTGGCCCCTGGGGGTAACTAGAGGTCGTTAACGGAGCCTTGGGGATACCGGGCGCCCTCCCCAAGTAATTAGCCTTACCCATCGAAAGACATAATACGGCATGAGGCTTTGCCGGAGTTGACGATATATTTCCTCTATACTCGTGGGACCAAAATGGAGAAATTAAAAAAAAAAACAAAAACAAAGATAACAAAAGGGAGGTGGATCCGCCCCCGAAGGAAGCCGAGGCTCAAGCCAACGCGACCCAAAGGGAGGCAACCCAAACCCCCGTAACCAATCCTCTGTCTCTGTCTCTAGAGGCTGGGAACCCTGGTGTTTCGGCGCTAAGGGGTCCACTAGCTCATGAGACTGGAGATACGACAGTCAAGGAGGGACCTCAAATCCCCCAGATGGACTACTCGGCTCCTGAGGCTGTGACCTCCGGCTCTACAGGGCCAGAGGGTCTACGTACCCCCGAACCTGGTAGTTCACACAGACTTCCGGTGTTTGGCCCACATCTACCGACCAAGAGGTGTGGGGCCTACCGGAAGAAATTTAAAAAACAAATACGGCCCACCAAATACAGTGTCGAATCTAACCCCGGCAATTACGAAGAGAAGAAAAGAGTCTAGAGACTCGCCCCTCGGAGTATCGCCGGGCAACAAAAGACTCTATGGCCCGCCGAGTTCACAGAAGGGACCAGGGGCTAGTGCTGAGCCCAAAGTCCCTTACAAGAGAGGACTGACGGCCGCGCAAAGGTCTAACCCTCTCATGGTGGTCCTGACCGCTGAGAACTATCCTGAGGTGCCTCTCACCCAGGAGGATCTCGGCAAAGTCAGGGCCGCCTTTAGAGAGGTCTTGAGGACCACCCCACCAGCGCAATACCCGAAATTTGAATCATCGAGCTGCGTCGGGGGAGCTCTGGTCTCCGAGGCCTCGAACCAAATATCCAGGGAATGGCTGCTCTCCAAAGCGGCCTCCCTGATGCCCGAGGGGGTAGCTTTCAAGGCAGGAGGGACTGAGCTCCTCCAGAAAATGCTGAAGGCAGTGGTCTGGCTCCCTAAGCCAAAAGAGGAGTCGGCCGTAGTGCTGCGGCGCCTGGAGGAGTTCAACCCCTCCCTTAAAACATCATGCTGGAGAGCTATTAACCTCTTGGATGAATCAGGAAGGCAAGAGAGGGAGGACTGCTACCTCCGAATCTTCTTGCTGCCTGAGTCCCAAGTCAGGGCCCTTAAGGCCCTAGATTTTAGACCCTGGCTGGACCTGGGACGAGTTACTTTTAAAGTGACTCAGAAAGGTCCGCCGGGGGAGGTGGTTGAGATGGAGGTGGAGAGCACATAATTGGCTCCTCCAACTCTGTCAATAACCCAAATTAACTTGCACCATAGCAAAGGCGCCTCTGCAATATTGCAAAGAAGCATGGCTACGGTGCACACAGGCCTCTCGCTAATCCAAGAGCCTTGGATTGTGAAGGGGTCCATCAAAGGACTAGGTAGCCTACAATGCTACAGAGACCCGACAGCAGATAGACCAAGGGCAGGCATTGTCTGCAAGGGACTAAATAGTGTCCCCCTTTGGGATTTCTGTACAAAAGATTTAATGGTGGTTTCCATTAACGTAAAGGAGATGGGTAGGCTTAGCATTGCCTCAGCCTACTTTCCCTATGAAGTCACCGATGTTCCGCCGAAGGAGGTTGTCAGGTTGATTAGCCACTGTCAGGAACATAACTGGCCAATCCTAATAGGATGTGATGCAAATGCGCATCATGAACTATGGGGCAGCTCAAATGTGAATAAGAGGGGATCCGCACTGGTGGACTATCTCGTCACCACGAAGCTGGACATTCTCAATACCGGATGTAAACCTACTTTCCAAAATGCTGTAAGGGCGGAGGTCATTGATATTTCACTATGTTCCTCGGCCCTTTCAGACAGAATTAAAAGCTGGAGGGTCACTGACGAGCCGACGCTGTCGGATCATGCTCAGATCGCCATGGAATTGGAGGGGGAGTGTGGTCCGCTGGAAGAGCTTTGGTTCCTCAGAAACCCCAGACATACCAACTGGGAGGGTTTTGGACGGGACCTGGAAAGGAACCTTGAGCACCTTCCAGGTGCTATAAGAGACATTCCCATGCTGGAGAAGGCAGCGCGGAAGCTGACTGAAGCACTCCGCCAAGCCTTCGAGAATAACTGTCCACTAAGTAGGAGGAAGCCCAAAGGCCAAATCCGCTGGTGGTCAGGTAAAGTAGAACTATTGAGAGGATCCATACGGAACCTTCTC
This sequence comes from Theocolax elegans, assembly GCA_026168455.1. Lineage (NCBI taxonomy): Eukaryota > Metazoa > Arthropoda > Insecta > Hymenoptera > Cerocephalidae > Theocolax > Theocolax elegans. Next base: position 36,619,295 of record CM047427.1, on the reverse strand, counting down.
AAAAAGGCCAGACAAGGGAAAATTCCTTGGAACACTTATAAAAAGGAAAGAGATCGGTACAGATCCGAAATTAGAAGAGCACAGAAGGAAAGTTGGACCGCTTTCTGCGAGGAGGTTGAGGGCGGAAACGAGGCTTCAAGACTGGACAAGATTCTGTCCAAGAACCCGGAAGCTGCCCTTGGCTCGCTCAAGCTTCCAGATAATAAGTTCTCAACTTCTGATGAGGATACCCTAGTGTACCTGATCAGTAGCCACTTCCCAGGCTTTTCGGAGCTAGGAACTGATAACAGGAAAATAATCAATTTCAGGAACAGATGGAAGGCGTCGCAGTGGCGCTGCCATCAAGACCTGGCAAAGATTATTGTCACTGAAGATAGGGTGAAATGGGCTATACGCTCCTTTCGACCCTACAAATCCCCTGGTACGGATGAAATTTTTGTGGTTCTTCTTCAGAGGGCAGAGGATTGTATCCTAGGGCCGCTGATAAAGATCTTCAGAGCCAGCCTCGTTCTTGGTCACGTGCCTGTAGCGTGGCAGGGAGTGAGGGTGGTTTTCATCCCGAAAGCGGGAAGACAAAGTTATACCACACCGAAGGATTTTCGGCCTATAAGTCTGACCTCATTCATACTAAAGAGTTTGGAAAGGCTGGTAGATAGATTCTTAAGGGACGGGGTCTTGAAAAACAAGCCTCTGAACAAGGATCAACATGCCTACAGAGCAGCAGGACAGTCAACGGAGACCGCTCTATATAGGGCTAAGCAGCTCATTCATAAACAACTTGAATGTGGAGAATTCGCAGTGGCAGTTGCAATGGACATAGAGGGGGTCTTCAACAATACGTCTCGGGAGGTCATCAAATCAGCAATGATAGATCACGGAATTCCCGAGATGCTTGTTGAATGGACATGCCACATGCTATGCAACCGCCTGCTGGAAACTACCAAAGGGGACACCACGATCAGAGGCAATGTTAACTCAGGTTGCCCACAAGGAGGGTTGATATCACCCCTCCTATGGTGTCTTGTAGTAGATAACTTATTAGATACGCTATCAAGTAATGGTCACCAAGTAGTGGGCTATGCTGATGACATTTTAATCATCGGATGTGGACCCTTCCTGCAAACCGTCTTGGAGCGTCTTCAACAAGCCATAAACCTTGTTGCAAAATGGTGCAAAGATAAAGGACTTAATGTCAACCCAGATAAAACTGAGGTAGTGGTCTTCACCAAGAAATACAAATGGGCCACTAAATTTGCCCTAAAACTTAATGGTCAGTCATTTAATATATCAAAAGGGATGAAATACCTCGGAGTCATCTTTGTCAGCAAACTGTCATGGAAGAGGCATCTTGAGGATAAAAGCCGAAAATTTATCAATGGACTCTGGCAGCTCAGAAGGGCCATTGGTAGAAATTGGGGACTAAAACCAGCCACAACTAAATGGTTGTACAATGCAGTTCTCAAACCCAGACTGCTGTATGCAGCTACTATATGGGGGGAGAGAACAGCACTCAGATCTGCAATCTTTCAATTAGAGAGGCTGAGAGGCCTTGTGCTGAGATGCGCCCTGGCAACAGCTAAGGCTTCGCCGACGGCTGCCCTAGGGGCTCTTCTGGGCATAGAGCCCTTGGCCCTCACGATTGAAGCAGAGGCAGCCAAAGGACTCCTCAGAGTTGAAAGAGGGGCGGAGGAAAGGGGGGAGCCAACTTCTATGGAGGCCTGCAAGACATGCCCGTGGACAAGACGACTACTGTCCACCTCTTTGACAAGAAATACAGGATCAGTCTTCCTTCAAAAGAAGACTGGACATCTCAAAAGGCTCAACTTCCCGCATCTGGAGAGGTCTGGTATACAGACGGCTCAAAGAAAGCGGGAGGCTCAGGAGCCGGTGTCTACAAAAGGAGGGATGAAAAAGCACAGACCATACCGCTCGGAGCGTACACGACTGTGCACCAAGCGGAGCTGCTGGCCATCATCTACTGTACACACTGGGCGGCCTCCTACAAATCCAGGGAGCATCTGTATATTTGTTCGGACAGTCGGAGTGCTTTAGAAGCCCTGGACGCACCTGTCAACAGATCCCAACTGGTGACGGAGTGCCACCATGCTCCGAATGAACTGGCTGGCTTTCGCTCTGTGACCTTACTATGGGTGCCAAGTCACATTGGCATCAGGGGAAACGAAGTGGCAGACAGACTTGCCAAGCAAGCAAGCAGGGAACGGTTCATTGGACCGGAGCCAATTGTTGGCATCTGCAACTCGGAATTTGTAAAGATAACCCGACAGTGGATAGCCAAGAAACACGAAGAGGCCTGGAGGAATGCGCCGGGCTGTCGTGTAGCAAAAAGTTTTATTAAACCCCAAACGCTAGGAGACTGGGCTTCCCAAATCTCCAAGTTAAGCAAGAGGAACGCAAGATTAGTGGCAGCTGTGATAACTGGCCACGGCGCGTTACTTAAATACAGACATATGATAGGACTAAGCGAAAGTCCAACATGTAGATTCTGTAAATTAGAGGATGAGACAACATTGCATATCATCTGCAAGTGCCCAGCCCTCATGGAGAGAAGGAGAACCCATCTTGGGGAATTCCTTTTGCAGTGTATAGACTTTACGGCAGAGGACATTCCAAGAATAATTTCCTTCTGGAATAATATCTTTGAATGAGCCCACCGTATCAGAGGCACGGAGGCCTTATAGGCCTGACTCAATCAATAATAATAATAATAATAATAATAATAACCTCCAAGAAAATTAGAATTTTCGTTAAACTTTGTTTTTAAGTTATCTCCATACGATGTCTCTAAAAGACTTCTTTTAGAACATACAGGTACATGGATTAAATGTACAAAATCTTATAAATCTCTATTAGTTTTTGAAATAAAATGAATCTATCGGTCGTATATATGTTCGTATATATCGCAATAGGCCTGCTTTAATCTAAAAGTAAATTATTTAGTTCGGAGAGACCAATATTATACTCCAATATTATTAGTTTTTGTTTCAATATTTAATCTAATAATTTTGTCTAATAGTGATAACCGCTCATCATCTTTTACACAATAACATATATAATATAATTTGATGTTTTATTAGAGTCAACTTTAAATCAATATACATTTTTAATTTATTAATATTTTATTATATTAATATGAATTACATTATATTAATATGAAAAAACATATTTCGTTAATGTGTACTACTAGGAAACCAAACGGAACTATCAAAAATGGTAGTGTTAATTTAATACAATGTTTTTAAATAAATTTAATGCTACTATCTTTTTCCTAATTTTGTACCATAATAATTTTATACATACTAATTCTGCTCTATATTTCGCAAATTTTGTAGAAAATTTGTACTTATATGTTTTATGAGCAATGATCTGTATCAACGAAACAATATACTTTTTCAAAATTGAAAGCAAAAAAGTGGCGCGATCCGTGTAGTTGGAAACGAAAGAAAGGCACAAAATACCGGATCGACACGGGTACCGACATTTCTGTGCTACCGAGACGTGCAGACTTCAAAAACAATAACACGGAAATATGCACAAACGATGAGTAGCTCAAGACGCTGGATTTCGGTTTAAGAAGAATATTTATGTGGAGATTCCACGATAAAATTGCACGACCGAATAACGCTTCTGACCACGTAAGCCCGAACACACGAGGTTTCCAACTATGTTCACTATTAACGACAACATGCAATACAACGAGTTATTAAAAGAATATATCTACATAACAAAACCGTCTCGGCGTAACTAAATACCGCTAGCACCCAGTGAGCGAGAAAAAACGGCTATTATCACACCCTTCGGGCTGTAACAATTTAACGTGATGACATTGGAGCTGTGCAACGCAGCACAATCATTTCAGAGGTTTATGGACACTCCGAGGTTTTAACTTTACATATTGTTATATAGACGACATCTTGATAGCGTTCGGAAATCACGAAGAACATAAACGACACCTGGAATCGGTTTTTAAACGGCTGCGTTAGAACGGGCTATCGATCAACATAGCAAAATGCTGTGTCGCCAAACCAAAAACCATAGCGGAACTGCGACGTTTTTTAGGAGTAATGAATGTTTACAGACGCTTCATACGGAATGCCTCACACGACCAGTTACCACTCAACAGCTATCTAGATGGCGCCAAGAAAAATGACAAGAGGGCCATCGAATGGACGACTGAAGCGGAACAAGCATTCGAAGTATGAAAACGTACACGTGAGAATTCGAGCGGACGCATCTGACAAAGCCATCGAAGTAGTGTTAGAGCAGAAAGTCGACGAGGCCTGGGAACTACTAGGATTTTCTTCACGAAAACTAGAAAAACGACAACAACGATATAACACGTACGACCGCATACTCCAGGTAATCTACAAAAGCCTAAAGTTTTTCCAATCCTTAGTGGAGGACAGACGGCTCATAATCCAAACAGACCACAGACCGCTCACATTTGTCCTGGCGCAAAACTAAGAAAAAACTTTACCACGTTAACAATGACAACTCAACTACATATGTCAATTTACGTCGCGATCGTCCATAAAAAAGAGTGACAACCAATAATTTCAACGGAGGGGTTCACCAGGGAGCAACATACGGACGAAGAATTAAAAGGACTTTTACAAAACAATACATATCTTAAGCTACAAAAGCTGCGTGTAGACGTAGAGAACAACATTTTGTACTGCAGTACTTCAACAGGTGAAATCCGACCCTACGTCCAGGCCACATTGAGGTATTCGATATGTTTCACCGACTGTCACACCCGAGCGGACGAACTACAAAAAAAAGCCATTTCGCAAAAGTTCATATGGCCAAGCATGAACAAACAAATCATCGAGTGGGCAAGAACCTGCCTACATTGTCAACGAAACAAAATCCACAAACATAACAAAAATATTGCGCTCACATCACGTCGATCTAGTGGGTCCGATGGAAGAATCAAAAGGATTCAAGTACTGTTTGACGATGATTGATCTATTTACGAGATGGCCGGAGGCAGCCCCAGTGCCACAACACACAAAAATATTTGCACACAAGGACTTAGCAACGTGTACTTTTGTTTTCGTAGTATGTCGACGCTACAAAACGACCGCTAGATTCACCATACATTTTAGACAAAGTTATGGTGTTTTTAGTCAAATATGATAAAAAAAGAGAGCGGATGCATTTTATGACAAAAACAGAATAACCGTATACTTGCATTCAAACAATATAGGACATTGTTATTTACTAAAATATACTGTTTACTGTTAGTCACTAATACTTTTCAATGTTTAAGCTGCTTACAAACACAATACAGTACGTATAACTAGTTATACCTGTTTATCTTTTCAGGACGAATAATAAAGTACATGTGAACTTTTTGAAGACAATGGTAAGTTCATAAGTACTTAATAGTATATAATATATACTGTATATTGTGTATAGTATATATTGTAAAGTATTATATGAATGCAAGTATACGGTTATTCTTTGTCTAAAATGCTCTGCCGCACTCAAACTTTGCATCATTTTGATAATAATTAATCATCGATGAAGTAGATTCTTGAATGGATAAATAATTTTTAAACGTTTTTATTAATTATAACTATAATCAATGTTTTTAACTAATATAAATGAAATATTTTAACAGATTCTTGTTGAAATTTATAAACTTTTTCAAATTTAATGTATATAAGAAAAAATTGTTAGATTTTGAGTTATAAAGTGATAAAAATGGTCAAAAAGTCATTTTTTTCAAAAAATTTAATTTTTCGATTGGCTTCAGGTCTGGTACTAATTGAAATTCAGGTATAAAAAATTAGCTACACTCTATTCAAGTAGTTTTTTTACTGATTCCATACATTAAGAGGACGTCGAAGCTAGCATTTTTACCATCAGAGTAACTCTACCTAATGGCACATATTCGCAATTAAAGTTTCACACTATTCTTCGTTATTTGCTGCTAGATTTCAATGAAATTTGCACAGGATATATAAAATGATGCAGAGAATTGGGCTGTGCATCGAAAAGCGGCGAAAATTGAAAGAAAAACCTTTCTGATTAGTCTAAAATTGCTAACCCCAACATCGATGCACCCATACAGCGCCACCTCTTGGGGAATATCCTTACTACATACGTATTCGCAATTACAGTTTCACACTATTCTTCGTTATTTGCTGCTAGATTTTAATGAAATTTGCACAGGATATATAAAATGATGCAGAGAATTGGGCTGTGCATCGAAAAGCGGCGAAAATTGAAAGAAAAACCTTTCTGATTAGTCTAAAGCTGCTAACCCCAACATCGATGCACCCATACAGCGCCACCTCTTGGGGAATATCCTTACTACATACGTATAACGTACGCGATTGGGGTTAGCAGTATTAGACTAATCAGAAAGGTTTTTTTTTCAATTTCGCCGCTTTTCGATGCACAGCCCAATTCTCTGCATCATTTTATATATCCTGTGCAAATTTCATTGAAATCCAGCGGCAAATAACGAAGAATAGTGTGAAACTGTAATTGCGAATATGTGCCATTACGTAGAGTTACTCTGATGGTAAAAATGCTAGCTTCGACGTCCTCTTAAAGCATAATTCTATTTTTTAACTCGATCACTTCACATGGAATCTCTCATATATATGGGCCATTTCACGTCAACTAGTTAGAGCAAAATTTGAAAATGCATCAAATTTTGGGTACATCACTGGAAATGTTTTCCAGAAAATAGAAAAAAAAATTTTAGCTGCTAAAATTAATTTGTTTTATAAGTTATCCTAACCTCTAAAAGTGAGTTTTTTCACGTATTCTTCAACAATACCTGTCTTTACAGCTATTTTTCTCAAAATCTATTAATTTTAACTATATGATATTATATGTTACATTAGTTGCTAGTATACCCTAGTATCCCTTTCAGGTTAGAATTCTTAATGTCAAGATTGCAATCACTCATAAACTACAAGTCAACAATGACATTTAAAATAAGGCGACCACGTCACAATCGTATTTTTTATCCAAAATTCATAAAAAATTCTTGAAGCAATACCTTTCTAATGGTCTGTAACTTCTATAAATGGCCTGTTAGCCTGTCAAAGTTTATCGTGTTTTTAAAAATTACAAAAAGTAATCCAAAATTTAAATGAAAACTAAATTTTATATTCAAAAATTTTTTATAGTTATATATAATAGAGTCTATCTCGGCGGCGGCTTGAAGAAAGACCTATCTTAAGTTTGATTTTTGGTAATGAAATTTTGTAGTGGTAGCACTGCGCGACTTTAAATTAAAATATAAAAAAATTAATATAAAATATATAAATAAACGAGGCCTGCGATGGCTCGGTCGGTAGGGTGTCGGGTTCGTAATCTGGAGGTCCCAGGTTCGATTCCCGGCCCCGGCCGATTGATACAAGCACCACTGGCGAATGTATTTTCAACAAGTGCTTCTTTCACCAAGACATCGTATGACCTTCGTCGCTGATTAGCACCGGTTTGGGAGCATAAAAGCGACGTTAAAATAATAAAAAAAAATATAAATAAACAAAATATATAGGTAGCATTCTACGTCAAATAGTTTTTAGAATCTACTTATTCAAAAGTTCTCCTAACCACAAAAATTGAGTTTCTTTAAGTTTTTTCAACATCCGCTGTTTTTATAGCTGTTTATTTTAAAATCTATCAACTTTTAATATATAACATTACATGTAACATTGGTTGCTAATTAGAATTAGTTAAAGTTTCTAATCTCAAGGTCAATGTCTCATTAACTGTACGTCAATATTAAATTTGAAAAAATTGTAACTTTGTCACCATCGAATTTTTTATCCAAAAGTCTAAAAAAAGTATGAAGCAATACCTTTTAAATTGTCTGCAGCTTATATTATTATCCTTCAAGTCTATAAAAAAATTATAATAACTTAAAGAAACACAAAAAGTTTCAAAAATTAATATGACAATTCCCAATTCAATTTTTAAAAATGTTGTATTTCTTTAAATTATTATAGAATTGAATAAACCGTTTAAAAGGTATTGCTTCAAGCTTTCTTTTAGACTCTTGGTTAAAAAAATCAAACTTGGCGAAGTTACAGTTTTTTCAAGTTCAATTTTGACATATCGTTTATGAGACATTGACCTTGAGATTAGAAATTGTAGCTCAGAAGGATATATTCTAGATATGTAATGTTATATAGTCGAAGTTGATAGAATTTAAAGTAAATAGCTGTAAACACAGCGGGTGTTGAAAAAACTTGAAGAAACTCACTTTTTGAGGTTAGAATAACTGTTGAACAAATAGATTCCATTGTCTCAAAAATTTTATTTCTTTTCTAAATAACATTTCCAGTGTGTACCTAAAATTTGGTGGATTTTAAAATTGTGATCGGATCACTTGACATGAAATGCTTCCTACATATTTATTTATATATATTATGATATATTTATTAATCATCAGGTCGAAAACACGGGCAATATTAAAAAAACAATTCATGTTTTATCAGAACTTTTTACTAACATCTTAAGCCCGTGATTTGAAATCACGCAGTGCTACCACTACAAAATTAAAAAAAAGTCCGACTTTTGATAGGTTTTTCTTCAAGCCGCCGCCGAGATAAGCTCTTTTTAAAAAGGCAGCCGAGATAGGTCTTTCTTCACGCCGCCACCGAGACAGGCTCTTTTCGAAGCATCAGCCGAGATAGGTCTTTCTTCCACTCAGGCATTGATATATTAAAATAAATATTTGAATTTTTATAAAAAAAATAAGTAATTAAAATTCTAATTTTATGCCACATTCTTCTTTCTCTATTTCTTCAGGGCAAATGAGTCGTCAATTTAGTGCGTTGTCATCATCAATGGAATCCTCATCTATTGGTATCCTCTGCCAGTATGGTTTTTATGTGGTGCACCGACTTTAGAACATAAAAGTTTTCCCTCTACCTAAACCGTTATTCCCTCTCTCTTTTTCTTTTAATTTGTGATATCATTACAAGGTACTTAAAACAATGAGGCGCTAAATAGTATCTTTATGAACATTATATCATACACCTTTTGCTTTGTTGAGGGACAAAATATAGCAAAACTGCCTCAATGATGGGTTAGCAGATTATTCCATTTATTGATTTCCTTTTCCTTTCTACATGTCATACGAGATAAATAATAAACCTTTATCACTTTTATAACAATATCCGTATAAAGAAGAAAATATTCATCCATTTATACTAAAATAGTTATAATTATCACGATAGCATCACATCACAATTCTTAATATGAATTGTTCCGAAAAGATCATGAGAATGAACGTTTACTTACATACATATTCACTCCTTTACATACACAATTGCCTGTCGTGCCCTGCCAAATTAAAAATTGTATGACCAGATCGACACTAACCTCGAAACAGGCAAAATTCTGTATCACACAAATCAATTACTTTGTTTTGAGTTTAATCTCAAGTTATTAACATTATAACTAATTATTTTGTGCCTAGTTAGGCAGTTCGTTAGGCAATTTATTGTAAAATAAATTGTGTGTTTAACAAAAAGAAGAAATAAGTTAACGTGTAGTGTAGATTTATTTATTCACCGTTCTTTCCTCAAGTAATTCCGAAACATATTCGAACCGGATCTATTACCTACATAAGCAGTTCCTGGCATCATCTGCAGTTGAGGAGAATATGCACCTTGCCTGAATTGCATAAGCTGACCAAATTCTACATCGCCACCATCAGCATCAATTTATTGAGAAAAATTTTGTGAGTTCTACGAGACATCACATTTGTTACTATAAAAATTGCATCGTGAGTAATTGCAGTTTTAAGCTCAAACAATCGACGTTTTATTTCTTGCCTTTACAGGTATAAAATCCTTCGAGGCTTAAAGCTGCCTCAAAATCGAAATCAAAACAAAGTTTCGGTTTGCTTGAGTCTTACGTGTAAGTCGAACTCCGCGGCTTTTGTTTACATCTTCGCGCTTGTGGCGACTTGTCAGTTGAAACATTTTTCGGCCACGCTCGACCTACTTCGAGTATGCGGCTCAGCGAGAGAGATAGAAACACTCTCTCTCACTATCTTCTATACGACCACGCTCAGCTCGCTTCGGATGTTTGGCTTTAGGCACAAGAGAGCGATCTACATCGCCCTTCTTCCTACTCTTCGCACAAGAGACAGGAAACTATCTCTTCTCTTTTTCCCTCTCGCTCTCTCACTCTTTTCTACGGTGTCACTGCTTGCGCCTTTAAGCCTGCTAAACATTACGCGCGCCGCTTGCGTTTAAAGTGTATCCATTCGAATTGTTTTAAATCTTCTTATACAAAAACAAGTTGAAGACATGCACTGATTATACGTGCCTTTATAAATCTCAAAAAGAAAAGCGAACAAACCTCAGTTGCGGCTATTCAATCCCACTTAGCAGGTTCGGAAAGACGTTGGACTCGAATCGAAGAACGCCATCGCACCACAGAAAACTGTGCCACTACAGATAATCGAAGTAAAGCTTATTTCAAGCAGGCATGGTATGAGGAAGCCGAGTTCGATTTCTTTACCGAACAAGCAAAATTTACAGAAGCACGTCAGGTTCTTCTACCTAGGCAATCGACGGATCGCGGAGACGTTTCATTCCAATCAGAGCATCGTAAGAAACTGCTTCCAATTGAAATTCCTTCTTTCTCAGGTAGCTACGGAGATTGAAACTCATTTAAGGATTTTTACAATGCTCTTATTGTAGATGATCCCCAACTTCAAAATGTCGAACGCCTTCAATATTTGAAAAAATATGTGACTGGAGATGCTGCCAATTTGATAAAAAATATTCCAGTTTCTACTCAAAATTACGCTCGTGCCTAGCAGAAATTACAATCTCATTATGACAACAAACGTGTACTTATACAGTCTTATCTAAATAACTTGTTTCAGACAAAACCGCTGCAGTCCAAGTCTCATCAAGCATTAAAAATTCTTCGGGATGCTGCTTCCGAAGCCTACGAGATAATGCAAATTCTTGGCTGTCAATCTAATCCAGAAGACTTTCTAGTGCACAGCGTGATACACCACTTCGATCCGAGTACTCGACGAGACTGGGAGCTTTCTTTGGACGATACTATCGATCCTATCACTTGGGAGCAATTAGATGTATTCATGAAAGCAAGAATTCAAGCATTCCATGTCGCAGAGGAGAACTAAACCAACATGCGTTCATCGGCTAAGAAATCGAATTCAACCTCTACAAAATCTTCACCGAATTCAAACAAAATTCCTGCTTATACTACCTCGCAGCAGAAATCATTTTCTTGTGTATTATGCCATAAAAATTATACTTTAACTTGGTGTGATAAATTTTAATCTTATTCATTTGATAAAAGACAAAAATTCGCGACAACATACCCTGCTCCTCCGGGATAACCAAACGATGCCTCCAACGGATCAACAGACTCAAGTGCCAGTGGAATCGGCAACTGTTGAATTGACTCCGTCTTCAACCAGCGTGAGTGCCCATACGGTAAAGGCAACGTTACCGGTACCTCGCTCTATTCTATTGGCCACCGCAAGACTTTTCATCGTGCTTAACAATCAACGAAGAACTGCAGTCCGAGCACTAATCGATCCATATTCTGAAGCTTCATTTGTAACTGAGTTCTCGCACAACGTATGTGTATGCCTCGTCAATCTGTTTTTATACCTATTACTGGTGTTGGACCTATTACGTCTAGCTAACAGAAAAATTGGATAATTCAGGTACTTGCCTAAATTAATGGAATACCTGTACTTGTACGACTACTTATTTCTTGAACACATGAAGGAAGCTTCCTTGTCTTCATCTACTAAAGGTTCGTTCTACTAGCCGCATCATGGAGTTTTCAAGGTCCACGAAGATACTTCAAAATTGAGAATAGTATTTAATGGTTCTGTTAAACTTCCGAATGGACTTTTACTCAATGATTGTCTTCATCCTAGCCCAAAATTTCAACTAGACATTTTTGTCATTTTACTCAATTGGCGTAAACATCACATTGTTTTTTCTGCCGATGTTAAACAAATATTTAGACAAATAAAAATGGCTGATGAAGATCAATTCTTTAAACAAGTACTGTGGTCAAACAATGAATATAAGCCCATTTCTCAGTTATCTTACTACAGTCACCTACGGACAAGCAAGTTCTCCTTATCAAGCTATTCGCACCTTGCTGCAACTTGCCTCTAACGAGAAAGGTAAGTATCCTCGCGTCGCACAAGTAGTGAGAGAAAATTGCTATGTCGACGATGTGCTTGCTGGAGCAGACACGATAGAAAAGACACTTCAGCTCCAAACAAAACTTACTCAACTCTTGAGGGGCTATACCAGTGTAACACTTTCAAAATGTTGATCTTTTCTCGGCTTATTCGACAGTTTATACCTTCGAAAATATTTTATGAAAGCAGCAAGATTGTATCTTGAATAGTTCTTGAATGGCAGCGTTCTAAAGAGCGACCGCTCGCAGGTGTAAACCGCTCCAGCTGCCTATAGGCGGAGTTTCGGAGTTAGTGTGTAGTTACTCGAATCTTTCTTATTGTAAGCAGTACATAGGCAATAAGGGGGACTATATAAGTGTATACGGTCCTTGTAATATAGTATATAGTATATTTTGGAGCCGTTAGACAGTGTTGTCGAGGCGTCTGTTCAGTTTACATTCAGCTGTCGTACTTTACACAACGCAACGAAAATGAGTAACCAAAAAGGCTCTCACGATATTCCTGTATCTAGATCAAAATTTAAGAAGAGAAAATTTTCAGGAAATCGTTTTACATACGAACAGTCCACCGCAAATAACAGTACAGCTGCTGAAAAACTGTTAGACATCGGAGATGACGAAATTGTCGTTGAACAAACGCATAGGTATTGTTTTATCGATTTTTTTCAGTTTTCAGTGCAATAAGTGCTTTGGTTGTTTGCACAATTTGCAAAAAAGACATTAAATTCAATCAAACAAGTTCACGGGGTTTAGGATTTGAAATTGCTGTTTCATGTGAGTGCGGTATTTCATATGTGAATTCTGGACCGACAATTGATAATGCTTATGAAATTAATCGTCGTATAATTTTTCTTGTACTTTTGGCTTAATGCTAACATTCTTGGTTTATGGATCATTCGAATTTTTAAATTTCTTATACAAAAACAAGTGAAACACACGATTATATTATAAATCTCAAAAAGAAGAAGCGAACAAACCTCAGTTGCGGTATCAATCCACTTAGCAGGTTCGGAAAAGACGTTGGATCGAATCGAAGAACGCCATCGACCACAGAAAACTGTGCCATACAGCTAATCGAAGTAAAGCTTATTTCAAGCAGGCATGGTATGAGGAAGCCGAGTTCGATTTCTTACCGAACAAGCAAAATTTACAGAAGCACGTCAGGTTCTTCTACCTAGGCAATCGACGGATCGCGGAGACGTTTCATTCCAATCAGAGCATCGTAAGAAACTGCTTCCAATTGAAATTCCTTCTTTCTCAGGTAGCTACGGAGATTGAAACTCATTTAAGGATTTTTACAATGCTCTTATTGTAGATGATCCCCAACTTCAAAATGTCGAACGCCTTCAATATTTGAAAAAATATGTGACTGGAGATGCTGCCAATTTGATAAAAATATTCCAGTTTCTACTCAAAATTACGCTCGTGCCTAGCAGAAATTACAATCTCATTATGACAACAAACGTGTACTTATACAGTCTTATCTAAATAACTTGTTTCAGACAAAACCGCTGCAGTCCAAGTCTCATCAAGCATTAAAAATTCTTCGGGATGCTGCTTCCGAAGCCTACGAGATAATGCAAATTCTTGGCTGTCAATCTAATCCAGAAGACTTTCTAGTGCACAGCGTGATACACCACTTCGATCCGAGTACTCGACGAGACTGGGAGCTTTCTTTGGACGATACTATCGATCCTATCACTTGGGAGCAATTAGATGTATTCATGAAAGCAAGAATTCAAGCATTCCATGTCGCAGAGGAGAACTAAACCAACATGCGTTCATCGGCTAAGAAATCGAATTCAACCTCTACAAAATCTTCACCGAATTCAAACAAAATTCCTGCTTATACTACCTCGCAGCAGAAATCATTTTCTTGTGTATTATGCCATAAAAATTATACTTTAACTTGGTGTGATAAATTTTAATCTTATTCATTTGATAAAAGACAAAAATTCGCGACAACATACCCTGCTCCTCCGGGATAACCAAACGATGCCTCCAACGGATCAACAGACTCAAGTGCCAGTGGAATCGGCAACTGTTGAATTGACTCCGTCTTCAACCAGCGTGAGTGCCCATACGGTAAAGGCAACGTTACCGGTACCTCGCTCTATTCTATTGGCCACCGCAAGACTTTTCATCGTGCTTAACAATCAACGAAGAACTGCAGTCCGAGCACTAATCGATCCATATTCTGAAGCTTCATTTGTAACTGAGTTCTCGCACAACGTATGTGTATGCCTCGTCAATCTGTTTTTATACCTATTACTGGTGTTGGACCTATTACGTCTAGCTAACAGAAAAATTGGATAATTCAGGTACTTGCCTAAATTAATGGAATACCTGTACTTGTACGACTACTTATTTCTTGAACACATGAAGGAAGCTTCCTTGTCTTCATCTACTAAAGGTTCGTTCTACTAGCCGCATCATGGAGTTTTCAAGGTCCACGAAGATACTTCAAAATTGAGAATAGTATTTAATGGTTCTGTTAAACTTCCGAATGGACTTTTACTCAATGATTGTCTTCATCCTAGCCCAAAATTTCAACTAGACATTTTTGTCATTTTACTCAATTGGCGTAAACATCACATTGTTTTTTCTGCCGATGTTAAACAAATATTTAGACAAATAAAAATGGCTGATGAAGATCAATTCTTTAAACAAGTACTGTGGTCAAACAATGAATATAAGCCCATTTCTCAGTTATCTTACTACAGTCACCTACGGACAAGCAAGTTCTCCTTATCAAGCTATTCGCACCTTGCTGCAACTTGCCTCTAACGAGAAAGGTAAGTATCCTCGCGTCGCACAAGTAGTGAGAGAAAATTGCTATGTCGACGATGTGCTTGCTGGAGCAGACACGATAGAAAAGACACTTCAGCTCCAAACAAAACTTACTCAACTCTTGAGGGGCTATACCAGTGTAACACTTTCAAAATGTTGATCTTTTCTCGGCTTATTCGACAGTTTATACCTTCGAAAATATTTTATGAAAGCAGCAAGATTGTATCTTGAATAGTTCTTGAATGGCAGCGTTCTAAAGAGCGACCGCTCGCAGGTGTAAACCGCTCCAGCTGCCTATAGGCGGAGTTTCGGAGTTAGTGTGTAGTTACTCGAATCTTTCTTATTGTAAGCAGTACATAGGCAATAAGGGGGACTATATAAGTGTATACGGTCCTTGTAATATAGTATATAGTATATTTTGGAGCCGTTAGACAGTGTTGTCGAGGCGTCTGTTCAGTTTACATTCAGCTGTCGTACTTTACACAACGCAACGAAAATGAGTAACCAAAAAGGCTCTCACGATATTCCTGTATCTAGATCAAAATTTAAGAAGAGAAAATTTTCAGGAAATCGTTTTACATACGAACAGTCCACCGCAAATAACAGTACAGCTGCTGAAAAACTGTTAGACATCGGAGATGACGAAATTGTCGTTGAACAAACGCATAGGTATTGTTTTATCGATTTTTTTCAGTTTTCAGTGCAATAAGTGCTTTGGTTGTTTGCACAATTTGCAAAAAAGACATTAAATTCAATCAAACAAGTTCACGGGGTTTAGGATTTGAAATTGCTGTTTCATGTGAGTGCGGTATTTCATATGTGAATTCTGGACCGACAATTGATAATGCTTATGAAATTAATCGTCGTATAATTTTTGTGATGTGACTTTTAGGCATCGGTATCAATGGACTAAATCTGTTTTGTGGTTTGATGGATTTTCTCTCGAAATTTAATAATAACACTTTCATTGGATGCTTTCAAAATATAATAAGAGCTGCTAAAACCGTTTATAAATGGAGTACACAAAAAGCCATAACCAAAGAAAAAGCAAAAACTCTACAATATGAAGGTTCTGATGATTGCTTAAAAGTTTCTGGTGATGAAACATGGAAAAAACACGGCCGTACTTCACGTTTCGGTGTTACAAGTCTTGCGGGTAAATATAGTAAAAAAATTATCGATACAATCGAAAAATCGACTTACTGCAAGAGTTGTGAACTATGGGAAAAGAAAAAATACACTCATCCAGAAGAATACGAAGAATTGTATGAAGGGCATGACGATTGTGATACAAATCATATTGGATCAGCTGGAAAAATAGAAGTTAGCAGTGTAAAAGAAATGTTTAGCCGCTCGATCGATCTATACGGAGTGAAATACACGCTACATTGGTGACGGTGATAATACCACATACAAAGGTATATCGGATTTAAACCATACGATCATACATGTGTAGAAAAATTAGAATGTTACTTGCACGTAAAAAAAAGAATGGGAACGCGATGCCATAATTTAAAAAAACAAACCAAAGGATTAGGAGGAATAAAAATACGAAGAAATTGACTAATCAAGTTATCAATAAACTACAAAAATATTACGGATTAGCAATTACCAGGCATCAAGGTAATATTGATGAAATGTACAAGGAAATTTGGGCAACATTTTATCACTTGTCTTCATAAGATAAAAATCCAAACCATCAAAATTTCCCCGAAGGTGAGAATAGCTGGTGCTCCTATCGTCGTGCGGAAGCTAAAGGAATGAACTTCACAGTTCAAGCACGATTATTTACCGCTTGATAAAGATGTTGCTGAAGCTTCGAAATCAATCTACACGGATTTAAGTTCAAGGGCATTGCTAGAGCGATGCTAAGGAGGAAACACACAAAACAACAACGAAAGCTACAATGGATTGCTATGGTTGTTGACCCCATTGCGGTAGAATATGCCGTTCAGATGGATGATAGCCGAATCAAACAGGCGGACATACGTCACGAAGCGTCCTAAAAAGAGGGACGAACAGCCCGGAGACGAGCTTTAGCCTCTCAGCAGGCATTTTTCAAGAGAGAGGAAGATGAATTGTATAGGCCAGGCATAGCAGATTAACAATTTTTATGGTAAATATAATTCTATCTAGTAAAAATCGATAGTTAAAACTTTAAACGCGTTTTTCTCGAAACGATATCTTTCAAAATTGCTGGCTTCATTAGAGTATTCTTTAATATATTTACTATACAATGACCTACGATTTTTTTGATTGGTTGAAAATTGTCAATTTCGCATTGAAAAAGCGACCGCTTTTTACCTCAAAAATTAACACTTTTGTTCAGAACTACGCCATTTTTTTAATTTTTAATATATTTCAAAAATCGTAGGTCATTGTATAGAAAATATCTTCAGCTTTAATAATATTTTTGGATTTTTACGTTACAGCTACACATTCGACCGGAATCACGCCAGCAGTTGGGGAACTTTTATTTGGCACTTCCGAAGACAGCGCATAATTCCGTCATTTTCCGATATTTTTGTAAAAAAAAGTCTTAAAATATACCTGAAAATATATCTTATTATGTCAAAAATATTCAAAATATTCTATTGAGTATCTTCTAAAAAAATTCCTGAAAGACGCCTAATTTTTCATGGGTTACACTGGTTTAATGGTTGGTGGCTTCCCACTTAGTACATGGATGTCTAACCATCAACAAATTCAAGCCAATATGCCTGCTGACGATCAAGCCCCTGCCGAAAGTCTTACTTAGCAGACTTTTAACCTCCCTCAACCGATGAGATAGTTACTAAACGTCAGGCATTGTCCATCATATATTAGCTGATTGACCCTTTAGGTTGGATTACTCCAGTAACTGTTTCGTTTAAAATCTTCTTGCAGTCTCTTTGGCATGCTGGACTATAATGGGACGATCCATTGCCTTCCCATTTGGTTACACAATACGGAAAACTCACGATGCAGATACCTCAACTACATCTTATTTCCATCCCTCGCTGGATTGGAACAATGTAAGTTTCATCGAACTCCACGGATTTTCAGACGTCTCCGAATGAGCATACGCAGCGTGCCCTTATTTACGCACTATGTATTTCGTGGAAAACGCTTAGTCTATTTTGCTTACATCAAAATCAAAAGTTGCTCCTCTCAAGCAAGTCTTGCTGCCTCGATTTGAGCTTTCAGAAACATTGATTGCTGCTCAACTAACTAAACGGGTTAAATCAACAATTAATCTACTATCAACCGCTTCTCATCTATGTCAGATTCATCCATCACTCTCACATGGTTGAAAGAACATCCAATAACTTGGAAAACTTATGTAGCAAATCGAATGTCAGAGATGCAGACTCTCTTACCACATGTCTCATGGTACCATGTGGCTAGCAAAGAAAATCCTGCGGACCTTGCCTCCAGAGAAATTTCTCCGAAAAAGTTGGCAGAATCTTCACTGTGGATGACTGGACCTCCGTTCTCAACCTCGACTTCCTATGCATGGCCATCTGTTTCTGCCTCAATCAATTCAACATCATGTCCAGAGAAATGAACTTCATATCATACAACATAAACTATGGTTGAAGCTTCCTATGAAGACAACGGTTTACTTTGCAATCTGGTGTTTACTTTACGTATCTAATTTACGTCGCAAACGTACTGCAACTACTTTGAAGACTCAGCCAGCACCAGTTCTAACACCAACACAACTCAATGCGGCATTAACTTTTTGGATTACCTATGTCCAACGCCTTCTATCGGCAAAGAAGGACTGCTATGCGTAGAAGGACGGTTGCAGTAATCATTACTATATCCTGATGAAAAGCAGCGATCATTCTACCTCGACATTCCTTCTTAACTCGTCTGTTATTTTACGACGCTCACAAAAAAAACACTTCATGGAGGAGCTCAGCTAATGCTTAATTATTTGCGGCAACGATATTGGATAGTAAGAGAGCGTCAACTTATCAAAACCTTTGTTTTAAAATACCTTCCATACTGGAAGCAATGCACGTCACCTGCAACTCAACTCATGGCTAACCTACCACACAAACGAGTTCAACGGTTTCGACCAATTTTTCATATCGGTGTTGATTACGCTGGACCAATTCACATGCGGCTATCAAATCGACAAGGTACAAAATCTTTCAAGGGATATATCGCAGTTTTTGTATTTCTCTCGACCCGTGCTCATCTTGAATCAGTATCCGGGAACTGAAGATTTTCCCAATGCCCTTCGCCGTCTTATTGCTCGTCGAGAACGTTGTGCTACTCTAACTAACGACTGCGGAACTAACTTTGTCGGAGCAGACAGAGAGCTTTGGACTAAAAATTTATAGTACCGTTTTTTGCTTTTTCATGGAAGAATTGAAGTCGTGTATTATACTTATTAAATGTATCTAATACTTTATCCATATTATTTTCAGGGATGCACATTATTTAAACTACGTACCTATGATAAAGAACAGGTGTAAATTGTAGATGATTTAACCATTCTTGTTCTAAATGAGTCATAACTAAATCTGCAAATATTGGACTTATTGGACTTCCCATAGGAGATCCAAAAATTTGTCGGTAGTATTTCTTATTCCAAGAAAAATAAGTATTAAGTAGTAAAAATTGTATGCCTTCAATTAAATCATTTAATGATAATTATATTCAAATTTTCTTGACAGGTCTATCATCTGTAGTGTTAAGGTGACATGATACAGACGTATAATGACGTGTGTCCAAAATTTGAATTGTATAACTTTACAAAACCGTCCATGCTATGACTAACAAATTTTGTTTTTATTAAGAATTTTTAACATTGACTGTTTTTTGGTTAATTAGTGTTACATGTGTAGTATTACATTATTTATTTATTTATATATTTATTACGAAAAAATTATGTTATATATGGAGGATTCACAGAAGGAAGATATAGTAATGAACGTAACAAGATTTCTTTAGTCTTACTCTTTCGTATCTTACTCATCACACTTCATGTCAACTATCACGTCCTAACCAAGTTTTGGGATTAGCTCGCAAGCTCGTGTCATTGGTCA
This sequence comes from Theocolax elegans, assembly GCA_026168455.1. Taxonomy (NCBI): domain Eukaryota; kingdom Metazoa; phylum Arthropoda; class Insecta; order Hymenoptera; family Cerocephalidae; genus Theocolax; species Theocolax elegans. The sequence goes on along the minus strand of CM047427.1, from coordinate 36,599,256 downwards.
AAAACTCAATACTTCGGAGGACATAGGAGCCACCCACAAAAATGGAAATGCAGACTTTGTGTCGAGCCAAAAACCTGATTACTGGTCAGATTTCCCCCTGCTACTAGCAGGGTGACGCTTGAGGCGTAACGACAACCGAGAGAAGAGGTCGTTTCCTGTGGAAAATCCACGTTACCGGCGCAAGAATATTACTGCAGAACAGCATTGATTACTCGTTATATATATAAATATATATATATATATATATATATATATATATATATATAAAACGAGTAATCAGTTAGTTTTAGGTTCTGACAAGAAGACCCTCATATGTTTGGGAAACGGATCGTGCCCAGCTTGTAGTATATGTTTTCTGATATAAAAATATGAAAAAAGCCAGAGCCGCAGGCCCTAATAGCTATAAACTATTAAATATTAATGCTCAAACCATAGTTTTAAAAAAACTGAGATAAAATATATATAATTTAAATAAAGTACGCTCAAATCCATTAGAATGGATCAGAGTTATAGCCGAATTAAGAATTTGAAGAAATTTAGCATAAAAATCAGTACAATTTGTAGTGTCCATTTTTGTTAAAACTTCTTCTGATTTTATATATCACCCTCTTCAAGCCAAACGGTCAATGGCCGTTGGGACGAGTTATTCATTCCAGTGATGACAGTCAGATCCGCGTGGCCACAGTCGGCGCAAAAGAGGGCCTTTTCAAGAGACAAGTGGTCAAACTAGCTAGATTACCGAATCCGTGCTGCTCCACCGCCGCAGAGTAGTCTTTCGCACGGTGGACAGCGCGTGCCCGTCAGAGAACCATGGGAAATACTTCGTTTAAATAACGAGGCAGACAGGAAGTCCGAATTCTGATCAGATTGTCCAATTTATCCTAGCAGAGTAGCACTCGTAGCTCTATGCGGGACTACTACGCGAGTCGTACGATCGTTTTTCCGAATCAAACAAATTTAAATTAATCGAGGCACTATCTGCTCTTCGTCCACTATATTTATCGATCTCCAGTTTGGACTCCTCAGTAAGAAACTGGAGATCTTACCTTAGACGCCTATCGCATGATGTACTGCGATGCCGGCAAGATATTATGCAGCTCTATATATAAAAGATGCTTTTGTACCCACACAAATATATATATATATATATATATATATATATATATATATATATATATACATATAAACGAGGGGGTCTTTGCCCCCCTGTGCGCTTCGCGCGCCAACCCCCTGTTTTCAATTTCGTAAAAGGTTTTTCGTAATAAATTTATTTAAAATAATGTTTTAAACTCTATTATTTTTTCACTACTATGGACACCTTAGAAATTAAACAGATTCACACAACACCTTGGAGGTACTATTATAGTGCATTGAGTTTTATAACAAAAATTTAATTTTTTTTAAATACGATTATAATTTATAAATAAAAGTTTTTACCAAACTTGAGTGTAATGAAATCAGAATAAGAATAATAAAAATAATAGAGACATATTAAATGTTAACTGTAAATTTTAAACTATATGAATTCTTATAAAGCTTAAATTTATATTTTAATAATTATAAATGTTAATTAAAAATTAACTTACCAAAAATAGTAAAGTACATATACTTAATTGTAGCATTTAGTAAAAACTTATTTAAATTTTGGATTATTTTAAACGGATCTAAATAGAACTTTATCTCCTAAAATTAATTTATTTTATAACGAAGGATCATCGCCAAAAGTTCTATATCATTAATATTTTGTACTTTTAGAGTAATAAAACTTTCTTCTTAAATAAATAATATTTTGTGTTACAAAAGTTTATCGTTCGGTAATATGTATATGTATAATAATATCGGTCTCTCCGAACCAAATGCTTTACTTTTAGAATAAAGCAGGCCTATCGTACTCTTTGTCCACTATGGTTGGTGGAATTTCCCAGAGCACGGCCTTTTAAAATAATTAAAGGCGTTTCGTCCTCGATCTCCAGCTTGGACTCCTCAGTAAGGAACTGGAGATCTTACCTTAGACGCCTGTCGCAAGATGATATGCGACGCCAGCAAGATGTTCTGCGGCTATATATATAGAAATTAGACGACGATCTCTCCAACGAGTGTAGAGAGATAGTCGTCTCCCTCTGGTGGTGGGAAAAGCCACCAGCCATAGTGGACAAAGAGTACGATAGGCCTGCTTTATTCTAAAAGTAAAGCATTTGGTTCGGAGAGACCGATATTATTATACATATACATATTACCGAACGTTAAAATTTTGTAACAAATAATTCGCGATACGGTCTAAAAATTCACGCTCTGGCTGGTGGCTTTTCCCACCACCAGAGGGAGACGACTATCTCTCTACATTCGTTGGAGAGATCGTTGTCTAATTTCTATTGTAACGGTAAACGGTTCACGCGAGACGAAAATCGTACCGATCGCGTGAGTCTACCGTTGAAGACGCGTAAAGCGCATGCGCGAGCGCGTCGGAGAGCCGGTGTGCACGATACACCGGCAGTATCGTTCGAGCCTCGAACGAACACGGTATCGAGAATCGGAGGAAGAGTAAGACTTACCCCGCGAGTGAGGTGCGCAGCAGGACGAGAACATTAGAGAGAGAGAGAGAGAGAGAGAGAGAGAGAGAGTACGAGACCGAAGGGAGCGAGACACGTGCCGTCCACCCCAGGATCATCCTCGGAGAAACGTAAGTCCTGGCCAGGCAATATCGGATTTATTACCGCCGTGCCGCAAGCGAAACCGGCGACGGGATACGCGCGGTATCGTATATTTTGTATCTTTTATAGGTTACGCGAATAGCCTTATTTGCTTTGAGCCAAGGTTCGACCTTACCTTGGCTCACCCTATTGTAACGTTTCTTTTATCCTTATTTTATATTAATAAATTAATTAACCATCTCTAATTCCGAGTTATCTTGATTAACCAGCGATTACTCCCTGTCCCCGAAGGCGAATACCGCCATGCCCCGCGGGTGTCGTGCATTGCACTTCGCACGACACATAGCTGAGTAGCCGAGTACGAGCATTGACGGAGGATAAGTGTGTACCAGGTAGGTACATACATTGTGCACAGGGAAGACGTCGTCGTGCGGAGCTTGAGGCTAGCTCGCACCACTTCAAGGACGGTACTGCCGATCGGTTAGCTGTCTGGTAAAACAGCTGATCGGTACACGGAGAATATTTCCTGTGCATTGAGGATATGCACAGGACAATTATAACCCTCCTGACGTATGAGAATAACCCTGTTACACTATATATATAGCCGCAGAACATCTTGCTGGCGTCGCATATCATCTTGCGACAGGCGTCTAAGGTAAGATCTCCAGTTCCTTACTGAGGAGTCCAAGCTGGAGATCGAGGACGAAACGCCTTTAATTATTTTAAAAGGCCGTGCTCTGGGAAATTCCACCAACCATAGAAGACAAAGAGTACGATAGGCCTGCTTTATTCTAAAAGTAAAGCATTTGGTTCGGAGAGACCGATATTATTATACATATAAATAATATTTTGTATTAATTTTAAAGAGCTATTTATATCATTTTAGTGGCATATAAATAAAAACCTGTTTCTTCCATTTCTCCCGTAATTCGTAATTTGCACCCTATTTCAAAATTTGCGTTTTAATCCATAATTATATCCAATTTATTTTTCCCTTTACTTACAGAGCCCAAACACGCGCACACACACACACACACACACACACACGCACACACACGCACGCACACACAACACATACACATGGTGTGTGATGCCACTGGTAGAGCGGCCATCTGGGTATGTGAAAACATGCACATATCCGGAAAAATGGTTGCTTCCTTCCCCAATTTTACGTGGGTGGAGGTGGCTGGTATCCGAATATACAATTGCTACCTCCCACCCAATGATAACATTGACGGATTTCTGGGATCCCTTGATGCCATCGTTACTAGTGCAAGGTCCTCCTGATTGCCAATAGTCATCGGAGTGAACTTTAATGCCTGGGCGACAGAATAGGGCGGTACGAAAACGAACACTCATGGTCGTACACTCCTCGAGGCCTTTGCGATATTGGAGTTGGAGATTGCTAACACTGGTACGACTCCCACTTTTACCAAGGCGGGGAGGTCGTTTGTAGTAGACCTAACCTTCATCGATCCCAGATTAATGAAGAGAGGGTTTACCTGAAAAGTTAATGATCACTACACATGGAGCGACTATCTAGCACTCGTGTATGAGCTCCAATCGACGATTAATAGGGCAGCAGGCCCGAACAAAAGCTTCCAATAAAAGAGATGGGTACCGCCTACCTTCGACCGAGAAATGTTCCTCTGCTCCATAGCAGAAGTCGCTGTCAAAGGAACACCAGAAGAACGAACCAAGGAACTCACGCGTGCCATAACAGCGGCTTGCGATATCTCTATGGTCGGGAAATTCTTCCCCCGTGGCCGTCCAACTATTTACTGGTGGAATTAGAATATCGCAAAATTACGCCGTGAGTGTCCGAGGACTCGTCGACTGCACCAGAGCACTCGAAACCAGCCGCGGTACCAAGAACTAACCGCGGCCTACGAGGAAAAACAGAAAGAGCTCAAGGCTGCCATTAAAGCGGCTAAACGCAAGTGCTGGCGCGAATTTTGCGAGGAAGTGGACTGCGATCCCTGGGGTAAGCCCTACAAAATGGTGATGAACAAGATCAAACCGAGGGGCGCCTCAATGCCATCGTGCCCACATTTTCTTGACAGAGCGGTGCGCCACCTATTCCCACAAGATCAGGAACAGGAAGCCGAGACAGGTTTAAAGGGGAGCGACAGTGCAGTCTCGCCGCCAGACATTAGCATAACCGAGCTGAAAATGGCTGCAAGGAGAATATCCATCCGTAAAGCTCCAGGCCCGGATGGAATACTTGGTCTGGCCATTAAGACCGCTGCGCTGAATGTGCAACAAATTTTTGCGGACACATTTAGTGCATGTTTTCAATTAGGATGCTTCCCAACAAGGTGGAAGGTACAGAGGCTGGTGCTTCTCCCAAAGGGGAGCCGATCACCGGAGAACCCTTCCTCGTACCGGCCACTCTGTTTGTTGGATATAGCTGGGAAGCTATTTGAGCTGGTCATTTGTGCCAGACTACAAGCATCCATTGCACAGGAAGGGGATCTGTCCGACAATCAGTTCGGTTTTCGGAAAGGGCGCTCAACTCTTGACGCTATATGTCGAGTTGTCGAGCTGGCCACCAATCCCATTGGTGGTACTAGGAATTCTAGGCGCATGTGTGCTATCATCGCACTGGATATCCGCAATGCCTTCAACTCGGCTCGGTGGGACAATATTATGATGTCCTTGGAACAATTAAAGGTGCCGCTCTACCTACGCAAAGTCATCTCTAGCTACCTCACAGAACGGATCCTCCTCTATGACACCGAGGATGCCGCGCACTCCTATAACATCACCGAAGGCGTGCCGGAGGGTTCGGTCTTGAGACCTCTTCTTTGGAACGTCATTTACGACGGACTGCTTAGGCAGCAGCTTCCACAGGGAGTGTCGATGGTGGCTTTTGCGGACGATGTGGCTTTGATCGTCGTCGCGGTAGTGGGTGAATGGTTGAGCACCCATGGGCTGTGTCTGGCGGTCGAAAAGACCGAGGCGGTACTTATCTCCAGAACGAAGCAAAGGAGGTACGCCACCTTTACTGTAAATGGTGTGACGGAAATCGTCACACAATCTATTCACGACGAATAGAGTATTTAAATTGTCGAATTGTAAGTCGTCGGAGCCTTTCGTATGTCAAGGCCAACCGACGACACTTGTTTATTTTTCTACAAATGTACGATTACGCGCGCAATAGTACGTAGGGATGAGAGCGCGAGTGTGTGTGTGTTCCCCACTCTCATCCCTTTTTCGAAAATTAGGCGATTGCCTAATCAGTATGTCCCGATCCGCCGCTCGAGGCGGATAAACTTAACCGGTACCGATCGCGAGAGTTTTTCTGGCTAACAAGGCGCGTGAGGCGTAAGTAAAGCCATCGGTTACCCGGACTATCCTCGTGAGTGAGCCGCGAGTGATTTGGGTGAGTGTGAATAAGGACGGGGAGTGTTGGTGTGAGTGCGGACGCGAATCGCGAGGCACTCGCCGCGGCACAGGGCCGCCTTCCTCCACCGCAGCCGACGTCGTCCTCCGTTGCCCAGGAGGACAAAAAGGGACACGGATCGGCTGGGCCATCCACGGGGCGAATCCCGGTAAGTGTAGTTTATACTACCGCGCGTTCCCCCCATTACCCCGAGTGTATGTGCGTGTGAGTACATCGGGAGTGTGTTCGGGTACGCCGGTACCCGAATAGCGGATATCAGGAAGGAGTCAACCGCAGGCGAGGATCTCGATCCGGTTGGCTCCCGATACTTCCGCCCGCGCGAAAAAAAACATTGTTGCGGCACGAGGTCTGGATGGCCATAATGTTAAATAAATTGAAATAAATGTTATTAATTTTTTTATTTTAATTAAGAGTGTTTATTTTATTCTCCCCGCTCCCGCCGACATCCTTTAATTTTTATCAATCGTGTCGAGGCAAGGAGGATCGCCCGAATCCTCCATACCGATCGTCCCAGCGAACCCATGTTCCTGGCGACAGCCCGCAGTTCGCGGATAAATAAATTAATTGTGTGCGCGGTATTGGGCAACGCGGCCCAACGATTAATTCTAATTATTAAAATTAATTAAATTAGATCGGGTGCGCGAATACCACGTTACAAATGGCGACCGTGACAGGACGTTCGGTTTCGTCCTCAACGATTTTAAATTAAAGTAAATTTGTCGGCCATATTTTCGCGCGCGAGCAGTGTCGCGGCGAAACGGAGCGGGTAAAGAGAGAGAGAGAGAGAGAGAGAGAGAGTGAGTTGTACGAGTTAGAGTGAGAGAGAGAGAGAGAGAGAGAGAGAGAGCGCGCGAGAGACGGCGTGTGAGACGCGTCTCTATATCGGAGTATTCCCCCTCTTGCTCGGGTATCCGAGGAGAGGCATACACCGGTATATCGAGAGAGAGTTCGCGCGCGACCGTGTTTAGCCGGAAGCGCCCGATCTCAGCGAGATCGGTCTCTCTCGATCGCAAGCTTGACGGGAGATCTTTGCTAGCTTGTATGGGAGCAGCAAAGTAGGGAGAGAGTAGCTTGCGCCGCGGATCGCGGGCAGCGAGAATCCCCCCCGAATAGCGCAAAGGAGAGACTTCGCGAGAGCCGATCACCATCGGCTCTCTCCGATTGCGCCCGCGAGTGGGAGTGAGAGAGAGAATCCCTAGTCGCGGGGAATCGGAGTTAGGTGCTAGGCGGGCTATACGGTGTGTGTGAGAGAGAGAGATAGCGCGATCGCCTAGCCCCTTCGCGTGTATAAGTCTTCGCAGCTGGTTTCGCCGATAGAAAACCACTGCGGCGAATTATTTTTATTTGCATTAATAAAATAAATTCGTTCCAGCGCGGAATCTATTTTATATTTATGGTGTGAGAGTGTTCAAAATAGATTCTTTCGGGAGAGGTAGTTGCCCCACCCCTCCTCCCTTTTAAAGAAAATTTTAAAAACGATTTTAATTTTCTTTTATACGGGACGCAGCTAAACAATTATTGTTGTTTTCTTTTTTAGTTCGAGAGCGAAATTTTTGTTGCTTTCTCCCCTCCCTGACATATATTATATGGTAGTTATAATTTAATAATTGTGATTATTATTTATTATTATTTATTTATATAATATATGTAAATCTTTGTGTATATAAAATATATTTTACAACTATTGTTAATTATTTAGACTTGTTGCAAGTTAAATAATTAACATTAAGTAACTTTGTGTGAATCAGCCGCAAAGTTACAATAGTTGTAATATTAATTATTTAAACTCGTGTGTGAGTAAAATAATTAAAATTATCTGTATTAGAATTGTCTCACAGTAATTACTTAATTTAATATTTTGTATTTATTAAGTATTACTGTTCACGATACTTGTATTATATTTTTGAAATTTTTTTTGTGTGAGAAAATTTTTTTTTATAACTCGTGTTAATTGTTTAGACTTGTTGCAAGTTAAACAATTAATGTTAAGTATCTTTGTGTGATTGTTCCGCAAAGATACGAGAGTTGTAAAATATAATTATTTAGACTCGAGAGTGAGTTAAATAATTGAATTTTTTTGCATGTATTTTAATGATCGGCATTTAACCTAATATTTCGTATTCGTTATTTGCTGTGAAATTTTAATATATGTTAAAAACTTTCTTTTCTCTTTTTGTGTGTTTAAATTATATCTCCACACATTTTTGCCAATTATTTAGACTTGTTTGTTAGTTAAATAATTGGTTACAATTTTTTTTTTAGTGTGTTTGAGTAAATTAATTTGGTGTATAAATTTAATTGTTTAGACTTGTTGGCAAGTTAAATAATTAAATTTTCATTTCCTTTTCGTTCAATTTATTTAAAAAAGGAAATATAAATTGTTTCAACTTGGTAGCAACATAAATTATTTATTTAGTCCTTCTTAGGATAAAATAAATATATTTCGCTGAAAAATTGTCGTTTGGGACGACAATTAGTGAAATAATTATTTTGTTGCAAACCTACCGTTGAAATAATTTAATTAAATTTGTGTTTGTTGTGTAGTGTAAATTATAAAGGAAAATTTTTTTTTTTTGTTGTCTTGGGCTTGGAAAAGCAAAATAATAAATAGTGTCTTGGTGTGTGTGAATCACAAGACACTGTATTTATTTTTATATTTATTTTAAAATTAATTATTTAGGCTCGTTAGTGAGATAAATAATTTAATTTTTTCTTTGTCTTTTCTTCCTTTATAATTTGTTGTTCTGTATTTATTAATAGATTGAAACTTTAATTATTTCATTTTCCATAACAAAATAAATTCTTTTCGCCAGTGAGGAATCTTTTGGATTATAACTGGTGAGAGAGATATTTTGGGAAATCGTTAAATTTACCATTACTGGTAAATTACCGACGATATTGAAATAATTTAAGGATTTCTTTTTGTTAATAATTAATTATTTTTGCTTGCAGAAGCAATTGTATAGAGTCTTGGTGCGTGTGAGTCACAAGACACTATTATAAACATTAATTATTTAGACTTGTGAGCAAGTTAAATAATTAATTTTAATTTGGTGCAAGTGTTAAGTGTGTGATTTGTCACAACTTTAACCAACAAAATTTAATTATTTTGTCCTTCTAAGGACGAAATAAATTCCTTTTAAAGAAAATCTTTTGGATTTTACTTAAGTGAATTAATTTTGTTGGTACACTAGTCGGTGCATTTTTACAATTTATTGTAATTAAGCCGACACCAAATTTTTTTTTACTCGTTGGGAGTAATAATTATTTTATTGTGGTGAGTCCAATAAAATAATTTCCAATTGAAAATTGGATACTTCCGAAGTATTTAAAACACTAGGGATTTCATCTGAAATCCCGGTTGAGAGTACATCTCCCGACGTAACACGTCTGCTGCTGCTGGTCAAAAAAAGAATGGCCAGCAGCTATGAAGCCCGAATGGCCCAGCTTATGCGTGAATCACGCATAGCTAGGGATATTCGTCGGGAAACGAAGAAGCTTCCGATTGAGGCAGTGTATGCCCAATTGGAGCATCTAAGTTTAAACGCAAATGGCGAAGAGGCGGAGTGCCGCGAACGCCTTTTGCGTCACCGGATAAGATGTGTAGACATTAATCTGGAAATACCATGGTTCCCTGAATACGATGAGAATGTAAGGGCAGAGCCTGCACATAAACCTCTAGTATGTCAGGAACTGTGGGAAATTAGGAAACCTCGTTCCAGGAAAGGGAGTGTGGTCCCATCAGGAACGGAAGTTTCCTGCGAGTCCGAAATGTCGGATCGCGAAAGAGTTGCTAGTGACAGAGCACCTATCCCTGAAGAAGATGGAGCTCTGTCACCAAGTGGTCTGTCCAGAAACTCGCCATTGAGTACTGCACAAAGCTCGAGGTTGGCACCAACAGGTGCTATACCTAAACGGTTTGGTGAGGTACTGGCAGCTAACATGACCACGACTGCAATCCCTTATGTTCCTGTTTCGGTGGCTGCAACCTCGTGCACAACCACTACGTCGACGGTTACGACCGTGACGACTGCTCAACTCGGAGGTTTTTATGCACCCGCACATTACCTCCCAATTGAAGAGCAGAGAAACAGCGGACATCTTGGCACTAGAGAGAGTGAAGTGCCAACACAACATTTTGACTTGGGTTCGCAGACGGAAGCCGACCGTCGTACGTCACGAGGATACACCTCTAGACAATACGACAACAGGCAACCTGAAGCTAATACAACCGAACGTCAATTTGTTGATGATAGGAATGGATATGACCTTCCTAATGACGTCAGTGTTCAATCTTACGAAAAACCGATGTTTGAACAGAGACGTCGTGAGACCTCTTCTAAGACTTGTGAAGGACAAGATAGAAGAGAGAGGCGTGAGTACACGACTCCAAACAGAAATTCACGACACCATCGTTCTGTGAGTAGAGCCTCAAGCAGCGATGAACGTCGTGAAAACTGTACGGAGAGACGTACTCATAAACGTCAGTCCAACCGTAAACTCGACGACCGAGCGCAGCCGGAAATTCCGGAGCAAGGTCACGGAGAGAGGTCGGACAGACGTAGAGAAACGCCTCGAGAGAATCGTGCGGTGGCCACTTGCGATCAGAGTACTCAGACGGATTCGTCCGATGGGTATCAGTCTGATCGCGAACCTGCTCGTAGGAGATCCGATTCTCGTAGGGCGGCTGAAGGCCGACAAGAGAATAGGAATCCCTCTACCAGTAGGCGTAGGAGTTCCCGGACGGATAATAGAGATGACCGTCGGGAAAGAGAGTCCTACGAAGCCAGGCCAAGGTATCGTGAAGACGATAACCGAACGCACGATCGGACAGGGTGCGCACGAGAGCTGCGTATCTGGAACATGTCCTTTGATGGTGAGACCAAAAAGGACGCGGAAGAGTTTCTGAACCGTTTGCACGACTTCAGAAATGACAACGAGTTCTCAGATCGCAGGATGTTCAGTGCCCTGCCCAATGTGTTCTCAAAATCAGCACTGTTCTGGTATAGAACAGTTCAGCCATCTCTTCGAGATTGGCGTGATTTTGAGATCGAGTTCTTAAATGAGTATGGCCGTATAATAAATGACGAAGATTTACTCATGGAACTTCGATCAAGAACACAAAATGAGGGAGAAAAGGCTACGACGTTCTTCAACTGTTTCAGAGCGATCGTGAATAAATTTAAATGCCCTCCCTCATTAGAACAACAGGTGAAGATGGCCTACTCGCAGATGAGGCCAGATTACCGTAGGTACATACCAGTACGACAAATCAGGAATTTCTCTGATTTGACAAGCTACGGTAAAGAGTACGAGCAGCATTTAACATGGGACACGAAATTTTCCAGTTCCAACGTTAAGCGCGAGAAGCTCGTACCAGAAGCTTTTCCGAAACAGAGTGGTGGAGCACGAGTTTCGGGTAAAGTGGCGACTGTTACCGAAAAGAGTAAGGATGAGTCTTCTCATTCGGATAAACAGTCGTCGAAGAAAACTATTAAGAAGAAGAGCAAGAAAAGTGCGAAAAACTCGCCAAACTCTTCTTCAAGCGAATACGAAGCAGCCGCTGTGTACGGTACTTCCAACGTCGCTAATAGTTTTCAGAAACGATACGTCAAATCGAATAATGGAGTGAGTGCTCACAATTTGAAATCCGTATCGTACGTGCCTGTTTCTCAACAGTCACCTGGGCAACAAAAACAGAGCTCGGGCAAAAGAGAAAGACGTGTTTTGACGAATTCTCAACTGCCCCAGCAAAATGCTTTTGTCCCACAAATGGCACAAAACCTGGTGAGGTATGTGCAACCACAGGCGCCGGCAGTAAATCCAACGAACTTGAGCACCAACTTTGTCGGCGTGTGTTTCACATGCCAAAAAGTCGGTCATAGGTCGTCGGATTGCCCGAGCCGAACATGCTACCGATGCGGAAACATTGGGCACTCCGCTGAGCAGTGCTCTACCGAATTGGTAGCAAAGGAGTGCTGCTGTGTGGAACTAGTGGCGTTACACTCCAATCATGTCCTAACTGCGTCAGGTTCCTTCAAAACGTGGGAAACCTGAACGCAGGGCACCCGAGCTGCCCCGGGCGCCATGCACTGCAGTAAGTAAACCGCATGGTTTACAAGGGCAAGAGTTTAAGGTTGGAGAACCCTCTAAACTCTTTAAGAAGTCTAGCAAATCATTTGCTGACTTCTCTAAAGTCCTTAACGGAGATCAAATTCCCTCTCAGACCGAAGTTGGAGTTGAAAGTAAGTCTGAGTGTAAGGATCCTAAACGTTCTGGGGATTCGACAGATGGAAAAGTTCTTAGAACACAACCTGTCAATCCCACCCGAGCTTTGCAAGGTAAAACAGAACAAGGAACCTTATTAGACCAACAAAAGCGTGAGGCTAAAGATTGGTCTAAGGAACTCCAAAGGCAAATATACTCTGATAGCAGAGATATTATTGGTGAAGAAAGCGTAAAGAGATCGTTATCTCAGCCGCTTAGCACCATCGGAGTGAACGACCTTGGTTGTTGCTCATCGTCACCCCGTTGTGACACACCTAGTAATGAGGACAAGAAGCCCTTGGTGGAGAAGGAAATTGTCCTCAACAACGAGCCCTTGGTGGAGAAGGTAGTTGTCGATGGTGTGCATAACATGAACCGTACAAGCTCGTTGCCGAGAAGTACAGTTCAGGGGGGGCAGATGCCGTACCAAGTACGTCTAAAATGACGCACACGGCATCGACTCCTAACGACGATAGTCAAACCGATCAAATAATTGCTGGAATCCAATCGGATAACCGGCTATTCTTTTTGGTACGACTCGGTGGAAAGGACTTTAAAGCACTTTTCGATCCTGGCGCCATGGTCTCTCTTGTACGATCAGATGTTGTCGAACAGTACAAGTTTAAATGGAGACCTGTCAAGGTTATCGTGAAAGGTGTGGCTGGACCAGCTCTTAAAGTCCTTGGCCTAATTGACATCCAATTCTGTGTAGAAGGCCTTGATGGCAATATCCAACTGAGAATTGTAGAGAATATTGAGCATTCCATCATTCTCGGTATGGATTTTCTACAACATTGGAATATGGAAGTCAAATTAGGCTATCAAATCCATCATGGAATCAAATTAGGCCAAATCGATTTACGGCTGTGACCGACCATAGTGCTCTCATATGGCTCAAAAATCTCAAGCAGCCGTCGGGTAGGTTGGCACGATGGATACTTGAAATGCAGCAATGGGACTTTGAAATAGTGCATAAGAAAGGAGCCTTGCACTATGTCCCGGACGCGCTTTCTCGTGCCGTCAACCCAGACCCCGACGAAGAAGAGATTGCCTCGTTCGAAGTAATTACAGACCCATGGTATATTGCTAGATTAAACGATGTACGCTCATGCCCTCGAAGATTTCCGGAGTGGAAAATTGAGGATGATATGCTATATCGTTTTACAAGCGGTAAAGTCCTGGACTCTGTATCAGAACGAGAGGAAGGCTGGCGTCTTGTGCTACCCTTAGAGCAGAGGAACCGAGTTCTAGTAGATTCTCATTTCCACCCAGCTATGGGTCATATGGGAATTGAAAAAACTTACGAACGCGTTGCAAGAGACTATTATTGGCCAGGTATCTACCACGATACCCACCAATTTGTCTTACGGTGTCTGATATGTCAGAACTATAAGATGTCTCAAGCAGGTCCTCAAGGCTTATGATTTAAATTGGCCGTACACTTTCCTAAGGTGCGTAAGGCATGTCTGCTAAACTGGCACCAAAGTATGACAGACCCTTTGATGTTAAAGAAGTACTATCTCCAGTAGTTCTGAGACGAGTCTGGTCGGAAACGGACCGAGGTACACATATCCGATATGAAGAGATATGTACAACCTCGGGTTGCCATGTAAAGCGGTAGGGAAAACGTATCGGCGTACGTGAGAACAGTCAGCGAAGGCTGGGCCTGGTGACTGTATGCCACGTAAATATCATACGAAGCACGAAGAATCATTGAAGCAGCCTCCAATTGAAGAAAAGAAGAGAAGCGTACAGCGCGCAGTCGTGGATAGATTGTGCCTTTCTTTCGACTCGGCCTTCCCGAGGGAAGTGGAGTCTAGGGGGGGGCTTTGTGACGGAAATCGTCACACAATCTATTCACGACGAATAGAGTATTTAAATTGTCGAATTGTAAGTCGTCGGAGCCTTTCGTATGTCAAGGCCAACCGACGACACTTGTTTATTTTTCTACAAATGTACGATTACGCGCGCAATAGTACGTAGGGATGAGTGCGCGAGTGTGTGTGTGTTCCCCACTCTCATCCCTTTTTCGAAAATTAGGCGATTGCCTAATCAGTATGTCCCGATCCGCCGCTCGAGGCGGATAAACTTAACCGGTACCGATCGCGAGAGTTTTTCTGGCTAACAAGGCGCGTGAGACGTAAGTAAAGCCATCGGTTACCCGGACTATCCTCGTGAGTGAGCCGCGAGTGATTTGGGTGAGTGTGAATAAGGACGGGGAGTGTTGGTGTGAGTGCGGACGCGAATCGCGAGGCACTCGCCGCGGCACAGGGCCGCCTTCCTCCACCGCAGCCGACGTCGTCCTCCGTTGCCCAGGAGGACAAAAAGGGACACGGATCGGCTGGGCCATCCACGGGGCGAATCCCGGTAAGTGTAGTTTATACTACCGCGCGTTCCCCCCGTTACCCCGAGTGTATGTGCGTGTGAGTACATCGGGAGTGTGTTCGGGTACGCCGGTACCCGAATAGCGGATATCAGGAAGGAGTCAACCGCAGGCGAGGATCTCGATCCGGTTGGCTCCCGATACTTCCGCCCGCGCGAAAAAAAACATTGTTGCGGCACGAGGTCTGGATGGCCATAATGTTAAATAAATTGAAATAAATGTTATTAATTTTTTTATTTTAATTAAGAGTGTTTATTTTATTCTCCCCGCTCCCGCCGACATCCTTTAATTTTTATCAATCGTGTCGAGGCAAGGAGGATCGCCCGAATCCTCCATACCGATCGTCCCAGCGAACCCATGTTCCTGGCGACAGCCCGCAGTTCGCGGATAAATAAATTAATTGTGTGCGCGGTATTGGGCAACGCGGTCCAACGATTAATTCTAATTATTAAAATTAATTAAATTAGATCGGGTGCGCGAATACCACGTTACAATGGTAAACGTGTAAGATCGGCGGACACATTGAAATATCTAGGAGTCATTTTGGATGCGCAGCTAACATTCAAGGAACACCTACTGTGTGCAGGGTCGAAACCCGCAGGAGTGGCTAGAGCTTTGTCGGGCATAATGCCCAATATCAGAGGGTCAAAGCAGCCACGTCGAGCCCTCTTAGCGACAGTGGTAAGCTCGGTAATTTTATATGGAGCCCCGATTTGGGCGGATGCCCTAAGAACTAACCTAAGCTACGGTGCATCCTGTCGGCGAGCCTGCAGAATAGCCGCACTAAGGGTGGCTCATGCTTATAGAACCGTGTCAGATATAGCCCTCTCGGTGATCGCGGGAATTCCTCCCATCGATCTTTTGGCGATAGAGAGGGCTGATACGTACAGAAAAGGTCGGCGAACCTTAGAAAACATCAGCGAAGCAGCACGTGGTAGTAGCAGTCGGTGGTCAAACAGGACTATCAAACTGTGGCAGCAGAGATGGTATTCGGCAAGCGAAGGTCGCTGGACCCACCGCGTCATCCCAGATATCGCCAAGTGAACGAGTAGGAAACACGGATTCGTCACCTTCCACCTGACCCAGGTGCTTACCAGGTGCTTATACGGGAGTGCGGAGTGCCCGACCTGCCCTGGTGTCGACGAAGACGTGGAGCACGTCTTGTCCTGGTGTCCTCGATTCGCGGAAGAAAGGGGTGTTTTCCATACCTTTTGGAAGGGGCCTTTGACACCAGTGGGTATCGGGATGTGCCTCCTTGGTTCGCAAGAAGGTTGGGATGCCGTAGTGGCCTTAGCAGCATCCATTGTGGGGCGGCTGAACCGTTTAAGAAAAGAAGAAGAACGTACAAGGGGCGACCTTAGTAGCCGCCCCACGTGCACGAAACAGTGACTTATTGCTGATCACATAAACATGGCGACGGCGGCGGCGGCGGCGAAATATTTATATATTATAGAGAGATATACAAAGAATAAGCACAGGTTACAATGTTGGACAATAGTATTCCATCTGTACTTTTATTGGAATATGTCCTCTCACCATTTACCTAGTTGAATTCATGGTCACGTTCGAGCTTAGCTTGATCGGCTTTATAGCTTTTTTAAACTTTTTGGTAAGTAACTCTCGATAGCTTTTTATCACAATAAATATCAGAATCAAATCAGAATCACCTGATGAACGCAAAAGCAGAAATAGACCATCCCGTACGCTTCTTTGACATTATAAGTGGCAGCGTAATGAATAGTTCAATTTAAAGATTTTATTCGTTCTATGAATAATAAAATTTTTTGCATAATATGACAAAGCTTTTTTGTGACAATATATTACATGAAAAATGCTAAATTTTTTAATAAATTTAAAAGAAATATTTCATAAATAAGACATTTCAAGACGTTTGACGAATTTACATCACATTTCATGCGGACCATATATAAACATTACGATCTAAAACCTAATGCCCATACCATTCAAAATATATGCAGTTAATGTTTAATAATTATTTGAAAATTTAAAAAATGTCTTTAAATTGATCAAGGAACACTCTTAAATTTATTCCGATTTATTGAAAAGGAATTTTATTTTTAGAAAATCACAAAATCCAAATTTTTAAAAAAAAACCAAAAAATTTGACAAAATTTGAGAGTCCTTGATCAATTTTAAGACACTTTTGTTATTAACCAATTTTTATTTACGTCTTCAGTTTTCGAGAAAAAAATTATTAAAGAAAACATTGCATTTTTCTTATGTTTATGCATTTTTGCCGCCATTTTGGCAAAAAAGCGATTATGTAAAAATTTCCTACAGAATTTCAACTAATTTGTGCAGTGTTTGTTGATTAAAACTTCATAACTTCAAATTTTTTATATCTAAAAAAAATCATAAACTTTGAAAATGAGAATTTTTTTATTTCAAGAAGCCAACGTATTGTTTTTTGTAAACAAAATTGGCAAATTCTAAGCCCGGATTCTGATTCAGTATACCCAAAACCATCAAGAACAATACTTTAGACCCCGTTACTACTTCGTTGAGTACCTAAAATTTAGCTACGAAAAGTTAGCCTAACATCCATCGTTTTAGTCGTTAAGTTGGAGATGGATTTTTCATAATTAGCAACTCCAATAATCCCTCTGTTTTGGGATACTTTACCAAGTATGTATAAATTACAGTCTATATATAATCTAAACTATCTGATTGCTTATTATGTAATTATAAAATATATTTGTCTGTATTATCTGATTCATCTCCACTAGCAGCTGATTCAAAATAAGTCATCTCCAACTCATATTCTAGATCTACTTGGATAGTATTGTTTAATGTTGATGTGCTTTCATTAGAAGTATTTTTGTCATCTATACAATCAAGATTATGTGCAGCTTTTATTGGTTGTGTATCATTACTATCAGGAGATTAACTATAATTCTTCTTAGTAATGACGATCAATTTTTTAAGCGAATTAACAATCGGTTTAAATGTGTCACCTATTGTTGAAAATTTTTTTGATTGAATTTCAATAAATTATACTTTTGTTTGACAGCATTTTGAGCTTTCATAAGCTGTATCTTTTTTACGTTGAATATTAGTTGAAAGGGTGTTGACTGTTAGATACTAAAAGGTAAACTACTTGCTGGTTTCTCAGTATGCTATATTTATAGCAAACTGTCAAACACTTTTCGATATCTACTAGCATCGATTACGTTGTCCTTATTAATCATCAAGAATCAATATTGGTCAGCTTTCCAATATTTTGAAAACATAGATTTTTAAATTGTTGAAACGTTTATCTGTATTAACATGATAGTCATATAATTTTTTTAAATTTACATCATTTTGACGAAAGATTACCAATAGATTAACATTATTTCTCACAAGATGCTTTGGAATCTTAGCATACGATTGGTAATAATAGAAGCAATCAACATTCATTTTACAAGCTACATCATCAAATATCCTTATTGAATTCGGACGTACATCATTTGGAGCTACCAATTTTTTATGCATATTGAATGGAAAGTATTTAATTGCATCTAGTGGCTTCAGTACTTCTTGCAAGAATTTTAGTTTGCTAAAGTTAAAGTTTGCTAAATATGCTAAAGTTTCAAAAATTCCGTATTTTAGAAGTGCATTTATATGTGATGGATTACCAAATGGGGGACCACAAAAAATGAGGCAGCAAGAAAGGTCCAGGTACACATTGGGTAGCTTGTCGTAAGCTAGATAACAATGTGGTTTACTTTGACAGATCCACGAGTTGTTGTATGCACCATGTACTAGCTGTACGAGATACCAAAACTATAATACATACAAATGTGGTCACTTATAATTAGAATTTTTATGCAACAAATTATAAAAGGTATATAAGGAGTGGACTGTTGAAATTGCAGTCATAACGATTCAACCAGTTATGGAGAGTTCATTTACTCTAAGACTTTCGGGTATTGAGGACAATTATCTTCTTGAAACTCTAGCTCCCAAAGGAAATTTAATAACATTAAAATCAAATAATAATACTTTACGTAGCGAAATAAAGTGTAGCCATTCTATTGACTTTCAATCAAAAGACTCTATAGAACAGTTATTAGGTTTTACTGAACGAGTTTTCGTAGAAAAGATCACTCACAGTTCTGGTTCATCAATAACTATTTTTAAAGTTAACTGTCTACTATTCTGATGTGTACATAAATGGGAAACGAGCGCACACGATACACGAATTTTTTCCTGCAGTCCCGCCAGGATATAAAATAATAAGTGCCATCGCACGTCATTTTGCTTCTAATCGTTGTGAAGAGCATTGATCATTTACACATACGCATAGTCGACAAAAACGGAAATTCGGTTATTTTTCGAAAAAAGTAATTAGTATCAGATTACACATAAAACAATCAATATGGGTATTGTTTACAATGCTAAAGTTGGTAAGCGGTATAAAAGCCCGGTAACCTCCCTTAGGACGTTAGAGCACTTTTCCATGCTACCGGGCGCGTTCACAGGTTGCGGATCGTGGAACGACCAGACAGACTAGTAGAGGTAGGAGACTATATCCAATCTTTCTAGTTAGTCGCTAATACACCGAATACGCGGCCGCGGTTAATGAAATAATCGAAGTGTAGCCAATAGTGGTAGGCTATGTTTCTTACAACCACACATACGCAACACAAACACACCCAACTAACCTGATCGAGTCCCTGTGTGTCAGGACACCTTATAAACGGGTCCTTTTTTCAAGCGGGTTATGAATGAAAGGCTTCTCTATAAACGAGATCAACTTGTATGAATGCGGAGACTCCTATAAACGGGCGGGCTTCAAGCGTGTCGTGGCCACACTATGTTTTCGATAGAGGGAAGCGGGCACAAAGAAGAGGGTTCCAGTTGGGTGGCAGAGAGTTCAAGAGAGGGTTCTTTTGTTACCGTGTGCTTCCTCACTCTGGAGGGTGCTGCTGTTAACACCAGTTACGCAGTCCTGGGCCGCCATTAGTTCTTGGGCCCGAGGCCAGCCTAGCCAGCATGGGAGGTTGTCCTTTACAGTGTTTATGTTGGAAAGAGTGAAATCTCGCTTCCCGTAGTAATGCCGACAGGCGATTGGGTGGGACCTTGCTGCTGGTCGCGGAGGAGGAACAGTCGATGCAACCGGACTGTAGAGGAGCTCGTTTACCGAGAGAACTCAGGGCGCAACATCGTCGCTATTGCCTGGTAATTTTTCTGACCACTACAAATATTCTTCACACACAATTGGGTTAAGGGGAGAAAACTTAAAAGACACAATGAAAAGTACAAAAATACATGCAAGTATAAGAGTGTTGCCTGTGCTTACCGACTCAGGAGAGTTAAGGGGGCTTCACAGCTCACCCATCACGCCGGTGGGTAACCTGGCTGGCGTGGCGAAAACCACGACAGAAAATAATTCCGATCGACCTACTCGCGATGGAACGAAAGCGCATATACGATCGAAGCGCAGATACAGCATAGGCCGACGCTGCGACAGACGAAAACTATGGAACTCTGGTAAACCCAGTGGATGAATACACAACAGGCGCGATGGTAGACTCATCCCTGCGGTTACTCCGTAGAAGGAGAGAAAGCACGGTGACGTAGACATCTAACTCACCCAATTTCTCTCTGGACACGGATACATCCGCGGCTATCTACACAAGATGGGCAGACTTGCTTCACCTGAATGCAAGTACTGCGGATGGGTCTACGATGACGCTGATCATACGTTCTTCACCTGCGGGCGATGGGTAGATCAACGTAAACGACTTGAAACGGAGATAGGAGCGATCACGCCGGAAAACGTGACGATACTTATGACGACGAACGCGGACAACTGATGCCTGATCGCAAGTTATGTTACGAATGTGTTGCGGAGCAAAAAAGCAGATGTATGTCTGATAGATTGAGCGAATGTGATTCGAGAATGAAAGAGTAAAAGAATGAATGTGGTTTTTGGACACACAAGGATAGCCGCCCAGCCTAAAGTAATGTGAATAACAGTTCCTGGCTGGCGTCGGTGCGAACAGATATATGTGGGTTTAGTGGGTAATAGTAGTTTGCTCCTACTGAATCCCACACTCGGTGGACTGTCTTGCTCGAGGGGGTGGATGGTTTACCGGTTGTGCATAAAATGTCATTACCACAAACTCCAAAAAAAAACAGTATAAAAGCATTACTGACTACCGACCACTCATCAGTCTGAATAGAGCTTCCAAAACACTAAGCTTTTTGTAGTCGGGAGTTATAAGAGTACCCACTGCTTTCAGCTACACTCAATATCTATCAACTTTTACTATATAATATTATATGTAACATTGGTTGATAATTATATCTATAATTTATCTTTTTGAGTTAAAAATTATA
Organism: Theocolax elegans; assembly: GCA_026168455.1. Lineage (NCBI taxonomy): Eukaryota > Metazoa > Arthropoda > Insecta > Hymenoptera > Cerocephalidae > Theocolax > Theocolax elegans. The sequence goes on along the minus strand of CM047427.1, from coordinate 36,578,201 downwards.
ATCTGAAGGTCGATGTCACATAAACTACATGTTAATATTCAACTTGAAAAAAGTGGAAGTACGCCCCAATTGATTTTTTTATACAAAAGTCTAAAAAAAACTTAAAGCAATACCGTTTAAATGGTCTGTAGCTTATTCATGGCCTTCAATTCTGTAAAGAGTTATGATAATTTGAAGAAAAACAAAAAATTTTCAGATATTGACGTTTTTTCAACTCCTTGATATAATTACATGTAAACTTAGCAATATGGGTTTATGACGCTCATGACAGAGAGGAAAGATACGTACTTTAGAACGTGCGAGAGCGAGGTTCGGATTATGACGCCAGGGCTCCATAACCCGCCCACCCCCAACCAGTGGTGGGAAGGAGACAGAAGATATAAATTTATTATGTCGGGCGTCATAAACCCCTATTGGGAAGTTTATATATATATATGGGTGGTTCTCTGTGACATCGAAGATGAAAGAAATGAATATTGCTATAACTGTGGGAATATGTTTTAGAGGTGTCCAGTAGTTATCCTGAATATTTTCAGATTTTTTCGAGGCCATTATTTTAAGTTACAGAGAGTCAAAGTTGACATTTTAGCACTTTTTTGCATTATATGCCCATTTTCATGAATTTGTAGCTCCCAGGGGATGCATTTTTCACTAGAAACATAAATATGACTTTTTTTGTAAAATTTTCTGAATTTTTCATTAAAAATACTTTTAAAGTATGCTGTCACACTCATGTAAGCCATTTAAACCTTAAATAGTGAAAATCAGCAATTCTGCTCCGAACTCTGAAAACCTAATGCTGTGTAAAAGATGTCTTTTTATAGTCAGAAACTGCCTATAAATTTCCAAAGTGGGTCTAAATCATTAAGATCACTTATGGTCAAAATATCTGGGAAAAGTGCCCGAAATATTAAGAGAAATGTATATTTGTTGCATTATAACGATGAATCTATTAGCATGATCATTGCAAAAAAATTTATACACTTACCTTGGAGTGATAGAAAAGTATCTTCACTTGTTTCAGTATCCATCTAATTCCCTGTAAGCTGCTAAAAATACAATTATTATTATATATTTATAAAACATTAATTTTTAAACATTTATAATGCTGGATTTTTAGTTTTTGATTCTTGTAGAATATAAAAATGGAATATTTTGAGGTGTGATATAATTCTGTAAACGATTAATTTTAATTCATATCACTTCACAACAAAATCGGGCGGGCGAGTTAGTGTGATAAAACTGATGAGAGAGTTCGCTTGACTCTAGCTCCCTCTTACGCCTACGTTTGAATCTCTGGCAACAGTTCTTAGCTCTGTGACTGTTCGTTCACAGGCTGGAAAGTCCGATCTCTTTTTTTATTCCATACATCTCCCTACCGCACCACAGCTGACAAGAGTCTCTGCTGCCCAGGAGACCACCGAAACCGAATAAATAATACCGAATAATAATAAAACTGAGTAATAATTGATATTATCGTAACCGGCCCCCCTCCCACGAACAGCGGATATCGGGGCGAAGTCAACCGTAGGTGAGTACTTTAATACGGTTGACTCTCGATATTTCCGCCCGCGCATGCGAATTGATTGAATCACGTGTGTTTATTAAGTTCTCCCCGCACCCGCCGACGTATTAAGTATTTAATTTAGATCGCGTTGAGGCAAGGAGGATTGCGCGAATCCTTCACACCGTACGTTCCAGCGAACGTGTTCCTGACAACATTTTCCAGCATCTTCGCACGAAATAAATTAATTGTGCACGCGATATTGGGCATTGTGGCCCAACTGTTAACTAATAATTATTGAAATTAATTATTATTTTAAAAATCACCGGGTACGCGAATACCAAGTCACAAATGGCGACCGTGGCAGGATGTATGGTTTCGTCCTCACCGATTTTAAATTAGAAAAAATTAGTCGTGAATCTTTTCGCGCACGAGCGCTGTCGTAGCGAAAATCGTGAGCAGGTTGAGGGTGAGAGAGAGAGAGAGAGAGAGAGAGAGAGAGAGAGAGAGAGAGAGATTTTGGGTTAAAGTGAGAGAGAGCTTGGGGTCGATCAAAACAAGAATATTGGGTTCATGCAGACCTTCGTATTTCGTTGCTTGGCGGAGATAACATTGCAAACAAGGAATAAGGTTTTTTCCTTGTAAGCACCTGGTATGTTTAAAGTCCAATGAAGTATAAACGCCTGGACTTCACAGGTAACCAATTTGATTTTTGGTAATAAGGTTGAACTCTGGCGTCTCTTTTTAACCTAAAAATATACCTCACACAAGTGTTAAGCAGACGTTGTAACTTTAAATTCCAATATTCTGGGAGGTCATTACGTACCACACAAACGTAATCAAAGTAAGGAAGAATAAGTGACGTTGCCAATTTCTTTCTCATTGCAAAAGAAAAAAAGTTACCTCTATTACGTAGTTTACGCAAAACTCCATGAACTTGAGATACAATGCGTCCAACATGAGAGTTCCACTGTAATTTTTTTTATTTTAGAATGTACACCCTTCATGGTCATGATAAAATCAAAAATAACGATTTTTAAGGGTTAAACCCAGGTTGTAAATAAAACTAACAAGCAATTTCGATGTTAAAAGTTGTACGACGTTTCAAATTCAATATATCTACATTACCAATTATAAGCAACAAACTCAGTAACATTATACAATTAGGAAAGGATAAATTAAATGAAATGGATAAATGTGTCATATGTCGGCGAAAGAAAGAGAGCATTTGAAGAACGCATTTCTGCACATAGTAAGTCACGTATTGCCACGTTTTGCAGACCTCTTCAAGTACTATTTATTGAACAAAAAAACATAAATATATATACAAAAAAAACTTTTTAAATAACAACAGTTCACAAAAAAACACTATATATAACAAAACAATATTTACCACATAATTGTCAAACAATTAGCACTGATCTTCCATTACTCGTAGATGAGTAGAGTCAAGTGAAATTTCAAAAATTGTTATTGTTATATCGTCGCCTCTTACGAAGACTAGCACGCATTTTACGTCTTCCGCGAAAAGTAGTATGTTATCAGTTTCTTTATGGAAGAACAGCACGTTTAGGGTTTTTACCGCAAAGACTAACACGTCTATGGTTTGCTCCGCGAAAACTAGCATGTATGACCTTTTCTCCGCGAAAACTAGCATGTTTGCTCTCCGCGAAGACTAGCACGTTTTCTCCCCGCGAAGACTAGCACGTTTTCTTCCCAAGTATTTTCAAATTCTAATGAATGCTTTAGATAACATTGGGAATTAAATAAAAATTAAAACATGAAAATTGATCAAGCTTAAATTTTACATTATATTAAAGTTATCTTTTCGAGCGATTTTGTAAAAACTCCCCTATTCTTGCGAAAAATACTTAAAACATATATATTTTATGATAAATATGTGTAACATAAGTTAATGCATCATATTACTGACAAAAAAATTATTATTATAATTACTAAGTGATATAAAAAAAAAAACCGATATATTATAATGTCCGTCCGTCCGTCCGTCCGTCCGTCCATCCGTCCGTCCGACAAACATTATCTTGGCGTGAGAGAGACAGTGAGAGGAAGAGATAGGCGGACAGATAGAGAGAGAGAGAGAGAGAGAGAGAATGAGATAGAGAGAGAGAGAGAGAGAGAAAGAATGAAAGATAGAGAGAAAGAGAGAGAGAATAAGAGAGAGAGAGAGAGAGAGAGAATGAAAGATAGAGAGAAAGAGAGAGAGAATAAGAGAGAGAGAGAGAGAGAGAGAGAATGAAAGATAGAGAGAAAGAGAGAGAGAATAAGAGCGAGAGAGAGAGAGAGAGAGAATGAAAGATAGAGAGAAAGAGAGAGAGAATAAGAGAGAGAGAATATCTCTCTCACTCTCTCTCTCTCTCTCTCTCCATCAATCATTCTCTCTCTATCTCTCCTTCCATCTATCATTCTCTCTCTCTATCTCTCCATCTCTTTCTCTCTATCTTTCACTCTCTCTCTCTCTTATTCTCTCTCTCTTTCTCTCTATCTTTCATTCTCTCTCTCTTATTCTCTCTCTCTTTCTCTCTATCTTTCATTCTCTCTCTCTTATTCTCTTTCTCTTTCTCTCTATCTTTCATTCTCTGTCTCTCTTATTCTCTTTCTCTTTCTCTCTATCTTTCATTCTCTCTCTATTATTCTCTTTCTCTTTCTCTCTATCTTTCATTCACTCTCTCTTATTCTCTTTCTCTTTCTCTCTATCTTTCATTCTCTCTCTCTCTTATTCTCTTTCTCTTTCTCTCTATCTTTCATTCTCTCTCTCTTATTCTCTTTCTCTTTCTCTCTATCTTTCATTCTCTCTCTCTTATTCTTTTTCTCTTTCTCTCTATCTTTCATTCACTCTCTCTTATTCTCTCTCTCTTTCTCTCTATCTTTCATTCTCTCTCCCTCTCTCTCTCTCCCTCTCTCTCTCTCTCCATCTATCATTCTCTCTCTATATCTCTTTCCATCTATCATTCTCTTTCTCTATCTCTCTTACTCTCTATCTTATTCTTTCTCACACTCTCTTTATCTCTCATTCTCTCTCTTTATCTACCTCATTCTCTCTCTTTATCTACCTCATTCTCTCTCTCACTCTATCTCTTTATCTCTCATTCTCTCTCTTTATCTATCTCATTCTCCCTCTCACTCTATCTCTTTATCTCTCATTCTCTCTCTTTATCTTACTCGCTCCCACTCTCGCACTCTATCACTCTCTCTCTCATTCTCGCTCTCGCTCTCTATCTCCCATTCACTCTTTATTATTCTCTCTCTCTTTCTCTCTATCTTTCATTCACTCTGTCTTATTCTCTCTCTTTCTCTCTATCTTTTATTCACTATCTCTTATGCTCTCTCTTTCTCTCTATCATTCATTCACTCTCTCTTATTCTCTCTCTTTCTCTCTATATATCATTCTCTCTCTTATTTTCTCTATCTCTTTGTCGCTATCTTTCATTCTATCTCTCTTATTCTCTCTCTTTCATTCTCTCTTTCTTATTTTCTCTCTCTTTCTCTCTATCTTTCATTCTCTCTCTCTCTCTCTCTATCTTTCATTCTCTCCCGCACTTTATCTTTCATTCTCTCTTATTCTCTCTCTCTTTCTCACTATCTTTCATTCTCTCTCTTTCTCTCTCCCTCACGCTATCTCTTATTCTCTCTCTCTCTCTCTATCTGTCTCTCTATCTCTTCCTCTCACTGTCTCTCTCGCTCTGTCTCATTCTCTTATTCTCCGTCCGTCCGTCCGTCCGAAAAACATCATCTTGGCGTCAGAGAGAATTAGTCAGAGCGAGAGAGACAGTGACAGGTAGAGATAGGAAAACAGATAGAGAGAGAGAGAATGAGAGATTGATTGATTGATTGAACACTTTATTGGGTACTTTGGGGAAAAACCCCGTATACACTGGAGATGAAAATCGCAAGTACAAAATATAAATTAAAATAAAAGTAGTTAAAAATATAAATATGAATATGTCGCATAAGAGAATAAAAGCAATAAAAACAAAATAACAAAATAACAATAAATAAATAATTTAACTCGCAAATACAACGTTTAACATAACAATAATAAAAATAGAATAAAACAGTGTAATAAAAAAGTAGCATAAAACCGAAAAATCAAAGCGCATATAGTGTCCATATACATACTGGCGATTGTTCGAAGAAACATTAAAATAAATAAGATAGACGGAGACGCCGACGCAATACATAAATAAATAAAACAGGAAAATGACTAGAATGAAGAATACATAACATTTTATAAGTCGGGCAAGGGAGGGCACACTATACCCTCAGTTGAAATTCTCAAATCCCAGGCTTGTCGGTCAAGCTCAGTGAGGTAGGAAAGAAGGGAAGATTTAAAGGGAGTGAAGAGGAGCGGATCGAAATTAGTGAAGGGTAGATGATTAATGAGACGGGAGGCAGTGATTAGAAAGGAGTTATTAAGGGCTTCTGTTCTGGGAGGGAGATAGAAAAGAGACAAGGGAGAGTGGCGAGAGGATGAGCAGGATAAGAATGATGAATCACGTGCGATGAAATGACGTGCAATGTATGACGGGGAATTGTGGGAAATGATATTATATGCACTACAGCCAATGAAAAGGGATCTCCTGAGCTCAACCGACAGCCAACCCAGTTTGAGACGGTACGGCGTCACGTGCTCACGCCAGGGTATGTTCCCCCACACTAAGCGAACACAAGCGTTTAAGAGTCGCTGGAGTCGTAGATTCCTGGTCGCATCTAAGTCATGAAGAGAGAGAGAGAGAGAGGGAGAGAGAGAAAGAGAGAGAGAGAATAAGAGAGAGAGAATGAAATGAAGATAGAGATTGAAAGATAGAGAGAAAGAGAGAGAGGCAGAATAAGAGAGAGAATGAATGATAGAGAGAAAGAGAGAGAATAAGAGAGAGTGAATGAAAGATAGAGAGAACGAAAGAGAGAAGAAAGAGTGAATGGGGACAGAGAGCGAGAGCGAGAATGAGAGATAGAGAGAGTGAGTTATAGAGTGCGAGAGAGAGAGAGAGAGAGTGAGTGATAGAGTGCGAGATAGAGAGGGAGTGCGAGAGTGAGAGTGAGTAATAATGAGGGAGTGTGAGAGGGAGAGAGTAAGGAAGAATGAGGAAGTGTGAGGGAGAGAGAGGGAGAGTGAGGGAGAGAGAGGGAGAGTTAGGGAGACAGAGAGAGAGTGAGGGAGAGAGATAGAGAATGTGTAAGAGATTGAGATGGAGAGAATGATATAGATAAAGAGAGAGAATGAGAGATAGAGATTGATTGATTGATAACATTTATTATGTATGGTGGGGTAAAACCCCGTATACACAAAAGAATATTCGACGCAATAGTATACAATAGTAATAAAAACAAAATAATAACAATAGTTATATACAACTAAAACTAAATAACAAAGTAAAATAAAACAAGGTAAATAAACAAAATACAAATAAAATACGCAGTAATAGAATAACATCAAGAATAAAACAGCGGGATCAATCCCAAGCGCCAAAAATAAACAAAGATAAAAGCAAGGATACAATTTAAATAAATTAAAATTAAAATTAAAAAGGAATTACACGTAGCATATCTAATACTAAAGTTTGTACCCGGTCGGCGAAACCCAGAAAAAAGAAAAAAAATAATATAAAGACAGGATAAAATAAAATGAAATTAGATAAAATTAAATAAATAAGCTTCTAAAAAACCGGTACTGGAGGGCAAATTATTCCCTCCAGGAAGGAGAGGTTGAGAGAGTGAGAGAATGAGAGAGAGAATGGGAGATAGAAAGAGATAGAGATTGATTGATTGATGTATTTATTGGGCCAATTATGGGGTAGAAATTCCATAGGCACTTAAGCGTTTTAAAACATTTTTAAAACTAGATAATAATATAAAATTGCATAACAAAAATATAAAATAAAAACCATGACAGAGTAAAGAATTAAAATAACAAAATAAAATATATGTAGAATTGATTAATAGATTAATAAATTAAAACTTAAAAATAAATAACAAAATAGTTAAATAACAAAATAGTTAGCGTTCGCACATCAACCGCAATATAAAATAAAAAAGAATATATATAATGAATACAATGAATAAATAAATAAATAGTAACAAAAATGACGTATAATGACGCAATGAAATACAGAAGAAATGACAGATGAAATAACACAGCAATGCTGATTAAACTTAAACTTATATATCCAGGTGATAGAGAGAATTAGAGGTAGAGAGAGAGAGAGAGAGAGAGAGGGAGAATGAGAGATCGATTGATAACTATATTTATTTGCGCCAAAGTTGATACAACCGGATGGCTCTAATCATATAAAATAGAACATATAAAATAAATTAGACAACTAAAGAAGAATTAATATAACCGATAATACATATATAAAATAATAATTCACGGTAAATTAAAATTAATATAATCTACGTCGCAAGCATTGGACATAAAATCGGATAAGTCGCTATCCATCCTAATGGAGAAATTTTTATAATACATTTTAAAAATATTTACATTAGAGCACTCTCTTATTCTAGATATGATATTATCCCACGTTTCCATTGCTAAATAAATAAACGAAGATTTACACGCAAGATTCTTAACATTAGGTAGGTTAAAAACAGTATTTACTCGTTTGGATCTACGCAATTCAATGCCAACAAAAGCCAGTTTATCGAATAAATATTGAGCTGTTTGGGTGGCCAACAATTTATACATAAAAGACCAAGGAAATATTTCCGTTGAACATTTAATGGAAGCCAGTTTAGCTGATCATAGAAAGGTTGCAATGCTACCTCACGTTTTAGATGAAAAATAAATCTAACAACGGTATTACACATGCGTTAAACTTTAATATTAAGATAAGATGGAAGATTTAAAAATACGAGACAAGCATAGTCAAAGTGAGGAATAATTAAAGCATTAGTCAGCAAAATTCGAGCATACACAAGGAGACAACTGCCTTTGTAACGTAAAGAGAGAGAGAGAGAGAGAGAGAGAGAGAGAGAGAGAGAGAGAGAGAGAGAGAGTGAGAGAGAATGTGAGAGATAGAATCAAAGAACGAGAGGTACAGAGCGAGAGAGAGAATGAGGGAGAGAGAATGAGAGAGGGAGAGTGAGAGAGAGAGAATGAGAGAGAGTATGAGAGATAGAGACAGAGAACGAGAGGTACAGAGCGAGAGAGAGAATGAAGGAGAGAAAATGAGAGAGAGAGAGAGTGAGAGAGAGAGAATGAGAGAGAGTATGAGAGATAGAGACAGAGAACGAGAGGTACAGAGCGAGTAAGAATGAGGGAGAGTGAAGGAGTGCGAGAGTGAGAATGAGTAAGAATGAGAGTCTGTGTGAGGGAGAGAGAGAGAATGAGAGATTGAGAGAATGAGAGATAGGGAGAATGAGAGATGGAGAGAATGAGAGATGGAGAGAATGATAGATGGAGAGAATGAGAGATGGAGAGAATGAGAGATGGAGAGAATGAGAGATGGAGAGAATGAGAGAAAGAGAGAGAATGAGAGATAGAGAGAATGAGAGATGGAGAGAATGAGAGATGGAGAGAATGAGAGATGGAGAGAATGAGAGATGGAGAGAATGAGTGATGGAGAGAATGAGAGATAGAGAGAATGAGAGATAGAGAGAATGAGAGATAGAGAGAATGAGAGATAGAGAGAATGAGAGATAGAGAGAAAGCGAAAGTTAGAGTAATAGAGTGCGAGAGTAAAAGCTAGGTCCCGGTTCAAATCCGGGCTGAAGCTGTTTTCATTGAAATTTCGAAAATGTCTGAAGAGTTGAATTTTATTTTTCATACAAGAAATTATAAGAATATTGCATTTTTCAAGGTTTTCTCGGTGACATGTTGTTATAGTAACTTGAAGCTTTGTAAAATGATAGATAATTACATAACGGAGGGCAACTAACTCCTGTTTTTGCGTAAATTTGTTTTTATTAATTGTTATAAGTAAATTAGTTGTTTTTTCGTCTGCTATTTTCTGGTGCGAAATTTGTATTTGTAATTGAGTATGATACCCACTTAAACAAGTTATCAATCGACATAAGAAGGTTTAAAACGTGTAATGAACGAAACATTGCTGAAATGAGTTTTTGGTATGACATCTTACCTGGGATATGATCTGAGATCTCCAGTGAGATTTTTTAATGGGGATATATATATATATATATATATATATATATATATATATATATATAAAAGTAAACAATATATCAAAAATTGTAAAAACAAATCGTTATTTCTATTTGAACTTCTAATATTTGTCATCCTAGTACATGTGATATTTTAAATTCTAATTGGAATGTTATAATTAATAATTTATTAATATGAATCGATCTATTAAGAATTATATAAAGTTTATCAGGTATATATTAATGTATATAATAATATTAGAATTAATTATTGGGAGTAACAAAAATTGTTAATGATATAAATAGTAAAAATGATCATTCTTCTATTAATTATTACGGATTTATCCCAACAAATTATATAATTGTAATATTTATTTAATTACTAGTACTATAAATTATTTTACTAAATAGTTTTTAAAAAGTTATTTAGAATATTACATTACATGTAATTTGATGGTAAAGAATTATTATGTTAACAATACTATTTAACTGCGAGCGAAGCTTGATCAATTGAAATAAACACCTATTAAATAAAAACCTTATTTAATAACACTTTTTTTATTCAAAATCATGTGGTCATTAATTAATAAAAAGAAATAGCGAGATGTGCTAGTTTTCGCGGAAAATTGAAACGTGTTACTTTTCGTCCAAGAAAATTAAATGTGTTAGTTTTCGCGAGCAAGCGAGTTGTGCTAGTCTTCGCGGAAAAATATCAAACATGCTAGTTTTCCAAATAGAAACGTTAAACGTGCTAGTCTTCGTGGAGTATGTTCATAGTTGCTAGTTTTCGCGGAAGAAATAGTTGTGCTAGTTTTCGTAAGAGGCGTCGATATATAACGTGTACAAGAAATTGACATACGTACAAGATTCGCAAAAGTACAAGGATGTGCTCGGTCTTAAGATTTTACAAGTTCTAAGAATAATTTTCAACGGTTACACGATGTTGTTGTACATTCTACTCAACATACCAGTATCCCCAATAGACAGAGTTGCACAGACAAAACTTCGTTAAAACTTGCTACACAATTTTTGAAAACAACTTGTGTTAAACTTGCTATCAAGACATTACATAATAGTGACGTGTACCTAAATTTTATGTAAAATTGTTAAAAAAAGTTGCAACAAATAATTGCTATAAATTTGCTAACGAATAAGGACGCAGATTTAGATTAATTTGTTATTTAACTCTGCTGCACGAGTTGATATAATTTTGGTATATATTTGCTAAGAAATATATCATAATCTGAGAAATTCTTTTTCAGCAAATTGGTAGCAAAATTAAATCAGTAAATGCTTACATAGTGCAGTATATTGCAACAAGATTTGATGATAATTTGTTGCTATTTTGCAATCATGAAGATAATAATTTCAATGTATTTTTTATTCAAGAAAATCTGTGTTTTTGTGAAGTATTTCAAGTTTTGTTACTTTTTTTGCAATTTTAAGAGTCTAACACATTTACTAGTTGTGGCGATGCGACGTGCGATCTAGTTGCACAAAAATAATATAAGTATTTGCTATTATATTTACTTAAAATATTATTTCAACAAAATAAAAGCACATTTATAGCAATACTTTCTATTTAAAAAGTAATAATTTTATGCAACAATTGACTTTAATTTTATATAAATTTGCTGTCACTATTTTCATGTAAATGATTTGAAGCAAATTTATAATAAATAAGGACTTACATTGACGCAAATTTTGGATAAACAGGTACACATTTTTTTGCAAAGTTGCTGTCAATTTGCAATCATATGTCTATTGGGGATCTTCTTTCTTATTAATAGTATTTTTAGTACTTTTGATATGAAGCATTTCAGAAAGCAAACGTTTTTTATAGCAGTTTCTATATCCAAAACTTTAACATTTTCAAAATCGAATTCATGATTTTTATTCTTGATCTTGTGTAAATTCAACAGTTGCCGGATTACGTGACCTCCTATGTGCAGAAATGCGTTCTTCAAATGCTCTCTTTCTTTCGCCGACATATGACACATATATCCATTTCATTTAATTTATCCTTTCCTAATTGTATAATGTTACTGAGTTTGTTGCTTATAATTGGTAATGTAGATATATTGAATTTGAAACGTCATACAACTCTTAACATCAAAATTGGTTGTTAATTTCATTTACAACCTAATTTTAACTCATAAAAATCGTTACTTTTGATTTTATCATGAACATGAAGGGTGTACATTCTAAAATAAATACCGGTCTTCCATTGAAACACGTCCAGCCTCAAAGGAGAGGAAACTTTTTTAAAATGATAACTAAGTCATACGGACGAAGGACTGCTCAATTTATGAGAGATTAGACAACACTGCGACAACAATTGGCAGAGAATAATTCAAAACGGCTTTTTTTTACTCGATTGCAGATACAAAGACATTATTCCTACCCACATTGTTAATGCAAGTGAACGGTTACTTAATATTCAATTTTATAGTAAATTCTCTAAGTCTTTCGTCAGGAAACATATTAATAAACAATGTTGGCGTTTTTTAAACTATGAAATTAAGGATATACATATTCATATTAATTATTTGCAAAAAGAACTTCATAAGTTAAAACTTAATATAGTAAAATCGAATACTGATTTACATACTATTAATAACTTTTTTGTATTTACTGAAAAGAAAATCTTTAAGAATTTTAATCAACTCGAATATAAACATAGTCAAAAATTAAGAAATTTAATATCCAAACACAAAAGAAATAAAAATCATAATATACAGGAGAATAGTTATTGGATAAAATATCTGACTTTAATTGCACTGCCGAAAGAAGTAGTTGAAGTAACGTCGTTAGGGCCAAAATTCAACGATAATAAAAATTTTACGAAAAAAGACATTGTTCTTACTGTTAAAAATATTGAAACTAATTTTGAAAATTTTGAAATCAACAACGAAGTAAAAAATGAAATTCGACATATAACAATTAAGAATATAAAAAGTGAAATTAATTCAACAAAACACGTGACTAGTAATGAAAAATCGTTTGCAAAAAATGTCAGAATCACACAAGATTTTCTAAAAGAAAACTCAAATATATTTTTTCACACGCTGACAAAGGAAATCTTACGGTCTGTATGTATAAGACTGATTATATAGAGAAAATGAATACACTTTTAAATGATGATAACATTTACATATAGTTAAGAATAATCCTTTAAAAAAATTACAGAATAATGTCTATAATATAATGAAACGATTGAATGAGAGTGAGTACTTGGAAATAAAATACCATAACAATCAATTAACTCAGACTAATGCTTGTTTAGCTAAAGCATATGGTCTTCCTAGAATTGACAAAGAAAATATTCCACTCAGACCTATCATATCTACAATCAATAGTCCGATACATTCTTTAGCAAAATTAACATATGATTCACTAAATATGTCAATTCCTTCTCCCAAGTCTCGCATTAACAATAGTTTCAAATGAATTTTAACTAATTGGTATAGAAAGCCTTCAAATTCTAATAGAATACCTAATTTTTATTCAAATCACTCTGACCGACAGAAAAAATATAGTTTTTAATTTAGTTGATAGAGCAATTTTATTGTCTCACACTGACTTCCACAATGATAATATAAATTTAATAAAACTTATTTTAAACCTTAATAACTATCCAAATAAATTTTATGATGAGGCTATTAATGAGAGACTTCGAAAAATAAAAATTTCTGATAACTGTAAAGACAATAAATAAGTACCATTTTTAGTTTTATCTCTATCCTTTTATCCAAATTTTTTTAAAAAAATGCACTTACATGTTAAAAAAATTCAATATATCTACATTATCAATTATAAGCAACAAACTCAGTAACATTATACAATTAGGAAAGGATAAATTAAAAAAATTGGATATATGTGGTGCTGTTTATAAATTTAATTGTAAAAATTGTTCTGTATCATATGTCGGCGAAACAAAGAGAGTATAACAAATAAAGAGGCGAAACATAGAGAACGCATTTCTGAACATAGTAAGTCACGTAATCCGGAATCTGTTGTGAGTTTACACAAGAAGATTAAAAATCATGAATTCGATTTTGAAAATGTTAAAGTTTTGGATATAGAAAACTGCTATAAAAAACATCTGATTTCTGAAATGCTTAAAAAATTTTTTTTTGTATATTTATTTATGTTTTTTTTTGTTCAATAAATAGTACTTGAAGAGGTCTGCAAAACCTGGCAGACAAAACGTCGTACAACTTTTAACATCAAAATTGGTTGTTAATTTCATTTACAAATTGGGTTTAACCCTTAAAAATCGTTATTTTTGATTTTATCAATTCCATTGTAAGTTTTCAATAACGATAAGACCCAAATTATGAACAGAACTCTCTAATTGAATTACATGATTACTAATTACAATAAGACGTAGTGACTCTCTATTTACAAATCTCAATTGTTGTACCGAGCCTATTAGCAGAGCTTTTGTATTAGAAAAATTGAGGTTAAGACCATGAAATCGGGCCCAATTACCTACACGTTCACCGTCCTGTATCAGTTTCTCAATTGCCATGTTGCAATCACTTGGTTTGGCATGAATATAAAGTTGAAAATCATCAGCAAATAAGATACCTCAAGCATATAATAATTCCATAATTAAGGAATTTATGAAAATTAGAAAAATAATTCGTCCAGTTGTAGAACCCTGGGAGACACCAGAAGAAGTTTCAATAAAGTGTGATTTAAAATTATTCAATCCAACGATAGCTTGTAAACGGCCAGAGAGATAGAAGAAGAAACACTCGATAACTTCATTTGCAAAGTTAAGATGTTTGAGCATTTTAAAAAGTTTAACATGATTATATCAAATGCTTTACAGAAATCGAATAAGATTAAAAATGCGACCTGGCCCTTTTCTATAGCTAAGCGTATATCCTCAGTAACTTTTAACAGTGCAGTTTAAGTACTATAGAAGCTATGAAAGCCTGATTCAAAGGATGATAAGATATTGTGTGATTCTAAATGTGCAGTAATCTGCTAAGTTATCAATCGGTCAAAGACCTTAGCGAAACGAGGAAGATTGGCGATTAGACGAGTGTCAGAGTGAGTCACAAGTTTAGAGATTTTACTAACCGCGACAATGGCAGCACGTTTCCATAGTTTAGGGTCAAATTTGGTCGATAATGATGAATTAAAAAGTGTTGTTAAGTACGGGATAATACTAGAAAATGCACCTACAAAATAACCAAGAGAGAGACCATCTAAACTGTGACTTTTAGCCTTGGGTAGACAAGACAATAATGCATCCTAGACCTGGTTTCAAGTAATCAATGAAATTTCAAAAAGTGGGTAGTTTTGATCGGAAGGCAGTCTTAGAATATACCGTAGCTGCTCGGTAGTACAACTCGGATGCCGGCGACTAACTGCAAAGTAATGCTGATTGAGTTCTTCAACAGAGAAGTATTTAATGGGAGAATTGTATGTGTCTCTAACAATACCCATTCTTGAACACTCATATGCGATCTGATGGAGGCAAAGGAAAAAAAACCTTAAAAGACAGATTTTTTAATACAAGCAACGTTATGTTGGCGTGGTCTGCCAACCTGTTCAGGCTATTTATTAGACAGAAAAAAATTACAAATGAGAACGCACATATGAAAATACACTGATAATAAAAGATTTTGTACCTTTAGTCAAATTATTGATGCGTCAAATGATCTGTTAAATTTTGTGTACATCGTCGTGTTTATATATGTAGCAAGCGTAAACACAGGAAACGTCAAACGGTTGTTAATTAGGCATTTAAATTTCTAAGAACTGGCAAATAAGTGGTATTTAAAATTTAATATCCTCTTTCTTGTTGATTTTATTACTATTAATTTTGATATGTATCATTTCAAAAATCAAAGGTTTGTTGTAATTACACTCGGTATCAACAATTTTTACGCCATCCCAGTTAAATGCATGTTTAAAAAGAGATACATGTTGATTAACCACTGAATCTGGATTTTTATTATTTCTATGTTCATTTATCCTAGTTTTTAATGAACGCTTCGTTTCATCAACATAAGAAGCAGCACAATTTTTGCATTTAAATTTACAGAAAACATTTGTGTGTTCTAGTTTTTTAGTACAGTCTTTGCCTAATTTAATGATAGAATTGAAATTTTTCTGTACTAATGGTAGTGTTTGAATATTGTAAAAGTGTAAAATCTGTGATAATTTATTGAAATATGGTATGAGGATGCGTTATATAACTAAGGCGGTTAATGTTTTAAGTTGGCTGGTTATTGATTCTATTGTTTTTGATTTTGTTAATTTGAAATTGCATGTTTTGTCTTATGAATTCAATAGGATAGTCATTGTTTAATAACAACTTTTGTAAAACTTTAAAGTTTTTTGAGTGAAAACATTCATTAGATAACAAAAATGCTTGGTCTACTAAACTATAGATAATATTCTTTTTTTGTTGAATTGGATGATTTGAGAAATAATTGATAAGTTTTCCAGAGACTATAGGTTTTTGATACCAAATTTTTATAATATGACAATTAGTTCTAAATAAAGATACCTCAAAAAAATTGATTTTTTTGTCTTTTTCCAACTCAAAAGTGAACTGTAAATTGTTATCATAAGAGTTAAACATATTAATAACTAGATCTATATATTCTTTTTTAATGCACATAATCGTGTCATCTATATATTTAAAGTAGCAAAGAGGTTTGCAATTATGTAAAGTCAAAATTTTTTCTAGACAATAATTTTCCAAATCATCCATTACAATGTCATCAAAAAGTGGAGAGATAGGAGAACCCATTTAAGGATTCTTTTTAATAACTTTATATACCGATTTATCGTTAAAGATTTCTGTCATTCATGATATATACTCTGACTTATATATGCTAACAGTTTTATTACCTTTATCTGACGTAGTAAAAAATAAATCAGAATTAGTATTTAAGAATTTTGTTTTGTTGCAAAAAGTTTGTTTTTAAAGTTTTTGGAGTCATGGAGAGTTATTACGATATATGCAATAATGCCCATTCTCGTCAGTAATCGCTAGCAATGCGATTGGTCAGAATTTTCTACCAGTGACTTTTCATACAATGAATCGCAAGCAATTTTTATATTACGATTCAAATCTTTGCGTATAAATTTATATTGGGCTAGCAAGGTTGCATCACAATGGCGTTTAGCTGATTTGTATATACGGTCATGGTTTTTACAGTGTTTTTTGATATCTGATGTTAGCTAAGGAGCTGGACGCTGACGTATTTGTTTAGTTACAACGGGGGCATAGTTATTAAGATTACTATTAAGAATATTACTAAAAGCATCAATATATGAATCAATAGCCCAATGTACAGCACAAAAATCAAACAAAAAAAATAACCTCTCTGCATTTAGAAACTTTTAAACACAACTTATTACACAGGAACACAAAAAAGTGGTCTGTTCAAGCAACCAGACCTATCTATCCTAATGTATTTTGACGCGCTGAATCCGAATCCGAGGTTGGTTTTACTCAAACACCCCCAAAATTTTTTTAATTCGCGAAAAACTGTGAAAAATTACTGAAAATCGTATTTAAGTGCGTGGGATAAAGACAAAAAATTTTTTATGAGAGTATTATACACAATTTTTATATATTTTGATGCGCTGAATTTGAATTCAGGGTTTATTGTACCCGTATGCCCTTGAAAGTGTGAAAAAATGGTGAAAACCTATGCAAAATCGAGAAAAACTATGAAAAATCGTGAAAATTTACATTACGTCCACCATTGATTGACCCATCAAAGTATCTCCTTTCTCCACTTCATATCAAACTTGGTCTAGTAAAACAGTTTGTTAAAGCTCTGAATAAAGATGGTATTTAGGTATTTAGGAGAAAAGTTACCTGCAATAAGCGACGCTAAATTGAAAGAAAGTATTTTTCGTGGTCCTCAAATTCGTACTCTATTTGAAGACAAAAATTTCAATACAAAAATGAGTGCCATTAAGAAAGCAGCATGGCAAAGTTTCAAATCTGTATGTGAGAACTTCTTAGGGAATAAAAAGAGTGTGAACTATGTGGAACTTGTCGAAGAAATGTTGAAAAATTTCAAAAATTTAGGTTGCTTGGTGAACTATAAAATGCATTTCTTAGATTCTCATCTCGACTACTTCCCTTATAATCTTGGAGACTTCAGTGAAGAACAAGGAGAACGATTTCATCAAGATATAAGTGTAATGGAGACACGATACCAAGGAAAATGGGATGTCAACATGATGTCAGACTTTTGCTGGATGCTTAAAAGAGACACTTTGAGTAACAGTAAAAAAAGAAAAAGAAATCCCTTACATAGGTCATTTGAAGAAAAAAGAGTTCGTTATAAGAGGAAAAGGGAGTAGAGCAAACAGAGTTGACGTTATAAATATGAAAAAAGGAAAAAAAAACCAAAATCATGATTCTTGAATGACACTTACGTTTTTTCCTTTCTCACCATATAATGTTACATTTTAAGCGATTTTACAAGATTTTTTGACATTTTTTCTAGGTTGGGAGGATATAAAAGTCAACTACTCACCAGATCTCATTTAGACGCCTAAAATTCACGTGAACCATACATGATACATTCACAAAAAAAATGTATTGCAAGAAAATTATGCTCTTAAATGCAAATTTTCACACTTTTAAGGGCGTACGGGTACAATAAACCCTGAATTCAAATTAAGCGCATCAAAATATATAAAAATCGTGTATAATACTCTCATAAAAAATTTTTTTGTCTTTAACCCACGCACTTAAATACGATTTTCAGTAATTTTTCACAGTTTTTCGCGATTTAAAAAATTTTTGAGGGTGTTTGAGTAAAACCTACCTTGGAGTCGGATTTAACGCGTCAAAATACATTAGGATAGATAGGTCTGGTTGCTTGAACAGACCACTTTTTTTTGTGTCGGTGTTATCTATGGAAATAAAATCATGGCCATTAATGAAATGACTGCGATTGTTTTTTAGTGATAATCTTATAATTAGAGTCAACAAGTATCACATCTAACCAAGTATTAGAATCTGCCCTATGGTGTGTAGCTTCAAAAGGTACAAGTTAATATGAGTTTTCAATTCTCAAGTCTCTTAAATACTTGCTGCAATAGTCATCAGCAAATACATTTAAATTTAAATCACCAGCTAGTAAAGAACCTACTCAAAACATAACCCTTAGGTCTTCTATAGCACGAAGCAAACAGGATTTTAGTGCTACCCAATACCAATTCAAGTGCCAAATACTCAGTTTCATTATGATTATCAATTTGGGAAGAATCAAGTACTTCAAATGCAATACTATTACGTATATATCATGCAACACCGCCTAAAAAATAATTGGGTATGCTGTAAATAGAGTCAGACCGATTTGGAGTTAACCAAGATTCAGATATTAATAAGATATCTAAAATAGAATTAGCATTTATTTGGGCTACCCTTAATTTATGAGATCTACGTAAGGCAGAAGTAACTGGAGTAGAGGCACCTATAATCTGGATGCGACCAGATTTATCGTCCTTGTGCAAAAAAATATTTTACCATCAAGTGATCATGGATAGGCGTTGGCAACATCTCATATAAACTAAGTTGTTTGACAGCAAGATCACCTGAACTATCAACAAGCTGACCATACTTAATTACTCCGAATTTACGCTTAGATTCTAATACATAATTACGTACATCGGTTGACTTAAACCTAATAATAAATGACATGGTAGCTGAAGTCTAGACGGTCCGGGAGTTGAAGCATTATTACCGGCTGATGGCGAAAAAGTACGTACATCCAATATATCTTCGTACAAGTGTTCGAGCTTTAACAATGAAAGAATTCTTTTAAAAAGATCATTAATCGAGACTTGGCAGTCCGACGAACACCTGTAACTCTGCGTTGTGTGTTGGAAGGCGCACTCGAATAAAGTTCTATATGCTGCTGAATTTCATCTCGCAAAGCCGCATTCTCCTTTTCTAATGTAGATATACGACTATTAAACAATTCGAAGTTATTGTCAAGCTTTTCAAACTTCTTTTCAATAAAATTTCAATCAGATTTTAAACTATTAAATAAAAAAACAGTCTGCTGAGAGAGAGTTAGAGAGTTCCAGTTATCCAGTAAATCCATATTATTCGAATGGTTTAAAACAAGGGAGTGGTTGAGCGAATTATAGAATGAAGAACTCAATGATGAATTTAAATCTCGAGCTGAATCAAAAGCAGAGTGTTGAGGAAAAGTTGATACTGTAGATAATGCTGTAACGTTAGTGCTATTTAAATAATGCACTTTAAAATAGGTTCACTTAAACTCGCATTACAACAAATATCAGTTGGCTTGTTTTTTAAATAATGTTTAGCACAACTTGGGTGAAAAAACTTATCACACGAGTAACACACTATAATAAAAGTTCAGATATGTTTAGTGCATCTAAAACACTTCATCACATTCTTTTTAGAATGTCCACTCGTTAGAGGTCATACATAAAACAATTATACCAATATGCAAAAATATAAAAATGAGTAGAAATGCACAAAAATACCTCAAAAAAATATGCTAACGCAGTTGTAAATAGTTAATATAAAACACAAAGTAAAATATAACGCAATTACATAAATAAAACGCAATTATAATAAAGCAATAATAATATGTATAAAAGCACGTAGTAAGTAGTCGCAATATGTAGCCGTTAGACCGCGATCTATGCATTAAAGTCGTTAAAACATTACAAGTGGCGCCGTCTAACGGATTATCTTGAGACTACGAAGTCAATCGCGTTTAAAGATGAAAGCACATGTACTGCTAACCTAATTCTTTATGAGCATATAATAAGTTATCAATAACAAAATCAAAACGCTGTG
This sequence comes from Theocolax elegans, assembly GCA_026168455.1. Classification (NCBI taxonomy): domain Eukaryota; kingdom Metazoa; phylum Arthropoda; class Insecta; order Hymenoptera; family Cerocephalidae; genus Theocolax; species Theocolax elegans. The sequence continues at coordinate 36,557,739 of CM047427.1, read as the reverse complement.
CAGCCACTAATTGTTGATAAGAATATAAATTAATAGAATTAAAAATTAGATTGCGGCTGTAACCAGTAAACCAAACACTATTTTAAACAAAAGTTCTATACCTAGCCTTAGTAAGTAGTAAGTAAGAATGTCAATATTTGCACAAAGGTTTGTTTCACTGGCACCGTCACATAAATTGTGACAATTGGTCACTGCACTGTCCCGGGTAACATAGTGTTGGCAAAGGCACGGCAGGCAACGTCATGACAATGTCATAGCAGGCAGTGTGAAGATAGTCAAATATACATCCCAGCAGGAGCAACCAACTATCAGTATAGACGACGTCCCGTCAAATACAAGTATTTTAATCGTTGGTCCAATGGCAAATATTAAATTATTTTTGTAAAATTGCATTTAAACAGCTTATTTTTATATAAAATAGCAACAATTAGTATGAAATATATAAACTAATAAGTTTAAGGTTATAAAATTGTTTTATTGCTATTTTTCGTCATTTTAACACCAAAATCCAATCGCATTAGTAAAATATCGTTATATTTCCTAATGATTGAACTACTTACCGATTAAAATTATATACTACATAAAATTAAATGATGGTGCAAACTCATTACAATTTTACGTGTTTTTACTGTTATTATGTGTAACTTTGAAAATCAAGCATAATTGGGGTGTTTTATTTATTTCTTTTTTTTTAAATATTTCTATTGGTGATATTTGACGATTATAAAAAAAAATTATGGAGAAGTATGATTCAAGCAAAATGTAGATTATACTGATTGTACTGAAAATTTATCATTAGTTCCATAGTTTTGGAAGATTCAACAGTTAAATCTAGCGAGAGATGATTTTATTGACACAATCTTGACAGACAATAACATTCGTAATTATAATTTTAATAATACTTTTATTAATGGCATCAAAACGTAGAAGATTATTTTCCGATTCAGAGTCAAATTGCGAACACTTATGTTTAGGTGATGAAGATGAAGAATCTTTACTTTTACCTGACCCTAATGATTCTGGTGCTGATGACTCTGACGACTCTGAATCAGAATTTTCAAAAAAAATTACTCCAAAAACAACTTATGTTCAAGCTTCAAAGAAATATAGAGAGAAGCAATCTCTCCTAGAAGAGAAATATATTTTTGAATGGATAAAAGGAGAACAATATTACTCACATAATGGTGAAAATTCGTGTCTTATGAAAGAAAATGTAAAAAAAAAAATTACAGAAAATGAACTGTGTTGACTTATTTGAGACTTTTTTTGTGATGATATAAAAAATTATATAATCGAGTCTATAAAACAAAATAATTGTGATATAACTCTAGAAGATTTGAATAATTTTATAGGAATTCTTATTGCGTCTGCGTTCAATTCTAGAAAATCATATAAACATTATTGGTCAACTGATGCTTACTTATCCTTTGCACCAATCAAAGAAACTATGACTCGAAATAAGTTTCAAAGCATAAAGTCTAATCTCAAATATTCTAAGCTAGAAGATGAGAATGTCAATGACAGAGCTTGGCGTGTACGCAAACTCATAAATTGGTTTCAAAGGAACATACAGCAATTTGGGTATTTTCAAGGTGCCATGTCAGTAGATAAAATGATGGCCAAATTTTTTGGCAGGTCTGTCTTGAAACAGTTTATAAAGGGAAAACCCATTAGATTTAGTCTCAAATTTTGGGGTCTCTGTACTCCTGACGGATATATGCTAGATTTTGACTTGTACTGCGGAAAAAATTCGGATGTGGGAGTAAACAAACTATCCAAATGCTCATTGGGATCTCGTGTAGTACTAAGTTTATTAGACAATTTTTTTTTAACGTTGGTGTTAAAAAAATACCTTTGTATCATTTTTATATGGATAATCTTTTTCAAGCTTCGATCTTGTTTTACATTTAAAAAAATTAGGGTTGTGTTCTACTGGTACTATTAGAGACAATAGAGTAAGGGAAAAAAATGTTATCTCAAAAAATCTCCTAGGGGTACGTTCGCTGTAAAACATGAAAAAGGCAGTGGAATAAATTATATTACTCTTGTTGATTCAAAAGAAGTATCGATTGTTTCTACTGCCGCTGGAGTATCACCCTTGTTTGTTGCTAGAAGAAGAAGCAAAGAGAAAAAAGAAAAAGTAGATGTAAGTTTCTCAAATGTTTTTCGATTGTACAAATAAGTTCATGGGTGGAGTGGATGTGCACGATGGCCGTTGTAATTATGTTATTCCGTGTATACGATCAAAGACATGGACATGGATCGTTTTCATTAAAAAACATCAAGTGCATTAGATTTCATGATGGCTATTTCAACGCATTATCTTGGATAAGAAAAATCATCTGAAAGGAAACATCATGAGGTCCTTAGACATGAAAAATGAAAAAGTGTTCATTCTGTTCGATTAGAACATACATCTATTGTAAAACTTGCAACAACGATATTTGTAAGATTTGCATACAAGAAAATGATCAAAAAATCTTAAAAAACAAAAAATAATAAAAAAAACAAAATAAACAAAAAACTTTTAAAATAAAAAAAAAACAAAAAATAGGCACTTGAATTCATCTATTTCCACGTGGCAAGTGCCGGATAACGTTGTTCTCTAATAAAAATGACGGCTAAGAGATGAAAATGATAAGATTTTGGTGTAAAAATGACGAAAAATAGCAATAAAACGATTCTTTATAACCTTAAACTTATTAGTTTATATATTTCATACTAATTATTGCTATTTTATATAAAAATAAGCTATTTAAATGCAATTTCACAAAAATAATTTAATATTTGTATGATTTAAGCGAAACAAACACCAAAAACATCGGTATAATGAAAATTCAAAATTTTAGTTTCGGTATTTCGGCATCCATTTTGCGAAAAAAATCATAGATCAAAAAACTCGACGGATTTAAAAAGATATGATACTTTGTGCACTTTTGTGCTTATTTGCGACCATAAAATTAAAATTGCTTTCCCTATAATTTTCGATTGAAAAAAAAAATTCTTAAAAAAACGCATGTTTTATTCTAATTTGTTAATTACTAATTGAAAATCAAATTTTTCAATATTTAAACCATTGCATTGTGTAGAGCGTACCCGAAAATAGTAGGAATGACTATTTCCGAATTAATTTATTGTAGTTTTTATCAAACTATTCAAGCTCAAACGTAAGAGTAAAATTTCTTCGCGCTGGGACTTAATGGTTTTGTGTGTAGTGTGAATTATAAAGGAGAATTAACTTTGCTCCAATAAGCAAAATAATTAAATAGTGTCTTCATGTGTGTGAATCACAAGACACTATATTTGTAAAATTAATTATTTAGGCTCGTTTGTGAGTTAAATAATTACATTTTTTTTTCTTCCTTTGTAAACTTTTGATTTTGACTTTATTGACAAAAATAAGGTTTTAATTACTTCACAACCTCACAAATGACGGCAGTAAACCCAACGAACCAAAGCACCAACTTTGTCGGCGTGTGTTTCATATGCCAAAAAATCGGTATCAAAAGTGTACCAGCTGTGTGGAGCCAATGGGGTTACACTCCAAACATGCCCTAGCTGCATCAGGTTCCTCCAAAACGTGGGAAACTTGAATGCAGGGCACCCGGGCTGCCTCGGGCGCCCTGCATTGAAGTAAGTAAACCGCGTAGTTTATAAAGGCAAACGTTTAAGTTTGGAAAACCCTCTAAACTCTTTAAAAAGTCTAGCAAATCATTTGCTGAGTTTTCTAAAGCCCTTAACGGAGGTCATATTCCCACTCAGACCGAAGTTGGTGTTGAAAATAAGTCTGAGTGTAAGGATCCTAAACGATCTGGGGATTCGACAGATGAAAAAGTTCTTAGAGATTTGTTTAAGAGCTTTGCAAGGTAAAACAAAACAAAGAGTCTTATTAGACCAACAAATGCGTGAAGCTAACGATTGGGCTAAGAAACTCCTAAGGCAAATATACTCGGGTATCAGAGTTATAATTAATGAAGTGAGCGTAAAGAGATTGTTATCTCAGTTGCTTAGCACCAACGAAGTGAACGACTTTAGGCGTTGCTCATCGTCACCCTGTTGTGACACACATAGTAAAGGAGACAAGAAGCCCTTGGTAGAAAAGGAAATTGTCCTCAACAACGAGCCCTTGGTGGAGAAAGTAGTTGTCGATGGTGTGCAGAGTATGAACCATTCAAACTCATTACCGAGGAGTACAGTTCAGGGGGGTGGGGGCAAGTGCCGTACCAAATACGTCTAAAATGACGCACACGGCATTGACCCCTAACGACGATAGTCAAACTGATCAGATCATTGCTGGCATCCAATCGGATAAACGGATATTATTTTAGAACGACTCTGTGGAAAGCACTTTTCGACCCTGGCGCAATGGTCTTTCTTGTACGATCAGATCAGATGTTGTCGAAAAATACAAGTTTAAATGGATACCTGTCAAGGTTATCGTGAAAGGTGTGGCTGAACCAGTACTAAAAGTCCTTGGACTTATCGATATCCTATTCTGTGTGGAAGGTCTTGATGGCAATATCAAAATGAGAATTGTAGAGAATATTGAGCATTTCATCATTCTCGGTATGGATTTTCTGCAACATTGGAATATGGAAGTCAAATTAGGCTAAGCTCTCTGGCGTATTAGAGAGAGGGATTGGAGACACTTTGTCAGAGATACAGCTCATGACATTGATTCAAGGATTTCCGCTGAATATACTGGCATAGTTGAGATACAAAACGACCAGTGGAAACAAGTCAAGTAGTTAGTTGGAAGCCTACTCTTGCCCGGGAGATATTCACGGCTCCACGACGTTAACGGAGCACCACATAGAGGTTGAGGCTGGAGCAAGACCGGTTGTTATAAGCCAAGACGTATGTCTCCCAAGGTCCTCGAATTTGTCCAGAGTGAAGTCAAAAAGATATTTGACAATGGCATTATTATTATTGAACCGAGTGCGAGTAATTGGTCAGCTGTTCCGGTCATCGTCCGCAAGGCCGTAGGAAGTAATCTCTTCTGCATCGGTTTTCGACACCTTAATGCTGTCACAAAACGTGATTCTTATCCTAATCTTACCCTAATCTTATTCTAATAGAGATACCATATTGGATGAGCTGCATAATGCAAGGTATATATCAAAAATTGATCTTAAGAAAGCGTACTTCCAAATATTAATAGCCAAGACGAGCCGGCATTATACTGCATTTGTTGTACCAGGGTCGGGGCTGTGGCAGTTCAGGAGAATGCCTTCTAGCCTCATGAATGCTTCTATGACATTTACACGGCTTATAGATGCAATTTTCGGGCCTAAAGTGGAACCTCATGTGTTTGGTTACTTATACGACCTGATCGTCATTACCGAAACTTTTGTGGACCATCTAAAATGGCTCGAATACGTACTAAGGACGTTGAGCGACGCTGGGCTCGAAGTGAATCGAGAGAAGTGTGAGTTTTTTTGCTCCAGCGTAACGTTCTTTGGTTACAAATTCGTCACAGTCCTTAATTACCCTACTCCTTGTAATGTCAAACAGCTGAGATCCTTCCTCGGGATGGTAGGCTGGTATTCTCGATTTATCAATTGAGAAGCTGGCATTGAGGCTCCCCTTACCAAGTTGCTCTCTAAAGACCAGGCTTGGGAATGGAGCGAGGAACAGGAAGAAGCGTGTACTAGCCCGTCCAGACTTTTCTAAGCCAGTTACCATCCATAGTGCCGCAAGTGACTTGGCAATAGGTGCGGTATTGACACGACTGGACGACGAGGGTTTTAAGCATCCGATGTCTACGTCAGCCGACTATTAAATCGAGCTGAACATAATTACATGATAACGGAAAAAGAATACTTGGCCCTCATAGGGGCTATTAATAGTTTGAGGCCATACATTGAGGCCTATCGGTTCATGGATGTGACCGACCACAGTGCTCTCCAATGGCTCAAAAATCTCAAGGAGCCGTCGGGCAGGTTGGCACGATGGATACTTGAAATGCAGCAATGGGACTTTGAAATAGTGCATAAGAAAGGAGCTTTACACTATGTCCTGGACGCGCTTTCTCGTGCCGTCAACTCAGACTCCGACGAAGAAGAGATTGCTTTGTTTGAAGTAATAATGGATCCATTGTATATCACGAGATTAAAGATGTACGCTCGTTTCCTCAAAGATTTCCAGAGTGGAAAATTGAGGATGATATGCTATATTGTTTTACAAGCGGTAAACTTCTGGACTCTGTAACAGAACGAGAAGAAGGCTGCCGTCTTCTACTACCCTCAGAGCAGAGGAACCGAGTTATTCTCATTTCCACCCATCTATAGGTAACGTGGGAATTGAAAAAAAACTTATGAATGGGTTGCAAGAGATTACTTTTGGCCAGGCATCTACAATGATACCCGCCAATTTATTGTACGATGTCTGTTATGTCAGAACTGTACACGTCTGAAGCAGGTCCTCAAGGCTTTATGATTTAAATTATTGTCGTACGCTTTCCTATGGTACGTAAGGCATTTCTGTTAAACTTGCACCAATGAATAACGGACCCTTTGAAGTTTAAGAAGTACTATCTAGTAGTTCTGAGACAAAAAGTGTCTGGTCGTAAGCGAACCGAGGTACACATATCCAATGTGTAGAGAAATGTACCACCTCGGGTTGCCATGAAAAGCGGTAGGGAAGACGTATCGGCGTACGTGAAAACAATCAGCGAAGGCTAGGCCTTGTGACTGTATGCCGCGTCAACATCATACAAAGCACGAAGAATCATTGAAGTAGCCTTCTTTTGAAGAAAAGAAGAGAAGCGTACAGCGCGCGGTTGCAGATAGACTGTGCCTTTCTTTCGACTCGGCCTTCCCGAGGGAAGTGGAGTTTGGGAGAGGGGGGGGGGGCTTTGTGACGGAAATCGTCACACAAACTATTCACGATGAATAGTAAAAATTCACTAATTGTAAAAACGTCGGAGCCTTTAGTATGTCAAGACCAACCAACGACACTTGTTTATTTCATTACGAGTGTACAATTACGCGCTCGACAATACGTAGGGGTGAGAGCGTGAGAGAGTGTGTGTGTTTCTCCACTCTAATCCCTCTAAGACCTCCCCTGAGTGCATGAGTGAGTGAAATTCAGGAGTGTGGTCAGGTACGCCGGTACCCGAACAGCGGATATCGGAGCGAAGTCAAGTTGACTTTCGATATTTCCGCTCGCGCATTCGAATTGTTATCGCGGCACAAGGCCTGGATGGCCATTTTGTAATTTATTGAAAATAAACGTTTTATTTTTATTTTAATTATATTACGTATGCTTATTGAGTTTTCTCCGTTCCCGCCGACATATTAAGTATTTAAGTTAGATCAGGTCGAGGCAAGGAGGATTGCCTGTATCCTCCGCACCGTGCGTCCTTGCAAACTTGTTTCTGGCTACATTGTCGGCATCTTCGCTACATACTAATAAATTGTGTATGCGGTATTGGGCAACGCGGCCCATTGGTTAATTAATAATTATTAAATTTAATCATTATCTATAAATTATCGGGTAAGCAAATACCACGTCACAATATATATATATATATATATATATATATATATATATGGGTGGTTCTCTGTGACATCGAAGATGACAAAAATAAATATTGCTATAACTGTCGGAATATGTTTTAGAGGTATCCAGTAGTTCTCCTGAATTTTTTCAGATTTTTTCTGGGCCATTATTTTAAGTTACAGAGAGTCAAAGTTGACATTTTAGCACTTTTTTGCATTATATGCCCATTTTCATGAATTTTTAGCTCCCAGGGGATGCATTTTTCACTAAAAACATAACTATGACTTTTTTTGTAAAATTTTCCGAACTTTTCATTAAAAATACTTTTAAAGACATAAATGTATGCTGTCACACTCTTGTAAGCCATTTAAACATTAAATAGTGAAAATCAGTAATTCTGCTCCGGACTCTGGTAACCTAATACTGTCTAAAAGATGTCTTTTTATAGTCAGAAACTGCCTAAAAATTTCCAGAGTGGATCTAAATCATTAAGATCACTTATGATCAAAATATCCGGGAAAAGTGCCCGAAATATTAATAGAAATGTATATTTGTTGCCTTATAACGATTAATCTAGTAGCATGATCATTGCAAAAAAATTTATGCACTTACCTTGGAATGGTAGAAAAGTATCTCCACTTGTTTCAGTATCCATCTAATCCCCTGTAAGCTGCTAAAAATATAAATATTATTATAAAATTATAAAAAATTATTTTTTAAACATTTATAATGCTGGATTTTTAGTTTTACATCCCTTACAAGAATTATAATACTAATCTGAAGGATTACTATAAAAGTATCAACATTATTATTATTATTATTCAGCAATACATTGTTTAGATTTCACAACCTTGTCACTGTCACGTTATCATATTATTCATTATAATTATATATCCGATTTATTTATATATCTTTTGTATTAAATACGTATATTCAGTTATTGTAATAATGATGTTTATATATTTATAGTAATCCTTCAGATTAGTATTATAATTCTTGTAAGGGATGTAAAACTAAAAATTCAGCATTATAAATGTTTAAAAATTAATTTTTTACATTTGTATAATAATATTTGTATTTTTAGCAGCTTACAGGGGATTAGATGGATACTGAAACAAGTGAAGATACTTTTCTACCACTCCAAGGTAAGTGCACAAATTTTTTTGCAATGATCATGCTAATAGATTCATCGTTAAAAGGCAACAAATATACATTTCTATTAATATTTCGGGCACTTTTCCCGGATATTTTGACCATAAGTGATCTTAATGATTTAGACCCACTCTGGAAATTTTTAGGCAGTTTCTGACTATAAAAAGATATCTTTTAGACAGTATTAGGTTACCAGAGTCCGGAGCAGAATTGCTGATTTTCACTATTTAAGGTTTAAATGGCGTACAAGAGTGTGACAGCATACATTTATGTCTTTAAAAGTATTTTTAATGAAAAGTTCGGAAAATTTTACAAAAATAGTCATACTTATGTTTGTAGTGAAAAATGCATCCCCTGGGAGCTATAAATTCATGAAAATGGGCATATAATGCAAAAAAGTGCTAAAATGTCAACTTTGACTCTCTGTAACTTAAAATAATGGCCCAGAAAAAATCTGAAAAAATTCAGGAGAACTACTGGATACCTCTAAAACATATTCCCACAGTTATAGCAATATTTATTTTTTTCATCTTCGATGTCACAGAGAACCCATATATATATATATATATATATATATATATATATATGGGGTATTCCACGTGAAGTGGTCCCAACCAACACCAACTTTTGTGTACACATTGCAAATGTTTTTCAGAATACAGAAAAACATTTTTAGGTACCGGAATTTGTTAGCTCAAAAGTTATTCTAACCTCAAAAAGTGAATTTTTTCTAGTTTTTTTCAACACTAGCTGGGTTTACCGCTATTTAATTCAAAATCTATCAACTAATTATATCTAGAATTTATTCTTCTGGATTAGAATTTCTAATCTCAAGGTTAATGTTACATAAAGTTCATGTCTTTATTCAACTTGAAAAAATGTAAGTAAGATACAATTGATTTTTTTATCCAAAAATTCAAAAAGAAGCTTGAATCAATACCTTCCAAATGGTCCGTAGCATTTTTATGGCCTTAGATTCTGTAAAAAGTTATGATAATTGAAAGAAAGACAAAAAATTTACACAAATTAACATGGTAATTCCCATTTAAATTGTTAAAAAATCTTTCTTTTTACAGAATTGAAGGCCATAAAAATGTTACAGACCATTTGAAAGGTATTGCTCCAAGTTTTCTTTTAGATTTATGGTGTAACGGTAAGCGAGTTACCGATCAGGTAAGCAACGCGAAAGAGGAGATACAGCGCGGCGCGCGCAGGGAACGCGCGCGAGAATCGTGCGCAAGAGAGTATCGTTAGAGAGTTCGCGCGCGATCGGCAACAACAAGGTGTTGACAATTGCCGAGTGATTTTTACGGGATAAACAAGTGATTAGACTAGTGCATTTTTGTGTGTGGGTGCGAGGGTTCCTCCCCACCAACCTCCACGTCGGCGTGCGGAGCAGCACGGCCCCGAGAAAGGCAGAAGGAAGGAAGCCAAGAGTCGGCCGCCTTCCCGACCGTTGGAGTGAGAGAGAGAGATAAGCACGAGGACGAGCTGTCTCTCCTTTACCTAGTCGTTTCCCGCCGAGGCGCGATATATATACAAGCGGTAAGTGGTGCACCACACTTAGACCCGCGTGTCTACTTAATATTTCGCGTCCCGATTTACCTGGTACGGTCCAGGTGAGGAAGCGTTCCTCCTTTCCCCCCTCTCGTGACAATACCCGCACGGATAGAAAGGTCGGTGGTTCGCGGGAACCACTTCACGAGAGAAGGCGCGCGTGACGTAGTAAGCTTCTACGTAAAAGCTCTCTACGTCAGTGATTCATACGTCACACGGTGTGACGTATGCCATCAGGTTAAGCAGCCGATCATATCCGGATCGGTTGCTCGTAATCGACTGTTAAATAGATTTTAACCGATTCTTTTCGCGCTGACCTCGGGGGTAGTCATCGGTACGACTCCCCGTAAATTGTTAAAGTTCATTTATTGTTTATTTATTAATGTTTATTTGTTAATTTAATAAATTGACTCGGCGAGACAATCTTTCTCGCCGATTAACAATAATATCACTTGTTGATAATATTTTACCGGTTAACGTCCTATCCTACGAATACCGCCCTCTCCGGTGTTTATCCTAGTGGGCAATTTTGGGCATAGGGCCCAACACACGGTATATAAGTCAAACGGAGTGTTTGACGTTGTTAACGGCATTGCACGGGAATCAAAGGGATTCCCGGCCGCATCGTGGGACTGCACACTCAAGGTTGGTAAGTTGGGACAGATTGGGCCTAACCGTGGACCTTACATATCCCCAGTACCCACCCCGTTACAACTGGCGCCCAATACGTGTGGATTTTGGATACAGGACATCGGAAAAATCAACAAGCACGATATAGTTGTTCAATTGTTAATAACATTGTTAATTAACAATTGGATAACTCGCGAACAATAACGAGGTCAGCAGTCGCGTTTCGAAATTCTGAAGCATATTTCGGTACTCTTTCGTTCCCCCTCGAGGCGGGATTTGTTTATTAACAAATAGAATTGTTATAAACAAATAAAAATTTTTTTATAACAAATAAAATTTTTTTTTTATTTTTCTCGTCTCGACTACTGAGTAGTAGACACAGGAAATTGGTTCCTGGTCGAACATAGGTGGCGCCACTAGAAAAAGGTCGCACAAATAGGAAATTTGGTGGGTTTTCGAACGGAATCGATAGACCGACCAACGTTACTTGGAAATTGGGTAGTTTGGACCAAACCAAGTAACTAGCGCCACCTAGAGGAACGAAAGAACGCGACACAGCGCGACATAACCTGGTGGCAATTAATCGGTCTAAATAAATTGTTTGTAAGTGTATGCAAGGTTTAACTGGTTTTTGCTGGCACAAAACAGGAAGCTTATAACCTGGCTCAGACCTTTACAAATTGTATTGTAGGTTATATTTTTGTAAGAGGTCAAGCGCGCGGTAACTTAAATTATTTAATTTATTTATTTATTGATTTATTTATTAATATTTATATAGTACCGTTAAGTAGCGCAAGGTAAGAGCCAGGCAGTAGTTTATCGTAAATTAATTAGCAAATTGGTTAAAAATAGTTTAAACTCGGTAGTGCTTCCTGATCAAAGTAAGACAGGACTTACTTTTGGCATCCGGTTTTGTGCGTTAGCGGTTAGCTTAGGTAGAAGCAAAACCCAGTTACGCGGATTGGACATTTGGCAAGTAACGCCAAAGTTAAATATTCGACAGCATATAACCTTGCACACACATAGTGCGTCAAGCCAGCGAGGCTACTTACTGTGAAACGTATAAACGACGCTACAACTGAAGATGGCCGCTCAGCAGAAAGACGTCGATAGTCAAATCGATGCATGGATCGAGACGCTCACCAGGGAGCAAATCGAACTACACCTGGACGCCTTGAACCTAAAATCGGCAGGCTCGGTTCATAGGAAAGCCGAGCGACTCCACCAGTGGCTATTAGGAAATTATTCGGCCCAGGAGTTTAACCAGGAGGAAGACGAAGCCACAGCAGTTCGCAGCCGTCTCCAACGGAGAAATAGGTGGCTGCAGATGCTAGGTGAACATCAAGACGAGGAGTCTGATGAACCTAGCCCAGATCAGGAAGTGTATCTGGTACTGCGGGAGAACGCTGCGGTAAAAGATAACCTGCACAGGACGGTGCAGGATTTCGATGACGTCGAGCTAGATGAAACGACGTCAGCCGCGACCAATACAGAGCCTCGACCCGAACGAGAGGAAGAATGGCTGTCATTGGTCTCAGAAGAGGGAAACATTTTTAAAATCCCTCGATCGTTCTCCCAGACCTTGGTGCAGCTTATCAAAAAAGTGAATGACCTCACTGTAAAGGTAGATAAGCTGATGTCCGAGCGCACTCAAACCGCTCACAGCACGAGATTGGACGGTGCCAACCAATCTCACCATGTGCAATTTCAGGACACATATACGTGTTATGGTCCTGATGTGAGCGAGATAGGTGAGGCGCAAGTAAATGGCGAGCAACAACGCGCAAGCGCCCCTCAGTCTAAGCCTGATGGAGCTTGGAAGGGGGGGAATGCGCGCGAATCCCAGAGGATTCCTCAAGCGCGCAGCTCGCCAAACAGGGATCGGACATTCTCAACACCAAGCTTTTCGACGTCATCGAGGTTGAATGGGACACCTCGAGACGTCGGCGGCATTGTGAGGAAGTGGCAGGTCAAGTTCTCTGGCGACAAGAGCCAGAGCATCGACGCCTTCCTGACCAGGATCGAGGATTGCAGGATCCTGGCTAACCTGTCAGAGGACGAGTTATTGCCGTCACTCTCGGAACTTCTGACAGACACTGCCGCCACGTGGTACCAGAACGAGAAACACAAGTGGCACTCCTGGCAAGATTTCGTGACTTCGGCTAAACGTTGGTACGGAATGAGCCAACGTTTCCAGCAGAGGATCATCGCCGAGTCCAACGCACGGACTCAAGGACCCGATGAACCGGTTAGGGACTATATGACGTGCTCTATCGCAATAATGCGAAAGATAGTCCCTACGCCGACTGAAGCGCAGCAGCTCGATCATTTGTATCGGAACATGCTGCCACAGCTTCAACGGCTGTTCAAGAGAGCGGAAGTGAGCTCAATTGAGCAAATGCTGGACCTCGCCACGGAAGCGGAGCAGACGATAGAAGGTGAAAAAGTATATCGTCCACCACCTACGGAGGAAGGGTCTCTGCTTCCCGAAATGGCGTATAAGCCAAAGCGGAAAAAAGGTTCGCCGAAGGCTAAGGTAGCGGCCGCTGAGGTAAGCCCGGCCAAACCAAGCGAGCCACACGTCGTCGACCGCATCGCAAAGATGCTGGAGGATGCGCTGCGGCCCATCGTCTCCCAATTGGCGTCGACGACCCGACAGTCACGTAGGAGAAGCCCAAGGTCTGGCTCTCCTAAGAAAGGCTCGCCGGCCAACCGATCTCCGAAGAGTAGGAGGTCTGGCAAACCTAATGGCCCGAGCAAGAGCTTCGGACACCGGCAGGAGAAGAAGAGCGCTAGTCCAACGAGGGAAAAAGGAAAGGAACAGCCGAAAAACCGAATGGGCTCGACTTTCGATCCGACTAAGCCTCTTACCTGCAAGGGCTGTGGGAAAATTGGATATTCCCTCAGGTACTGTCCGGTGTGCTCGGGAAACGCCAAAGGGAGCGGTTAACAGGGACGAAAACCGCGACCCAAGAGCTTGAGTCCCCGCTGTCCCAGGTGAGTTCGGGACAGACCCGCTCCAACCGAGAGTATGGTCCAGAGAGGAGCGGAAATGGGCCTCAAAAGAAGGAACGGTCCCAAGAAGCAAGCAGACCAACCTCATCCTATAAACCAGAGGATGAGAGTCGTTGGTGGCTTCTCGTGGAAATTGGGGGCTTCCGTATAAGAGCCTTATACGATCCCGGAGCTTCCACGACCGTGATGGGACCCAGCGGTCTGCAAATCGCCGCGGCATTGGGCAAGGAGCTCATTGTGGCGAACGCCGGACGCGTCAAGATGGCGGATGGTAGTTACCAACCGCTAAACGGTCACGTGATCTTACCTTTCACTGTCGGGAAGGAGACACGTGAAATAAGGGTAGCGATCATACCAAATCTTGACGCCGAATGCTACGTAGGAGTAAATTTCGTACGAGCATTCAGAGCCATATTGGATCCGGATAGCGACCGCCTGTTCCTCAAAGACAGCAAGCAGCAGATCCACCTCGAAGTTGCTGGAATAGGGGGTATGGCCACCCTCTCGTCCGCTGGGATAGCGGACGCAACCGAGGCAGAAAGGGAAGAGCTGCGAGAGCTTGTAAGCAAAGTGCTGTCTAATACTTCTCCCAAAATCGGGCGAACCCAACTCATCGAGCACTCGATTGACGTGGGATCAGCTCGCCCGATAAAGCAGAAGTATTACCCGGTGTCGGAGAAGATCCAGGAGGAGATGCACCGCCAGGTCCGAGAGATGCTAGATTTAGAGATCATAGAGCCCTCGGACAGCGGTTGGTCAAGCCCCGTGGTGATGGTACGCAAGGAGAACGGATCACGTAGGTTTTGTATTGACTTTAGGAAAATCAATGCGCTAACGAAACCAGACGCTTATCCCCTCCCGTTCATGCAGGATATCTTACGCAAGTTGAAGAGATGTCGGTACATTAGTACTCTGGACATGAACTCAGCGTATCATCAAATACCTCTCCAGAAGGAATCGCGTCCTTATACGGCTTTCACAGTCCCGGGGATGGGACTGTATCAGTTTAAGCGAATGCCGTACGGATTGGCATACGCCGGCGCGACCTTCCAACGCATGATTGACCAAGTGGTTGGTCCTGATCTCGAGCCCAATGCCTTTTCTTACCTCGATGATATTATTATAGTCACCGAGACATTTGAAGGGCACAAGAAGTATCTCGAGATGGTGCTGAAAAGACTGACCGAAGCTAACTTGACAGTGAATAAGGACAAGTGTGTCTTTTGTCAAGATGAGGTGAGATATCTTGGCGTGCTGGTCAACAGGGATGGAATTCGTCCCGACCCAGCCAAGACAGAGCCTATAAGGGTTTATCCGGCTCCCAAGAACCTCAAACAGCTTCGACGATTCCTCGGCATGGCGTCGTGGTATCGGCGTTTTATGCCGGATTACGCCACGATTGCCGAGCCACTTACCCGTCTAACAAAGAAGAACCAAGGGTACGAGTGGTTAGATGAACAGGAACAAGCCTTTCAGCAGCTGAAGGCCCTGATCATGACTGCTCCAGTTCTTCAACGTCCCAGTGCAGATGGACTGTTTAGCCTGCACACGGACGCGAGCGATACCGGCATAGGAGCCGTGCTCGTCCAAGAGATAGACGGAGAGGAAAGAGTCATTGAGTTTGCCAGTCGCATTCTCACAGCACCCGAGAAGAATTATAGCGTTACGGAGAGGGAATGCTTGGCCGTGGTCTGGGCTATTAATAAGTTCAGACCTTACATCGAAGGGTACCACTTCAAAGTGATAACGGATCACAGTAGTCTTCGCTGGTTGTGTAATATGAGAAATCCAACCAGCCGACTAGCGAGATGGGCTTTAGAGCTTCAAGCTCATGACTTTGTCGTCGAGCACAGAAAAGGAGCTCTGCATCACGTTCCTGATGCCCTATCTCGCATGTATGAAGACGACGAGCCTACAGTAGCAGCAATGTCGTGGGCTCAAACTACTGAAGATCCTTGGTACCTAGACTGGATCAAGAACGTTTCCGACAGACCCCGTGATTTCCCCGACTGGAAAATAGTTGGAGGAAATCTATACATCTATCGCCCCGACAAGGAGTTAGAGGAAGTGATGGATGATGAGCAAGCATGGAAGCTGGTCGTACCCGTAGAGAATCGACACTCTATTCTGAGAGAGTGTCACGATGACCCCTCAGCTGGCCATCTCGGAAGGGAAAAGACATTCGCCCGCGTGGCCCAAAACTATTATTGGCCACGGTTTTACGCAGAAGTTGCGGATTACGTCAGGCGATGTCAAGTGTGCCAGCAATGTAAGGTTGAGCAACGTGCTCCCTCAGGGTTAATGGGTCACCGTCAATCGGACAGACCATGGCAGGTGGTAGCAGGAGATATCACTGGCCCGCTTCCACGCTCTAGCCGAGGATACGAATACATCCTAGTATTCCAGGATTTATTCACGCGCTGGATTGAAGCAATCCCGATACGAAAAGCTAACGCAAAGACGATAGTCCGCGAGCTTCACGAACGAGTGATTAACCGGTTCGGCACCCCGGAAGTATTTCATTCGGACAACGGGACCGAGTTACAAATAAACTTGTAGACGAATACCTTGAATCTAAGGGAGTGTATCATTCGACGACACCCCCTTATCACGCACAGGCCAATCCTGTCGAGAGGGCCAATCGGACCCTTAAGACAATGGTGGCGTCGTATATCCAGGATAAGCACAGCGACTGGGACGACAAGCTGCCAGAGTTAAGCCTTTGCACTAAACACAGCAGTGCAAAGTTCTACTGGATGGAGCCCGGCTATGCTGAACTATGGTCGCCAACCCGAGGCGCCTAGTACAGCTCGTCGAGAGCAAGACCGGCTTGCCCAGCAACAGTTTGAGTTCCGTCGCCTGCAGGATTGGAACGACAAAATCAAACAGTTGCCAAGACTGCACGAGAACGCAAGTCGTCAGTCGGCTGCCAGCAAGGCCCGGCAAGCCGAAATCTTCAACTCACGATGAAGGCCAGCGGAATTCGAGGTAGGAGATCTGGTGTGGAAACGCAACCGGATCCTCTCGTCCAGCGCACAAGGTATCTCGGCTAAGCTTGCTCCGAAATACACAGGGCCATATCTGATCATCAGTAGGAAAGGTATGAATACCTACGTCATACAAGATGATCAAGGGGGCCAAGAAGTATCTCACATCGAGCATCTGAAGAGATACGTCCCCGAAAATGATGCTGACTCAGCTGATGAGGATCAACGTGAGCAACCTCAACCGCCGAGGGATCAACAGGTGAAGTGCGACCCACCTGTAGCGAGCGAATACTCCCCTGCGAGGGAGAATAATGCGAGCGAGTCCCCTGGCGAGGGAACTCGGTGTAATCCGCGTAAGACGTCGCGTACGTCTTTAGATAGGTCCCGCATTACCAGACGACAGCGTGGTCGTCCTCGGAAAGCAACCGCGACCGTAAAGCGCCGATCACCCATAGAGCGGTCTGCCAATGCAGATTCTGAACCGGTTCCTCCGAGACGAGGACGAGGGCGTCCTCCAGGCTCACGACCGAAGCGGACGTAAAGCGCCAGCAGCGGCCGAAGGCTGAGGCGGCCTTCAAAGAGGCTGCCTTTGAATACAGATTAACCTGTAGCTCCTGCCTTCATCGAGCGGAACGGGAGGTTCTGACGAACCTAGGTGTCCGCTCTGCCGCTGCAAGGAGATCAAGCGTCTGGATCAGTTTCCTCGCGTCCTGATAAACCTGATCAAGAGTAACTTGTTAACCCTCTTTCCCGTTCCTTGAGGAACAGAGTCCACATACAGAGTATGTGGAATCTGGAAGGGGGGTGTAACGGTAAGCGAGTTACCGATCAGGTAAGCAACGCGAAAGAGGAGATACAGCGCGGCGCGCGCAGGGAACGCGCGCGAGAATCGTGCGCAAGAGAGTATCGTTAGAGAGTTCGCGCGCGATCGGCAACAACAAGGTGTTGACAATTGCCGAGTGATTTTTACGGGATAAACAAGTGATTAGACTAGTGCATTTTTGTGTGTGGGTGCGAGGGTTCCTCCCCACCAACCTCCACGTCGGCGTGCGGAGCAGCACGGCCCCGAGAAAGGCAGAAGGAAGGAAGCCAAGAGTCGGCCGCCTTCCCGACCGTTGGAGTGAGAGAGAGAGATAAGCACGAGGACGAGCTGTCTCTCCTTTACCTAGTCGTTTCCCGCCGAGGCGCGATATATATACAAGCGGTAAGTGGTGCACCACACTTAGACCCGCGTGTCTACTTAATATTTCGCGTCCCGATTTACCTGGTACGGTCCAGGTGAGGAAGCGTTCCTCCTTTCCCCCCTCTCGTGACAATACCCGCACGGATAGAAAGGTCGGTGGTTCGCGGGAACCACTTCACGAGAGAAGGCGCGCGTGACGTAGTAAGCTTCTACGTAAAAGCTCTCTACGTCAGTGATTCATACGTCACACGGTGTGACGTATGCCATCAGGTTAAGCAGCCGATCATATCCGGATCGGTTGCTCGTAATCGACTGTTAAATAGATTTTAACCGATTCTTTTCGCGCTGACCTCGGGGGTAGTCATCGGTACGACTCCCCGTAAATTGTTAAAGTTCATTTATTGTTTATTTATTAATGTTTATTTGTTAATTTAATAAATTGACTCGGCGAGACAATCTTTCTCGCCGATTAACAATAATATCACTTGTTGATAATATTTTACCGGTTAACGTCCTATCCTACGAATACCGCCCTCTCCGGTGTTTATCCTAGTGGGCAATTTTGGGCATAGGGCCCAACACACGGTATATAAGTCAAACGGAGTGTTTGACGTTGTTAACGGCATTGCACGGGAATCAAAGGGATTCCCGGCCGCATCGTGGGACTGCACACTCAAGGTTGGTAAGTTGGGACAGATTGGGCCTAACCGTGGGCCTTACATATCCCCAGTACCCACCCCGTTACAATGGCTAAAAAAATCAATTCTGGCGCACTTACACCTTTTTCAAGTTGAATATTGTCATGTTGTTTATGTATCATTGAGCTTGAGATTAGAAATTCTAACCCAAAAGAATAAATTTTAGATACAATTAGTTGATAGATTTTGAGTTAAATAGCGGTGAACCCAGCTGGTGTTGAAAAAAACTTAGAAAAATTCACTTTTTGAGGTTAGAATAACTTTTGAGCAAATAAATTGCAGTACCTAAAAATTTTGTTGTATTCTGAAGAACATTTGCAATGTGTACACAAAATTTGGTGCATTTTAAAATTTTGATCGGACCACTTCACGTGGAATACCCCATATATATATATATATATATATATATATTGTGACGTGTTATTTGCTTACCCGATAATTTATAGATAATGATTAAATTTAATAATTAATATGTATCAGTTAATAATCAATTTTATGTATAAAACCATCAAACAATAGTAGTGCATCAAACGATAATAGATAACATGTAATATAATATATTCACCTTACAATAATGTTTACAGTTTTTGAAAATTTTATTGAATTTGTCTTCAAAATCGTTACTGATTCAGACTGTTTTAATTGTAAAGGCAACAAGTTCCATAATCTTGAGTCTCGATATACAAAACGCCTCACTTCATTATTAATACTAGGAAAAGATCTAGAACATAGGGCAATTTTTATGTCGCAAACGTTTTATAATCTAGTAATCCTGAGAAATACTTTCTGCAATCATGCAATTTTAATCAATCCGATTTCCCATAAGACGGCTCTAAGTTACTACCACGCCTTAAATAAAAGATATATCTGATAGCATTATTGATTAAGCGCTGCAACTTTATACTCAGGTAACCGGACAAATCATAATATACCACACAGGCATAATCGAAGTGAGGCAAAACCAAAGCGTTAGCTTAAAGTTTCTTAATTTCAGGTTTTAATATGTATCCCTTATAAAGCAATCTAGAGAAGATATTATGTACTTTAGAACAGATTAAAAAGATATGGACATTCCAGGTTAAATGCTCTGATAAAAAGACGCCCAGGCTTTTTATAGTCGAATCAAATGGAATAAATTCGCCGTATATTACAACTGGTAAGATTGATGTCCTATCAATACGCATATGATATTGAATTGATGAAAATAAGATAGCCTTCGTCTTACGAATATTCAGCTGCAATCCATTATGTTTAGAGCAGCCAACAATAGCGATAATATCCTGATTCAATTTAGTTATGATTGAGTTCAACTCATAAGGTTTACACTGACTATATATCTCAAAATCATCAGCAAACAGGATTCCCTTGCACGCAGTAAGCATGGAAATAATGTAATTTGTATATATATATATATATATATATATAAATTAAAACAGGTTCAGGTGTAGAACCTGTAGTACTTCCGAAGTACAATCTTTGTATTTTCTCAAATCGGAATTTGAGAAGTTCATATCTTTTAGTTGAGACAATAGAATAGTATGATTGATGGTGTCAAAGGCCTTTTTAAAATCAATTAAAATTAAAATAGTCACCACGCCTTCATCAATCGTACGATGAATATCCTCGGTTGATATCAGTAATGCTATTTACGTACTGTAACCCCTCCTAAAGCCAGTCTGATGGGCAGTTAAAAAAATTCTTCTCAAGATATTCAGACTATTGTTGCGTAATTAAAAAGTCACAAACTTTATTAAAATTTGATAGATTAGTTATCAGTCGAGTTTCAGAAGGAGTAGATGACCTCAAAACCTTGCTAGAAGCAACAATAATAGCTTTCTTCCATATATATGGATATGTATATGATTTAATAGATCTATTATATAAATTAGTTAAAGAATACGTAATTATATGAATTCGCGAAATAGGAAACGGATAATTTATCAAGACTACGCCCTTGTGATTTAGGAAAGCAACGCTTGATGTTTCTAATAACATCAAGCTCGCTGAGCTTTGAAAAGGTAAAAGCCTCACGATTACTAATAGTATCCATATTACATACTGATGCAAGATCATCTTCCGTACAAGGTAAATGACTGCAAGATATTGAATCATAATACGCAGCCAATTGAGACGTACTAAAAAATTCAAGAGGCGACGGCATGGATCCATTAATAAGGCCACATATTGAAAGCATTTTCCAACATTTAGACCTATCTTGATCAGCAAATTTATCACGCAAATACGAATTTTTAGCTATTTTTAGCAACCTCTTAACCTCTCTTTGCATAGCCCTATGCTGTCTCAGCAACTCCGGTTGACGATTTTATCGATACTGATTGTAGAGACAATCGCAAGCCTTTTATTTAATTCTTACATCACGTGTAATCCACGGAGACAATGGTCGCCATACACTACGCTAATCCAACTCCATCTTAAGATCAGAATTAAAGGCTTCTACATCAAAGTTACGAAATGACCGGGAGTATATATTAATAGGATTTTCCACTGGAACATTCAACCATGATTCTCCATGGTGAGTAGTACCATAAGGAATAAGATAAAGAGAATTTTCGGAAATAAGACTACGAAGATGGTTATCATAATAATTTTCACTCGCGAGATAAGAGTTGAAATCCCCAGTAATTATAACATGATTGTAAAGATGAAGATAGGTTTGCAAAACATGAAACAAGTTAGATAGGACTACACCCTTAGGACGACGATAGGCCACACCGACTAGCATCTTAATATTTTCAAAGGAAGGCACTCAAAAAGTAAGTACTTAATTTCAACATTTTGCAACAAACTAATCAAATAGAAACATATAGATTCACGTATATAGCTCGCCACAGCCCCACCCTGGACAAACGTTCGTTTGTCAGTTGTGGACCTAAGCCCACGATCATTAGGAAGTAATCTGTATTTATGGATCTGCAATGGATCATTAGAGTGATCAGGTGTGAGCCATGTCTCAGTAACACATAGTAAATCAATATTTTTATCAAGTAATAAAAATTCAACGTCTGCATGATGCTCCTTAAGTGAATTAAGAATGACATGGGCTAACTGCAAAAAGAAATCCTTATTGTTGCAAGAGAGCCCGGAAACGACCATATACAAAGACGGAGTCAGTTATTATAGCTTATCTGAATCAGTGTAAGTAGTGATAGTAATTCTAGGTGTCTTATTCTCTCTCTGCACATAAATTACATTCTCGTGCACCCAAACATACCTATAGCCAATAGATTTAGCCTTTTATTTGATAATTCTAACAAAGTTTAACAGTTTGGTACATTTGCCAATTGCTGAGAGAGAGAGAGAGAGAGAGAGGGAGAGAGAGAGAGAGAGATTTATTGAGATCTTGGGGTGTGACCCCATCTGAGTCTATAGGACATACATTGTGGTAAAATAAAATAAAATAAAATCGCAGTAACATCTCGGGCAGATAAATAAAAATATACGAGTACAATGCGATGCATAAAATATAATACAAAGAAGAAATATACAGTGAAAATGTGACAAAACATAAAAACAAATAAATAAGCAAAGTGATCGAAGTGATACAATTAAGATGAGACAT
This sequence comes from Theocolax elegans, assembly GCA_026168455.1. Taxonomy (NCBI): domain Eukaryota; kingdom Metazoa; phylum Arthropoda; class Insecta; order Hymenoptera; family Cerocephalidae; genus Theocolax; species Theocolax elegans. The sequence goes on along the minus strand of CM047427.1, from coordinate 36,535,434 downwards.
CCCGTGAATAACTTTCTATTCTCTAGTTTGCGATTAGCATAGATGGCACAAATAATCCTTCACTAATTATTCTGTTCTCCCAGTCTTGCCGATCTTTGGTGAGCAGGAAATCAAGTAATTTCTTCTTGAATTCGGACAAGCAGTCCATGGAGAAAAAAACAGGGGATAGCTGGTTAATAATTTCGGAAGCAGATACAGAGAACGATCTCTTCCAAGTTTCCGTCCTAGGAGGTTTATAAATTAACGATCTCTGTGGTAAACGACTGGAGCTACGAACTACAACTGTATCGCCTATTACTTTAATTTCGTTGAGCAGGTATTGAGGGCGAGAACATGATAAAGTTTTGAATGCATGCATGGCAGTTAGAAATTGACGCCGTCGTTTCGCTGAAAGCCAGCCAAGCTCAAGTCTGTATGGAGTGACATGAGTTCGCTTCGGGATGTTGCCGTAGATGGATCTAATGCAAGCATTTTGTAAACGTTGCAGTTGAAGATCCCTCGTTTTATCTACTTCGTTATATACTGCTGACGCATAGTCAAGATGCGGAAATACAAGGGTACGGACAAGGTAAGTTCGAAGGCCGTGTGAAAGCGCGTGCCTATGAAATCGCAGAATCCTGAGTGATGCTCTGACACGTGTCGAGATTTGTTGAACGTGGTCAGACCAAGTAAGGGTAGGTGTGAGCCATACTCCAAGGCATTTAATCTTATGTTCATAAGGAAGTATGCAATCACCGATTTGAACCCCACGAGTAACTGCTAAGTCAAAACGAGAGACAAAGTCCTCACTTCCAAAGAGCATTGCCTTGGTTTTAGTGACGTTTAATAAAAGGCCATTGTCTAATGCCCACGTAGCTACAGCAGAGGCATCTTCACTAATTCTAACGATACCTTGTTCAAAATCAGCAGGAAAAAAAGAATAATAAATTTGAGTATCATCCGCATAAATCATGTGTGATGACCAGCGAAGTATACGTGGCAGATCGTTAATGAACAGTGAAAAAAGTAGCGGTCCAAGCACGCTGCCCTGTGGCACCCCGGCATTTACTGGGCGCCAACTCGATACATTTCCATCATCATCCACAACTGCCTGGCACCGACCCGTTAAGTAAGAGTAGAACCATCTGATGGTCAGATCGGAACAACCGAAAGCCTTCAGCTTAGACAAAAGAAGAGTATGCGGCACTGTGTCAAAAGCCTTGGAAAAATCAAAGAATACTGCCACCGTGATCTTGCGCATTTCGATACTGAATCTAATGTCGTCAATTACGCCCAAAAGGGCTGCTTGGGTACTGTGACACCTGCGAAATAAAGCTTGAAGGTCATTATAAGTAACAGGCGCGTGTACATTCGACCCAGATGTAAAATGAGTAATCAGTTGTCTAAACTGAAGTGCAAGAAAGGAGAAATTCGGTTAACCGATGATATACCTAAACTTCTAAGCACAAGCCATTTTGAGCTAATCGAGGCGGCACTACTCATTCTGACAGAAAAATATTGATTCTTGGCGGTATCAATAGCGTTTGATTCGGCCCTGCGGAGTGACCGAAAGTGCAGTAAATCGGTTCTCCTCGTGGACCTAACGGCTCTTCGATAGGCCTTGTCCCGCTCACGCATATTATCTCTGATTGACTGATTGATCCAGGGTTTAGACTTTCTTTTGATGATAAAGGTGCGCTGAGGTGCAATTGCATCGATAACCGAAATAATCCTATCAGTGAAGATGGTAACGTTACTTTGCAGTTCCGCTGTATCTCTCTCCAATGGGGGTAATGGTATGTCTGTGAAGGCCATCGCGATGGAATCTTGCGATATACCTTTGAGACAATGAGTAGTAAGTTGTCTAGAGTCCTGCCGAGCATGACAAATATTAAGAGTTAATTCAATATATTCATGTCCAGCTATGAAGGGCACATCAGATTTAGAGTATTTACTGATTTTGGTAGGATCACTTACAATAAAAAGATCAAGCCAGGTGTTGGAAGGAAGGCCGTCCCTGTTTACCGCATGATGAGTAGCGTCAGAAGGCACCAGATGGAGGAGAAGGTCCCGCAAAGCCCTATTCAGGTACCTAGAATCAGGGCAATCGATTGCCATGTTTAGGTTGAAATCACCCGTAATTATGATTTCATCATAGTTTGGGGTGAGTTCAGAAAGTATGTCAAACAAGTCAACCGGATAAGTAGCCTTAGGACGACGGTAAACAACAGCGAACAGTATACGAGAAGTACCTGTGAAGACCTCTACAAGGAGGAATTCAGGCGTGTTGTCAAACATGGAGTTCGATGCCTGGACAAGCATGCTTCTGTATTTCGTCGAGACGCAAGCCATTACACCACCTCCCTCCTTCAAAAGACGATCGTTTTTAAAAATTGTATACCCTTTAATACCAACAAGAGAGTCAGGTACATCTGGTTTCAAAAATGTCTCCGTAAAACCCATTACATCTAGTTCACGTGTTGCAATGAGGGATTCAATCAAAGAAGAGTGAGACAAAAATCTGTTACAATTACAATGGAAAACATTAAAAGAATACAAAGTACCGACAGAATTCGTTTTATTGCGGATATTAGAGTCTACACTAATCGTGTTGGCTATGGTTCTGGTATCTTCGGCTTGTTTGCCATTAAGACAATTATTGAACGTAAGAGGTGAAGTATTTGTTACTGCATAATTATCTCCAGTTAAAGGGAGGACAGATTGGGTACCCCCACGACCTCATCTAGAGAATGAAGAAAAGTCTGTCTTACTGGAATTGGGAATCCAAGTTTCGCTGACAGATTTGCATACAAAAACTTTTAAGTTACGCACAAACGGTCGAGGCCAGTTTGCCTCCCGTGCCTTTCGTGATGCCTCATGCCACAAGTCAAATACAGGCTTAGGCCACAGTGCGCGTACAAATATTTATTGTGAGCACGGAATACCATAAATATCAGTGCTCGTTTTACCACGAAGAGTAGAGGCTGTAGCAACGATTGCATCTCGCACAGCACCTGAAGCTATCTTGAGCACGAGAGACCTAGTGGAAGATTGATTGTTGGCTCCCGAACTTCCAGCAGCAGCATCTTCACGAATCAACCACGCGCGTGTATCAATCACAAAAGGGATCAGATGTGAAATACCCATAAATGTGAAGAGAGTTTGAACGAGATGACCATCAGTTAGTCAACATGCAAGAGGTATTCCAGAAATGCGTATTTCAAGTGGATCATCCAATGAATGTTCTGCTAATTGAGTAGAAGATGTGAGGTCCTTTCTCCTATCCTCATCAAGTTTTTTTGAAATGGACTCCAGGTTATCAATACGTAGGTCGGTACGAATTTCGTAGGATTCAAGACGATTATAGAGTGCCTCTGTCACTTCACGCTGCTGTTTAGGCTATTCTGTGAGTGCTTCCATCGACAAACGCTGCGAGCGAATCTCAGTTAAGCTATCGAGCTTGCTGTCTACTCTCTCACTGAGGACGTTGATCTGCTGTTTCATTTCAGTCAATAAGTTTTTAATCCATTCAGATGCAGGATCCATTTGTTTATTCAGGAGCGAAGAATCCGGACAATTGAGCGATACAGGAGAACAGTGAACGATTGACGGGATGTCAGTACCTCTATATGACGACTTGGACTGTTTGTATCCCTGGTTTGATGTCGACGGTGAAGGAGACGCTGCTCGCTTCTGAGCACGTTGAGGCGTAGGTGAGTCACGTGGTGGAGTGCGAATCAAGAGGTAGTAAGAGTTTTAACAGTTAGAGTTACAGTCGATGCAACTACAAGAACGCATATAATGCTCGAGGCAACACGACGTAAATTCCGGGAACGTATAAAATATATATCGGTAAAGCTAAGTACGAGACGCATATGATTCACGTAAAATAAAAAACGTACGCTAAAAGCTATAAGAACACAACGCAGTAAAGTAATATAAATAAAGTAAAGTACAACAAACAATAAATTAAATAAAAACGCAGTATGAAAGTAATTTGTTAAAAATTACGTAATAAAAAAGTAAAATGACCAATTAAATCAAACGCAATAAAATAGCAATTAAGTTAGTAAAAATAGTAAGACGGTACGAGTAGTAGATATAAAAACAATATAAAATACGGTGAGCGGGGGTATACATTAAAGTATCTGGAAAAGCGTGCTGTCCAGAATAAGGGGGCACATAATGGGGCGACGAATATTTGAGCATGCTATATCAAGTGCGCGCTGTTACACATTTTCATTACAAACCACAGATAAGAAGTTTGAAGTCGTGTAAAAAATAAGAGTTGCAAACAATAACACTTGAAAAGTATTTAATCAATATCACTGTTTAAACTTTCACTGCGAACTGGTAACTGATGAACGTAAAATGAATAACTAGTATAACCTCGAAATGCGGATCGTTGAAAAATGTTGATTTTTCGCGAGCCTCTAGAATAAATAATATTGAAAAATTGCACTAGAAGGCCTGCATGACTGCACTTGCGAGAATCTGAAACAAAAAAGCCCGAAGGCACGATGGCTGCAGAAAAAAAAACTTAACTCAAGCAGGAGGTCGATTTTAGACGTGGGTCGTTACTTATGTCGCCAGAGAGAGAGAGAGAGAGAGAGAGAGAGAGAGAGATTGATTGATTGATTAACTTTATTTGGCCCATGGGATTGAAACCCCGTAGGCACTTACAATGATATGTACAGTTTGAATAAAATAATTTCACAAATAATTTAACAATTTAACTTAAAATCTAATTAACGCTTTTGCTTATAACGCGAAAGAATTGATATATAAAACCAACAATATAAAATAACAATATAAAAAATAAAATAAAGTTAATAAAATAACAAAAAATAATAATAACAACATTAACATTTGCACATATGACATATATAAATAAATAACGTATATGTCGCCGAGACAAAGTACAAAATGCTTTTACTATTGGTCGAGGTGAGGGATTAGCGGTGAGGTTATGCTCTCATTTGGCATTCTAATGGCCCAGGCAGTTTGGTCAAGTCCGAACAGGTGACGAAATAGTGAACTTTTGAAATGACTGATAGATGCTTTGTCGAATGAATATGGAGATTTACAATCTTAGATGCAGTAATGATAAATGATTTATGCAGTGCCTCAGTACGAGGGGGAAGGTAACTAAGTGATTTTGATGGATGACGAGAGGAAGTGCGGGGGTTATGTTGGGGCGTGTTTAATTTGATGAAGTGATTTGCCAGATAAATGGGAGAGTTATGAGCGATGATACTCAGGTATTGGTTCACGAATAAGGAAGAGATTCAACCACGTATGAGATGGCCCGCCCGATGTCATTGCGTGATGCGTTGGTTCTGACTGGATAAGTAAAAGTCCCAGTGTCGATAAGTTTGCTCTAAACTTATCTGCCATGGCACTGGTGGAGTTCACATCGATGTTAAAATCCCCAGTGACTATGATATACTTATATAGTGGTAGTATGTCCGACAAGACATCAAAGAACTCCGTAGGGTATGCGGCTGATGGCCTGCGGTATACCACTCCTAACACCAATGAAACTGATTTGCCTGTCAAACATAGTACCAGGAATTCCGGAGTATTCGAGAAAATAGGTTCAGAGTGCGCAATGACCCTTACCCCAAAATCTTCACGAACATAGGTCGCCACACCACCCCCTTCCTGACCCTCTCGATCCAAACGATGTAATGTGTAACCCGGTAATCTAATAATCTCCGAAGAATCGTGAAGGTTTCGGTGATCGCAATGACATCATGAAAGGCTGGGTGAACTAGTGCTTCCATGGATGAGAAATGTGTTTTGAGACAATTAATATTAGAATGAAAAATGGAGAATGACTTCGATGATTTTAATGATTTGGCCCAACCAGCCTTATCTCATTTGGTATGAGGAGAGAGAGGAGAAAAGTTTGAAAATTCAGAATCCGAGTTAACTCGCTTCAATGGACCATCCCTCACCTCACGCATATACACAACTAGATCTATGACTATGGGCCTCGCGTAGCCCAGTTCGCTCGATTTACGAATTGCTGCCTGCCACAGCTCGAAAACAGGTTTCGGTTAAAGAGGCCTGATAAATAAAGATTTCTCACCACCTTCTCCGAAAATGTCCCGCGCTTTTCGTCCTTTTAAAAGTCGGGCTTTCTCTATTACGGCATCCCTGGATACAACAGAGGACATTTTGATGACCAAGCCACGCGTGCGTTGTGGAGCAGTGAGAGAGCCCGTTGTCCAAGGGCAAAGGTCAATCACTTGGCTAATTATCTTTGGCAGCTTTAACTCCTTAAAAATATAAGTTAAGAGTCCGTTATCGGATTTCGCGGTTTGATTCGGCAGTCTCGAAATTAGTAGCTCGCATGCATCTTTTAGTACAGGAGATTGTGGTGCTGCATTCATATCCTATCTACCCATTTCTATGTCACTGACCCGATTTTCCAATTTATTTATGCGCTCGTCCAAAACCGTGAACTTCGTTTCGCTCTCCTCCTCGATCAGGCTGATTTTTGTTTTCAAGTCCTTAAGTTCTACCTTGACTTCGTCCACCTCCCTCAACACGGTTCACTACATCTAGTACCGATTTAAGGTCGCTCCGTAAATTATCCTGTAAACTCCGAGTAAAAACTTCTATCCACGGTGTCAGAGCGGCCGCCATTGGTGCGGAGTCGACGAGAGTATCGTGCGCCGCCTGATTGGACTTAGCGGGCGGAGCGCCGCGAGGCTGCTTAGCAACCTGCGACGTTGATGGCGACGGAGGCGAGGCTACACGCTTAACACAAGAGGTAGTAGGAGCAGGCGTGGTCGCCGGTGCACGACCTCAACAATTCATATGTGCTATATTATTACATAGGTTACACGCCTCTGTATAATCCTTGCGCGTCAGTCGTGCTCCGCAAACAAAGCAGCGGGTGTTGCCATTTTCGCAAGGTGATTTTTGCAACGTTGGCCTGGACTTCGTGCGCTGAAATTATCGCCCAAACTTTTGCATCTTGTAAACACCTCAGTCTAACCTCCAAAATTTTGCAGTTGATTTTGTGCGATTTATGGACGACTGACTAAACTGACTAAACTAAATTTTTATTTTCACATTAATATTTGTAGTTTCCAGCATTAAATTATCTATACTCTTTGAACTTGGTGTAGGGGCTACGAATTGTAGCGCACCATGGACTAATGATTAAGAATATTTATATATTCTGGCTTGTACAGACCGTTAAATTTAATATAACATAAAATTTACGATCGTATTACTCTTTAATAAATATGTTTTCTTTTTTCATCTCTTATCATTTTTTTAAATTGAAGTTGATATATTCTTGCATGCAGTTACTCTTTTTTATCTAATCTTCTCTCTCATTATGATTGATGTACATGGGTAATTGTGCATGACAGATTACTTTGTACGCCTTATCTCGAACACGCAATAATATACAAACTAGCAACAGATACCTCGCTCGCTAACGCTCACTCGGTTGTATTTTGATCGTGTTTATTTTAGATGAGTATATGTAAAATAGTTACACAGCCTTTTTTCTTTAAAGTTAAATGTGACATTTTTATGTTCATTTTTTTAATGAAAAACATTACATTTTTTAAATAATTAGTAAACCAATTGGGTTTATCAAGGCAGAAATTGCATTTTTATAGATACACCAAATTCGCTGTGTAAAGTTGAAGTTTATATGCATATACATTTAAATTTTCTTGGATTAAAGCCCTTCGACAACTTTTATCCTGCAAGGAGTTTTTTGTATTTGCACCTGTTTTAAGCCTATTTTTGATAATATTTTAATATTTTACTTAATGAATGTGTTAAAAATTATCAAAAAAGAATATTTTTTATAATATATTTTATAAACATGACATTTCACATAATATTTTATAAAAATTACAAAAATATTTTTATAACCGTACTCTACCCTTAACACCAACAATGATAATTTGCGTATTGCGAAGAGGATTATGGTATAATTAATGTGGTGACTGAGATGTCGTTTTTGTAAAAAAAAATTGAGAAATAAACAAAATATGATAGTTAACTACCAAAGTTTTAAAATTAATCAAAATTTCTTTAAAATTACATGTAACTACTATTGTACAGACGATTGAAAAGAGTGTGAGAACTCGATATATTTTGTGTCGACTTTCCAATATTTTGGTTGTTTAAAAGAGGTTATAGATTAAAAAAAACATCAAAGACAGAACTGAAAATAAAGTTCAACTGAAAACTTGATCATCTAATGACTATCAATTATTTCGTGACATTCAAAGAATCCGTCAAATGTCAATCATTCGTGAGATTTCGACTCCATTTTCATCATTATTGCAGGGGTCCTTTATAGTATATGAGCGGGCAATCGTTTCAAAAAGGCCTCTCGAATCTTGATCTCGCGTAGACGAGTTGAAAAGATGTGAGAACTCCATATGTTTTGTGTCGACTTTCCAATGTTTTCGTTTTATTTGATAATTTTAAATAACTACTTATACATTATTGGATGAGAGTTAGGCTCTTGGATAGTGTATTTGATGAAAACCTGATGTCGTTTCTGCAGACCAAGACATGGTGTACTGAAGTCATTTAGATTTTTCGTGTATAGTTGTAACACACGCTCCGTAAAATATATTTATGCTTCCAGCGTTAGCCAACATATGAATATTGTATTCGACTCTTACGGCGAGGGTGTGCTGGTAAGGTATACATTTCAAGAATCATATATTTTTTCAATGCATGATCCATTTAATAGTAACATAATAAGGGCTCTGTAACAGTGTAAGTTAAGGAAAGAAAAGTATACTGTTAAATTTTGACGCTAATAATGATAGAATTAAATACAAAAAGAAAATAAATATGACAAAGAGTAAAAATAAGTATATATATATATATATATATATATATATATATATATATATATATATATATATATATATATATATTGTGTCTGTGTAAAAATAATTATTATAGGTTATTATAAAGAAGGTGTGTGTGCGTGTGTTCAGAAAGAAAGTGAAATATGTCCATATATTTAATATATTTAAAATGCACACACATAAAATAATTTCCATTTGGGGGGGTATCGTAATTTTAAATAAATTGATGTTATATAATGTGTTTACAGAATACATAAAATATAAGCATGTTATATACTCTCATAAATTATATTTTTCTTTAATGGCGGTGGTAACATTTTTTATAAAGTGGTATAATATACTGTCGTTGTGTTATATATGGTTTTAATTTGTATGTGAATGTAGTATTATTTCAAAGTGATGGTTTTTTTAATGCATATTTAAAAATTTTGGTATTTAATAGAATCTGTATAGTAATTGTTATTATAAAATTGAGTGTTATGAAAATCATTTTTTACGCACGTTGGGTGAGTGATTGTATCTAAATGGCGGCTCTGTCGAAATATTTTAGACATGATATATGCAAATATAATTCTAATTGTAAAATTTTAACAAATTTAAGTTTTTAAATAATAATTTTAAATACCTGTTTATACGTTATTATAAGAATTAAACTTTCGGTCGTTGTATTTTGGGAAACACTGATTCTTTTTTGAAGTCTGTAAGTTTTGTCGAACGGCAGGCTATTATCAATTATTTTGCATATTTATTTTAATGATTCAGTAGTAGTAATATTTCAATGGATTTTTCTTATATTTCATTTTTTTTTATTTATTATAACTTATGTAATGATTTGTCATTTATTACAATATGATATGTTGCAGCCGATTTTCAATTGTATTTTAATGATTTTCAGCGCAAACAATTATTAATTATTTTGCGTATTCACTTTAATCATTCAATAGTTGTAATATTTTAATGTTTTTTTTCATACTTCCATTTTTATTTATTTATAAAATTTATATAAAATGTGTATAAATTTTCGTCTACACATTTACAATACTTTTTTCAACACTATATTGTTAGTGTAAATTTTGATTTTATTTTTTAAAGTATCATTTTCTATTTTTGCATTGTTTAACAGTAATATTTTTAAATTTTTTCTACATTTAGCTCTTGAAAGAGCTACGTATAATTGACCATGGCTAAAAATTGGAGATGGTAAATAGATACCAACTTGTTTGTATGACTGTCCTTGTGATTTGTTAATAGTCATTGCAAAACCTAATCGAATGGGAAATTGTTTTCTGCGCATGTTGAATGGTATATCTTCTTTAGATGGTGACAAAGTGATTCTTGGTATTAAAACTAATTTTCCAATTTTTTTTCCGCTTATAATTTCTGCTTTAATTAAATGTTTCATAAGTTTTATTACTAATAATCTTGTTCCATTACAAAGACCTTCATTTACATTTAAATTTCTTAGAAGAATTACTATTGCACCTACTTTTAATTGTAATTTATGTAGAGGATGTCCATTAGGTGTAAGGGAATTAAGAAATTCTGTAGGTAACATGACATCTAAGTTTTCTCCATTATCATCTTCTGCTGTATCTACACTTAAGTATTCAATAATTTGCCCTTCCATTATAGCCAAAATTTTATTATTTATTTCAATTACGTCGTTGTTGGTGAAGGCTAATATAACTTTATCATTTATTTTTATTTCGTTTCCAAAAATTTCTGCAATGATATCATTTTCTTTTGTTATTAAATCAAGAGGGATTTCAAGCAGTTCACTTTCTTCTTCATACATATTTAAACGTTTACCTTCACCTACATTTAATAACCATTGTTTAAAATAATTGTCATTATCTGTAACTCGAAGATTTTCATTTAGTGTCATACGTATAAAATTCGGCCATAAGTAACTGTTTTTAACTGAATTTTCAATAACTTCAGTACGACTACCATGTCGTATAACTGGTAATGTTTGCCTAAAATCGCCTGAAACAACCAACATTTTACCACCAAATATTTTTTTATGATTACATATATCTTGAAATAGGCGATTGACTACTTCAAAAGCATATTTCGATGTCATAGATATTTCATCCCATATTATAATTTGAACTTCTTTTAAATTTTTACCATCTATTGAATTAGATTTAATATTACATATAGTACATTCTATGATATTAAGTGGTAGTTTAAATGTTGTGTGTACTGTTTTCCCGTTATGTAATAAATTTGCTGCAATCCCTGTCCAAGCAACACATAAAAATGAAATGTTTGAGAATTTAAGATAGTCTATTAGAACATTAAGTAAACAGCTTTTCCCACTTCCTCCTGGTCCATCAATAAAAAAGCTTTTTTTGTCTTCAATTTTTAAACGTTGCACGATAGTATCGAAAATGTCTTTGTTATGATTTTTTAAAGAATTTACTTTGACGTTTATTTCAGTAAATGTGCAACTTTTGTTATGTGTTGTTAATTTATCAGCATAATCTTCTATAAATGCAGATATAACGGGTAAATTAAAATTATTTAAAGAATATCCATTCAATTGTAGGTTCTTATCAATAATGTTTAATGCTAGGTTTTCATCAGCATTTTGTTCATATTTTGGGTGGTAAAAAAAGTGTTTCTATTTTTCGTATAAATCTCTTGCATTAATAGGATTGTGAAAAATACAAATATATGCAAATAATTCACAAAGAGCAGTAGGAAAGTGTAATTGTGTTGCTTCTTCCAAACATCTGTCCCATTCTTTATCTTCATTAACCAAATGTCTAGCTATAGAAGCTTCATAAAATGTAGAATAAATTATATCATCAACAGTACGTAAATCCTGAAATGATGATACTCCTTTGACATGTAAAAGTAATAATCTTATAAAATATCGTTTTCGATCCTTTGGATTCACTAAATACATTCTGCTTAATACAGGTTTTTTGTTTTTTTTTCTTTTATTCCATGTTTTTGAATTATTATCAAATACATAATTTAATGGTATTTCGGAATATAAATAATTTCGTGCATCAGAATCGATTTGATTTAATTTTAAGTATGCTGTTAATGTCGTTTCTACATTTTTTTTCAAATTTCTGTTTCTTTTCCTTCTTTAAAATACACTTCTTGTTCATCTTCATTGTGAATAGCTAATCTTATTATGGTATGTGAAAGTTCGTGTAGAGGGTATTCTAATAGTATTATATTCATTGCTTTCAATATCTTCATCATGAGTTAAATTAGAACTGTCTTTTGATCTGATACCTGTGTCACGTATTTCTATGTTCGCACAGTCATGTCCTTTATAACACTATTTAAATAAGTATTTTATACATTGGACTGTTGAGCATACTTCGACATCAATGTGACAATTAAATTTTAACAATAAATAAGGATTATACGAAACAACAGACCGATTATCAGCTGTTCTATTGTGGTATTTACCTTTATAATTGATTTTTTTGATATCATTTCTTCTTATATATAATGGATATCCTGATGAATTAAAAGTTGTTTTGTTACTAAATTTTTTTGAAAATTTTTCGTACATTTTTTTGTGTCTTTACTCATGCAAGGTGAACTCATGTTTTGCTCTCCACAGGGTCGATGAATCATAAACTGTTTTACAATATTATACAACCGTGGATAGATATCTTCGTTTGGAATTTCTGCGTTTATGAGTTCATCTACTTTTTCGGGAGTATTAATTTTATAATTTTTATCTAAAAATTATAACATATGCATGTGAGGAAGTACACGTTTTTGAAATTCGATAACATAAGTGTAGGCGATACAATTTCCTAAAACACCTTGCTTAATTACCAATTCTTTAAATTCTTTTATTTTTTGATGAAATACCTTAAATACTAAATCTGGTCTATCAATTACAGTTTCATATTTTTTTAAATGTTCAGTTATTTCTTTTCAGTTTGGATTACATGTCATTGTTATAAATAAGTCAGGTTTTCCGTAACGATTTACTATACTCATTGAGTCAATGAAATTTTGTTTTAGGAATCTTGAACTTCCAACAAAATTTGATGGCAAAATAAACATTTTTCCAATTTTTATATTTTCAGATTCTTTTTTCTTGTGTAAATAATCCATTACGCCTTTATAATAATCACTTCTTATAATATCTTGGTTTTTCTTTACAAAATATAATCTTGATTGTGCAACTTTTACAAATGCATCAAATGTAAACTGTTGAGAAACTTTTCCCATATTAAGGTATGGATTAAATCCATTTCTCATAGAAAGTCTGTAATTATAAAATTGCAAACATGAAATATTGTTTTTCTTATATTTGCATTTCATATTAGGCATCCATCCATATCCTCCATTTGGATAAATAAGTGGGTATGTCATTGGATCAGTGTGTTTACTTATTAAAGGAATACTAATTGAATTGTCATATTTTGAATATATAACTATATCCCGCTCTGAAGTAGGCAGTCCATTTTTTCCAACAAATACCATTGCAACTTCATTACAAGTAGCTTCATTATATATATATTTTTATCTAATTTTTCTTCTAATATTCTAATTTTTCTTTTTCTACCTCATACATCATTTTATAAGCTTTAGCATAAGGATTAACATCTTATATTATATTAAAGTGGATCGACTTTTTGTCTCCGGTTCTCCGGTTCTCCGGTTTTTTAAAAATGCATTTTTATAGTTTCAAAGTTTTATTTTAATTGGACTTTACACTTTTGTGCCTTACATTTTTTGGACCTTACATTTTTGGGCCTTATAAATTTTGGGCCTTACATTATTGGCAACGGAATTATAAAGTTTTATTTTAATTGGACTTTACAATTTTAGGCCTTACATTTTGAGCCTTACATTTTTGTCCTCATAAATTTTGGGCCTTACATTTTTGGGCCTTATAAATTTGGAGCTTACATTTTTGGGCCTTATAAATTTGGACCTTACATTTTTGGGCCTTATAAATTTTGGGACTTACATTTTTGGGCCTTATAAATTTTGGGCCTTACATTGTTGGGCCTTATAGTTCTTTTAAACAAATAGATATCAACTACTATGTCGATATTATTACCAGAAAATTATCTTAATAACAATAATTAAAATAACATTTGATTACGTAATTAAAATTAATAAAATTTCAACACTGGAACATACAATAAATCAAATTAATTTTTATTGTTTATTTTACAAACTTATTTTTGCAAAAATTTCAAATTACAATTATTATGTTATCAAATTAAATTACAATTATTATGTTACAATTGTACTCTATTCACTTGTATATTTCATAAGATATATTTTTTTCAATATATCGTTTTTATTGTTTATATAATTTATAAATTCAGCAAGTATTCATCGAAATCATCTTTAACAGAAAAATTAAATCATATCATTAAATATTAAATGTATAATTAATTAAACATTAGATAACATATTCAAATAAATATTACTGCTTTTAAAATGCCATTTAGAAGATTTATATCCAATATGCATATTGTCAGATATTATTGATATTATATATGTTATATCTGTAACAAAAACATTTTTATTATTAATTATAAATAAATTGTCAAAGTCAAAACTATACCTTTTAACTTAATCATTAAGAAATACTACTGCATTTTTTATTATTTCGATAGTCTTAATAAACTAATCAGGATACTGAAATACAAAAAGACTTATTATATTTCAAACAATAATAATTTAAAATGAAAATTAGATAATTTTATAATATACCTTGTGACTTTAATCGTATGGAATGCCATTAGGAATATAATATTTTATTGATATAATATTAATTGGAATGCTGCTGCCGTTTGTTATTTTTATTAAGCGCTGCATTCATTGGAATGCTGCTGCCCTTTGTTTTTTTTATTCAGCGCTGCATTTATTGGAATTATGAGTGTCAAACTACTAGCAAAGAATTTGTGCAAATATTGGCCCATTAGATGGAAAGTTTGGCCCTCTTTGTGTAAAGGTTGGCCCAGATTCTTTAAATGTTGGCCCATTTACAGAAAAGATTATTACAACATATTATTTACAACATATTATTATTGCAATATTAAATATTATCAACGCAATTAAGTGCGCCTTAATTTAAGAAATTGCATGTGAAAAACAATTTTTTACTGGTTGAAAAATGTATTCCATAATCAATACAAAATGTTCCTAAATTGGCCAAAAGTGGGCTAAAGTTTGCCAAAACTGGAAAAATGTTCCAAATATTTCAATGTTGGTAAACATCGGCCCACTTTTGGCGCAAGTTGGCCCACTTTTAGCATACTTTGGAGCATTTTCATCGAAAATGTATTTCCACTAGGGTATGTATAATATTAGTATTTATAAAATATTAAATTTATATTAACTATATTTCATTCATTACATTGAAGCTACTTTCTTATAAACACTGTTTTCTAATAATTTATATTTTATTTTTTTCAGCTTTACAAAAAAATATTAATAAAAAATTTAAAATAATCGTTTAGAAAAATAAAAAAAATTATAATTATTATTAAACAATTGAAACAAATTATTAATATTATTTTTATAATTGTGAATCATTTTGTAAAATAAACCATTTTTATAATAGGTTTGACCGAAATAAAAATATTAGTTGAAAAAACGATTGAACCATATAGCGACGATGCTTCAATGTTAAATGATGAACACATATTAGAATTTAATAACATCCTTAAATCATGTACACCATTCAATATGCAAACAACTCTTTTAGTTCAAAAACAATATAATATTAACTCAGTTCAAATGAATAATGAATACATTCAATTGTTATTTTCTGGACAATATGAAAAAGGTCATTGGATTTGTATGTATTACAATAATAGAACGATACACATTTATGATAGTTTAAATGCTAAATATTTGCAAAATGAACATAAAGTATACATCAACAGATTATTTCCAGATAGTCAACAATTAAAAATTGTTTTTGAAACAGTGCAATTTCAAACCAATAGTTATGATTGTGGAATTTTCGCGACAGCTTTTGCTGTCTCTATTGTATTTAATTTATGCCCATGCAGTTTAAACTATGATATTTCCCAAATGCGTTCACATTTACTAAAAATATACGAAACACGTAGTATTACGATGTTTCCAATTTTACAAAATATAAACTATAATATTTCAACAATACCAATCAAAAGATACAAGATTCATATTTGTCGTATTGATGAAAAAAAAATTGAATTTCAATGTAGCAGAAATAAAAATAATAGAATAAAATTTTCAACAGAAATTTAATTCTGAACAACAAACAATAATGAATTTATATAATAAAGATAAAATCATTTCCGTTGATTCTATTACCCCAATGGAAATAGACTATGAAATACCAACTTATAGTTCATTTTATCAAAAAAATAAAAATAAACAATTTAATGATATAGAAATAAAACAGCTAAAAATAAAACAGCAAACTATGATAAAAAGGCAAACAATTAGCTGTATCGATATAAAAATGAACGAGAAAAAGAAGCGTTGCATAAAAAAGAAGCTTACATGAGGAGTAAAGATAGTAATGACGGCAAAATAGAAGAAAAAAAATAAAGAGAAAACAGCAAACCATGATGAAAAGACAAAAATAAATAGTGACGAAATAAAAAATGAACGAGAAAAAGAAGCATTACGAAAAAAGAAGCTTATGTAAATAATAAAAATAGCAACGACGGCAAAATAGAAGAAAAAAAAATAAAGAGAAAACAGCAAACCATGATGAAAAGAAAAAAATGAATGGTGACAAAATAAAAAATGAACGAGAAAAAGAAGCATTACGAAAAAAAGAAGCTTATGTGAATAGTAAAAATAGTAATGACGACAAAATAGAAGAAAAAAAAATAAAGAGACAACAGCAAACCATGATGAAAAGACAAAAAATAAATCGTGACGAAATAAAAAATGAACGAGAAAAAGAAGCATTACAAAAACAAGATATTTATTATAATGAAAATACTGATCAATGTAAAAAAAATGAAAAGAAAAAATTAAATGGAAAAATATTAAACGAAAGTAGAAAAAATGATATCGATAAATTAGTATAAAACCATTTACAAAAAAAATTAAAAAGACGCATATGTATGAAAAATGAAAAAGACATGGAAATACCAATCATATTGCTTAAAAAATTAAAAATTGATGAAGGAAAATTTTTTAACGTATGTGATAAACCAATTAATACCAAAAAAGGTATAAATTATAAAGAATTAAATAAACGTATTTTAATTAAAAATGAACAAAATGTAAAATTAGTAAGTAAATCCAAAATAATAGGTCGAATAGCAAATGTAGATTTTGATGAAAAAATAATTATTGAAAACAATTTAGGTTATATGTCTGAAACTTGTAAACATTGTAATACTAAACATTTTGTTTTTGAATATACACTAGGTAAAGAATTTTCTAATTATTGTCACAAAGGAAACGTAGACTTACCGAAAATGCCTCCCTATCCGGAAGAATTAAAGCAATTAGCTACAGGAATATCGGAAGATAGTATTAATTTTCGCAAAAATATTCGGCTATATAATAATGCGTTAGCTTTTGCAAGCTTTGGAGCTAATTTTGATAAGTTATCTGGTAGTGGACCAGAAATTCTTAGAATATGTGGTCAAATATATCACAATGTTTTTGCTTTACATCCAAATGAAAATGAAGCTCGAAAATATGGGCAATTGTATGTTCTAGATAATGAATTAGCTGCAGCTGAAAGAAAAAGTTTTAAAAATAATTTAAATACAAAATTAGAATTGTCAAGTAAATTAGATAGCTTAATTAGAAATGTTAATCCTTATGCTAAAGCTTATAAAATGATGTATGAGGTAGAAAAAGAAAAATTAGAATATTAGAAGAAAAATTAGATAAAAATATATATATAATGAAGCTACTTGTAATGAAGTTGCAATGGTATTTGTAGGAAAAAATGGACTGCCTACTTCAGAGCGGGATATAGTTATATATTCAAAATATGACAATCCAATTAGTATTCCTTTAATAAGTAAACACACTGATCCAATGACATACCCACTTATTTATCCAAATGGAGGATATGGATGGATGCCTAATATGAAATGCAAATATAAGAAAAACAATATTTCATGTTTGCAATTTTATAATTACAGACTTTCTATGAGAAATGGATTTAATCCATACCTTAATATGGGAAAAGTTTCTCAACAGTTTACAATTGATGCATTTGTAAAAGTTGAACAATCAAGATTATATTTTGTAAAGAAAAACCAAGATATTTTAAGAAGCGATTATTATAAAGGCGTAATGGATTATTTACACAAGAAAAAAGAATCTGAAAATATAAAAATTGGAAAAATGTTTATTTTGCCATCAAATTTTGTTGGAAGTTCAAGATTCCTAAAACAAAATTACATTGACTCAATGAGTACCCCGTTGAAAAAGTTCCTATTGATTCAGTATTGATTCTGTGATGAAATCATTATGGAATTAATAAATAATAGCTACTGATATTGATCAAAATCAATACTGACCCAGTAGTAAGTTCTCACCAAAACGCAAAACTGATTTCTTACTGAATTAGTACAAAATCAGTATTGAATCAATGTTGTATCATTATGGAATCAGTACTGTATCAATTTTGAAATTATTTAATTGAAGAAGGACAATGTGCCCTTAAAAATTCAGTATTCAATCAATTCAGAATCAGTGTCAAATCAATACGCTGTTTAAAAAATTCACACTGATTCAGTACTGATTTCTCTAGAAAAATAAATAAAATAAATTTTTTTAGATAATTCTCAAAAAAAAATTAGGTAAAAACAAATAAAATTGTCAAAAAAACATAACATAAATAAAAAAAAGTATTACACATTTTTCTGTTTATGTTAGTTATTCACTCATCCACTTATTAACCGCGGTCAATGCTGCTTAACTTTCATTATCTATCATTTCTCAGTCTATTCTCAATGCTACATTGACAAACAGTTACAAAGATAATAAAAACATATTTGTAGACATTTCAAAAAGCCCAGTTATAATTTATTTTAATGGTATTAATTTTAATGGAATAAACATATTTTTAAACAAATATATATTTAGTAATATATTGCAGCAATTTCATATTAATTGTAACTAGGCTTTTTATAAATATGTTTTCATTATCTTATTGTAACTGTTTGTGAATGTAGCAAATAGAAGATAGTAAATCATGCAATAAAAAATACTAAAATCAGTATGGAAGCAATAACATCTCTTTAAGGTTATATTATTTAACATTTCAAGTACATATATTTCATTAATCCAATTGTTAAATATCTAAAAGACCTTCTACAAAGGTGTAAAATTTCGAAAGTATGATGCAATTTCGATTACACTTTAGCAATTTTTATCTTACTTTATACAAACTTACTTTAGAAAATACTGAAATCAAAATGAAATCATCAAGTTTTCTGCTGAAAAATTTAGCTGTACATTTACTCAAAAAGTATACTACACAAAATTTATTTCATAATTGCCCTGGCGTATCTTACATCAATAAATAAACAATATAATATTAATAATAATACTCGTTTGTGCTTATTAATTTCTCCATATGTATTAAAACGTAAATATCTCTTTTTTATTGGTTTAAAATTATTTTTTGTATTTTAGTTTAAACCAATAAAATAGAGATATTTACGTTTTAATACATTTTGGAGAAATTAATATCGTACAAATGAATGAATATTACTTCCATACTGATTTTAGTATTTTCTATTGCATGATTTACTATCTTCTATCTGCTACATTCACAACAGTTACAATAAGATAATGAAAACATATTTGTAGACGTTTCAAAAAGCCTAGTTACAATTAATATGAAATTGCTGCAGTATATTACTAAATATATATTGTTCTTCTAATATGGTACCGATATGTACATTAAAATTTTAACTTGTATGAAATTGTCCATATTTTTAAAAATATGTTTATTCCATTAAAATTAATACCATTAAAATAAATTCTAATTGGGTTTTTTAAAATGTCTACAAATATGTTTTTATTATCTTTCTAACTCTTTGTGAATGTAGCATTGAGAATAGACTGAGAAATGATAGATAATGAAAGTTAAGCAGCATTGACCGCGGTTAATAAGTGGATGATTGAATAACTAACATAAACAGAAAAATGTGTAATACTTTTTTTTATTTATGTTATGTTTTTTTGACAATTTTATTTGTTTTTACCTAATTTTTTTTGAGAATTATCTAAAAAAATTTATTTTATTTATTTTTCTAGAGAAATCAGTACTGAATCAGTGTGAATTTTTTAAACAGCGTATTGATTTGACACTGATTCTGAATTGATTGAATACTGAATTTTTAAGGGCACATTGCCCTTCTTCAATAGAATAATTTCAAAATTGATACAGTACTGATTCCATAATGATACAACATTGATTCATTACTGATTTTGTACTAATTCAGTAAGAAATCAGTTTTGCGTTTTGGTGAGAACTTACTACTGAGTCAGTATTGATTTTGATCAATATCAGTAGCTATTATTTATTAATTCCATAATGATTTCATCACAGAATCAATACTGAATCAATAGGAACTTTTTCAACGGGGTATAGTAAATCGTTACGGAAAACCTGACTTATTTATAACAATGATATGTAATCCAAACTGAAAAGAAATAACTGAACATTTAAAAAAATATGAAACTGTAATTGATAGACCAGATTTAGTATTTAAGGTATTTCATCAAAAAATAAAAGAATTTAAAGAATTGGTAATTAAGCAAGGTGTTTTAGGAAATTGTATCGCCTACACTTATGTTATCGAATTTCAAAAACGTGGACTTCCTCACATGCATATGCTATAATTTTTAGATAAAAATTATAAAATTAATACTCCCGAAAAAGTAGATGAACTCATAAACGCAGAAATTCCAAACGAAGATATCTATCCACGGTTGTATAATATTGTAAAACAGTTTATGATTCATGGACCCTGTGGAGAGCAAAACATGAGTTCACCTTGCATGATTAAAGACACAAAAAAATGTACGTAAAATTTTCCAAAAAAATTTAATAACAAAACAACTTTTAATTCATCAGGATATCCATTATATATAAGAAGAAATGATATCAAAAAAATCAGTTATAAAAGTAAATACCACAATAGAATAGCTGATAATCGGTTTGTTGTTTCGTATTATCCTTATTTATTGTTAAAATTTAATTGTCACATTAATGTCGAAGTATGCTCAACAGTCCAATGTATAAAATACTTATTTAAATAGTGTTATAAAGGACATGACTGTGCGAACACAGAAATACGTGACACAGGTATAAGATCAAAAGACAGTTCTAATTTAACTCATGATGAAGATATTGAAAGCAATGAATATAATACTATTAGAATACCCTCTACACGAACTTTCACATACCATAATAAGATTAGCTATTCACAATGAAGATGAACAAGAAGTGTATTTTAAAGAAGGAAAAGAAACAGAAATTTAAAGAAAAATGTAGAAACGACATTAACAACATACTTAAAATTAAATCAAATCGATTCTGATGCACGAAATTATTTATATTTCGAAATACCATTAAATTATGTAGTTGATAATAATTCAAAAACATGGAATAAAAGAAAAAAAAACAAAAAAACCTGTATTAAGCAGAATTCATTTAATGAATCCAAAGGATCGAAAACGATATTTTATAAGATTATTACTTTTACATGTCAAAGGAGTATCATCATTTCAGGATTTACGTATTGTTGATGATATAATTTATTCTACATTTTATGAAGCTTCTATAGCTAGACATTTGGTTAATGAAGATAAAGAATGGGACAGATGTTTGGAAGAAGCAACACAATTACACTTTCCTACTGCTCTTTGTGAATTATTTGCATATATTTGTATTTTTCACAATCCTATTAATGCAAGAGATTTGTACGAAAAATAGAAACACTTTTTTTACCACCCAAAATATGAACAAAATGCTGATGAAAACCTAGCATTAAACATTATTGATAAGAACCTACAATTGAATGGATATTTTTTAAATAATTTTAATTTACCTGTTATTATTATTAACCCGACATTTATAGAAGATTATGCTGATAAATCAACAACACATAACAAAAGTTGCACATTTACTGAAATAAACGTCAAAGTAAATTCTTTAAAAATTCGTACCAAAGACATTTTCGATACTATCGTGCAACATTTAAAAATTGAAGACAAAAAAAGCTTTTTTATTGATGGACCAGGAGGAAGTGAGAAAAGCTGTTTACTTAATGTTCTAATAGACTATCTTAAATTCTCAAACATTTCATTTTTATGTGTTGCTTGGACAGGGATTGCAGCAAATTTATTACATAACGGGAAAACAGTACACACAACATTTAAACTACCACTTAATATCACAGAATGTACTATATGTAATATTAAATCTAATTCAATAGATGGTAAAAATTTAAAAGAAGTTCAAATTATAATATGGGATGAAATATCTATGACATCGAAACATGCTTTTGAAACAGTCAATCGCCTATTTCAAGATATATGTAATAATAAAAAAATATTTGGTGGTAAAATGTTGGTTGTTTCAGGCGATTTTAGGCAAACATTACCAGTTATACGACATGGTAGTCGTACTGAAGTTATTGAAAAGTTAAAAACAGTTACTTATGGCCGAATTTTATACGTATGACACTAAATGAAAATCTTCGAGTGACAGATAATGACAATTATTTTATACTATGGTTAATAAATGTAGGTGAAGGTAAACGTTTAAATATGTATGAAGAAGAAAATGAACTGCTTGAAATCCCTCTTGATTTAATAACAAAAGAAAATGATATCATTGCAGTAATTTTTGGAAACAAATAAAAATAAATGATAAAGATTTAAATGATAAAGTTATATTAGCCTTCACCAACAATGACGTAATTGAAATAAATAATAAAATTTTGGCTATAATGGAAGGGCAAATTATTGAATACTTAAGTGTAGATACAGCAGAAGATGATAATGGAGAAAACTTAGATGTCATGTTACCTACAAAATTTCTTAATTCCCCTACACCTAATGAACTTCCTCTACATAAATTACAATTAAAAGTAGGTGCAATAGTAATTCTTCTAAAAATTTAAATGTGAATGAAGGTCTTTGTAATGGAACAAGATTATTAGTAACAAAACTTATGAAACATTTAATTAAAGCAGAAATTATAAGCGGAAAAAAATTGGAAAATTAGTTTTAATACCAAGAATCACTTTGTCACCATCTAGAGAAGATATACCATTCAACATGCGCAGAAAACAATTTCCCATTCGATTAGGTTTTGCAATGACTATTAACAAATCACAAGGACAGTCATACAAATAAGTTGGTATCTATTTACCATCTCCAATTTTTAGCCATGGTCAATTATACGTAGCTCTTTCAAGAGCTAAAAGTAGAAAAAATTTAAAAATATTACTGTTAAACAATGCAAAAATAGAGAATGATACATTAAAAAATAAACACAAAATTTACACTAACAATATAGTGTTTAAAAAAGTATTGTAAATGTGTAGACGAAAATTTATACACATTTTATATAAATTTTATAAATAAATAAAAATGGAAGTATGAAAAAAAACATTAAAATATTACAACTATTGAATGATTAAAGTGAATACGCAAAATAATTAATAATTGTTTGCGCTGAAAATCATTAAAATACAATTGAAAATCGGCTGCAACATATCATATTGTAAATGACAAATCATTACATTAGTTATAATAAATAAAAAAAATGAAATATAAGAAAAATCCATTGAAATATTACTACTACTGAATCATTAAAATAAATATGCAAATAATTGATAATAGCCTGCCGTTCGACAAAACTTACAGACTTCAAAAAGAATCAGAGTTTCCCAAAATACAACGACCGAAAGTTTAATTCTTATAATAACGTATAAACAGGTATTTAAAATTATTATTTAAAAACTTAAATTTGTTAAAATTTTACAATTAGAATTATATTTGTATATATCATGTATAAAATATTTCGACAGAGCCGCCATTTAGATACAATCACTCACCCAACGTGCGTAAAAAATGATTTTCATAACACTCAATTTTATAATAACAATTACTATACAGATTCTATTAAATACCAAAATTTTTAAATATGCATTATAAAAACCATCACTTTGAAATAATACTACATTCACATACAAATTAAAACCATATATAACACAACGACAGTATTATATACCACTTTATAAAAAATGTTACCACCGCCATTAAAGAAAAATATAATTTATGAGAGTATATAACATGCTTATATTTTATGTATTCTGTAAACACATTATATTACATCAATTTATTTAAAATTACGATATCCCCCCAAATGGAAATTATTTTATGTGTGTGCATTTTAAATATATTAAATATATGGACATATTTCACTTTCTTTCTGAACACACGCACACACATTCTTTATAATAACCTATAATAATTATTTTTACACAGACACAATATATATATATATATATATATATATATATATATATATACTTATTTTTACTCTTTGTCATATTTATTTTCTTTTTGTATTTAATTCTATCATTATTAGCGTCAAAATTTAACAGTATACTTTTCTTTCCTTAACTTACACTGTTACAGAGCCCTTATTATGTTACTATTAAATGGATCATGCATTGAAAAAATATATGATTCTTGAAATGTATACCTTACCAGCACATCCTCGCCGTAGGAGTCGAATACAATATTCATATGTTGGCTAACGCTGGAAGCATAAATATATTTTACGGAGCGTGTGTTATAACTATACACGAAATTCTAAATGACTTCAGTACAACATGTCTTGGTCTGCAGAAACGACATCAGGTTTTCATCAAATACACTATCCAAGAGCCTCACTCTCATCCAATAATGTATAAATAGTTATTTAAAATTATCAAATAAAACGAAAACATTGGAAAGTCGACACAAAACATATGGAGTTCTCACATCTTTTCAACTCGTCTACGCGAGATCAAGATTCGAGACGCCTTTTTTAAACGATTGCCCGCTCATATACTATAAAGGACCCCTGCAATAATGATGAAAATGGAGTCGAAATCTCACGAATGATTGACATTTGACGGAATCTTTGAATGTCACGAAATAATTGATAGTCATTAGATGATCAAGTTTTCAGTTGAACTTTATTTTCAGTTCTGTCTTTGATGTTTTTTTAATCTATAACCTCTTTTAAAAAACCAAAATATTGGAAAGTCGACACAAAATATATCGAGTTCTCACACTCTTTTCAATCTCTGTATAATAGTAGTTACATGTAATTTTAAAGAAATTTTGATTAATTTTAAAACTTTGGTAGTTAACTATCATATTATGTCTATTTCTCAATTTTTTTTTACAAAAACGACATCTCAGTCACCACATTAATTATACCATAATCCTCTTCGCAATGCGCAAATTCTCATTGTTGGTGTTAAGGGTAGAGTACGGTTATAAAAATATTTTTGTAATTTTTATAAAATATTATGTGAAATGGCATGTTTATAAAATATATTATAAAAAATATTCTCTTTTGATGTTTTTTAACACATTCATTAAGTAAAATATTAAAATATTATCAAAAATAGGCTTAAAACAGGTGCAAATACAAAAAACTCCTTGCAGGATAAAAGTTGTCGAAGGGCTTTAATCCAAGAAAATTTAAATGTATATGCATATAAACTTCAACTTTACACAGCGAATTTGGTGTATCTATAAAAATGCAATTTCTGCCTTGATAAACCCAATTGGTTTACTAATTATTTAAAAAATGTAATGTTTTTCATTTAAAAAATGAACATAAAAATGTCACATTTAACTTTAAAGAAAAAAGGCTGTGTAACTATTTTACATATACTCATCTAAAATAAGCACGATCAAAATACAACCGAGTGAGCGTTAGCGAGCGAGGTATCTGTTGCTAGTTTCTAATTAAGCTATCTAATTTACTTGACAATTCTAATTTTGTATCTAAATTATTTTTAAAACTTTTTCTTTCAGCTGCAGCTAATTCATTATCTAGAACATACAATTGCCCATATTTTCGAGCTTCATTTTCATTTGGATGTAAAGCAAAAACATTGTGATATATTTGACTACATATTCTAAGAATTTGTGGTCCACTACCAGATAACTTATCAAAATTAGCTCCAAAGCTTGCAAAAGCTAACGCATTATTATATAGCCGAATATTTCTGCGAAAATTAATACTATCTTCCGATATTCCTGTAGCTAATTGCTTTAATTCTTCCGGATAGGGAGGCATTTTCGGTAAGTCTACGTTTCCTTTGTGACAACAATTAGAAAATTCTTTACCTAGTGTATATTCAAAAACAAAATGTTTAGTATTACAATGTTTACAAGTTTCAGACATATAACCTAAATTGTTTTCAATAATTATTTTTTCATCAAAATCTACATTTGCTATTCGACCTATTATTTTGGATTTACTTACTAATTTTACATTTTGTTCATTTTTAATTAAAATACGTTTATTTAATTCTTTATAATTTATACCTTTTTTAGTATTAATTGGTTTATCATATACGTTAAAAAATTTTCCTTCATCAATTTTTAATTTTTTAAGCAATATGATTGGTATTTCCATGTCTTTGTCATTTTTCATACATATGCGTCTTTTTAAATTTTTTTGTAAATGGTTTTATACTAATTTATCGATATCATTTTTTCTACTTTCGTTTAATATTTTTCCATTTAATTTTTTCTTTTCATTTTTTTTACATTGATCAGTATTTTCATTATAATATATATGTTGTTTTTGTAATGCTTCTTTTTCTCGTTCATTTTTTATTTCGTCACTATTTATTTTTTGTCTTTTCATCATGGTTTGCTGTTTTCTCTTTATTTTTTTTTCTTCTATTTTGCCGTCGTAGCTATTTTTATTATTTACATAAGCTTCTTTTTTCGTAATGCTTCTTTTTCTCGTTCATTTTTTATTTCGTCACTATTTATTTTTGTCTTTTCATCATGGTTTGCTGTTTTCTCTTTATTTTTTTTCTTCTATTTTGCAGTCATTACTATCTTTACTCCTCATCATATAAGCTTCTTTTTTATGCAACGCTTCTTTTTCTCGTTCATTTTTTATATCGATACAGCTAATTGTTTGCCTTTTTATCATAGTTTGCTGTTTTATTTTTACCTATTTATTTCTATATTATTAAATTGTTTATTTTTATTTTTTTGATAAAATGAACTATAAGATGGTATTACATATTCTATTTCCATTGGGGTAATAGAATCAACGGAAATGATTTTATCTTTATTATATAAATTCATTATTGTTTGTTGTTCTGAATTAAATTTCTGTTGAAAATTTCATATGGTTCAATCGTTTTTACAACTAATATTTTTATTTCCGTCAAACCCATTATAAAAATGGTTTATTTTACAAAATGATTCACAATTATAAAAATAATATTAATAATTTGTTTCAATTGTTTAATAATAATTATAATTTTTTTTATTTTTCTAAACGATTATTTTAAATTTTTTATTAATATTTTTTTGTAAGCTGAAAAAAATAAAATATAAATTATTAGAAAACAATGTTTATAAGAAAGTAGCTTCAATGTAATGAATGAAATATAGTTAATATAAATTTAATATTTTATAAATACTAATATTATACATACCCTAGTGGAAAGACATTTTCGATGAAAATGCTCCAAAGTATGCTAAAAGTGGGCCAACTTGCGCCAAAAGTGGGCCGATGTTTACCAACATTGAAATATTTGGAACATTTTTCCAGTTTTGGCAAACTTTAGCCCACTTTTGGCAAATTTAGGAACATTGTGTATTGATTATGGAATAAATTTTTCAAACAGTAAAAAATTGTTTTTCACATGCAATTTCTTAAATTAAGGCGCACTTAATTGCGTTGATAATATTTAATATTGCAATAATAATATGTTGTAAATAATATGTTGTAATAATCTTTTCTGTAAATGGGCCAACATTTAAACAATCTGGGCCAACCTTTACACAAAGAGGGCCAAACTTTTCATCTAATGGGCCAATATTTGTTCAAATTCTTTGCTAGTAGTTTGACACTCATAATTCCAATAAATGCAGCGCTGAATAAAAAAAACAAAGGGCAGCAGCATTCCAATTAATATTATATCAATAAAATATTATATTCCTAATGGCATTCCATACGATTAAAGTCACAAGGTATATTATAAAACTATCTTATTTTCATTTTAAATTATCATTGTTTGAAATATAATAAGTCTTTTTGTATTTCAGTATCCTGATTAGTTTATTAAGACTATCGAAATAATCAAAAATGCAGTAGTATTTCTTAATGATTAAGTTAAAAGGTATAGTTTTGACTTTGTCAATTTATTTATAATTAATAATAAAAATGTTTTTGTTACAGATATAACATATATAATACCAATAATATGTGACAATATGCATATTGGATATAAATCTTCTAAATGGCATTTTAAAAACAGTAATATTTATTTGAATATTTTATCTAATGTTTAATTAATTATACATTTAATATTTAATGATAGAATTTAATTTTTCTGTTAAAGATGATTTCGATGAATACTTGCTGAATTTATAAATTATATAAACAATAAAAACGATATATTGAAAAAAATATATCTTATGAAATATACAATTGAATAGAGTACAATTGTAACATAATAATTGTAATTTAATTTAATAACATAATAATTGTAATTTGAAATTTTTGCAAAAATAAGTTTGTAAAATAAACAATAAAAATTAATTTGATTTATTGTATGTTCCAGTGTTGAAATTTTATTAATTTTAATTACGTAATCAAATGTTATTTTAATTATTGTTATTAAGATAATTTTCTGGTAATAATATCGACATTGTAGTTGATATCTATTTGTTTAAAAAAACTATAAGGCCCAAAAATGTAAGGCCCAAAATTTATAAGGCCCAAAAACGTAAGGCCCAAAATTTATAAGGTCCAAAAATGTAAGGCCCAAAAATGTAAGACCCAAAATTTATAAGGCCTAAAAATGTAAGGTCCAAATTTATAAGGCCCAAAAATGTAAGGCCCAAAATTTATGAGGACAAAAATGTAAGGCTCAAAATGTAAGGCCTAAAATTGTAAAGTCCAATTAAAATAAAACTTTACAATTCCGTTGCCAATAATGTAAGGCCCAAAATTTATAAGGCCCAAAAATGTAAGGTCCAAAAAATGTAAGGTCCAAAAAATGTAAGGCCCAAAAGTGTAATGTCCAATTAAAATAAAACTTTGAAACTATAAAAATGAATTTTTAAAAAACCGGAGAACCGGAGAACCGGAGACCAAAAGTCGATCCACTTTAATATAATATAAGATAAGATAAGATATCATGCGTAATTCGTGGTTTGTGCTTGGATTTAACGAATGTGGCCTTTAACGCACAAATATCATCAAAATAGAGAGAGAGAGAGAGAGAGAGAGAGAGAGAGAGAGATTGATTGATTGAATTTATTGTTCCACTTTTTGGGGTAGGAACCCCGTAGGCACTAGTTGAAAAAAATACATTGTAAAAACGCAATAAAATTTAAAATTCAATATAAGATAACAAAAAAAATGAAAAAGAATAGAATAAAATAAATTATATACAATGAACTTAAAACTAATTAACAAATAATAGATCGCTCACAAATAATTTCGGAGTTTCAATGACAATGATTTGTTGTAATAACGCAGCGAATGTAGGACCCCGTGAACACGCCTTGATAATGCCATAACTTGCTTCGACCAGTAGAGGGTAGTAGTGATAAAAATTCCAAACGATTTTACCACATTTTCATAATCCAAATAATCCTCACATAATCTGACCCTCGGAGCAGTGTCCAGGTTGATATAAACCATAAAGGCCTGACTACTTACACTACTTTCCACATTTTATTTGATTCGTACTTTTCTACACTATATTACATTCACATCCTGTGAAACGCGTTGAACACCAATAACAAGATCAGATGGAAAAAATGAGTAGTAGGCCTGGGTGTGTTCGGCAAATAACATATAATTACAATATTTAAGGACCTTGGGCAAATCATTAATAAAAATGGAGAACAGAACAGAACCTCGGACACTGCCCTAAGGTACACCCGCGTTCACCTCGAGCCAATCCGACGACATACCAATCTCATCTACAACGGCTTGTGTGCGGTCAACAAGATATCTAAAGAACCAATTTAGTACAATATCAGAGCAGCCGATATCGCCCAACTTCCGGATAAGTTGATCATGGGGTACAGTATCAAAGGCCTTGGAGAAGTCGAACAAGACCAGATTCGTAATCATCCTAGAGTGGATAGCCCTTCTTACATCATCAAGTACACCTAGAAGAGCTGATTGAGTACTATGTCCCTTTCGGAACCCCGCTTGCCTGGCTGATAATATATGACTATTTTCGAGATACTCAACCAGCTGATCGTGCACTAATCTTTCTAAAATCTTTGAGAGCTCACAGAGTTTGGCAATTGGTTTTGTGTCAGAGAACGACTCCATCCTGCTCGACTTTGCCAACGGAAATAGCATGACCTTCTTCCAGCACTCAGGAAAACATCCAGCAGACTATTAAATAGATCCGTTAGAGGTAACGTGAGTTAAAGTTCTAACAATTTTATTAGTAATTGCTTCTGATGACGGAGTAATAATTATTTTAAATAATTAAAACTAATGGTATATCCGTCCAATAATTTTTTTATTTCCAACGTTTCGGCCATCTATTTATTATGGCCCTCTTCAGGAAAATTATCGCGAGCTAAGCAACCTCTTTGTTAAAACGGCGAAGATGGACTGCAAATTAATTCTAACAATTATATCATTTTAGTTGTGGTGACGTCGACACCTGAGGCCTTTGAAGAAGCTCTAAAGATAGCGCTGAACTTTTTTGGCTGATACAGTACGAAATGAAAATGAAGGAGATGAAGGTGATAAATGACATAAATTAGTTAAGATGGACGCAAATGATTGTATGGAGAGTGGTGGCACATGATTGGAAATTGATGCATAATGCATGTTGAGTTGATGAGCTGAGAAGTGCTGTAATGGTGAAGGGCTCGTCTTAGTGCACAGACCCATGTTTTTAAGGTACTTCCAAGACTTAGCGGGTTCCTTTCCATTTCGATGTTTTAGTTCCAGGAAGTGAAACTTACTGGAGTTCAGGGAATTTTTAACACGATTCCTCAGTAATTTATAATTATTATAATCAGAAGCAGAACCCGAATTGCGGAAAAGTCTGAAAGCAACATTTCTGGCTTTAATATCAGCTCTGATGTCTTGCGTAACCCATGGCTTATGCTTGGCATTAATAAAGATTAGTTGAAGTGGAGCAATAGCGTTGAAAGTAGAGAGAATTGAGCTACTAAGATTAGCTAAGGAGGAATAAATTAAGTCAAAGCGAGAAGATGATGATTAATTAATACGAGTAGGCTGGTCAGGCCAAATGGGTGAAGGCAGATTAATAGTGGGTAGTGAAGAAAGAGGTGAGACATGTGATGATCTATCTATGAATGAAGTCAAGGTAGTAGCAAGCAGATGAAGGTTGATTTTCTCCAGGTTACTTCTCCAGAATCTTTTAACACCAACCTGTGTGTTAGCAATCTTTAGACAAATAATAATAGCGTCATGCCCTGCCGCGAAGGGAGCAATTGACTTATTATAAACAAAATCCGGTACTAGTTCACGAACCAGGAAAAGATTTAACCAAGTATGAAAGGATCCCCCCGACGTCGCTGCATGGTGTGTCGGTTCTGATGGTATAAGGAAAAGGCCCATATTCATATAAATATTGAAATCACCAGTGATAACAACATGATCATATTTGGGGAGTAGATCTGAGAGAACTTCAAAAAATTTAAATGGATAGACAGCTGAGGGCCTGCGATAGACCACTACCAACACCAACGCCACCGCCTTGTTCACCAAACGTCGGAATGAGCATGTATTCTATGACGTCTTCCCTTAGGGCAATATCACCGCATCAATCCGCAGTATTTGCTGCCCTGGAGGCCCTCGTCATCTAAGCTTCACAGTTAGTCGGTTTCCCTTGTCGGCGATGGTGCCTAAAGCTTCCCCGATGCGTTCGAAAAGTGAAACTCTCTGAGAGCCTCCTATGGCATCGATAGTTGTAGGACGTATGTTAACCAATTTTTACATTACTTTAGATATATAGTGAGTTTTCATTTTGCTTCTTTTTATTAATTTTATTAACATCTTTTCAAATATTTATCTGTTAAATTTTGTATTACGTTTTGATATAGTATTTGTTAAGGTTTGATATATGGAATTTTCCACGATTTATGCGTTTATTTTCATCAAATAACATAAAAGTATCAGAACGAAACGTTTTAATTATCTTGTATGGTCCTTCGTATATGAAACATAAATTTTGCTCTTAATTTTGTTTCATTTTTTGATACATTTAATGATTTTATTAGTACTAAATCGTCCATGCAAAATGCGCTTTTTAAATAATTTTTATTTTGTTTTTTTGCACAATTTTTTATATATGTTAATCTATTTCCAATATTCTCTATATTTAATTCTTGTTTTCAAATTCATTTGCAATTCGAATCAAACTGTAATTCTAAAGCTGGAAAACCAGTTGTTTCATGATGTGTATTATTTAATATGTTTTCAATCGTATTTATTTCGTTTACCCAAGCAGTATGTTTTTTCAATTTAGTTTTACGAATACGAACAATTTCGCACTCTTTCTACCATATTACTTGGTGTCTTATAGATGATAAAAGCATTTTTATATTATTTTCATCAAGAGTTTGTTTTCATTTTGAGTTAGTAAATTGCGTAGTATCATGTTAAGTGATAATTGCTATTGGGTTACCCATTTTTTGTATGTAGATTTTAATCTTATTAATTACTACAATAGTGTTTGCCTTTTTTAGGATACAATATAACAAATTTAGTACAAGCACTATCGTAGACAAAATATATTTAACACCACCTATAGATATTGGTAAAGGACCGGAAAAATCAATAGATAAGAGATCTCTCGCATTTTCTATATTTATAGGTTGATATAATGTAGTATATTTTAAGGTTAAAAACTTAATTTTCTGACAAATGTCACAAGCTTTCAAATTTTCTGAAACTTTTTATTCTAAAATCATTTTATAGATTTTTTTCGGACCAACGTGCCCGTATTCATGTATTAATTTAATTAATAATTCTTTAATTAATAAAATATTACTCATGTCGACTGTAGTATAACTACATTAATTAATATTTTTATCGGTCTTACAGTCAATTATATGGGCAATCAGATTGCCCCTACTTATAATCACCCCCGAAGAATCTATAAAAATAAAAATAAAAAATATAAAATATGAAAAATAAAAACACTAACTAAACATAAAAACAAATTATTAATAAAGCAATCTGACTGCCCCCCTGCACCAAAAATCTACTAACCCCAAATATGATGTCCGACGTTTCGAGCTCGCTGCTGCTCCTCATCAGTCCCTGATGATGACTGTAAGACCGATAAAAATATTAATTAATTTAATAATTCTTTAAGTTATATAATTTTTAAACAATTTAAGTTTATCTTACAAACATATTAGTTTTTTATTTTAAAACTTTTACTATTATTTATCGATGCTAATATTTTAACTATAAATTCATCACTTTTTTGCAAGTTTGGTATGTAGATTTTTAAAATCTTTTATTGATTCCTTATTAGTCGAAATTTTAAATATATTTGCTATTCTTATTTCTGCATCTTCGGCATTTATATTTTCTATATTACCGACACGGTTTAAATAATCGGCAGCTATATTTTTATTACCAGAAAGGTACTCGTATGTTATATTAAAATGTTGTATCGATAGATTCCACCGACGTGCTCGAGCATCATTAAATCGACAAATTTGCAAGAAAGTTAAAACTTCATGATCCGTTCGTACAATAATTTGTTTTGCTTTCTTTAAATAAATAGATAATTTATTTATAGCCCATACTATTGTTAACATTTCCTTTTCTGTGGTATAAAATAATTTAATTTTTCCCCTTTTAACGTTCAACTAACAAAAGTAATTATACGTTTATGATTTGCATTATCTATTTGTGATAATATACTGGTTATAGGATAGTCACTAGCATCTGTAGTTAACCTTTCGAGGATGGGAAAATTTTTATTCGAATCGACCTTTTAATTTACCCGAAATCTATGTATAATTTTATCGGATTAGTCGGTACAAGATCCCAACCTGATAGCTGGTCGATATTTCGACCACCCCCGTCTCTAACGGAAAAACCAATATAAAATTATTTTGTTTTATTTTAGTGTTTTACTTAATATACCTATGATTTTTGGTATGCTGAATATAAAAAAATAGTAAAAAAAATCCTGAAGGTGTCCTTGACCTTGAAAATTGCCATTTCAAGGTCAAATTCTTTGTTTTGTTTGCTATTTCAGTTTCAAAGTATGCATATCTATGTTCTCTCGTCTTACGTATTGAAGTATTTGACTTTATTGTAACGTCTGCTGTGTGTGGTATTCTTCAAAGCATGGTGCTACACATAGAGGAATATGACAAGTGGAATACATGTACATTGTTCGAGATTTATCGTTACGCAAAATGGGAGAGTCATTGCTGTATTTATTTCTCATTTTATATAAAGAATGAGCATTAGATAAACATAGATCAAGAAGGTAATAAAAAAGCTTGCGATACGATTTCATTGTATCGATATTATCAATACCACCCATATTTTTATTGTAGTCCCGAATACATGTTGGTTTTATAATGTCTTCTTTTGTTCGATAATTTTTTTTCCAGTTGCGCAGAATTCGAGTTCATGCACACTTGTAAGCATACGAACACTACGTTTATCTTTCCATTTGAGTATCATCCAAATATAATTATGAGCGACTTGTACATTACCTGGTTCTAATTTGTCTTTTAGCTTTGGCATTCCTTTTCGATTTGCTTTTAATGTACCGCAAATTCCTGTTTCGCGTTCATGTAAAAACTCTGCCAAAATAGGTGATGTATACTAGTTGTCTACGTACATAACATGACCCTTATAAAAATAAGGTTGCAAAAAATGAGCTACAATATTGTCAGTAATACCCAAATCAAACTTTTGATAATCATGATCTGCACCAGTATAAACAACAAACCCTAATATAAATCCAGTCTCACAATATACAATCAAGAAAAGTTTGATGCCAAAACGATTTCTCTTTAAAGGAATATATTGTTTGAAAAGAAGCCTTCCGCTAAAGGGTGATTTGCAATTTCTACGTTATCGTGAAAATGCAAATTACGCAGAATCTGATGATATCTATCGCGAGACATTATTTGAGAAAAAATTGGAGTATGCAGTAAGGGATCTGTAGACCAAATCTTTCAAATTATCTTCTGTCAGAGGATTCCAAGATTTTGTATGTGTATATTGTTTTCTCTTGAATTTCATAACGATTCGTCTCGTCTACAATCATTTGAAGTAATGATGAATTAAAAAAATAATTTAGATTATCGATTGGATTAGTTCCTGATATACAAATATTCGGATTTATTTTTGAATTACCTTCAAAATCTTTGATTGATGGATAAAAATACGCGTCGTGAAAAATTTCACTTTCGTCATAATTATCTTCAAAATTAATGTCATCAATTTCTTCATTTTCTACATTTTCTTCTACCTTTAGTTCGGATTCGCCACTACTCCAACCATCAATTTCCATTTTATCAAAGATAAGATAATCTGATGAAATATTTATATAACAACGTGAAAAAACGTAGAATAATACAACAAGTAAATGTGTACGTATCCTATAAAAATTCTAATCGTAATAAATTATGAATCGATTGTATAGATCTGCTACGAATTCAGTAAAAATCAATTGAAATAGATGTTAGACTACTAAAAAAATGAACTTACTTTATTGTAAATAATTATAATTATTTCTATTTTGGACCTTGGATCTACGTAGATTATGTAATGAATTTTCCGATACGCAGTATTACTTCGAACATACAATTAGTGCATCAAACAGTGTAAACATAACCAACTTTAAGGACAAAATATCGAAAAAAGATTTTGACTTCAAAGTAGCAATTTCCAAGATCAAGAATCCTTTTAGGAATTTTTTCATTTCTTTTTTTCTAAACTCAGCGCATCAAAAAACATAGATATCCACTCTTTGAAATTGAAATACTAAAAAATATATATTTGACCTTGAAATGATAATTTTCAAGGTCAAAGACCTCTTGAGATTTTTTTTACTATATTTTTATACTTTATACAGCGCATCAATTAACATATTGTCACACCGCTCTGGGGATCAGGGTGCGGGTGATAAAGTCTATATCAATTATAAAAAAATAAGAGAATTCATTAACTAATACACGTCAATTACACGGTTGCCAGTCGCGTTCGCGGCTATATAATAACGGCTGCTAGCTATTAACGATTAATCGTAATTAATTATGGCTCGTATTTTGGCTCGTCAGAATTACACGCCCGGCGATATAGCTAATACACGATCGAATATCCGCTCGATCGACGAAAATGGCGACGCCGGCCACGTGTGCGAATACGCGCAAAAGGGGAAATAGCGGCAGACACACTTTACGAGGAGAGGAACACGGGTATCGGACAGCACGTTTGCACGAACCTTGCACGGCGCTCACTCTGTCCAGGTTGCACTCGGTGCACACTCTCCAGACTCTCTTTATCGTACGGAAAAACGGTCGAACGGTTAACAAAATATCGCCTCGTTGCGTCTGCTCACGGCCGTGTTCCCGAGCTCTCTGCCTTCGTCCTGCGAGAGCGCCGCGCGCATGCGTCGCGACCGTCTCCGCGCAGTGCGAGCGCGGCCTTATAGCGAGAGCGGCTTGATGTTGTTGTCGGCGTTCCGCTGTGCTGTTCGTTCGAGACGACGACGACGACGACGAGGACAAGTTGGCGACGACTAGGGCTGCTGTTTGGTAATTATTACCTTGTTCCTTGTTGTTTATCGGCTAATAGGCCTCTGATTTGGTTTCAGGTGGACGGTGAACCTTACTGCCGTGATCAACGGGTCGTGGCTGCTCGGCGTATATATGTACGTGTCGCTTTCTCTGTCTCTTTCTATTTCGTGGCTTCTTGGCTGCTGAGACGTCTCTTCACGACGTCGGCTCCGGATGTTGTTCCTCGGGTCTACAGCGCGGCTGCTATTATACGGTAAGGAGTAACTTGACAG
The DNA here is from genome assembly GCA_026168455.1 of Theocolax elegans. Taxonomy (NCBI): domain Eukaryota; kingdom Metazoa; phylum Arthropoda; class Insecta; order Hymenoptera; family Cerocephalidae; genus Theocolax; species Theocolax elegans. The sequence continues at coordinate 36,498,317 of CM047427.1, read as the reverse complement.
GTGCCTTGCTATTTAGTTAGTATATGTGAGCAATGTTTATGCTGACATAACCTCTAACTCTGGCTCCTATACACCTCTACTCCTGTACACAGTCTTGTGTACTCCTATCTGCTCCTTAGTATTGAAAACATACTTATTAATATGCTTTACAGGTTGATCTTCCTGTACGAGTTTGTTGCTGCTGGGTGGCTCCTTCAATATTGAGGCTACTACGGCTATGATGCTATGACTGCTACCAGAGCCGTCTTCCTTATGCTTTGGACCTCGGTGCCCTGTCCATGCTCCTGTGCTGACTTCATACTCAGCTGATGTCTCCAGGCTCTCCGAGTGCTGTTCGCCCTGTACGTGGCCTTTTGGTGGCTACTGGTCTTCTCGACTCCTGTGTATGCTGGCTCCGCTTCAGTTCCAGGGTGTGGCTTGTTCGGTGTAAGGCATGCTTTTATAGGTTTTAGGGAATTATCTTCGATAATGGGTAGGTGGGGATGTGTGTGCTCGGTGCTAGGCGTGTTTAATATACGGTTTAGGGAATTATATGGTGCAATATATAGGTAGGGATGTGTGTGCTCGCTACGCACCATGACAGGCACACTTGCCTTGTCACAATATATATATATATATATTTTGAAGTAAATGACACCTTTAAAGCTTTTTTTACTATTTTTATGTTATTAAGTACATCAATTTCACCTTAAAACTATCAAATAGTTTGTGTTTGTTGGGTGGTCGATATTTCGACCACCCCCGTCCTCTAAAGGTTAATATATATGGTGATTCGGATTACTGAAATTTAACAATATATTTGATCAAATAATTGTTTGATTTTATTAAATGCTGCTTGTTGCTCTATCTCCCATATACACCTAACATTTTTCTTTAATAATTTTACGTTTTGAATAAAAATTTATAAGTCCCAAAAAACCTTGTAATTCCTTTAGATTACTAGTAATAATAGTACCTATAAATTTTATCACTTGTTTAACAAATTTTGATTTCTTAAAATTTAATCTATAATTACATTTTTTAAATCTTTCAAATAAAATTCTTAAGTGTTGCATATGTTTCTTAAAGCTTGATGATACCACAAATAAATCGTCTACGAAAGATATTAAAAAATTTCCTCTATAAGCAGTTCCTTGATCTAACCCTCTTAATATAGCTGAGCTACTTATTTTTATTCGAAAGAAACTACATTAAATTCACAGACTCTATTGTCGCAAATAAATGCAATATACTTTTTACTTTCTTCGTGTAAAACTATTTATTAAAAATTATTTGAAAGATCAAAATTGGACATCCATCTTTTATTTTTACATCTAGTAAATATTTCTTCTACCCCGGGAGGAGATTCATAATCATTTATTAGTTTTTCATTTAATTTTCGCGTATCTAATCATAGTCGAATTGAATTATCTTTTTTTTGTCGAATTAAACCTAAATTTAACATTTTTTCAATTTCTAATTTTACTTCATCACGATAATATATCGGTATTGGATACGGTTTTGGTAATGAATTTAATTCATCATTTAAATGTAATTTGTATTTGTAATTTATCAATGAACCGGTTGTTTGTTGAAAAACAGATTTATTTTTTGGAATTAAATTTTTTAATTCCGATTTTTGAACACTATTTATTGTGTTACAAGTTTTGATTTGATTTTCAATTTCTATATTTGAAATATTGAATTCGTAATCTAAATTTGTTTTGTTCTATTATTTTTCTTAATCTAGAATCAATATCTTTCATATCATTTGTTCTTAAGATATCATGTTGTATTTCTTTTTTAATTTCATGCAATCGATTTTCGCGTTTTTCGTTTTCACTTTCTACTGCTTGAAATCGAAATTTTAAACATGAATATTCATCTTTTATATTAAATACATTTTTTGCTATTTGATCTAACTGTTCATGAAAGTTTGACTTTAAATTATCTAATCGATAATTTATTCTGGAATTGATTTCTGAAGTTATTTCTGTATTTTCATCTATTTTAGTTTCCATCAAGAATACATCCTGGCTAAACCATTCTTGTAATTCGCGTGTTACAGCCTTTTCCCCATTTAAGTTTTTCGATTTAATTTGATCTAAATTTTCATTATCAATTTCTGTTTTTATTTCTTTCAAATGAACATTTGATCTTTTCTTATTTTCAGTTATTTTATTTATTTAATTTCAAACAATATTAAACAATATTAAAAAAGAAATTTTTTATATTATTATTTATGTTTATGCATCGTTTAAATTTAAATTTTGTAATTTTTCAGATAATATATTATTTTCCCACGATTCGAATAAAAAAACGCAAGCTGATAATTGGTTATCTTGCAATTTTTGTTTATTATGAGATTCTTCAGACAACTCTTTTACTTTTGATAATTCAATTTTTAATTTTCTTTAATTATACTTATATTTTATTTTTTTAATTCATTAATTTTAACTCTTAAAACCTTTCCATCCGATACTAATTTTTCAATTATTAATTTATAATCATTTATTCTATCATCATCAATTTCTAAATAATCATTTATTAATGATACTTGTTGGCTTATTTCTTTGAACCGGAAATCCGATAAATCCCTAAATCTATGAATCATATTTTATCTTTAAAAATTATTAAAAAAAATTTGTATTTCATATTCTATATATATACAAATATATCTCATGAAAATCAGGTATGCAATTTTTTACATTAACTAATTTTCCTTGCTATTTTCCGACTTTATAACAAATCCAGAACTTTGTGCATTCATTGATAGAGTTTTGTCACGATCGCCAATTGTAATGGGCACGTTTTATTGCCACGTTATGTTTATCAATAAATATTATTTTATTTATTAAATTATATTTAATATTAATATAATCTGTACAATAAGTGTCGGAGAATATAGAGAGACGTACTCTCTCTACAGCACTTTAGACTGTATGTATTCATTAGTATGTGTGTGTGTTGATGGAACCGAATAGTGATAGACGCACCTTGCTCTTTTACCAACAGTTCGTATAAGTGTAATTATGACTCTTGTTAGTAAGGAAGAGAAAAAAGAAAGAATGTTTAATAGAACATAAGGATTTATGAAAACAAGATTATGCTCAGGGACGAGCTTTATATAATTTTGATATTTCTAGCAGCGGAATAGGAGGCCCCCCGCAATGTGGTCATCCCAGCCTTTGCTAGAATAACAATACAAAATAGTTGCTCGCTCGAAAAGGCACGACAATTCGCCGTGTATCAATCTCGAGGACAGCATTATGAAGTCCACAAGCGAGCAGCTTGGAGTTCTTAGAGTCATTAGACGTTAACTCAGCAAGATAAATTTCTGTATCCCTTTAAAAAATTTTGTCTGAGTGATAAAAATTATATTCTTGAATGCTAAGAGGACTTTGGTTTAGGATCGTGTCCATAGTACACACTCTGATGTTAGGGTGCGCTATTCCATCCACATTCAGAATTTCCACCTTATGTGTACTTATATAGGCCCCGTTTTTTCGTTTTTACGATGCTAAATTTTACGTTTATCATTATTTTGATCCCGTTATACGGTCTCGTGTGTCTGGGGCAGGGACTGTCTGCGCCCCACTGATGAGATCTGGCAGACAGTCCTAAGACGAAACACATAGACTCCTTAAGAAAGAAGAACCATAAATTCTTTCTTTCTTATGGTTAAATAACATTAGTTAAATAACGTAATTAGTATCCTATTTAAAATTTTTTTTCCTTTTTCCTTCTGTTTTATGTCTGGTGGCTTGTGGACTTCATAATGCTGTCCTCGAGATTGATACACGTCGAATTGTCGTGTCTTTTTGAGCGAGCAGCTTGGAGTTGTTAGAGTCATTAGACGTTAACTCAGCAAGACCGATAAATTTCTGTATTTCTTTACAAAATAGTTGAGTCGAATCGAGCTACTCTTCCAAAATCCCGTTGGCTTTATATAATCTATTATCATTTTTCCGTTTATGGATTTATTACTCGCTATCTATTTGCTATGTCTTACAAAGGGAGTACTTGACCTCTGGAAAACGGATCTTATCCTAACTTTGGTATGTCTTTTATAATATAAAAATATGAAGAAAGCCAAGTTATCTCTTGCAAATGGCCACTTTTACGAGAATTATTCGACATCTAATAATAATGTCAGTAAAAATTACTTCCAATTTGATCGTTTACAATTCGGAAACAAATAGAGATAGGCACTCAAACCAAAAGGCAGAAGAAAGTTGAGTTTAAGTAGAAATGATTAAAAAAAAGCTCAAATTGCTTAATTTGGAGCAAAATTATGAAGAAAATAAGAAATTGAAGAAATTTTAACCAAAATTTAATGTGAAAAATGTATTGTTTCTTTTGACCTAATAATCTTTAATTTCTTATTTGCTTCATAACTTTGCTCTAAATTTAGCGATTTAAACTTCTTTTTTTCAAACCATATCTACTTAAACTCAAATTGCTTCTGGTTTTTGGTTTGCGTGACTATCTTTTTTTGTTTCTGAGTTATAGGCGATCAAATTGGAAGTAATTCTTACTGATATTATTATTAAATGTCGAATAATTCTCGTAAAAGTGACCATTGGCCAGGCTTGTTTTACATTTTTATATTATAAAAGACATACGAAAGTTAGGATAAGATTCGTTTCCCGAAAGTCAAGTACTCCCTTTGTTAGTTATTAATTTCACCTACCAAAACCTAAACCATTCACCCCCTCGAGCAAGACAGTCCACCGAGTGTGGGACTCAGTAGGAGCAAACTACTAATACCCAGTGAACCTATCTCTGTTCGCACCGTCATTCCTTTCATTCATTCATGCTCAAAACACATGCATTCAGTTTCTCAGACATCCATCAGTTTTTTTTCTCCACAAAACATTCGTAACGTAGATAGCGATCAAGCGCCATTTGTTCGCGTTCATCGTCATGAGTCTAGTCACGTTTTCTGGCGTGATCGCTCCTATATCTACTTCAAGACGTTGTCGCTGATCTGTCCATTGCTCGAAAGCGAAGAACGTATGATCAGCGTCGTCGAGAGTCCATCCGCAGTATCTGCATTCTGACGAAGCAAGTCTGCCCATTCTGTGCAGATACGAAAGTATCCATATGCAGAGAGAAATTGAGTGAGGTAGAAATCTGCCTCACCGTGGTTTCTCTCCTTCCACGGAGCAACCGCGGAGATGAGCTTTCGCGTCCATCGCGTCTGCCAGAGTTGCAAAGTTTTCGTACATTCGTCTGTCACAGCGTCGACCTGTCCTGTATTTGCGCTTTGTTCATATACATGTTTCCTTTCTATCGCGAGTAGGGCGATCGGAATCACGCCCGCGATAACGAGGACGGCGTGTTCGGACACCGTCCTGTACGCGCACGCGATTCGTAACGCGCCTACTCGGTGTACGTCCGTCATCGTCTTGGCCCGACTTTTAACATGCAACGCGTCCGCCCAGATTTCCGCACCGTAAAGCATGATTGAGTGGGTAACGCTCATCAATAGTCGTCGTATAGTCGGTCTCGGTCCGTTCGTACTGGTCATGAGTCTGCTTAAGGCTTTCGTTTTTTCTGCTGCTTTCTGTGTCACTGTGCGTATGTGGAGCCAGATACTTAACTTCATCTCGCACCACCATTTGCTCGCCACTTACCGTCATCGGTATCCCGGTATCAATCCTTCGTCTAGTCAGCAGCAGAAGTTCCGTCTTTTGTAACGCGAGGTTCAGTCCATGGTCTTTCATCCATCCGTTTACCCGATGCATAACCTTGATTAAGTTGAAGGCGTTCTTGACCTCCAGTGTAACCAATAAAACCAGAGGCACAGGGGCCTCTATAAGAAGACGGATTCTCAGGGTCCCCATTCTCCTTACTAATGAGAACCAATTGAGCCGTCTTCCAGAGCTTGCTAAAGATGCCATCCACCAGACACCCGTTGAATGTGTCGAGGAGTACCGACGACCGCCGTGATATGACAGCTCGTAAGATTTCCAATGGCACACCGTCAGGCCCGGTGCCTTATTACGTTTTAACGAGATTGCAGCTTTTGCGAGTTCCTCCCTCGTAAAAAGAGGGCACTCTTCGTTTGTTTGTTTGACGGCCTCCTCCCTCTTCTCTGGATGAGTTGGAAAAAGACCGTCGACGATTCTGTCCATCGTCTGTGCCTCCCTGGTTATTGGCGGAACCCGTGCCCCAGGGTCACAATCTTGTAACCCGCGCCCCAGGGATCCAAGTCCACATCGTCCGTCAGTCTTTGCCAGCACTCTTTTTTGCTGTTATTTATGGCGTACCGCAAACGCCTTCTAACCTGTCTATAGTTTTCAGAGGAAGCCATTGCGGTTTGTCGGTCGCGGGCCCGTTGGGCTCTTCGTCTAAGAGCTAGACAGTTACGTCTTATGTCCGCGATTTCACTAGTCCACCGATAAGTCTCACGTTTGTTTCCGGAGTAACGTTTCCGCGGCATAGAGGCTTTGAACAATTGCTGAGGAAATTGAGTTGTTACTCCAGCGAGCGTTTCAGCCCTGGCGCGGTTAGTGACCACATGAGGACCCACCTGGGACAGCGGGTCCCTGCGTATCAGAAACCTGTCAAGTTTGTCCAAGTCAAGTCGTTTTACGTCCCAACGAGGGGGGCGCGTTAGGCAATTGCTGTCGAAACGCAGTTCGTCTGCAAAACCAAAGGCGATGTATTGATGGTCGCTGGCTGTATAGTCTTCGATCACCCTCCATGCCTTCAGCATTGAGGTCATGTTGTCCGAAACAAGGGTCACGTCGGGTATAGAGTCCCAGTAGCCGGGTCTTCTGTACGTCGGCGTATTTCCCTCGATTACCACTGTTAGTTCTAGCCTTGCGGCCATTTCCAACAGCAGTCGTCCACATCTGTTCGTCTCAGGTATCCCCTACTCGACCGCGCGCGCGTTACAACCCCCGCCACGATCTTCTTGCGGGGGATGTCTCTTACGGCGTCTTCAAGAGCATCCAGCTTTTCCGCGTATTCGAGAGCATTACAGTTTGGGCTAAGGTACACGCTGACAAAAGTGACAGAGCCGACTGTTGCCGGAACATAATGTTCCCCTGATCCACGCGCGATGATCTGAGTCGCCCCGTCCCCAGCAAGCCAGATCGGCGTTGTCAAGTTCCAGTACTGTTCGCTGATTATGAGGATGTTTGTGTCCAGCTCCGTTGTAATCTGAGAGAGCAGCGCGTGTGCCAAGGTACTCCGATTCATATTGCATTGTAGAACCGTTACCGGCAATTTGTCGTCTTTGTCGTCGTCGTCGCCAATGCTCCTTGTATGTTGCGCGGCCCCTCTCGGCTACATCGCCAGCAGCACCGACGTTTGTCCGGTCCTGTACAGTCTTTTTTTATGTGTCCGTACCCAAGTCATTTATAGCACCCGGGGACGCGAAGCCTAGGGCTAACTCGGCAGTTGACCCAACTGATTTTTAACTTACCTTTCTCGAGTAATGCGGTCGCTCCGCTTACGTGAAGCTCACATACCGCAAGGGCCAGGCCTCGAGAGTTAGACCCAAAGACATGGACCCTGCGTTCTGCGATTGTCCCGAGTTCCCGGTTAATCGCGTCTTTCACGTCGTTCTCGCTTGTAATGCAGTCAAGAGCTCAAGTCAAGTCCTGCTTTTCTGTAAAAACTTGACATTATTATTATTATATAAGACCCTACTCCCCTGTAAGTGTATATTAGTGTACAGTGGTCAGATAGTCACCAGGCGGTGGATTGCACGGTCTGTCCTGAGCTGTCCCAATAACTTAGCTCCCCTACAGTCCATTAGCATCGACCGTTCCTCCCCCACGACTCGCAGCAAGATCCCATTCGATCGCCAGTCGGCATTACTACGAGAAGAGAGATTTGCACCGTTTCCGACGTTTACCACTGTAAAGAGTAGCCACCCATGCTGGCTAAGCTGGGTTCGGGCCCAAGAACTAGTGGCGGCCCAGGAGTGCGATACTGGTGTTAACAGCAGCACACTCCAGAGTGGATGAGTCTGCAGTCCCGAGAAAGCTCCCTCTTGATCGCTCCGCCACCCAGCTGATAACACCTGCTGTGTCTCCGCTCTTCCCAGCATAGAACCCAGTGCAGTCATGCCACGTTCGAAGCACACCCGTTTAATAGGGGTCTCCCCATTCACGCAGGTCGGTCTCGTTTATAGAGTCGCCTTTCAATCATATCCCGCTTGGAAAATACCCGTTTATAGGGCTTCCTACTGCACATGGACTCAGCTAGCTTGAGCAGAAGTTATGTCCCAGGGTATTCAAAGAGACTTTCACTTTTCGAGCCGCTGGACCTGAAAGTGTGAATGTAACGGACAGGGTGATGGTCATGGCCATTATTTGGTTGATATTTCCAAACTCTGCAACGTTTTTCTGAAATTTTTTTGCTTTTAAGCAGTATTTTCAATAATAGAGGGGAAGCTCCAAACATTTCAAACACCGGGTATAAATAAATTCTAAACATTAATTTTCCATATCCTTATTAATCTAGAAATCCATAAATTTAATTTTCTATGTAGCCCTAGAAACTAGAAATATATTACGTGAATTACTGATAATACCACGTATGCTAGAAATGTAATAAAATCAATGACTCATCTGACTTTGTATTCTAGAATCGCAAAAAAATCAATGTCTCATTTCACCACGTGAGCTAAAAACGTCATAAAATCAATAACGCATGTGGCACCAGAAGCGATGAATGTAATAAAATTAGTTTTCCCTATTGCCCCATAAGTGAGAAAAGTAATATATTTTATTTACATATTGACCTATAAGCAAGAAATGCGATAGAATCGATGACTTATTTTACTAGCTATGAATACTATTACCCGATATACTAGAAATGCAATAAAATTAATATTCCATATCGTCTGTCTGTGTTACAGATTTTTCGGTTTGTAAGCAGATAGAGTAGTTATTCATTTAAACAATAATTGTAACGTATGAAAATATACACAGCTGGGATTTGAAATAACATTTGGTACGGTAGGGTTCAGCAAGGCTAGGGACTGCTGACATAGTAAATTTCCATGTTAACGATCATTTTAACCTATATAATTGCATCTAACTGGGATCAGATAGAGATAGTAAGTAGTTTAGTAGCTGCTTGGCTTGACACACGCGATACTATAACTACTAAATTTATATTAACTTTTTGCGCGAATTTTTGAAATATAATTAATTTAACTTTATTATAATAAATTTGTAGACAGTTTTTAAAAACTTTAGAAATTTCTTTTATATTTAATAAATCATTTAAATTTAAATAATTATATGGTCTAACAAATTTTTGTTTGAAATTTACACATTCAGTATATGTACTAAAAAATTAAACCGAGCAAACATTGACGAGTGAGATATACCGAGTGACAATTTAGGGACGATACAACTTTAAATTGAATTTGAATTTCAATTTCTGAATTGAAAGCTCTGTGGGTGCTAAACAGAAAAACGAACATTAAATTAATTTTCGTCATTTTCTTGAAAAGTTTGGCAGAAATTTGGTAGAACTATAGTTAAGTTACAGCAAAACTGTGGCCCAAGTGGCACAATATTGCAGCTAACGTATTACAAATGAGTGACCCACGTTTGCCAAAATTATTGCTAACGTATGGCGGAAGTATGGCGAAATTGTCGTTGTCAAATGTTAGAAAAACAACTGCGAGACTTCTGTTATATTCGAGGGATATTAGCAATATATCCAAAAACGTAAGCAAGCAGATCGCTATTTGGTTTTTTAGTGTTAGACCCACAATTTAAAAAATTAAATTATAAATATAAATTATTTTATAAACAAAAGTACGATTTATTTTCTAAAGATATAGCACAGACAAGTCTGAAAAGATTTACATAGGGCTTCTGAGAAAGTATCTTTTAAAATGTATCCCACACTAAAATGTATCCGAAAATTATAAAAAGTGATCATAAAAAGCTTTCAATACCTTATCGAAAATGTCTGTTAATAAATCTTCTACAAAATATAGTTTACTGAAAAAGTATTATGAAAGTCTGGTGAGAAAGTCTTGTAAGATCTGAACAAATATTACGAAAGTCTAGTAGAAGTGTAACAGAAATCTGTTACAAGTTTTTTCTATTCTTACCTAAACAAAGATTTTACACTGTATACACTTTTGTAAAACTATTTTAGTGCATTAAGAAAAACTGGCCACAATAATAAAAACTAAGGTTTAGGTTAACTGTAAGGCATTGATGATATAATTATTATGCTTCGAAAGTATCTATTAAAATGATTATTTTAAAAAATTCTGATTTTCAAAATGTCTTATATTTTTCTTATAAATTTATTGTTTATTAAGCCATTTTATTGATACATTTAAAGTTTATTTTGTATTCTATAAAGCACATACAATTTTTAAATTTGATAAATTATTTTAATTGTAACAATGAGACTCATTTGCTACAAATTAAAAAAGGGAACGGCCGCGACGCTTAAAGAATATGGATGACATTCTGGACAAACTAAGAGAAGCAAAATATATCTCTAAATTGGATCTGTCTCAGGCATACCACCAAATATTGTTAGAAGAAGATAGTAGAGAAATAACTGCTTTCGGAGTACCAGGGAGAGGTCTACATCAATTCAAAAGAATGCCTTATGGGTTAACAAATGCTCCAGCAACTTTCCAGAAAATTATGGAAAAGTTAATTAAGCCTAATTGGGAGCCAAATGCATTCATGTATTTAGACGATATAATAATTGTTACTCAAACTTTTAAAAACCATATATCCTGGTTAAAGAGAGTTCTAACAGCATTAAAAAGGCAAATTTACAACTAAATCGAAATAAATCCGAATTTTGCTGTGCAGAAGTTAAATATCTGGGTTACGTTGTATATGAACATGGATTGAGTACCGACCCCGAGAAAATTGAACCAGTAACTGAATATCCAGCACCCACCAACCTCAAACAACTTTGCAGATTTTTAGGTATGGTCGGATGGTATTCCCGATTCATTCCAAATCTCGCGGATATTAAAACTCCTCTTACAGAATTAATGAGGAAAGGTGTTCGTTGGCATTGGAATAACGACCAACAAACAGCCTTTGAAAAACTTAAAACCGCCCTCACTCAAGCACCCATTCTAGCACGCCCCAACGTTACACTACAGTTCACCCTACAGACGGAGGCAAGCAATTACGCGATAGCAGGTGTGCTTACGCAAGTAATTGATGGGGAGGAACACCCAATCTATTACGTGAGTCGAACGTTGAACAAAGCGCTGGATATTGCAGTTGAGAAAACTGCTTATTCCTTCTTTCGCTTGTAACGTTCTCTTTTGTTTTCAATGGATCTGTGTAGTGGATTTCTAATCCTTTTCGAATTACTATTATCTTCAGTGTCTCTTTTCAGTAGCCAACAGTAGTCTGCCATTAAATAAACGTCCCATTTTCCTGGCCAACGCTGTTCGACTTCTTTCAGAACTTGGTGGAATCGCTCACCTTGTTCTCCGCTGTAATCGCCTAAATTCTCTGGAAAATAGCTAACATGAGAATCTAACAAAGGAAGGTTAATATTCATCAAACATCCCAAATGCTGAAAGTTACTTACCATATTTGCTACGATTGCTTCATAGTCAGCATTTTCTTATTTCCCAAAAAGTTCCGAGCAACATATCGAAAACTAAGCCATGCAGCTTTTTCTAAATCGTTCATCGTATTTATGAAATGTTCATCGTAAAATAGTTTTCTGATCTGAGGTCCATTGAATATCCCTTCTTTCAACTGAGCTTCAGTCTATTCTGGACATTGATTTGTCAGGTATTGAAAACATTGTCCTTCCTTATCTAAAGCCTTCACAAATTGTTTTATTAACACAAGTTTTATATGGAAAAGCGGAAGTAATACTTTTGATGGATCAAGTAAAGGCTGTTTCAGTATATTGTGATTTTCTGGTTCGAGACCTGCTCATGCGTGCCAAACCTTTATATGTAATGATTCGCGCGATCTCTACTATCCCACAAACACAAGAACCACGGATTCTTTCTAAATCCTGATTGATGACCTAGGAGGATCGTTATAATTTTCAAATCACTACAACTTTGCCACCTATGCTCATTATAACGAATTTTCTCTAATAATATTAGAGATTTTCGTAACTTTTTTAAATCGCGTCGAGTTTGTTATTGGCAGACTTGCATAATCATTTCCATTGTGAAGCAGTACTGCCTTGAGACTCCGTTTTGAAGAGTCTATAAACAATCTCGATTCTTCAGGATCATAACAGTCCTGCTTCATTTCATTCATCAAACCGCTAACATCCGTACAATATACCAAACTGCCCTCTTCATCTTTGTTAAAGTATTTGCGGCATGTCTCCTCTCGATTCCTGTAGAAAGTTGACTTCGTTCACTGTTCTGTTATTTTAAAACATATTTAAGTAGTTGTTAAAATAGTTTACTTCGTTCAACAACAAAAATTGTTTAATTTACACTATAGTTTTGGTTAAACTCACCGATGACGCGTCAATATAACCGTCACTTTTGTTACTGCATTTCAACAGACAACATTCTGCCGAATTGATTGAACAGATCCGTTGTTCAATCAACGATTAACAAAGATAAAGAGGGCAGTTTGGAGTCTCAAGGCTTCACAATGGAAATGATTATGCAAGTCTGCCAATAACACAGTCGACGCGATTAAAAAAAAGTTACGAAAATCTCCAATATTATTAGAGAAAAATCGTTATAATGAGCATAGGTGGCCAATTTGTATCGATTTGAAAATTATAACGATCCTTAGGTCATCAATCAGAATTTAGAAAGAATCCGTATTTCTTGTGTTTGTGGGATAGTAGAGATCGCGCGAATCATTACAAAAAAAGATTTGGCAAGCAAGAGCAGGTCTCGAACCAAAAAATCACAATATACTGAAACAGCCTTTACTTGATCCATCAAAAGTATCACCAAAGAATATTTATATTCTTATATAAATTATATACATTAAATTTGAAAAAGTTTATAAATTTCAAGAAGAATCTGTTGAAATATTTAATTTATATTAGTTTAAAACATTGAATATAGTTATTATTAATAAAAACCTTTATAGTAAAAAAGGGTGGCACGATCAAAAATATTTTATCCATTCAAAAATCTAATTCATCGATGACTAATTACCTTCAAAATGATGCAAAGTTTGAGTGCGGCAGAACTCTTCAGACAAAGTTATGGTGTTTTAGGCAAATTTCTTAAAAAACAAGAGCGAATGCATTTTATGAAAAAACAGAGTAACCGTATACTTGCATTCAAACAATATGGCACTATTATTCCTCAATAATACTAAAATAAACTATTTATTGTTAGTCACTGATACTTTTAAGTCTCTAAGCTGTTTACAAACACAAAACAGTAGGTATATGCAGTTATACCTGTTATATTATTGGATTTATTGGAATTATAAAAAGTTTCAGGTATTTATCCAGAATCTAATTTAATTTAATGGAATCTAGATTCGAGTTCAGTGACCAAAGTTGTTAGGATTGATATGTCTTATCTATGATATTTTAACATATTATTTTAAAATATTGAAGTTTTTGTTTATTTATAACTTTCACCAAATTTTATAACATACATATTACGCAAGTGAGCCTGACATTTTCGAAAAGTATATTTAAGTATGATAAATTTTCTGATCAGTTTTGTACATATTATTTAATAAACGTGCAATTGGTATTTCACCTATAGTATCTCTAAAAAAAAGTAGTTCTACAATTTTTGATTTTATATGGTTTAAAAGAAATTGAAGACGAATTAATCCTAGAAATTTTAGATGTAAGTATTGCGATGTAGTGTAATCGTAAAGTGAACACAATGCTTGTAGGTGGAGCATTTCAATTTTATCAGCAGCTGTAATATTAACCAAATCTGAAACAAAAATATAAGCTTTTCTCAATAAAATTTTATAATTTTTTAAATACTAAATCATATTTACAATTATAATTATATTTTATTTTTGATACGCAGGAAAAAGTGGAATTTAGAGTCAAATATATACTACTGCACTCAACTCTATAAGCACATATATTATAATAATTATTTAAGGAATTTTTTATCTCTTAAATGCAATGTGTTCATAACTCAATAAAGTTTTCATAAAGAATACTTTAAGATTTTTTTATACATTGTGTTTATTATATTATATTATTTTATCTCAATTTAGTGCTAATCAGTGGAGATCATATTATGTCTTTGTTAAGAAAAATATTTTTTGAAAGTACATTTCCCTGTGGTTCTTGAATATCAGAAGACATCGGAAATCAAACCCAGGGCTTCTAGATACGAGTCCACCACTCTACCGACTGACGCATCCCAAGGCTTTGCTGGCAGTAGTGCTGCACTGAATAAATTTTAGAGTTTAATTATACATACTTTTTTAAATTATTAGAGAAAATTAATGTAATATATAAAATTGTGTGAATATACAAACTTCTAAAGTATGCATTGTGACGAGTGACGATATCGAGTCACCCGAAATGGTTCTCTGCCGCGTGGCTCATACGACCGTCGGATGAGATCGTGCGGGAAACGGAAAAGAGGGGAAGGAGAGAGAATCAACGACAGGCATTCTCTCGTGTATCGCCGAGCAGTGAGGTACCCCTGGGGAAACAAAGGTTTTTAGGAGATCGGTCAAGGAGAAGGAAGAGCTTCAAGTAATCAGAGGAGAGCAAGTAAAGCGCTCTCTATTATTTAGTCCGGTTAGCGGTGACCCGTCCGGGCACGGCAGCGTGCCCGCACAACCCGCGCGCTCTCTTCGTGCGAGTGTTGTTCTATCGCGATCGCGTCCCGACCGTCTGAGTAACTTCGTACACCTTGACAGGGTTACCATTTAGGGATTTTCTGTCCTCTATTATCTAATGTAAATGAGGTCATACTGTGTGAGTGCAACAAAGGAAAAATACCTCTATCTGGCAACACTGTACTTTAAGCCCCCGCGGCTTAGTAATTGTATATCGCCGTGTATATAAGAATAAAGTATCATTTTTTCTCGCTTCTCGATTCGTTCTTATTCTAATCTCCCGTATTATCCCAGGACCTCCACTTCCTTGTTCGGGAAGCAGACAAGCCCACGTGGTGGCCCGGTTGTGTGCGAAGGTAAGTTCACCGTACATAACCTCGAATCGGCCATTCTCCGCATTGTTTGCATGCATTAGAGACAAAACCCTGACCGCACCGTTACAGTATATATTGTCGTTTCACTAGGAGAATGTTATATCAGATCTTAATCAAACTCTAGGTTATGTTTTCTAGTATAGAAATATGAAATCTAGATTTTTGGACAATAAAGTTCAAATTTCTAGTTATAGGCAAATCATTAAAAAAATTACTTCCACTTTAATCGTTTATATCTCGAAAATAGATGAAGGTATATATTTAAAATTAAAACTAAAAAAAGGTTAGGATCAAGTAGTTTAGATTGAAAAAAATAAGCATATAGCAAAAATATTGATTTATAATAAAATTTAGGAAATACTAGCAGTTTGTGAAGTTTTGACGAAAACACTAACAAGGAGAGGACTAATCCAGCGGGAAATGGATCTTTACAAGACTCTTAGGATATTTTTCCTACTATAAAAATATGAAGAAAGCCGGAGTTATAGATTCTAATGCCTTTTTTACGACAGATATAAGCAAATCACAAAAAATCTCACCGAAGTAACCATTGACTTAATTTGCTTATAACTCGGAAACAAATACAGATATGCTTCCAAACTTAAATAAAGAAAACTGATTGAGAAATCAAGTAAATACCATTTGTAAAAATGAAGCTTAAATATCTGGATTGGTCAAAAATTATAAAAGAAATAGGATTTTAGCGATATTATGGTCTGAAAATTAATACATTTTTTATTTTAAAATAATTATCAAAATATTGTTACATTCTGATTTTGTTCATAACTTTAGATCTAATCAAGATATTTAAGCTTCTTTTTAACAAATCGTATTTACTTGTGTAACGTTGTAAACATGTACAATTGCACAAGATATGCATGACTAGTAAATACAAGTCGTGTGCATACATTATTTCAAAAGAATAGCTCGCAACCGCGTCGAACGCAGCGAATCCCTCGCCGGCGGACCGAAGTGTACAGATGCACTTATATAAATACTCATACCCGCGGTACGAGTATGTTTCAGCGCGACGAGAGAGAAGTAAATACGCGTTCGATACCCGACGACTATACACGCCGAGACGAGCCAGACGATGGCGCACCCAATGATGATGTACACACGGCAGGAGGTTAGGCGGCGTCCTAACCTCAACTGTCACACGTGCTCACCAGACGACCACTGCAGAGATGGCCCTCGGGTGCGCGAACAGACAGTTCGAAAGAGCGGCCGTTAGCGAGATATTGGGTGGAGCGCGCGGAACGAGGGAGAACGCGTGAGAAGAGTAGGGGCCGCGTATACCTATAATGTATGCGTGTCAATCCTTTGCTGCACATATTTTTCTATTCTGTCGTTTTACTTGAAAACTCACTCGGGGGTTTTCGGGGGTGCTGATTAAAAATCAGTTATTATATTTTGTAGTTTTTCATAACAGATCTAAAATAGAAATTAAAAAATTAATAACCGCTCCTTCGGTAATTACACTTCATTTATATTTATTTTTTATATTTGTTTTATTTTATAATTTTATAATATAATATGTGATTATAATAAAATAATAATTAGTTCCCTTCCCCTCCCTCCCATATCATTAAAATGGTGAATAAAAAAGAATGGTTGTCACATTGTTATATACCTATAACGAAAACGCCTATAAAATATTTTTGATATTTTTCTAATTTTACCCCCCCCCCCCTTCTATCTACTATTACATGGTGTATAAAAAAGAATGATTGCCATATTGTTATTCACGTGTACCGAAAACCCCTATAAAACAATTTCACCCCCCTTCATCCTTCGCTAACTACCATTAAATGGAGGATAAATAAAGTCTGGCTGTCATATTGTTATTCGCCGAAACCGAAAATCGTCATCATAGTTTTTTTAGAATGCTTATATTTTTAGTCTCCCTCTCCTCCCTGCTTTATTTCTATAATGGTGGATAAAAAATCGAAAATCTTTATCAAAGTTTTTTTAGAATTCTTAGATTTTTAATCTCCCCCCCCCCCCCTCGTTCTTTTATCTTTAAATAAGGGATAAAAAAGAGTGAATGACATATTGTTATTCACCTATACCGAAATCCCTATATAATTTATACAATTTTTCTAATTTTATCCCCCCCTTCTGCCCCCTCCTCCATCTACCATTAAATTGAGAATAAATAGAGTCATTATAATATCGTTATTTACAGCCTAACCAAATATCCCAATTTTAGTTTTTTTTAGAATTCTTATATTTTTAATCTCCCCCCTCCTTCTTTCATCTTTAAAATGAGGGATAAAAACGAATGGTTGTTGTATAGTTATTTACGTGTACCAAAAACCTCTATGAAATATTTTTGGAATTTTTCTAAGTGTTCACTCATCTCTTCTATCCCCCTCCCCAATCTACAATTAAATGACGGATAAGTAGAGATTGGTTGTCATATTGTTATTCTCCGTAACCGAAAATCACCATTAGAGTTTTTTTTACAATTCTTATATTTTTAATCATTTTCCCTCCTTATTTTATCTATAAAAAATTTTGTTTAAAATAAAAAAAAAGAAAGAAATCTCAAGAATAAAGAGCGAAAAAAGAAAACAGGTGTCTGAAGAGCAAAAATTAGCTGAAGCAAAACGCAAAAGAAATTTTAGAGCATCTCAATCTATAGATACAATGAAAGAAATCTGATTACAATGAAAGAACAAGATTGAAGAGCAAAAAAAGGGAACACATGACTGAGAAGCAGAACGCAAACGTAATTTTAGAAAATCACAATCTTTTAATAGAAAAAATGATTTCAAAAATGAAAAGCCAAAAAAGGAAAAAAATGACTGAAGCACAGAAATTAATTGAAGCAGAACGAAAACGTAAATTTAGAAATAAACAATATTAAGTTAAAGAAATTGAAAATTTAAAAATAAAAACCGAAAAAGTAAATGAAATTAACCCAAAACAAATAATCAAGGCTGCATCTCAAGAATTAGAAAAGAAAGAATAATAGAAATAACAAAAATTAAGAGCGAGTTAATAAATGAAATAAGGACTGAAGTCAAATTAAATGACATTGAACGAAAAGGAAAATTTATAAAAAATTCGGTAAAATATAAAAAAAACATTAAAAAAGATATTTTACGTGGGAATCCAATTTATATCTCATTTTCACAAGAATGGGATTTCGATGAATCTATTATTGAGTGCATTACCTTGGAAAATTAATTTATGAATGTGTATTTTGTGAAACAAAACATTTAAACAATGAAATTAAAAAGACAATAGGTATTCTGATTGTGTCATAGAAATAAAATAAAACTTGAAAATTATAATATTTATTCTGAAAATCTAACAAAATATTTATTGGAACAAAGTAACAAAGATAAGAATTTTAGACAAAATAACAGAATTTACAACAATTTTTTAGCATTTGCAAGTTTTGGTGCTAAATTAGCACATTTTTCTACTGTTGGACCACAAGTATTAAAAATCTGTGGACAATATATTCATAATACATAGGCTTTACATCCAAATAAATTAGATCGTTCAAAAATTTGGCCAATGTATATACTTGATAATCAAATTGCAAACGATAATACATAAATGAAAGAATATAGAATAACAACATTAAGAGCGAGTTAATAAATGAAATTAATGGTGGACCCCTGCAGTCAAAATTAATGACCTTGCACGATAAAGGAAAATTTATAAAAATTCAGGTAAAATAATAAAAAAAACATTTCAAAAAGATATTTTACGTGGGAATCCAATTTATATCTCATTTTCACAAGAATGGGATTTCGATGAATCTATTATTGAGTGCAATTACCTTGGAAAATTAATTTATGAATGTGTATTTTGTGAAACAAAACATTTAAACAATGAAATTAAAAAAGACAATAGGTATTCTGATTGTGTCATAGAAATAAAATAAAACTTGAAAATTATAATATTTATTCTGAAAATCTAACAAAATATTTATTGGAACAAAGTAACAAAGATAAGAATTTTAGACAAAATAACAGAATTTACAACAATTTTTTAGCATTTGCAAGTTTTGGTGCTAAATTAGCACATTTTTCTACTGTTGGACCACAAGTATTAAAAATCTGTGGACAAATATATCATAATACATATGCTTTACATCCAAATAAATTAGATCGTTCAAAATTTGGCCAATTGTATATACTTGATAATCAAATTGCAAACGAATACAGATTGTCTCAGTCAAATCAAAATATAAGTTAGACAAGGAACTAATACAAGATTTAGATAGTATATTACGTGACATAAATCCATTTGCTTATAAAATGATGCATGAAATTCAACACGAAGAACATTCAATAAAATTAGATCGTCCAATTCGAGAAATAAAAATGTATTTAACTAGAGATAAAGCATTAAAAAACAAATCGCAAATAGCGGTATGTAATGAAGTTCCTATCGTCTATGTTGGAGAAAATGGAGAACCTCCTTCTAACAGAGATATATGTATATTTCAAAAAGGAAAAACACCTGAATCAATTGCAATTATAAACAAAGACATTGACCCAATGGTGTATCCATTAAAATTTCCTTTCGGTGATTTAGGTGGGAACCATGTATGAAAACTTTATCAGATGAAAAGAAATATAATAATATATCTGCCTTGCAATATTATTCATGTAGATTTAGTATTCGAAAAGAATTTAATCCATGTTTAAATCTCAAAAGTTTATCAAACCAGTTTATCCTAAACTCATGGTCTAAAGTTGAAAATACTCGTCTGTATTTTATTAGAAAAGATCAGCATAAATTACGAACTGATCGATATAAAGGTTTAATGCATCAACTTAACAATAAAAAAAAAATAATAAACATGTTTCTATTGGTAAAATAGTTATACTACCGTCCAGTTATATAGGTAATCCTAGAGCGATGCAACAGAACTTTTTAGATGCAACAACCATAATGCAAAATAATGGAAAACCAGACATTTTTCTGGCAATGACGTGCAATCCTAAATGGATAGAGATTACAGAAAATGTATTAGAATATGAAAATACGCTTGATAGACCAGATCTGATAGTGCGTGTATTTGACCTAAAAGTAAAGGTATTAATGGAGGAATTATTGAAACACGAAATTCTTGGTCAAGTTAATTCTTACACTTATGTTATAGAATTTCAAAAACGAGGATTGCCCCACATGCATATGTTATTATGGTTAACTGAACTAAACAAAATTCGAAATACAGATCAAATTGATAATATCATATGTGCAGAAATTCGTGATAAAAATAAATTTCCGAGACTATATGAATTAGTAAAACAAAATATGTTTCAAACTGAGATTTCTCGATCTTGGTGAATAAACCATACATTTAATTAGATGGCGATGTTTCGATGACTTTTCGTCATCCTTTCCAGGTTATACCTTTATTTACAGAAACGAATACACTTGATTAATTAACAATAATTATTAATTTAATTTTTTAGCCTATTGATTTATAACATTTTACTTACTACTTGTCATTGAAATCTGTATTTAACATAACATTTTAAATCGTAGTATCACTGAGTCGTCGCACTAACAATGAAAACAAGGATAATGAAAACCAATGAACTTTATTTTGTTATGTGCACAGAAACTGAATAGTTGCGATGATTACCTTTATCTCCTTAAAAGCTCCATAATTCAACATTACTAATAAAATAAATACTTAAATAGATTGAAATACCATACAAAAATTAATAACACGAAAAAAAGAGCAAAAGCAGTCACGAAGAAAATATCACAGACGGTAGACTAAATTCAATCACAGCCGATTTATATATATATACAACTATAGTCATGCGTTATAACACTAACTATACCTGTATAAAAAGGCGCGATTTTTAATTCAAATTATATGTCAATTTCACTAAATTAAATTTCTATATGTATTGTGCATGTAAATAATTAAATTAAAGATTTTTTTATATTACGTCAACAATTAAAAAAAATTTTATATTATCAATTATGTCAAATATAATAAAAAATTTTTTATTTACAAAATGTACTTATTACAAAAAAATTCAATTAACCAAAACTATGTGACAATATTTGAGTAAAATTAATACTGTAAACAAAGAAAAAATAAAGAAAAAATAATCTTCACAATTAAAATTGTTTTTTCAGCCTACTAACAATACCATTGTAATGTTGAATAAGTTTTTTTGTTTCATCTTTTACATTTATCGCCTTTTTTTCTAACTTAATATGTACCATTTCAAATATCAGTCTTTTATCCAAATTACTTTCTCTATCTAAAATTGAGATATCATCAAACCCGCGTAAAAATGTAAACTATTGCCACTATATTGCAGAGCAATGAGCAATAGCTATTGCAAACATATTGCCAATATGTTGCCGCGACAATTGGCAATGTATTGCCAACATACCGCCAAACAGCATCCTCCCATATCTTTGCCAAATATTGGCAATAGTTACTATTTTATCATCTGTAAACTATTGCCAATATGTTGGCCATACCTCATAAATTTAAAAAAAAATAAAAAAAAATATTAGCCAGCCGCGGGATTTGAACCTTTGATCTTTAGATCCGAATGCTGGCTCTTTACCACTGAGCCATTTTGCTATTTTATTATAAAGAGATAATTTCAGGTTATAAAGAACAGTTGAAAGAGTGGTTAAAAAATTTCTAAGTCTAAAATTTTATGAATTCAACTGTTCTTTATAACCTGAAATTAACTCTTAATAACAAAATAGCAAAATGGCTCAGTGGTAAAGAGCCAGCATTCGGATCTAAAGATCGAAGGTTCAAATCCCGTGGCTGGCTAATATTTTTTTTTAATTTTTTTTTAAATTTATGAGGTATGGCCAACATATTGGCAATAGTTTACAAATGATAAAATAGTAACTATTGCCAATATTTGGCAAAGATATGGGAGGATGATGTTTGGCGGTATGTTGGCAATACATTGCCAATTGTCGCGGCAACATATTGGCAATATGTTTGCAATAACTATTGCCCATTGCTCTGCAATATAGTGGCAATAGTTTATATTTTTACGCGGGAAATTAAAAGAAATATTAAATCAAGTCATATGGTCATTAATAACAAATTGAGAATCTCTTTTTTTGGTATTGAATTTATGTTCTTTCATTCGGCATTGCAATTGCCTTTTAGTTTTTAAAAGAAAATATGATTCATGGTCCTTGGAATTCACAATATAAATAGTGTATGTATGGATGGACGTAAAACATATTGTACAAAAAATTTTCCAAAATGTTTTAGTACTAAAACACAATCTCTTAATGGTTAGCCAATTTATCGTAGACGAAATAACGAAATAAAAATAACATACTCCAACAATAAAATCGCGGATAACAGTTTTGTTGTTCCATATATTCTATATCTACTTCTAAAATTGGAATGTCACATTAACGTAGAAATATGTAGTACAATAAAATCTATAAAATACTTATTTAAATATCTTTACAAAGGCCCAGATACAGCTCTAATAAAATTCAGTAATACGGAAACAAAAAATATAGAAATTGAAAATGTGCAAAAAGACAATGTTCTAAATTATGACGAAATATCCGAATATATTTCTACAAGGTATATTTGTCCACCCGAGGCTATGTATCGTTTGAAAGAATATAAATTACATTCGCAATCATATGCAGTATATAGATTAGCTGTACATCTTGAAGATGAACAATTTGTCTATTTTAAAGAAGGATCTGAAGACAAATTAATTAATAAAAATCATCGAACAACATTAACAAGTTGGTTTTTACTAAATTCATCTGATGCGAAAGCCAAGAAGTATCTTTATACGTGAAATTCCTCAATATTATGTTTACGACAAGATAAAAAAAGAATGGAACAAGCGGAAAAAGTTTAATAAACCCATTCTAGTTAGAATGTTTCATGTGAATCCTAAAGATCGAGAACGATTTTTTCTTAGATTATTATTACTTCATGTATGTGGGGCCGAATCTCTTAAAGATATACGCTCATACGATGGCGTTGTTTATAATACATTTTATGAAGCATGTATGGTTAGAGGTTTAATCATTACTGATAATGAATGGGATAAATGTTTAAAAGAAAATTGTAATTTTCAGTTTCCACAGGCACTATGTGAACTTTTCGCTTTCATTATATCATTTGATTACAATTTTGATGCCTTGAAATTTTATAATAAGTATAAAGAACATTTCTTTGATCCTAAATTACCTGAAATTTTAGGAGAACAAAAGGCTTTAAAAATTATAGACAACGTTTTATCAAAACATAATTTAACATTGCAACAATTTAATTTACCTAATATTGATAATGAAAATCAATGATATGTTTTATAATGATATTATTGAAAATGAAGATAAAGACATAGAAATATTGTTAGATTCTTTAACATGGGAACAAAAAACAATATTTGATACAATAGTAGAAGCAGTTTACGATAATAAAAAAGAAAATTTATATTTTATAGATGGTCCTGGTGGTAGTGGAAAAAGTTATTTATTAAATGCTATTATAAAATTTGTGAAATTAAACAAAATACCAGAGTTAGCAGTTGTTTGGACTGGTATTGCAGCAAATTTATTAATAGGTGGTAAAACTATCCATTCAACATTTAAAATACCATTTAATTTAAACGAACAATCAACATGCAACATTTCACCAAATTCACAAATAGGTCAAATTTTAAAAAATATTAAATTAATAATTTGGAATGAGATATCAATGATTTGTAAATATGCATTAGAACCTATAGATATTTTTTCAGAGATTTATGTCGAAATAATAAACCGTTTGGTGGTAAATATTAGTAACATATGGCGATTTTCGACAAACACTTCCTATAGTTCGATAAGGAAATAGAACTCAAATATTAGAATCATGTGTAAAAAGTAGTTCTTTATGGCAATTATTTCAAAAATTTGCATTAAATAATAATTTAAGATTGGTCAATTCAAACAGTATGTTCAAAACGTGGTAATCAAATATTGGACACAATAAAAACGGTACAAAATTTGAAATTGATAATAACGTTATAAAAATTCCTTCAGAATTTAATACATTTAATAATTTGATAGATGATATTTTTGGTAAAAAAGTAAATATTGATGATTTATTTACTCTTAAAGACAAAGTAATTCTTTCACCTATGAATAGTGATGTTTTAGCGATTAATAACGAAATAGTTGAAAGAATTGAAGGTGACGGTAAGATATATTTAAGCATTGAAAATATTACTAGTGATGAATATAATAAGTTGGATGAAACAATAACAATAGATTTTATAAATCCATGAATACCAAATGGTTTACCACGGCATAAATTAGTATTAAAAAAAGGAATGATCGTTATGTTATTTAGGAATTTGCATTTAGATGGAGGTTTATGTAATGGTACCAGGCTCATGATTACAGAATAGAAACAGTACACTATATATGTAGAAATTATAACAGGTAAAAATTCAGGACAAATTGTGATGATTCCAAGAATAGATGTATGTCCATCAAAGGATGATATACCTTTCAATATGGTTAGACGACAATTTCCTATTAGACCAAGTTTCACTATGACCATAAATAAAGCACAAAGTCAATCATTTAAAAAAGTAGGTCTATATTTACCAAGACCTGTATTTAGTCATGGTCAATTATACGTTGCATTATCATAAGTTACAGATGAAAAAAATCTGAAAATAAAATTTTCGAAATCGTCAATGATACTCAATACAGAAGGAGATATACTTAATATAAATGAGAGTAAATTAAATAATAATGTAATTATATATACAACGAATATAGTTTTTTCTGAAGTGTTTGATACTTAAATAGGTTTTTTATTTTTAAAAATCAATTTAAGTTCGACTTATTAGGCAAACGAATTATAAAATTACAAGATATAAGCATCAGACAAAATTTGTAGATAAAATTATGTATAATATAGAATATTTTTCAAGTATACATTATTTACATCAAGCAACATTTTAACATATCATTACTTAAGAAATAAATAATTATTAAAATATTAGTTGTCTGCATCAAGCGACATTTTATTGGCAAAATTATTTATCAAATATACAAATTTTAAAATAATCAACTGTCTGCATTAAGCGACAATTTATTGACAAAATTATTTATAAAATATACAAATTTTAACATAATTAATTGTCTAATATAGCATTAATTAAATATCAATTAAAATATTTTGATAGTCATTGTTAAAATACATTGTCTGCAAAAAAGTACCATTATTTTAGAACTTTGTTTAGATATTAACGAAACAAAAAATTACAAAATAATTATTATCTATAATAACGAATATTTACGTATTATAATTATTTGAAACTTTTAATACGTATTATATTTACGTTCATTATATGACAGTCTCAAGCCGGCAAATGCAGAGAGAAAATAATACGAACCAACATTCGAAAATAAACTGTTATATAGTTAAATATCATGATGAGTAAAGGGAATAAATTGTATATATTTAATATATACATAATTGTATATTTATAATCGCGAGCGAAGCGAGCGTTTTTGGCTAGTATTTTTTAAAATAAAATACTTTATAATTTATTATAATATTTATAATAGTTATAATTTATTATTTATAATAGTTTAAAGCACATGAAAAAAATTAGTTTGAAAATAAAATAAAATAATTGTTTATTTGTAAAATAAAAATTTATTTGTTATAAACTAATAATAAATTTATTATTATAAAGTGTAGTCTTACACTTTATAATCAACGTCTAGCATCAAAAAGTGTTTCAACCGAGGGAGCGTCAGCGACCGAGGTAATATGGCTTGTATATATTACATTAAAATAATAATTTAAGATTGGTCAATTCAAACAGTATGTTCAAAACGTGGTAATCAAATATTGGACACAATAAAAACGGTACAAAATTTGAAATTGATAATAACGTTATAAAAATTCCTTCAGAATTTATTACATTTAATAATTTGATAGATGATATTTTTGGTAAAAAATAAATATTGATGATTTATACTCTTAAAGACAAAGTAATTCTTTCACCTATAATAGTGATGTTTTAGCGATTAATAACGAAATAGTTGAAAGAATTGAAGGTGACGGTAAGATATATTTAAGCATTGAAATATTACTAGTGATGAATATAATAAGTTGGATGAAACAATAACAATAGATTTTATAAATTCATTAATACCAAATGGTTTACCACGCATAAATTAGTATTAAAAAAAGGAATGATCGTTATGTTACTTAGGAATTTGCATTTAGATGGAGGTTTATGTAATGGTACCAGGCTCATGATTACAGAATAGAAACAGTACACTATATATGTAGAAATTATAACAGGTAAAAATTCAGGACAAATTGTGATGATTCCAAGAATAGATTATGTCCATCAAAGGATGATATACCTTTCAATATGGTTAGACGACAATTTCCTATTAGACCAAGTTTCGCTATGACCATAAATAAAGCACAAGGTCAATCATTTAAAAAAGTAGGTCTATATTTACCAAGACCTGTATTTAGTCATGGTCAATTATATGTTGCATTATCAAAGTTACAGATGAAAAAAATCTGAAAATAAAATTTTCGAAATCGTCAATGATACTCAATACAGAAGGAGATATACTTAATATAAATGAGAGTAATTAAATAATAATGTAATTATATATACAACGAATATAGTTTTTTCTGAAGTGTTGATACTTAAATAGGTTTTTTATTTTTAAAAATCAATTTAAGTCGACTTATTAGGCAAACGAATTATAAAATTACAATATAAGCATCAGACAAAATTTGTAGATAAAATTATGTATAATATAGAATATTTTTCAAGTATACATTATTTACATCAAGCAACATTTTAACATATCATTACTTAAGAAATAAAAATATTAAAATATTAGTTGTCTGCATCAAGCGACATTTTATTGGCAAAATTATTTATCAAATATACAAATTTTAAAATAATCAACTGTCTGCATTAAGCGACAATTTATTGACAAAATTATTTATAAAATATACAAATTTTAAAATAATCAACTGTCTGCATTAAGCGACAATTTATTGACAAAATTATTTATAAAATATACAAATTTTAACATAATTAATTGTCTAATATAGCATTAATTAAATATCAATTAAAATATTTTGATAGTCATTGTTAAAATACATTGTCTGCAAAAAAGTACCATTATTTTAGAACTTTGTTTAGATATTAACGAAACAAAAAATTACAAAATAATTATTATCTATAATAACGAATATTTACGTATTATAATTATTTGAAACTTTTAATACGTATTATATTTACGTTCATTATATGACAGTCTCAAGCCGGCAAATGCAGAGAGAAAATAATACGAACCAACATTCGAAAATAAACTGTTATATAGTTAAATATCATGATGAGTAAAGGGAAT
Organism: Theocolax elegans; assembly: GCA_026168455.1. Classification (NCBI taxonomy): domain Eukaryota; kingdom Metazoa; phylum Arthropoda; class Insecta; order Hymenoptera; family Cerocephalidae; genus Theocolax; species Theocolax elegans. Next base: position 36,470,812 of record CM047427.1, on the reverse strand, counting down.
AAATTGTATATATTTACATTAATAATACCATTATTTAAGAACAACAAATGCAACTTTTCATCAAAATCAAATTTTAAAAAATATTAAATTAAATTTGGTGGTATCAAATTTAAATAGTTAAACCTATAGTTTTTTCAAGATTAGTTTAACAAACCGTTGGTTAACATAGAAATAGGCGATTTTGGCCAAAATTCTTAGTTCGATAAGAAATAGAACTCAAATATTAGATATGTGTAAAAAGTGTTCTTTATGGCATTATTTCAAAAATTGATAAAATAATAATTTAAGATTGGTCAATTCAAACAGTATGTTCAAAACGTGGTAATCAAATATTGGACACATAAAAACGGTACAAAATTTGAAATTGATAATAACGTTATAAAAATTCCTTCAGAATTTAATACATTTAATAATTTGATAGATGATATTTTTGGTAAAAAGTAAATATTGATGATTTATTTACTCTTAAAGACAAAGTAATTCTTTCACCTATGAATAGTGATGTTTTAGCGATTAATAACGAAATAGTTGAAAGAATTGAAGGTGACGGTAAGATATATTTAAGCATTGAAAATATTACTAGTGATGAATATAATAAGTTGGATGAAACAATAACAATAGATTTTATAAATCCATGAATACCAAATGGTTTACCACGGCATAAATTAGTATTAAAAAAAGGAATGATCGTTATGTTATTTAGGAATTTGCATTTAGATGGAGGTTTATGTAATGGTACCAGGCTCATGATTACAGAATTAAAACAGTACACTATATATGGAGAAATTATAACAGGTAAAATTCAGGACAAATTGTGATGATTCCAAGAATAGATGTATGTCCATCAAAGGATGATATACCTTTCAATATGGTTAGACGACAATTTCCTATTAGACCAAGTTTCACTATGACCATAAATAAAGCACAAAGTCAATCATTTAAAAAAGTAGGTCTATATTTACCAAGACCTGTATTTAGTCATGGTCAATTATACGTTGCATTATCATACGTTACAGATGAAAAAATCTGAAAATAAAATTTTCGAAATCGTCAATGATACTCAATACAGAAGGAGATATACTTAATATAAATGAGAGTAAATTAAATAATAATGTAATTATATATACAACGAATATAGTTTTTTCTGAAGTGTTGATACTTAAATAGGTTTTTATTTTTAAAAATCAATTTAAGTTCGACTTATTAGGCAAACGAATTATAAAATTACAAGATATAAGCATCAGACAAAATTTGTAGATAAATTATGTATAATATAGAATATTTTTCAAGTATACATTATTTACATCAAGCAACATTTTAACATATCATTACTTAAGAAATAAACTAATTATTAAAATATTAGTTGTCTGCATCAAGCGACATTTTATTGGCAAAATTATTTATCAAATATACAAATTTTAAAATAATCAACTGTCTGCATTAAGCGACAATTTATTGACAAAATTATTTATAAAATATACAAATTTTAACATAATTAATTGTCTAATATAGCATTAATTAAATATCAATTAAAATATTTTGATAGTCATTGTTAAAATACATTGTCTGCAAAAAAGTACCATTATTTTAGAACTTTGTTTAGATATTAACGAAACAAAAAATTACAAAATAATTATTATCTATAATAACGAATATTTACGTATTATAATTATTTGAAACTTTTAATACGTATTATATTTACGTTCATTATATGACAGTCTCAAGCCGGCAAATGCAGAGAGAAAATAATACGAACCAACATTCGAAAATAAACTGTTATATAGTTAAATATCATGATGAGTAAAGGGAATAAATTGTATATATTTAATATACATAATTGTATATTATAATCGCGAGCGAAGCGAGCGTTTTTGGCTAGTATTTTTTAAAATAAAATACTTTATAATTTATTATAATATTTATATACGGCCTTAATAAAACGTATTTTATAAAAATATTCCTATTTCCTTAAATATCATCATAACATTATATTTAAATAAAAAGTAATAATATATATTCTTTTTTCTTACTTTACATTATTTGCTTCTGAACAAAAGAACACAAAAATTTTAAAAGTATAAACATAATCCAGTTGTGTGTTTGTCTTATAGTTTTCTTTAAATTAAGTTTATAGGTCGCTGATTTTGCATCGTTTAGCCAAGGAGCCACGTTTCCCAGCTCACATCGCATGAAAAGACACGTAATTCAGTAAGGTTTTTTTGTAATTTCTTTGTTTTGTTTACTTTTAATATTTTCGTTGAGGAATATTTACGACTATTTATTTCGTGAGGAAAAGCATGCTCCATTGCAAGTCATCATTACGGATCCGTACTCCGTGGCCCAAAAAACCTTTTAAACTAAATTTAACATAAATAGAACTTGTGGTCACCATATTGGTTTCTATGCTATCTTGAATATGTAAATAAAAACAAACAACGAATTTGTAACCAGCGACCATAGAAATCCAACAATTAGGACAATCCTATTTTTAAGGAAATAGGCATATTTTTATATAAAACACGTTTTATTAAGGCCGTATATAAAATATTATAATTAAATACAAATGTTTTCGATGGAAGCAAGCCATTAAATTATAATCATAGATGTTAATTAAAAACAAAAAATTACAAAATAATTATTATCTATAATAACGAATATTTACGTATTATAATTATTTGAAACTTTTAATACGTATTATATTTACGTTCATTATATGACAGTCTCAAGCCGGCAAATGCAGAGAGAAAATAATACGAACCAACATTCGAAAATAAACTGTTATATAGTTAAATATCATGATGAGTAAAGGGAATAAATTGTATATATTTAATATATACATAATTGTATATTTATAATCGCGAGCGAAGCGAGCGTTTTTGGCTAGTATTTTTTAAAATAAAATACTTTATAATTTATTATAATATTTATAATAGTTATAATTTATTATTTATAATAGTTTAAAGCACATGAAAAAAATTAGTTTGAAAATAAAATAAAATAATTGTTTATTTGTAAAATAAAAATTTATTTGTTATAAACTAATAATAAATTTATTATTATAAAGTGTAGTCTTACACTTTATAATCAACGTCTAGCATCAAAAAAGTGTTTCAACCGAGGGAGCGTCAGCGACCGAGGTAATATGGCTTGTATATATTACATTAAAATATATAATTTAAGCTATTAAAATTTATTAGACTGACAGTACTGTTTTAGTCTATATTAGTATTACTGTGACCACTTTATTTTAACGTTATTTATCTATGTAATAAATATTATTTATTATTATTGACTTATAATATTACTTATATATTCCTAATAGAATTTAATTTGGTACAAATATAGACAAAAATGGAGTACTGTCAAGAAAGTGTGCTTGTACACTTTTTTAATATTTTATCCCATACTTAGTTGAGTTATCCCAGAATACCTCAGCAATTCCCGAATATCCAGGAAATCTCATAATTAGTGAAGTTATCCCGAAATAACTTAGAAATTCCCGAATTATCCAAGAAATCCCGTAATTTGTATGAAGGAGCAAGCCTCAGCGGCTGCTGTCGGGGCTTTCCTTTCGAAGACCCCACCTCTGACGTGTTCGTAGAACTAAAGTTTTCCTGCAATAGTGCTTAAAATTATCAGAGGCAAAGTGATTTCAACCCCGTACCACCTTTTCACCCCCGCTTCGCTAGGGCGCAAACATCGGTTCGAGGTGAAATATCTTTTTCTTTTATAATTGTAAGAACTATTATAGGAAAATTTTATTTTGCTCTCTTTTGCCGTAATGTACTATCTCGCTCACTCAAATGTCAGCACAAAACGAAATCTGCGAAATTCGTTAAGAAAAATAGTATACGATTACGTGCGCATAGGTGACCTATTTTGCGCACTTGTATCGTTATGTACTGTTATCACTTATTGATATTCAAACCCCGCATGTTTGGGTTTACAGTCAAGCGCTCTAAGCGTTACACTATACTATATTTTACAAATAACGTAGTATATGTCTATACGTAGATAGACTGGGTGGTCACAATAAGGGTTACCATTTAGAGTCTTTCTGTCCTCTATTATCTAATGCAAATGAGGTCGTACTGTGTGAGTGGAACAAAGAAAAATACCTCTATCTGGCAACAGTGGTTACAATAGTTTCATTTACCTACTATATATATACACATATTTATTTACAAGTATAATCTGTATATACAATAGAAATTATTAAATACGTATTCAAATGCTGCAAGAAAAAGACGACTGTTTCTTATAGAAATAACTAAAATTTTTGCTATATGCATACCCTACTGAAAATGTATGCGCAATTAATAGCGCAACTTTTGACGCAACTTTTTGTGCTACTTTTTACGTGTCTTTATCGAGCCAAAAGTTGCGCCATAAATTGCGCTACTATATTGAAAATTTAAAAATCTACAAATACTATGGGATATTCCACACGAAGTGGTCCGATCAAAATTTTAAAATGCTCCAAATTTTGGGTACACATTGCAAATGTTTTTCAGAATACAGAACAAAATTTTTAGGTACTGGAATCTATTTGCTCAAAAGTTATTCTAACCTCAAAAAGTGGATTTTTCCAAGTTTTTTTCAACACCAGCTGGGTTTACCACTATTTAACTCAAAATCTATCAACTTTTACTATAGAACATTATATGTAACATTCGTTGCTAATTGTGTCTGGAATTTATTATTCTAGGTTAGAATTTCTAATTTCAAGGTGACTGTTATATAAACTACATATCAATATTCAACTTGAAAAAAGTGCAAGTGTGCCACAATTGATTTTTTTATCCAAAAGTCCAAAACAAAGCTTGGAGCAATACCTTTCAAATGGTCTCTAGCATTTTTATGGCCTCCAATTCTGTAAAAAGTTATAATTATTTAAAAAAACACGAAATTTTTTAAAAAATTTAAATGGGAATTACCATGTTAATTTTTGTGAATTTTTTCTCATTCTTTAAATTATCATAACTATTTACAGAATTGAAGGCCATAAAAATGCTACAGACCATTTGAAAGGTATTGCTTCAAGCTTTCTTTTAGACTTTTGGATAAAAAAATCAATTGTGGCGCACATACACTTTTTTTAAGTTGAATATTGACATGTAGTTTAAGTAACATTGACCTTGAGATTAGAAATTCTAACCCAGAAGAATAAATTCTACACACAATTAGCAACGAATGTTACATATAATGTTGTATAGTAAAAGTTGATAGACTTTGGGTTAAATAGCGATGAACCCAGCTGGTGTTGAAAAAAACTGGATAAAGTTCACTTTTTGAGGTTAGAATAACTTTTGAGCTAATAAATACCAGTACCTAAACATTTTTTTCTGTATTCTGAGAAATATTTGCAATGTGTACCCAAAATTTGGTGGATATTAAAATTTTGATCGGACCAGTTCACGTGGAATACCCCATATATATATATAATTTTATAATAGAAAATGCCTTAAGATCTTTTTTATGTGATTTTCAATTGCTATTTTCAACATGAATCCAACTTTAAAAAATTTCTAATATTTCGATGAATAAATTCAAATAAAAAAAATGCATATTAATAAAGTTATATTTATTTATTTATTTAACTAAAAGCTTCAAATTTTGAAAAACAAGATTTTTTGTTTTAAACTCTTACCTCGAGGTTTTTCCAAATTCAAGATGGCAGCATCCAAGATGGTAATATATATAGGCGAAAATTTTTTGATATTTCGATATTATTCCATAAACAATGTTTTATGATGAATGTTTATCAACATTGGACATACGGCGTAGTTTTTACCATTTCAAGATGGCGGACCCAATATAGCGGCAAGAAATTTGGCAAATTCTTCGATTTTTATGAAATTTGATTTATACGGATTTCTTGGATCGCTAATTACGAACTCGTTATAATAATTCGTAGTTATTATTATTCGTTAATAGACTTCGTTGTAGATGTTAATGATAAAGAAATAATTAATTGTCAGGTTATAAAAACAACTTTGAATTACTCAAGTATAATTCGAGTCGTTACAGAATTCATCAGCAACGAAATTTGTATTAAAACAGAACAGATATGGAGAATATGCGTATTATTTGACATCGATGAACAAAAATTCATTATACCAGTAACTAATAAATTGCACTATTAAATTATCTACATTGAATTTACTATTTATTAAAATTGTAAACTGATTTATTTTTAATTAAGATCTATGATTATAATTTAATGGCTGGCTTCCATCAAAAACATGTGAATTTCATTATAATATTTTATATACGGCCTTAATAAAACGTATTTTATATAAAAATATTCCTATTTCCTTAAATATCATCATAACATTATATTTAAATATAAAAAGTAATAATATATATATTCTTTTTTCTTACTTTACATTATTTGCTTCTGAACAAAAGAACACAAAAATTTTAAAAGTATATAACATAATCCAGTTGTGTGTTTGTCTTATAGTTTTCTTTAAATTAAGTTTATAGGTCGCTGATTTTGCATCGTTTAGCCAAGGAGCCACGTTTCCCAGCTCACATCGCATGAAAAGACACGTAATTCAGTAAGGTTTTTTTGTAATTTCTTTGTTTTGTTTACTTTTAATATTTTCGTTGAGGAATATTTACGACTATTTATTTCGTGAGGAAAAGCATGCTCCATTGCAAGTCATCATTACGGATCCGTACTCCGTGGCCCAAAAAACCTTTTAAACTAAATTTAACATAAATAGAACTTGTGGTCACCATATTGGTTTCTATGCTATCTTGAATATGTAAATAAAAACAAACAACGAATTTGTAACCAGCGACCATAGAAATCCAACAATTAGGACAATCCTATTTTTAAGGAAATAGGCATATTTTTATATAAAACACGTTTTATTAAGGCCGTATATAAAATATTATAATTAAATACAAATGTTTTCGATGGAAGCAAGCCATTAAATTATAATCATAGATGTTAATTAAAAATAAATCAGTTTACAATTTTAATAAATAGTAAATTCAATGTAGATAATTTAATAGTGCAATTTATTAGTTACTGGTATAATGAATTTTTGTTCATCGATGTCAAATAATACGCATATTCTCCATATCTGTTCTGTTTTAATACAAATTTCGTTGCTGATGAATTCTGTAACGTCTCGAATTATACTTGAGTAATTCAAAGTTGTTTTTATAACCTGACAATTAATTATTTCTTCATCATTAACATCTACAACGAAGTCTATTAACGAAAAATAATAACTACGAATTATTATAACGAGTTCGTAATTAGCGATCCAAGAAATCCGTATAAATCAAATTTCATAAAAATCGAAGAATTTGCCAAATTTCTTGCCGCTATATTGGGTCCGTCATCTTGAAATGGTAAAAATTACGCTGTATGTCCAATGTTGATAAACATTCATCATAAAACATTGTTTATGGAATAATATCGAAATATCAAAAAATTTTCTCCTATATATATTACCATCTTGGATGCTGCCATCTTGAATTTGAAAAAACCTCGAGGTAAGAGTTTAAAACAAAAAATCTTATCTTTCAAAATTTGGAGCTTTTAGTTAAATAAATAAATAAATATAACTTAATTAATATGCATTTTTTTTATTTGAATTTATTCATCAAAATATTAGAAATTTTTTAAAGTTGGATTCATGTTGAAAATAGCAATTGAAAATCACATAAAAAAGATTTTAAGGTATTTTCTATTATGAAATTATATATATATATATATATATATATATATATATATGGGAGATTTCATGTTAAGTGATCCAGTTAAAAAATAGAATTTTGTTTTAATGTATGGAATCAGTAAAAAACTACTTGAATAGAGTGTAGCTAAATTTTTAGACCTGAATTTCAATTAGTACCAGAGTTGTAGCCAATCAAAAAATCGAATTTTTTGAAAAAATTGACTTTTTGGCCATGTTTATCACTTAATAACTCAAAATCTAACAATTTTTTCTTATATACATTAAATTTGAAAAAGTTTATTAATTTCAAGAAGAATCAGTTAAAATATTTTATTTATTTTATTTTAAATCTTTGAATGAAATTATATACAATAAAAACCTTTATAGTAAAAAAAAGGGTTGTACGATCAAAAATATTTTATCCATCCAAAAATCTAATTCATCGATGATTAATTACCTTCAAAATAATGCAAAGTTTGAGTGCGGCAGAGCATTTCAGACAGTTATAGTGTTTTTAGTCAAATTTCATAAAAAAAGAGAGCGAATGCATTTTATGAAGAAAACAGACTAACCATATTCAAACAATATTGCACTATTATTCCTCATTATTACTAAACTATACTATTTATTGTTAGTCACTGATACATTTTAATCTCTAAGTTGCTTACAAACACAAAACAGTAGGTATAAGCAGTTATACCTGTTATATAATTGGATAAATACCTGAAACTTTTTATAATTCCAATAAATCCAATTATATAACCGGTATAACTAAAAGTATCAGACTTAAATAACAACTAAATAAAAGTATCAGTAACTAACAATAAATAGTATATTTTAGTAATATTGAGGAATAATAGTGCCATATTGTTTGAATGCAAGTATACGGTTAGTCTGTTTTCTTCATAAAATGCATTCGCTCTCTTTTTTTATGAAATTTGACTAAAAACACGATAACTTTGTCTGAAATGCTCTGCCGCACTCAAACTTTGCATTATTTTGAAGGTAATTAATCATCGATGAATTAGATTTTTGGATGGAAAAAATATTTTTGATCGTACAACCCTTTTTTTCACTATAAAGGTTTTTATTGATTATAACTATATTCAAAGTTTAAAAATAATATAAATGAAATATTTGAACTGATTCTTCTTGAAATTAATAAACTTTTTCAAATTTAATGTATATAAGAAAAAATTGTTAGATTTTGAGTTATTAAGTGATAAACAAGGCCAATAAGTCAATTTTTTCAAAAAATTCGATTTTTTGATTGTCTAAGACTCTGGTACTAATTGAAATTCAGGTCTAAAAATTTAGCTACACTCTATTCAAGTAGTTTTTTACTGATTCCATACATTAAAACAAAATTCTATTTTTTAACTGGATCACTTCACATGGAATCTCCCATATATATATATATATATAGATTTTCAAATTTTCAATATAGTAGCGCAATTTATGGCGCAACTTTTGGCTCGATAAAGACACGTAAAAAGTAGCGCAATAAGTTGCGTCAAAAGTTGCGTCAAAAGTTGCGCTATTAATTGCGCATACATTTTCAGTAGGGTATTCTGTTGTCAAATTCCGTTCCATGCGATTTCAGTCTTAACATGCAATACACACGCGTGTAAACGTTTGTGATAATAATCATAATTGACATTGATGATCGATTTAACTGAAATAATTAAGAATTCACGTCCTATTTTTAATACATATATGCTCTCATGCAAACGCGCCTAGTCGATATGACTGAACTCTAGTTCCATATTTTTCCACATGTGGAAAACTGAGTTTATGACAGTAAATATCCTAATTATTATTTCACATGCAGTAGAATTCGATTTATTAGTATTTTACTTAATCACACATGGTTACAGAATGTTTTAAAATATTTACATACTTTTTAAATTACTTTTATTAGAATAAATATAAATGTTTTACAGTGTTTTAAAATAATTATTTTATTTGCTATACACGCTCGTTTACAATATACTATATATATATATATATATACATACGTATGTATAGAAGTAGTATTTATTTAATATTTATTTATTTATCTAATTGTTCTTTTTGTATATTGTTTTAAATTATGTAGATTTTAAATTTATAGTTCTTACTAAATAATAATAAAATTAAAAAGCATTTTATTATTTTTGCATTTGTAATATGTGCTGGTAAGCAGATTTTAACATATGAGTTTAGAGAAATAAATGAATCTATCGTTCGTAAATGTCTATATGTATGTATTAACGGTCACACCGCGAACTAAATAATTTACTTTTAGAATAAAGTAGGCCCATTGTACTCTTTGTCCACTATGGTTGGTGGAATTTCCCAGAGCACGGCCTTTTAAAATAATTAAAGGCGTTTCGTCCTCGATCTCCAGCTTGGACTCCTCAGTAAGGAACTGGAGATCTTACCTTAGACGCCTGTCGCAAGATGAACCGCGACGCCAGCAAGATGTTCTGCGGCTATATATATATAGAAAAGGGACGTTATTCATTTATTTCTCAAATAACCGGCGACTAGGTCGCATACGTCGCACGCTGGCTGGTGGTTTTTTCCCACCACCTGATGGAGACGACTATATCTCTACACTCGTTGTAGAGATCGTCGTCCCTTTTCTATATATATAGCTGCAGAACATCTTGCTGGCGTCGCGGTTCATCTTGCGACAGGCGTCTAAGGTAAGATCTCCAGTTTATAGATGGTAAAAGAATTTATTGTTCGTCCAAAAATAGTTTAATAAAAAATAAAACTCCAATTGATCTCCACGAACTCAATTTTTATTAAATGCCGACGTTTAGGACGTTTTTTGAACCGTCCCTTTTCAAGGCTATATAAGAAAACCACTATTAAATTTAAATTTGCACAAATTAATATGATAACAATAAAACTCACGTAGTACATAATCTTACCAATAAAAAAGGCGTAGAGATATTAAGTTTACATATTGGTTGAATCGCATTCCCCATCGATATCGCACATAACTATCAATGTAATTAAAAATTAATATTAAAGATAAAAAACCGAATATGAACTAGAGAAAAATTAGAGAAAAATATTAAATAATTAACTTTATGAAGTCTTATTACCATCACAGAACCCTCCACTTAACATGTCGAAAGAAAACGAGGACCTCCCCGAAGGGAGTCCTGTACACTAGTAAGACTTTTATACTAATTATAGCGTCATCTAACCGCTAACAATACATTCAGCATATACATATACAAATGTGTACCATATATACATGTAATACATGCACAGCGTGTATACGAACAAATACAGATTCACGAAACGTATCAAAATAATAAAGGAGCAATATATTGCGGGGCCAAACCGAGCTGAACTTCTCTCATGCATTAGGCAACCATGCGCCGCGAGGAAGTAACACCACTCGACCTGTTAAATCTAAGCCTACTAGGATTCCCCCCCGGCAGCTCGTAAGACGTGCCACCTCCATGCGCCGCATAATCCCACCGACACTACCCCAGCCCACCCAACCCATGGGAATTTCATGAAAATAAATGCCTATCGGCTGTATTTCTAATTGTACTTTTCAAAAATGCAAGAATTTTAATTGTACCCTCTTAGTTTTTGAGAAAAAAAATGCCAAATTATGGGAATATTGAAAGGTCGGATACTCGTTTTTAGAATCGCTTTTTACGTCAAGTAGGCGCCCAAAACATTGTACCTTTTTTCGTACTTAATTGTACCACCCTCACTTTTCCGAAAAATAACGGTATAACGCAAAATATTAAAAAAGCCATATCGTCTGATTGACAGTCCGTTTTCAGCTACTGCGCATGCGCGGCCAACGGAAGTGCGAGATGTATGCACACGAGCTTTTCAACCGCACGAGTTTTAAAATCGTAAAAAAGAAAAAATGCATGGGAGGCATTGATAAAATATCCATCGTCGCATTATTATTATTAATTACCAGAATTTGTGGAAAAAGTAATTGTACCTCCGGAGCAGAATTGCTGATTTTCACTATTTAAGGTTTAGATGGCTTACAAGAGTGTGACAGCATACATTTATGTCTTTAAAAGTATTTTTAATGAAATGTTCGGAAAATTTTACAAAAAAAGTCATACTTATGTTTTTAGTGAAAAATGCATCCCCTGGGAGCTAAAAATTCATGAAAATGGGCATATAATGCAAAAAAGTGCTAAAATGTCAACTTTGACTCTCTGTAACTTAAAATAGTGGCCCAGAAAAAATCTGAAAAAATTCAGGAGAACGACTGGATACCTCTAAAACATATTCCCACAGTTATAGCAATATTTATTTTTTTCATCTTCGATGTCACAGAGAACCACCCATATATATATATATATATATATATATATATTATGAGGTATGCATGCATAGATAGGGTGGACCATATTTTTATTGTAGATTTGCTTTATGTTTTTAAAAATAAACTATCCCTCAGGTATTGACTAAGACGGGGGCCGTACTTACTTTCTTATTTTTCAACCCAAAAAGTTATAGACGACTGTCTACATAAGTCTCAAATACCCACATAAGCCTCATAAATAATAAACACTTTTGTGATTACTTGCTTTTTTCGCGATTTTAAGACGCCTGCCTTCATAGGCCCCGCTGGTAATTATGTAATTATTTTTGCTCAAATTTAATGTGTAAACCAACAAATTAATGGATGGCTACAATTAAGAACAAATGAAAAAGAATATTTAATACGTCTGTTAATTGTTAAACAGCTGTTGTGCACGCTGCTTTCAACGTTTTCACCTGTAACCTGTCAATAACTTTTTTCTCTCAAAATCTTAGGTGGTACAATTAATTTTTCTGTAAAGTTTATTAAATATAAATAAAAATACATCGTTAACTTTTTTTTTCAGAGTCATTATACCAACTTTCACGTTTCTTTGAATTTTAAATCGCCCGCCTTTTCGTACGTCACAACTGCGCATGCGCGATGCCTATGCTTGCCCCTGATTATTATTTAATTATCTCTGCTCCAATTTAATGTGTAAACCAACAAGCTAATGATGGTACAATTAAGAACAAATAAAAAGAATATTTTATTTATCTTTTTATTGTGCGACGCTACTTTTCTACGGAAAAATCTAATTGGATTAAATTATAAACCGACGGAGGTTCCGTCGTAGCGAAGTTGAAAATGGCTAGAATATCGCCGATTTGTATTTAATTGGGCGCCTGGCGATATTTAAATTAAAAAGAATAATTACTTTACAACATTACTCGGCAACCCGGCAAATCTCCACCTCGACTCCTCGTCACAGAGGGAATCCCGACGGCTGACCACCTCGGAACCGGCGGCTTTTAGAGTAAAGGACAAATTACTGGAATAACACTCACGAATTCAATAATAATCACAGCTAACATTTATTCAAAAATTCAATAGAAATTATAATTTCCGGCACCGACACAATAGTGAACGCGACTCGCGACCGACTCTCACACGTGCACGCAATCACTCAATTTCCGTCCGTCCGGCAATTAATAAAATTATAAGAGATAAATATTAATAATAATTCGGCCGCCCGTCGGGCTAACCGTAACTATTACTCGCCTAATTAAACTCCTCACGGCTCCAACCAACTCCACTCGACCCTACTCTACTCGACTACTACTCTAACTCAACTCTACTCAGAAGAAATGGCTACTCTGCCTCAACAATACGACTCTACCAAAAACACGACTATCTCCTCGGACGATCGGGTAGCGAATCATCGAGACCGGCTTCTTCATCCGGCTCGCGGCGTGGCTTGATCCCCAAAATTAAGGATTTTCCTCCCCACCCTATCGCTATCCTGCTCTATCTTACTCTATTCCTTATCTACCGGCGTTGATTAGGGTGGTTGATTGCGTGATCGATACGCGTAGTCAGCCTTGATCTTATTTCCGTCAAGGCCGATTATCCAATAATAGTGGTTTACGTCACCACCAACCTGTTCATTATTGGGTCGATCACGCAACCAATCATTCCCTGGCACTCGGAAGGCGCGCATTACAAATAGATAATTACCAGATCGGTAACCCAGTCGGTGCTGCCGCCCCGTGCCTACCGGCTATATAATTTATACTAATTATAGCGTCATCTAACCGCTAACAATACATTTCAGCATATACATATACAAATGTGTACATATATACATGTAATACATGCACAGCGTGTATACGAACAAATACAGATTCACGAAACGTATCAAAATAATAAAGGAGCAATATATTGCGGGGCCAAACGAGCTGAAACTTCTCTCATGCATTAGGCAACCATGCGCCGCGAGGAAGTAACACACTCGACCTGTTAAATCTAAGCCTACTAGGATTCCCCCCGGCAGCTCGTAAGACGTGCCACCTCCATGCGCCGCATAATCCCACCGACACTACCCCAGCCCACCAACCATGGAATTTCATGAAAATAAATGCTATCGGCTGTATTTCTAATTGTACTTTTCAAAAATGCAAGAAATTTTAATTGTACCCTCTTAGTTTTTGAGAAAAAAAATGCCAAATTATGGGAATATTGAAAGGTCGGATACTCGTTTTAGAATCGCTTTTACGTCAACGTAGGCGCCCAAAAACATTGTACCTTTTTCGTACTTAATTGTACCACCCTCACTTTTCCGAAAAAATAACGGTATAACGCAAAAATATTAAAAAAGCAATATCGTCTGATTGACAGTCCGTTTTCAGCTACTGCGCATGCGCGGCCAACGGAAGTGCGAGATTCGTATGCACACGAGCTTTTCAACCGCACGAGTTTTAAAATCGTAAAAAAAGAGAAAAAATGCATGGGAGGCATTGATAAATATCCATCGTCGCATTATTATTATTAATTACCAGAATTTGTGGAAAAAGTAATTGTACGCTCCGAATCATTGATATTTAACTCTACTATGAGTAAATAAAAAAATGTACATTATCTGTACGTAATTGTACAATCGTCAAACTTTGTATTTATTAATGGGAATCAATTAGAAACAATAGTAAATAATTAGCTGAACGAACGGGCGCACTATGCGCATGTGCGGTTGTGACGCCTATGAAGTCAAGCGTTTTAAAAACGCGAAAAAAGCAAGTAACGCTCGGTTATTTGACCTTGTAACCCCGTTTTTTTGGTTATAATCCTAAAGAAGATGCATTATTATCAGGCTTTTATAGTTTTTTCATAAAAAAAGTCAAAAGAATTTATTATTTATGAGGGTTATGTGGGTATTTGAGACTTATATAGACAGTCGTCTATAACTCTTTTGGGTTGAAAAATTGAGAAGTAAGTACGGCCCCGTCTTAGTCAATAACCTGAGGGATAGTTTATTTTTAAAAACATAAAGCAAATCAATAATAAAGAGTTCAGATAAATACCTTTCCATATAATATATATATATATATATATATATATATATATATATAATATTATATACGTAATTTAATATATATATATGGGTGGTTCTCTGTGACATCGAAGATGAAAAAAATAAATTTTGCTATAACTGTGGGAATATGTTTTAGAGGTATCCAGTAGTTCTCCTGAATTTTTTCAGATTTTTCTGGGCCATTATTTTAAGTTACAGAGAGTCAAAGTGGACATTTTAGCACTTTTTTGCATTATATGCCCATTTTCATGAATTTTTAGCTCCCAGGGGATGCATTTTTCACTAAAAACATAAGTATGACTTTTTTTGTAAAATTTTCCGAACATTTCATTAAAAATACTTTTAAAGACATAAATGTATGCTGTCACACTCTTGTAAGCCATTTAAACCTTAAATAGTGAAAATCAGCAATTCTGCTCCGGACTCTGGTAACCTAATACTGTCTAAAAGATGTCTTTTTATAGTCAGAAACTGCCTAAAAATTTCCATAGTGGGTCTAAATCATTAAGATCACTTATGGTCAAAATATCCGGGAAAAGTGCCCGAAATATTAATAGAAATGTATATTTGTTGCCTTATAACGATGAAATTAGTAGCATGATCATTGCCAAAAAATTTATGCACTTACCTTGGAATGGTAGAAAAGTATCTCCACTTGTTTCAGTATCCATCTAATCCCCTGTAAGCTGCTAAAAATACAAATTATTATAAATTATAAAAAATTATTTTTCAAACATTTATAATGCTGGATTTTTAGTTTTACATCCCTCACAAGAATTATAATACTAATCTGAAGGATTACTATAAAAGTATCAACATTATTATTATTATTATTCAGGAATACATTGTTTAGATTTCACAAACTTGTCACTGTCACGTTATCATATTATTCATTTAATTATATATCCGATTAATTTATATATCTTTTGTATTAAATACGTATATTCAGTTATTGTAATAATGATGTTATATATTTATAGTAATCCTTCAGATTAGTATTATAATTCTTGTAAGGGATGTAAAACTAAAAATCCAGCATTATAAATGTTTAAAAATAATTTTTTAATTTTATAATAATATTTGTATTTTTAGCAGCTTACAGGGGATTAGATGGATACTGAAACAAGTGGAGATACTTTTCTACCATTCCAAGGTAAGTGCATAAATTTTTTTGCAATGATCATGCTACTAATTTCATCGTTATAAGGCAACAAATATACATTTCAATTAATATTTCGGGCACTTTTCCCGAATATTTTGACCATAAGTGATCTTAATGATTTAGACCCACTATGGAAATTTTTAGGCAGTTTCTGACTATAAAAAGATGTCTTTTATAGTCAGAAACTGCCTAAAAATTTCCATAGTGGGTCTAAATCATTAAGATCACTTATGGTCAAAATATCCGGGAAAAGTGCCCGAAATATTAATAGAAATGTATATTTGTTGCCTTATAACGATGAAATTAGTAGCATGATCTTTTCATACATATGTAAATATAATTTGGATTTTAGTTTTAACCCTACAGAATATAAACTAATGAAGGATATTAAAGTATCAACATATATTATTATTATTCAGATACATTGTTAATTCACAACTGTCACTGACGTATATATATCTTATATATCCGATAATTTATATCTTTGTATTAAATACGTATATTCAGTTATTGTAATAATGAGTTTATATATTTTATAGTAATCCTTCAGATTAGTTATTATAATTCTTGTAAGGGATGTAAAAACTAAAAATCCAGGCATTATAAATATGTTTAAAAAATAATTTTATAATTTTATAATATAATTTGTATTTTTAGCAGCTTACAGGGGATTAGATGGATACTGAAACAAGTGGAGATACTTTTCTACCATTCCAAGGTAAGTGCATAAATTTTTTTGCAATGATCATGCTACTAATTTCATCGTTATAAGGCAACAAATATACATTTCAATTAATATTTCGGGCACTTTTCCCGAATATTTTGACCATAAGTGATCTTAATGATTTAGACCCACTATGGAAATTTTTAGGCAGTTTCTGACTATAAAAAGACATCTTTTAGACAGTATTAGGTTACCAGAGTCCGGAGCAGAATTGCTGATTTTCACTATTTAAGGTTTAGATGGCTTACAAGAGTGTGACAGCATACATTTATGTCTTTAAAAGTATTTTTAATGAAATGTTCGGAAAATTTTACAAAAAAAGTCATACTTATGTTTTTAGTGAAAAATGCATCCCCTGGGAGCTAAAAATTCATGAAAATGGGCATATAATGCAAAAAAGTGCTAAAATGTCAACTTTGACTCTCTGTAACTTAAAATAGTGGCCCAGAAAAAATCTGAAAAAATTCAGGAGAACGACTGGATACCTCTAAAACATATTCCCACAGTTATAGCAATATTTATTTTTTTCATCTTCGATGTCACAGAGAACCACCCATATATATATATATATATATATATATATATATGTATGTATGCATGCATAGATAGGGTGGACCATATTTTTATTGTAGATTTGCTTTATGTTTTTAAAAATAAACTATCCCTCAGGTTATTGACTAAGACGGGGCCGTACTTACTTCTTAATTTTTCAACCCAAAAAGTTATAGACGACTGTCTACATAAGTCTCAAATACCCACATAAGCCTCATAAATAATAAACACTTTTGTGATTACTTGCTTTTTTCGCGATTTTAAGACGCCTGCCTTCATAGGCCCGCTGGTAATTATTTAATTATTTTTGCTCAAATTTAATGTGTAAACCAACAAATTAATGATGGTACAATTAAGAACAAATGAAAAAGAATATTTAATACGTCTGTTAATTGTTAAACAGCTGTTGTGCACGCTGCTTTCAACGTTTTCACCTGTAACCTGTCAATAACTTTTTTTCTCTCAAAATCTTAGGTGGTACAATTAATTTTTCTGTAAAGTTTATTAAATATAAATAAAAATACATCGTTAACTTTTTTTTTCAGAGTCATTATACCAACTTTCACGTTTCTTTGAATTTTAAATCGCCCGCCTTTTCGTACGTCACAACTGCGCATGCGCGATGCCTATGCTTGCCCCTGATTATTATTTAATTATCTCTGCTCCAATTTAATGTGTAAACCAACAAGCTAATGATGGTACAATTAAGAACAAATAAAAAAGAATATTTTATTTATCTTTTTATTGTGCGACGCTACTTTTCTACGGAAAAATCTAATTGGATTAAATTATAAACCGACGGAGGTTCCGTCGTAGCGAAGTTGAAAATGGCTAGAATATCGCCGATTTGTATTTAATTGGGCGCCTGGCGATATTTAAATTAAAAAGAATAATTACTTTACAACATTACTCGGCAACCCGGCAAATCTCCACCTCGACTCCTCGTCACAGAGGGAATCCCGACGGCTGACCACCTCGGAACCGGCGGCTTTTAGAGTAAAGGACAAATTACTGGAATAACACTCACGAATTCAATAATAATCACAGCTAACATTTATTCAAAAATTCAATAGAAATTATAATTTCCGGCACCGACACAATAGTGAACGCGACTCGCGACCGACTCTCACACGTGCACGCAATCACTCAATTTCCGTCCGTCCGGCAATTAATAAAATTATAAGAGATAAATATTAATAATAATTCGGCCGCCCGTCGGGCTAACCGTAACTATTACTCGCCTAATTAAACTCCTCACGGCTCCAACCAACTCCACTCGACCCTACTCTACTCGACTACTACTCTAACTCAACTCTACTCAGAAGAAATGGCTACTCTGCCTCAACAATACGACTCTACCAAAAACACGACTATCTCCTCGGACGATCGGGTAGCGAATCATCGAGACCGGCTTCTTCATCCGGCTCGCGGCGTGGCTTGATCCCCAAAATTAAGGATTTTCCTCCCCACCCTATCGCTATCCTGCTCTATCTTACTCTATTCCTTATCTACCGGCGTTGATTAGGGTGGTTGATTGCGTGATCGATACGCGTAGTCAGCCTTGATCTTATTTCCGTCAAGGCCGATTATCCAATAATAGTGGTTTACGTCACCACCAACCTGTTCATTATTGGGTCGATCACGCAACCAATCATTCCCTGGCACTCGGAAGGCGCGCATTACAAATAGATAATTACCAGATCGGTAACCCAGTCGGTGCTGCCGCCCCGTGCCTACCGGCTATATAATTAATACTAACTGTCCCGACACACTCATACAACGATTAAAATTTTACTTCAACAACTATTTACAACTATATACAAACTTATAAAATTATTAAACATCGCCCCAAACTCTACCGACGGATCTACATAATTTTTTTATTTAAAATTAATCTAATATTAATATACGTGCGCGCTATATATAATAGTATACACCAATACATAGGTGTGCGCGCACCGTATATATCTATATATACCTTCTATTGTGCCGCGGTATACCTTCGCACGCATATATTAGGTATACCGCGACTCCTTCTCTACTCGCGCGCTCCCACCCATTATCCCACTACGGTCGGTCACTCGAGCTCTTCGCGCGCGCAGCACTCTCGCTGCTCGAGTGATTTCCCCCTTCCCCGCGCACCACGCCTAGTGCCGCACGAGCGTCGCCGTCGGTGCCGCGTTCCCCGGTATACGGGTGTAAGGTGGGGGAGCACCCTGGCTCTCCCGACTACTAGTACGTAGTTCGGGCGTGCGCGCACCCATGCGCCATCTCAGCCGTCGTCGTCTGCTGAGCACGTGTGACGGTTGAGGTTAGGACGCCGCCTAACCTCCCGTCTTGTTGACATCAGCAGCGGATACGCCAGGTATCGTGAGACGACCTGGGCTCGGTCCTTGGCTCACGATACCTCTCGGCCGTGGTCTGGGTCGTAGTCCGCGTACTACCGTCGGGTATCGGTCGCTAAAACATACCCATACCGTGGGTATCAGTGTTTATATTAAAAAAATGCATCGGTGCACTTCGGTCCGCCTGCGAGGGAGTCGCTACCTGCGACGCGATCGCGAACTATGATAAATTAAAGTATGCATGCACATGACTTATAAATACAAGCCATGTGCATGTACTTGTGCGTTGTATATTTTACAACGTCACAATTGTTAAACAGCAGTTGTACACGCTGCTTCTAACGTTTCCACCTGTAACCTGTCAATAACTTTTTTTTTCTCAAAACCTCAGGTGGTACAATTAATTTTTCTGTAAAGTTTATTAAATATAAATATAAATACATTTTTAACTATTTTTTTCAGAGTCATTATACCAACTTTCACGTTTCTTTGAATTTTAAATCACCCGCCTTTTCGTACGCCACAACTGCGCATGCGCGATGCCCATGCTTGTCCCCTGGTTATTATTTAATTATCTCTGCTGAAATTTAATGTGTAAACCAACAAACTAATGATGGTACAATTATGAACAAATAAAAAAGAATATTTAATTTGTCTTTTTATTGTTAAACAGCTGTTGCACACGCTGCTTCCAACGTTTCCACCTGTAACCTGACAATAACTTTTTTTTTCTCAAAACCTCAGGTGGTACAATTAAATTTTTTGTAAAGTCTATGAAAGATAAATGAATATACATCGTTGACTATTTTTTATAACATCTTTCGAGCATTTTTTGATCTATTCATGACTTTTAAATAACGCGCCATAAGAAAGCTCCTACGCATGCGTTTCTCGTATTTCCGGTGACCGCACATGCGCGGTGACTGGAAATATATTTGCATTATATCAGTACAATTTTTTTGATTTTTTATTCATTGTATTATACTATTTCGCAAAAGTAACGGTGGTACAATTAAGTATAAAAAAGGTACAATTTTTCTGCACCTTTCCTTTAACGTTAAAACCACTTTAAAAGGAGCTATTGGCGGATTAATATTCTAGTACTTTAGGATTTTTTTTCTAAAAAACTACGGGGGTACAATTGAAAATTTTTTTTTGTTGAAATGTACAATTAAAAATACGTTGATTAGCATTTTTTTTTTATTATATTTCGAAGGGTCGTCGGGCTGGGGTAGGGTCGGTTAATTGCTCGATAGCTGCTTTCATAGACTCTTTACCAACTTTTTTGCAAACATTTTCTATCTCTGTATTAATAATGTCATAATTACTGTGAGAAACTGGACTCGGCAAATCCATATTTCCACAAAAAGTAACTAAACCAGCATGCCCATGACCAAGAGTTCTCATTGTGTGCATTATACGCCAATTTATTTCATAAACATTACTTTCTTTTCCAACTTTTCTGCTCGAATCAATAACGAATACCTTATAACAGTTTGTACATGTTATTGTTATTTTATTTCCCAAACCTCTCACATCAACTTTAGAAAATTTAACTGTACCATGACAATCTGACAAACTAAAAATTCTTCTAATATTGGGAAAAGTAGTGATATATCTATAATTCTATTTTGTGTGCTACTTTCTTCAATGGTATCAGTTTTTAACTTTTTACTTGATCTGGATTGTAGCTTTGGTGTTGTGAATTCCATCGATGTTGATGAAAGTACATCGTAGTTGGTTCTTACTGATGTTGATAATTTTTTTATGAGCAGATGTACCAGGTATTCTATTCCTTGAGTCTGGCATTTTTTTACTGCTCTTTTTTTGTATAAATTTATAATTAATTTTTTAAAACTAATAAAATTTATAGTCAAAAATATACTTTTAATTTAAAATCCACTGAGTATTTACTAAAATAATGTAAATACTTTATCAATGCAGACAATATTTACTTTAAATAAAACTGTACGTATTTGTGCAGTGTATTAGAGTAAAAGGAATCACTTATTTATTACCTGTTAAATTTTAATCGTATGGTAAAGTAGATTTCTACTTTACCAAACTCTACGCTTGATAGTTGCTTCGTTTAATATACTTGTATATAAACGTCGAAAACCTCGCAATTATTGTTTTAGTTAAATTAAAATAAAATGTTTTTATTTGCAAAAATAATTTTAGAGAAAAAATGTCCATTAATGCTTACTTTATTCAATTATAACTTGCGAAAAAATTTTTTTTTGTTTTTCAAATTTTGGGATAATGTGTTATATAAGAAATACTTCTAAAAAAGTTAATAAAAAAAATCGATTTTTTGAGCAGTTAACCCAGGCTTGACCCCTTACTTGTGTGGACCGCTAATGCGGATCTGTCATTTTTATTTTTTACGTCATATTCATGTTCTCTTATGCGGGTTTTGAGTTTACGCTTACTCGTGCCTATGAATAACGCTGGGCAATTACCACATGGTATCTTATATACAATATTACAAATTTCATTCTTTACTGTTTTATCTTTACCTAATTTAATAATCTTGTTAAATTTATTTATAGTGCGATTAATCAATAGAAGATCATGTTTCTTAATAAATACGTTTAATTTCGGGGTCAATCCCTTTATGAATGGTAAAACAACCCTTGGTCTCCGGATTTGATTTCTGTTTAATAGATTATCGTTAATATTAGTGTTAATATTATTATTTAAATATAAAATTCTTTTATTAATATATTTTCGAATAAATGCAAGCGGATAATTATTATTTAATAAAAAGTTCGTTATTATTTTAACATTTTCTTTGTGAAAAATGGAATCAGATAGTGAAATCGCCTTATCAACTAAGTTGTAAACCGTAGCTATTTTTTGAGATTGTGGGTGGTGTGAATTAAAATTAAGATAACGGCCTGAAGCTGAGTTTTTTCTATACCAATTGGTTATAGGCGTAGTTTTATCATATCTGTAAATATGTAGGTCAAAAAAAGGCAATCTACCATCCAATTCTAGCTCCAATGTAAATTTAAGAGGATCACAAAAGTTATTAAACTTGTTTAGAACCTCATCGATTTTATTTTCTTTAATTATTAGTAGAGTATCATCTACATATCTTTTATACAGTAGTATGTCGTTCTTAAAACTATCAAGACATGAAATTTCTAAAGTTTCCAATACCATATCTGCGAACCATGGACTGGTACAAAAACCCATAGAAGCTCCCATTACTTGTTTATATATTTTATTATTAAACTGCAAAAAGGTTGAGTCCAAGAGTTGTTCTATCCCCTCCATAAATTCAATCTTAACAAGGGGAATGCTATTATTCAAAAATCTCCATTTTTTTGATATTGCTTGTAGTATTAAATTTTTTGGTAAATTTGAGAAAAGAGTAATTTATTATTCCTAACCGCAATACTTTCATAATTTAAATCGTCATTAGTATTGATATCTTGTGTGTTAGTTTCATTAACTTGAAGGTGGAACTCAATGTCTTTCAAAATTTCGAAAGCCGTGCTTTTATCGAAATGGGAGGTAAAATTAAATTTTTCGCCAAGACGCAATGTATCACGAACGTAAGGAGGGATATCTCTATTCGTGGTGTTAACTACCCATTTATCTCTTATATCAACAAATTCACCTTCGGACTCCGTATTATAAAATAAATTTGTATGTCTCATGTATTTTTCGTCATTTAATTTGAGATTGTTTAATTTTTTACTTTTTATCATTTTCTGTTTCGAGTGATATATATCTAAAATATATGAGTAAAAGTTTTTAAATTTATTTGCGTACTCGTTACCTATTTTATCTTTAATTATCTTAATACTATCGTTAATACTATTATCGATGAACTTTAAATGTATGTTTAAATCTGTTATTTCTAAATTCAAAATTTTTTTAGATATGTATGATGATAATCGGTTAGTTTTTCTCTTTATTGAACGAGAATGAAAAGACAAATTATTAACAGAGTAGATAAACCTTTTTATGTGAATCGGATTCAAATCTCAAGTCCTACACTCGAGAAGAAAAGATAAATGATTGCGGTTACGAATTTGGTTCTTTAATAATTTTGTTAAATGTAAAGTACGATTATAAATATCACTCCCAAAGTTCAGATGGATTAACTTTAAAACGGTGGATAAATTATTTTATTTTATAATACGGATTCCGAAGGTGAATTTGTTGATATAAGAGATAAATGGGTAGTTAACACCACGAATAGAGATATCCCTCCTTACGTTCGTGATACATTGCGTCTTGGCGAACAATTTAATTTTACCTCCAATTTTGATAAAAGCACGGCTTTCGAAATTTTGAAAGACATTGAGTTCCACCTTCAAGTTAATGAAACTAACACACAAGATAACAATACTAATGACGATTTAAATTATGAAAGTATTGCGGTCAGGAATAATAAATTAAAGAAAGAACTTGTAAAGTGTGTTAATAAATTTGTTACGAATAAGAAACACACGAGCTATACGGATAGAATTATTGCAGAAAACTATAACAAAACAGTTAAATTCCTGAAAAATAACCAAGATATTGTGTTCACCAAGGCGGATAAGGGGGCGGTATGCGTTATTATGGAGAGATCTATGTATATTAGGAAGATGGAGGACTCACTCAATGGCAGAAAATATTACACGGAAATTAAAAAATGCCCGCTTAGGAAATTGCAAACTAAAATTCAATCTATTATAAAAGATTGGGATAATAAAGGCATTTTTAATAATGAAAATAATTTTGTCAATATTAAATTAAATTTAGACAACACTAACATTCCTAAAGCTTATGGTTTAATTAAGATTCACAAAGAAAATTTTCCCATCAGTATTATAGTATCTGCTCTGAATAGTCCTACTTATGCTTTTGATAAAGCGTTAAGTATATTATTTAATAAATATATTCCAAAACCAGTATCAAACTTAAAAAACAGTACAGAATTGAAAAAAATATTAGACAATTTGAGTGTTCCCTGCAATTCCAGATTAGTTTCTTTTGATGTAGTTTCTCTTTTCTCAAATTTACCAAAAAATTTAATACTACAAGCAATATCAAAAAATGGAGATTTTTGAAAAATAGCATTCCCATTGTTAAGATTGAATTTATGGAGGGGATAGAGCAACTCTTGGACTCAACCTTTTTGCAGTTTAATAATAAAATATATAAACAAGTAATGGGAGCTCCTATGGGTTTTTGTACCAGTCCATAGTTCGCAGATATGGTATTGGAAACTTTAGAAATTTCATGTCTTGATAGTTTTAAGAACGACATACTACTGTATAAAAGATATGTAGATAATACTCTACTAATAATTAAAGAAAATAAAATCGATGAGGTTCTAAACAAGTTTAATAACTTAAAAATAAAAATGACAGATCCGCATTAGCGGTCCACACAATTAAAACAGGACATAGCATTGATTTTAAAAAAACATGTATCTTGGACATTAAAAATAATTTTAAAAAACGTATGTTCTCTGAAATGATGAATATTTATATACATGACGATACATTAAACCGTATTGAAGACGTAAATTTTCTAAAAAGCATATATAAAGTTACGCTTGACAGTGTTAAAATGTTATGTGCGTAGGCGGTATAGTACATAGATATTTGTTAACTCTTTCGCATTGCCGTCCACTTGATGTGTTCAGTCTCTGTGTATGGGGGGATTATGCGGCGCATGGAGGTGGCACGTCTTACGAGCTGCCGGGGGGAATCCTAGTAGGCTTAGATTTAACAGGTCGAGTGTGTTACTTCCTCGCGGCGCATGGTTGCCTAATGCATGAGAGAAGTTTCAGCTCGTTTGGCCCCGCAATATATTGCTCCTTTATTATTTTGATACGTTTCGTGAATCTGTATTTGTTCGTATACACGCTGTGCATGTATTATATGTATATATGTACACATTTGTATATGTATATGCTGAAATGTATTGTTAGCGGTTAGACGACGCTATAATCAGTATAAAAGTCTTACTAGTGTACAGGACTCCCTTCGGGGAGGTCCTCGTTTTCTTTTCGACATGTTAAGTGGAGGGTTGTGTGGGCAATAAGACTTTTTAATTTTAATTATTTAATAATTTTTCTCTAATTTTTCTCTAGTTTATATTCGGTTTTTAATCTTTAACATTAATTTTTAATTAAATTTGATAGTTATGTGCGATATCGATGGGGATCTCACACCGAGGGTCGTGGGTTCGATCCCAGACGTGTACCTCTGAAAATTTTTTCATGTTCATTTTTCGAACACCGTGACTCAGTGGCTCGGCGTGTCACTATAATGTGACGCCAGTTCAGGTGCGCATGCGTTTCGTGCACTTTTCAGTGCATGAGAGGCACGGGCATCTGAACTATAGGGAACGTTAGGGACGCGAAGATGTAAAGAGGATCGCGGTGGTTCCATCGGGAGGACAGGAAACTGTAATTATTAGACTAATTACAGTGACCGATGATATCTTCCGATGGACACAAGCACCATTGTTTCAACTACATGTGCTTTGTTTACAAACACACCGTTCACCTCCGTCGCTGATTAGCCCTGGCAGCATAAATAGAGCGACGTTAAATAACATAAAAAAAAAATAATAAAAATTGAGTTCGTGGAGATCAATTGGAGTTTTATTTTTTATTAAAAGATCTCCAGTTCCTACTGAGGAGTCCAAGCTGGATATCGAGGACGAAACGCCTTTAATTATTTTAAAAGGCCGTGCTCTGGGAAATTCCACCAACCATAGTGGACAAAGAGTACAATGGGCCTACTTTATTCTAAAAGTAAATTATTTAGTTCGCGGTGTGACCGATAATACATACATATATATGAGTTTAGAGTTCCTTGTGTCCGTAGTCAAATAAGTAAAAACTTCTTGAAGATTTTTCAATCTGCTTTGGACTATTGGCGAAAAAAATATAAGTATCGTTTCTGTATTTCTTAAGTATTTTTGTGAAAACTGATAATAAGCATGTATATTCTTATTTATCAGATATTTCAATATATTGGATCATCGTCTTCAGAATTGTCAAGAAGCATTATACATTTAAGAAGTATAAAAAGGATGTAGAAGCTACAAGTACAAAATAAGTGTTATTTTAAGGTCAGTAAAATTTTTTTTAAGTTATATTATATTGAACTTGGAAGTTAATTTCTGTCAATTTTAAAATTTAAAGATTGCTTCCATTCGTCGCAGCATATCTATATTGTAAGTTAATGGATCAGGATCTAGTTGGGACCACTTTTGAGCTAATTAAAGTAGTTAAGGCCTGAGTGGAACAGAAAATGAAAATATATTACGCTGAAAGTAATAAATTCAAAAATATTCCAAAGAAGTAAAAATTTAAAAAAATGAAATCTTTTTGAATGTAACTATTTTTACATTGACATATATGATTTTCTGTTCCGCTAAGTCCTTAACTATTTTAATGAGGTAAAAATGAACCCCACCACATCCCAATCTCATGATCTAGTCATCGGATAGATTATGCGATACTAGTCATGCGACAATTAGTAAAATGCAATAAAAAGTAAAAGTAAAGTACCTATAACTGAAGTAATAATAAGTATTTTGAGGTCTTCTCCGGCTTAAAATACTGATTTTATTAAGTACTTTTGTGACCCAAAATATAAGCAATACATAATATTTTAATAAAATATAATATTTAAATTAATAATTGTTCTTTTACAGGTTGAATACAGGCTGGTCTCCTTAAGAGAACGACGGTCAGGTAACTTCGTGGAGTGGGTAGCGTTGTTGCTTTGTTTCTAAGATCTCTATTGTCCAAACCGCTACACCAGCTGTGGACAAGATCTCTTCAGCGCTCGATTATATTGGGTTACACGAGGCCCGATATTAATAACTACAATGTCTTTATGCATAAAATACAGGAGGTCATATTCATTTACAGTTTTTCACTCTAATATCAATATGCTAAAAACCAATTTCAACTTCATTGAAGATTTAATTCATCCACTTTCCTATGACGTCATCGCTATAGCAGAGACTATTCTCAATGATCGCGATTCTTCTGATATTGTTGCCCTTCTGGGCTATGTTCTTGACTGTCTTGATCGTGTTGGCGAATTTTTATATCCGAGAGGTTTTTAAGGTTAAAATTTTATCTCATTCTCACGATGTTTATTCTAACACGGTCGAATTTTGTAATTTTACGTCTAACTGGTAAACTACTCTCAATTGTTCTAGCTGAAGTTTATCGTCGACCTTCAGCAGCATACCCGGCTAACTTCTTTAAAACCCTCTCGAACATCCTTCCCCTGCATGGTCATGTTGTGATCACAAGTGACTTCAATATGGACATGAATGCAACGGTAGAACGGCTGCCATGATGAAATTTGAATTAACTGATTTAAGTCTCTCTTCCGTATCCTCCGAGCCGTCTCATCATGCGGTGACGTCATTGGGAAACTCTCATATATGGCTTGACGTCTTCTTGGCTTGCGATCCGCATCCGGCTGTTAAGTATTCTAAATCAACCGGTTCATTTGCACCTGGGCATGACTTTTTAGCCTTACGATTGATCTTGTTAATACGCCTATGATAGTTAAGGGGATGCCATACCTGAATTAAATCCTACTATGCCGACACCTGTATATTACACGCACTATTTCTCCTATTACTATTATCTAATACAATGACAACCTATAAACGCAGTGGAGGCATATTTGTAATACACATATTAAATAAATTATAAGTACAAAAGTTTGAATTGTGCTAAAATTTGCTTATAATTTGAAAAATACGATCACAAACATAACCTCTCTTAGTTAACAGACAATAACGATTTAATTGAATTTTGTAAAAACTGGATAGATTTCTAACAAATACAGTGCAGACGCTCAATTTCACGATATTGATAAATGTTGGAACACTAAAAAAAACAGTCAAAAGTGCACGACGAAGAAATAAATTGAAAAATACGACTGATACAAAGACGTTGTGAAGCTGGTACTAGATATTTGTGATGGAAATAAATATAGATTGCAATTACAAGCATCAAGAAACAAAGTAGAGGCAACATTTTACATTATCTTAGAATCATTTTTCAGTAAAACTAGAGGAATACATAATCAATTGTAAAATTAATTGAAAAATAAAAAAGATATTCATTCCTTCTAAAAATGTGTAATTTAGCAGACCGAAGAGTAAGAAAAAGTTTAGCTACGTAGTTTGAAAATCCACCAGTAGGTGGCGATGCTAAGCGTTTCCAGATATGTCTTATTTCATTCGTGGTGGAATAGGCGACGGATTCTATATGAGGTCCGTGCACGATCGGGCCGTTTGCCGCACGCACATCGATCGTAATTTCAAATACATTGTACTGTACCGACACTGAATGTTGGGTGCATTATTTGTTTAATTCCAATTACTTAACATAATGACAGCTACAAAACGGGATAGAGGAACATTTTTAGTATAGATTTAAAGTAAATTACAAGTACAAAAGTTGAATTTATGGCTATATATCGTTAAAATTTGAAAAACACGAATTGGAACATAACCTCTCTCAGTCTACAGCGACGGATTCTATAGGAGGTGCGTGCACCGATTTGGGCCGTCTGCCGCACGCACTTCGTACTTTCAAATACATTGTACTATGTCGACACTGAATGTTGGGTGCACTATTTGTTTAATTCCAATTATTTAACATAATGACAGCTAGACAACAGGTTAGAGGCATATTTTTAATATACATTTTAAGTGTATAACAAGTACAAAAGTTGAATTTATGATAAAATATCGTTAAAATTTGAAAATTCGAGTTGAAACATAACCTCTCTTTGTCAACAGGCAACAACGATTTAATTTAATATTGTAAAAACAGGACTGTGCCCTAAGATATGCGGTGCAGATACATAAGTTCACGATATTGGTAAAAGTAGGAATACTAAAAAAGCAGACAAAAGTGCACGACAAAAAATTAAAAGAAAAATACGATGAATACTAAGACGGTAGAAAGCTTGTATCATATATTAGGGATGGAAATAAACGTTTTTCCGCTATGCGTCAGTTCTAAAAAAGAATGTGCTGCCACTTTTATCACTTTTATTTGAAATACCGTATTTTGCTGGTTTTTTTATGTCAATTCGGATAGTTTAACGTTGGCAATATAGTAACTGAAAATTTCAAAATTAATATCAATAAGGACAAAATGATAGTAAGAAACTCAAAATCGATTCCACTCCATAACATTGTGCAGCAATTAGTAATAATTTAATAGCTATTCGACGGATACCTGCGAGGCGAGACAATCTCAGCGACGCGCCGAGCGTGTCTCGCCTCGCAGGTTACCCGCAACAATAGTCAATCGCTGAAGTCTTCCAAGAAATAGTATTACTGTGTATATATGACTAAAAATAATTTTCGGTTTACCTACACAAACACTGCTATAAAAAATGTAAAATTTGTTAAAATATATTATGTGATTCCTTATAACATATCGGTGGATATCTACGAGGCGAGACACTCTCGGCGCGTCGTTCAGATTGTCTCGCCTCGTAGATATCACTCGCAGGTTCTTCGAGAGTAGATTTTAATAACCGCCGAAGCCTGCCGTAAAGAAGACGTTCATTTTTTTAAAACAAATAGTTTTCTATTCAGCTACAAAAACATTGTTATAAAATAAATTTAAAACCTTGTACAATAAATGAGGCTATATCCGCACGACCGCGAAGACTCACCGTACGATGGACGACGGCGGTCGACGGACCGTTCGATGCAAGTTGCGCGCGCACGTCGGGCCCGTCTAGCAAAGCAGTGAACGAGCCTGACGAAGCTCGTGAGAGCTCTTCAGTACGCCGTCGCGGCAACGTTGGCGTCGCGTTGGCAATACGATTGCTATCGTCCTTCATTTTTCCGTCGCGGACTACCTTGTGTGTGTGTGTGTCAGGAAAGCAACATTTCAAGCGTCAACCCAGGATATTCTCCTCTATACTGACAAAGTGGATGCACGCCTTCGTTATAAGTGCAGTGCATTTATTCCTTCTTTTGTAAGTATGCTTCCCATCTCGTTTTATAATTTGCCCAAAATTATACGCGGCTGGCGCCCAAAACCCTTTATCTATTATTATAATAAATTATTACTATTTTTATCAATCGTTTATTTCGCCCTTGTCGCCATGCCCTAATACCCTGCGTGATCGTCACAAAATGTATATAGAAAACTATTTCGTATTAATAGCCATATCTCGATTGAGCTTATTAGGAACTAGCAGACGACGGTTTCCTCTAGAAGGTGCGTGCACAGTTCAACTCGATGATTACACGCACCTCCTACTAATTCCATTAGGTTACGTATTAACCATGTATTATATATTATCAGTTGTTCAACAGTATCATAGTAAATATCCATTTTATATTCTAAATGGCATTAATTATAGTGCATAAAAGTTAACATAAATAAACTTAATGAAACAATCAAAATTGTATATGAAGATAAAATCACATGTGTCCCTCCATCAACGGTCTCCATAGAAGTAGGTTTACTTGTTGTTTACCAATAACCGTTTTGCTCATTGCTTAATTTAGTAGTGATTAAAAAATTCATTTAAACATACCAATTAGTTGATAAAATTATGGAGATTATTCAGAAATACTTACTTTATTAATATTATAAGTTGTAGAAAACTTTAACAATATAAACTTAATTTTAAAAAGCAGACGCTAGTACCATTCAGAAAGTTTATTATTATGAAAATCTTATTAAGTTAAAGTAATGGTACATATTTTTTTTATCAGGAATGAAGGGTACTAAAACTCTACAAAGTATATAAGTTAAACGGCGGTAATGAAAATTGGACTGGATTAAAAATTTAATTATATACAATAATAGATCATTTTTTAAGTTTATTGAAAATTATAATGTACGTAACACTGATAAGAAAATTGTAATTTTAGTAGATGAATATGCGTAACTTTTGTTACAATTAATTATAAATTAAAATTTACAATTAAATTGCAATACAAATCAAAGTGAAAATTGAAAAGTACAATACCGACTGACATGTGGTTACCATAAGGTGTACCTGCAGTACACGTTACCATAAAGTGTACGTACAGTACACGTTACCATAAAGTGTACATACAGTACACGTTACCATAAAGTGTACGTACAGTACACGTTACCATAAAGTGTACGTACAGTACACGTTACCATAAAGTATACGTACAGTGCACGTTACCATAAAGTATACGTACAGTACACGGTACCATATAAAGTATACGTATAGTACACGGTACCATATAAAGTGTACGTACAGTACACGTTACCATAAAGTACAAATACAGTAATACAGTACAAATAAAGTGTACGCAAGGTGCAGAGTTATTACATACATGCTATTACTTTAATTTTTAGAATTAATATTACACATGTATAATATAAAAATAATTTGTAAATATAATTTGCCATTTCTCCAGTCCATTCCAATCGGATTTTCAGATGATTATCACCTGATTTTCAGGTGAAAATCATCTAGTATTTCTAATTGATTAAATATGTTTGAATAATGTAGTAAATAATTGGAATGATTATTTAATAAATGGAAATAAGTATTATCAAGTTTGCAAGGAAGGTAGTAATTATTTCCTTATTTGTATACGAAATAAAGAAGCAGAATTGGTCAATTAAATAAAAATTTTATTTTCAACGTTAAATAATATAAACTATTTTTAATCAGTACTCTTTTGCATGGCTAGATTCCTTTCGTCCCGCATCAACGTCGTTAATACTTCTGTAGTCGTATCAGACGGTAAATCTTTATATTTTTTATTTTGATCTAAATAATTACTATATACATCTGTAAGAATTAATTTCTGGTAAACGATTTTTAGTTTTTTTCAAATCTAAGCACCATCGTGCTAGTGCTTTCCTTTTCCAAATAAATCCACCTAAACTTCTTAGGAAGGTAGCCAATTTTTTGGATTTAGCAATATTCCATTATTTTTCGCCATCTTTTATCTAAGCCTAGATACATCTGATAATGAATACAATATTAATTTAATTAATTTGTTAAGTGTAATTTAACTGTTAATGAAAAAATGACAACGCTGACAACGAAATCGACTTTGACAACTAATGAGGACGATGAATCAACGACGACTAACGTCGAAAAAGCATCAATAGGTTAATTTGTATTAACACATTCATTCAAATAAACAATACATTTATTCTAATATTACATACTTTAATCTACTGAATTTTGTCGTACCTAGGATGAGGTTCTTCGAGTTCTAAAAAAATATACATTTTGAAAAATTATCTAAAAGTATTCTAAAATAAATTATTTAAAATATTTTTTGGAAATTTCTTACTTGTAGTTAAATCAATTTTTTATTTTGTGTACATTTTAAGGGTAGAGAATGATCTAAAATTTAAAAAAAATCAATTTTTTTTATTTTAGAAACAAGTTCTAAATGTTACGTAAAATATGCGTAAATAACGTTTAATATTATAAAGCTTATGTGCTTACATAATTTCAGCATTAAATAATGTTTAGTTAATTCAATAAGTCATGGATTTTATCTTTAAAGCTAAATAATTCAAAAACTATTTTTTATACCTTTAAAACATTCCTTGCAGGACAATTTTTGTTGTAGCCATCTGTAATTTTGCACTCATCTTGAGGTATGTATGAATTATAAAGTTACACAGCCTTTTTTGTTTAAAATTAAATGTGACATTTTTATTACTATTTTTTTAATGAAAAATCTGACATTTTTTAAGCAATTATTTAAACTAATTAGGTTTATTGAGCCAGAAAGTGCATTTTTCTAGACAAAACCTTATTCGCTGCGTAAAGTTGTAGCTCTTATATGTATAAGTTTGAAATTTTTTTACCCGAGTCCTTTGATAACTTTTATCCTGCAAAGAGTTTTTTGAATTTGCAACTGTTTTAGGCCTATTTTGTTAAATATTTTAATATTTTACGTGATTTGGGTGTTAATAATCATCAATAAAGCATATTTTTTATAATATATTTGATAAAGATGACATTTCACATAATATTTTATAAAAATTACAAAAATATTTTTCTAACCTTACTCTACCCTTAAACAGTTTTGGTTTATACTCGTATAAAAATTTGCACACTCACGGAGAGACATTTTCATAGTTAAAGACGGTGCCCACTAGAAAAGCATGCTGTTTGACGGTGGCGACACCAACTATTTCAATGTATCCTATACACCGAACAGTAAAATCAATCGTTCACTGTAAAAAACAGTGTAGTTCATCGTACTGTAGCTGAAGCGTCGCGTATTAGACGGTGGAGGGGGTCAATGTTTATGCTGCTCCTACATTAAGAAGCAAGGTGACTAGCTCCCACCGAGTTTTACGCTGAAAATGTTTCTCCGTGCTGTTTCTTCTAAATCTGCAAATATTGTTTTCATGTTACAAGTGATTATTTAACGTATATATTTAGAAGTACAATAAATTACCGTTATCGTTATTTAAATTTGGCTGAGGTTTATTCGTTTCATTATTTTCCATTTCAGCTTACACCATTACAGCTTACTTACTTTACAGATTCATTAATTTCACAAATTGCTTTTTGATTATTTTTTGAGCGTCCACCTTGCTCCAAAGATTCAAGCCTGAAGTCAAGCATTCTTGGTTGAAATGGTCTCTTTGAAGATACTCTTAGTATTGCAGGATTTAGAGAACTTAACCTGCTTGAAATTGCCAATTCCGGTGTAGTTAAACAGGGCGAGTTTAAAATGGGAGAAATATTTGGCGTTGGACATCTGTGAATGTCAGCAACTATGCAGAGACGACATATTTGATTTTTGGAAACGATAATATAAATTTATGAAATACAAATAAATTTAACTGAGAATAATATATGAGAAAATATATATATATATATATGGGTGGTTCTCTGTGACATCGAAGATGAAAAAAATAAATATTGCTATAACTGTGGGAATATGTTTTAGAGGTATCCAGTTCTCCTGAATTTTTTTAGATTTTTTCTGGGCCATTATTTTAAGTTACAGAGAGTCAAAGTTGACATTTTAGCAGTTTTTTGCATTATATGCCCATTTTCATGAATTTTTAGCTCCCAGGGGATGCATTTTTCACTAAAAACATAAGTATGACTTTTTTTGTAAAATTTTTCGAACTTTTCATTAAAAATACTTTTAAAGACATAAATCAGCAATTCTGCTCCGGACTCTGGTAACCTAATACTGTCTAAAAGATGTCTTTTTACAGTCAGAAACTGCCTAAAAATTTCCAGAGTGGGTCTAAATCATTAAGATCATTTATGGTCAAAATATCCGGGAAAAGTGCCCGAAATATTAATAGAAATGTATATTTGTTGCCTTATAACGATGAATCTAGTAGCATGATTATTGCAAAAAAATTTATGCACTTACCTTGGAATGGTAGAAAAGTATCTCCACTTGTTTCAGTATCCATCTAATCCCCTGTAAGCTGCTAAAAATACAAATATTATTATACAAATGTAAAAAATTAATTTTTAAACATTTATAATGCTGAATTGTTAGTTTTACATCCCTTACAAGAATTATAATACTAATCTGAAGGATTACTATAAATATATAAACATCATTACTACAATAACTGATTATACGTATTTAATACAAAAGATATATAAATAAATCGGATATATAATTATAATGAATAATATGATAACGTGACAGTGACAAGTTTGTGAAATCTAAACAATGTATTGCTGAATAATAATAATAATAATGTTGATACTTTTATAGTAATCCTTCAGATTAGTATTATAATTCTTGTAAGGGATGTAAAACTAAAAATCCAGCATTATAAATGTTTAAAAAATAATTTTTTATAATTTTATAATAATATTTGTATTTTTAGCAGCTTACAGGGGATTAGATGGATATTGAAACAAGTGGAGATAGTTTTCTACCACTCCAAGGTAAGTGCATAAATTTTTTTGCAATGATCATGCTACTAGATTCATCGTTATAAGGCAACAAATATACATGTCTATTAATATTTCGGGCACTTTTCCCGGATATTTTGACCATAAATGATCTTAATGATTTAGACCCACTCTGGAAATTTTTAGGCAGTTTCTGACTATAAAAAGACATCTTTTAGACAGTATTAGGTTACCAGAGTCCGGAGCAGAATTGCTGATTTTCACTATTTAAGGTTTAAATGGCTTACAAGAGTGTGACAGCATACATTTATGTCTTTACAAGTATTTTTAATGAAAATTTCGGAAAATTTTACAAAAAAAGTCATAGTTATGTTTTTAGTGAAAAATGCATCCCCTGGGAGCTAAAAATTCATGAAAATGGGCATATAATGCAAAAAAGTGCTAAAATGTCAATTTTGACTCTCTGTAACTTTAAATAATGGCCCAGAAAAAATCTGAAAAAATTCAGGAGAACTACTGGATACCTCTAAAACATATTCCCACAGTTATAGCAATATTTATTTTTTTCATCTTCGATGTCACAGAGAACCACCCATATATATATATATATATATATATATATATATAATCGTGCTACTTACAGAGAGTTACCAGAAAGTGTCGAGAAAGATTCATTAGGCTGAATTCCATATTTGCTTTGGAACGCATTATGTTTAACAATATGTATTACATTTACTCTCAACGAATCAACTGGTCTTTCATATCCTTTATTATCTACATTTAATTCCTTTACATTTCTAAATAATGTCTATTTCTTAAATTTATTTAAAATACGTTATCTATTTTCATTATCTATGGCTTTTTAACAAACGTTTTATTTTGGCTGAAAAAGAAACATAAACATTAAGTAAACGTTATTCTTGATACCCAATTATTGTATAATTATGCACAAAAATTTTACTATCTTATCGATCTTCTCAAGCTGATCACTGTGTTCAGTGGAGTCGCTTGAGGTTAATCGTTTCTAAATAATCTGTCTTTTTGATTTCGCTTTGCCTTTTTTCATGACATCTTCTTGCGACTCTACAATGAATACAAATATTTGTATTTTCATATTCATTATTACACTTGTCCATACATTGTTTATATAATATTATTATACACTTACCACCTAAACAAATAATAAAAGCTGCAAATATATAATATTCCATATATAATATACATATGCATATATAATTGCAATATAATAGCAATTGATGCACGTAAAATTACAAATATCATCCTGCTTGACTTATCCTTTAGGCTTTGACACTGTTCCTCTCAATCTTCTTATTCGGAAGCCGCGCGAGCTGGATTGCTCTGACGATGACTTGAGTTAGTTCTTTTTCGACTTTCCGTGCGTGAGGCTCGATTCTGCACACGCGAAACAAAAGACGCGTGCGTTAGATTGAGCCTCTCACACGTCGTATCGAAAAGTACAGTTCGATACTTGTGTGAGAAGTCGGTTTCCTCCTCGTATAAACTCGCTTCGCTCGGGCGCAACCCGTCACATGAGATGGGCATCAAATAGTCAACTAGTATCGAAATGTACTATTATTATCTTGTGGGTCATGCGCAAGAGTGGTCGATGAGGCTTGGTGACTTGCCGGATTGGCTCAGGGTGAGCGCGGGTGTCCCACAGAGCAGCGTACTGGGTCCCTTGTTATTATCTACTTTTATAAATGATCTGCCCAAAGTTTTGAAATTCAGCAATTGCATGATGTTTGCCGACGACTTCCAGGTTTATTATTCTTTCTACCCTGCGGACTTCAAGTTGGGTGTCCAGCATATTACACAGGACGCGAATGCGGTATCGTCCTGGGCATGTGTCAACGGTCTCAAATTAAATGTTAATAAAACAAAGATGATGATCCTGGGTAGTCAGGCTTTTATTTCTCGAATAGACCTGGTCGCAGCTTCAAGGGTAAGGGTTGGACATGACAACTTGAAATTAAGTCACTGGGTGTTTGGCTATTACCCATCCTGGACTGGTCCAAGCAGATCATTTCAATCTCTCAAAGGAGACATACAGTTCTTTATTCTTTTAAATATTATAAAAATTCACCTCTTTACCTTGTCAATTATTTCACTGTAATTAATTCCTCTTTATACAACCCACGTTCTTACTCTCGTCACCCTCCAAGTCTCTTTCTCATCTTCCACTACGTACTAAAGACTTCAATAAATCCTTTGCTACTTCTACCGCCCGTATTAACAATAAGCTTCCGCTCATTCCCTTTGATCATTCCTGCATCATATCTTTCAAAGTTTCTCTTTCTAACTATTTACTAGCAACAATTCGAAAATAGTCGAAATTACACTAAATATAATTTAATTGAATAAAAATGTAAAATATAATATAATGTGTAATTAATTAACCTAGCATTCAGTTACAAACAATTTTTTTAGTCAATAAAATAAAAATAACAGTGTATTATATTTGCTGTAACGGTTTTGCTATTTTTAATAATAGATACAATAAGATAATAACAATTCAGAACCGTTAAAATAATAGTCTCATTTACACGATCGGCCGCTCAGTAATAATACGACTATAATAAGCCGTATAGGCGGAGACGGCGGTAATCTTTACTTAGCGAAACGCGAGAAAAAGGGGTAAAAAACTAAATAAGCAACAATGCAATATTTAATTAATAACTAAAATAAATGTATTCGGAAAAAGTAATACAGGCGCGTCGCAGCGCGCGAAACGCAGGTCGATATATACGCGAGGAATAAAGAGAGAAAGAGAGAGAGACTATCAAACTGACACTTACAGTGCGTTGCTCGCGAACGAAAACAAGGGAACTTGAAGATCTGCGTAGACGCACCCTCGAATGTCCTGGACTGCGTTGACGCCAGATAAAGAAACCACTGGTCACCAACAAATCAATAATAACCAGTCACAGCACCAAAATGATCAATAAAAAATTAACCGAGAGGCTCGATGCAGAATTACGGTTAAGTACGGCTAAGGCAACGGCTGAAGTCTATCTCTCTAAAAGGCTGAGAATCGTCTCTCGACGGTTGAGTTTAATCTAAGTGCTCTCGCACTTACGAACCGAAAACTCTCTCTCTCTTTCCCTACTTTTACCTTTACGAAGGTCCGCGAAAATCGCCGAAAATCGTCGAACGTCGACCTGTAACATCTGAAAGAGATTAATACATGTGGCTAAACAAAGAGAGAGAGAACATGACGAATTATCAAATATTTAATATTTATTAAATTCGTCATATTGCATCATTGTATATACTTATTTAATCTTAGTCAATTACACAAGAGTATATAGATATGGAACATATTTCTACAAAACACTAAAATAATTAAAAAAAATTAAAAATAATCGACATGATAAAACTTACACTGGAGTAAGGAATTTTAATTTTTATTTTTAATACGTAGTAACATATATATCATTACTTATCATATTTCCACACTATTCCTGTAAGAAGCTACATCAATCTAGTAACAAATGTGTTATTTTTCTACCAGAATAATATTTTCAACAACAAAAATTACTTTTTCATGATGTTTCACGGAAAGGAGATGAAGAATTTAAAATTTTCAAACAAATAATTATACATAATAGTTGAATTTATAAAAATTTTTTCAGATTAAACTTCCGGCTAAAAGATTTATTTTCACATTTTATTAATTTTGTTTTATTTTTAAATCTTTTATAAAAAAGAATTTTAGTAATTGCAACCAAAAAATATAAATGATATACAATTACAATAATAAAAAATTAAATATTAATTATAAAAGTTATTTTAATATTACGTTTGGTATTACATTAAAAAAATGAAAGAAAAATAATATTTTAAATTTTTTATCCACCTTCCTCACGCATTTTACATCTTAGAAATAGAAGATGATGAAAAATGTTTATAAAAAAACTATATAAATGTAATAAAGAAACATAAAACGTATCGTCAAATAAAATATATATTACATTAAATTATATATATATATATATATTACATTATATATGTTATCAAAATTTATTAGAGTAATGGTACTGTCTTTCTCAATATTCGTATTACTGTGACCACTTTATTTTACCGAAAACCCCCATAAAATATATTTGGAATATTTCTACTAAACCCCCTCTTACCACCCACCTCTCAATCATTAGACGGGGGATTAATTAAGACTGGTTATCATATTCAATGTTGACCCTTCCTCCCACCTTCCTTCATCTTTAAAATAGGGGCTATAAAAGAGTGGTTGTCATATTGTTATTCATCTGTATCGAAACCCCTAAATTATTTTTGGAATTTTTCACATCATCAACTTTGTAATATAATATGATGAAAAATGTGTAAAAACGCATATTTAAATGTGATAAAAAAACAGAACGAATCATCAAATAAAATATATATTACATTAAAATATATTATTTAAGTTATTAAAAATTATTAGACTGACAGTACAGTTTCAGTCTATGTTAGTATTAGTGTGACCACTTTATTTTAACATAATTTATCTATGTAGTATCTATTATTTATTATTAATTACTTATAATATTACTTATAGGTATGTTCCTAATATAATAATTTAATCTGGTACAAAAATATACAAAAATTGGAGTACTTGCCAAAGTGCTTATACACTATTTAATATTTTATCCCGTAATTAGTTGAGTTATCCCGGAATACATTAGAAATTTCCGAAATATTCAGGAAATACCGTAATTGGTGGAATAATTCCGGAATACCTCAGAAATCACGAAATATCGAGGAAATCTCGGAAATAGTGAAGTTATCACGGATTACCTCGGAAATTCCCGAAATATCCAGAAAATCCTGTAATTAGTGAAGTTATCCCGACATATCCAGGAAATCCCAAAATTAGAGAAGTTATCCCGGCATACCTCAAAAATGACAAAAATATTAAGAAAATCTCGAAATTGGTAGAGATATCCCAGAATACATAAAAAATTCCTGGTATCGAAGAAATACCGTAATTATAAAAATTATCCCGAAACATCCTGGAAATCCCTCAATTAGTGAATTTATCCCGAAATACCACTCAAAATCCCGAAATACCATAAAAAATCTAGAAACAACAAGAAAATTCCGAAAATGGTGGAGTTATCCCGGAATACGTCAGAAACTCAGGAAACATCCAGGAAATCCCGAAATAGGCGGACTAATCCCAAAATACCACAGAAAATCCCGAAACATCCAGAAATTCCCAGAATGGGTTAATATCTCCAGAATTAACACAGATATTCCCGAAAAATCCAGAAAATTCTGAAAGTGGTGGAGCAATCCCGGAATAGGTCAGAGAACATCCAGGAAATACTGAAATTCTTGGATATAATTCGGAAAACCTCAGACAATCCCGAAACATCCAGGAAATCACGAAATTAGTGGAGTTCTCCCGGAATACCACAGATAATCACGAAATACCATAGAACATCGTGAAACAACCAGAAAATTGGTTAAGTTATCCCGGATAACGTTAGAAAATCACAAAACATCCAGGAAAATCCCTCAATTAATGAATTTATCCCGAAATACAACAGAAAATACCGAAACATCCAGGAATTCCCAGAATGAGTTAACATATCCGGAAATTACAAAGAAATTCCCGAACATCCAAGAAATCCCGAAATTGGTGAAGTTATTCCGAAATACCTAGAAAAAATACGGAAACATCTAGGAGAACCCGAAATTGGTGGATTTAATCCGGAATACCTCAGAAAATGCCAAAACATCCAGGAAATCACGAAATTAGTGAATTTATCACGGAATACCTCAGAAAATCCCGAAACATCCAGGAAATCCCTGAATTAGTTCATATAACCGGAAATAATATAGAAATTCCCGAAACATACAGGAAATCCCAAAAGTGGTGGGGTAATTCCGGAATACGTCAGAAAATCCTGAAATATCCAAGAAATTCCAAAATTGGTGAAGTTATTCCGTAATACCATAGAAAATCCGGAAATATTCAGGTAATCCCTGAATGAGTTAATACATCCAGAAATTACCAGGAAATCCCGAAATTGGTGGATTTATCCCAAAAAACCACAGAAATTCCCGAAACATCCAGGAAATCACTAAACTAGTGAAATTCTCCCGAAATACCACAGAAAATATCGATATACCATAGAACATCTTAAAACAACCAGGAAATCGCAAAATTGGTGTATTTAATCCGGAATACCTCAGAAAATCCCGAAACATCCAGGAAAACCCTGAATTAGTTCATAAATCCAGAAATAACACAGAAATTCCCGAAACATCCATGAAATCTCAAAATAGGTTGAAACGTTCAAGTAATTCCTTAATTAGCGAATTTATCCCGAAATACCACAGAATATACCGAAACATCCAGGAAATCTCTTAATTAGTTAATATATACGGAAATATCACAGAAAATCCTGAAATACCACATAAAAATCCCGAAATACTACAGAAAATCCCGAATCAACCAGATAATACCAAAATTGGTGGATTTTTCCCAAAATACACAGACGATCTCGAAACATCCAGGAAAGCCCGAAATTGGTGGATTTATCCCGGAATACCACCGAAAATCCCGAAACATCCAGGAAATCCCGAAGTTGGTGAATATATAAATTAGAGTGACTCAGAAAATCCCGAAACATCCAGGAAATCACGAAATGAATAAAGTCCTCCCTGATTACCACAGAAAATCATTAAATACTATGGAACATTTCGAAACAACCAGAAAATGCCGAAGTTGGTGGAGTTATCCCAGAATATGTCAGAAAATCCCGAAGCATCCAGGAAATCACGAGATTAGTGAATTTATCGCGAACTCAATAGTAATTCCGAAAAATCCAGGAAATCCCGAAATTGGTGGATTTTCCCGAAAGACATCAGTAAATCCCGAAGCATGCAGGAAATACCGAAAGTCGTAGAGTAATCCCTGAATACGTCAGAAAATCCTGATATATCCAAGAAATCCGGAAATTGGTGGACTTATCCCGCAATACGTCAAAAAATCCCGAAATTATTCAGGAAATCCCGTAATTGGTGGAGTAATTCCGTAATACCTCAGAAATTCGCGAAATATCCAGGAAATCCCGGAATTAGTGGAGTTATCACGGAAAACCTCTGAAATTCCCGAAATATCGAAGTAATCCCGTAATAAGAAAAATTATCCCGAAACAACATGGAAAACCCTATATTAGTGAATTTATCCTGAACTACCATAAAAAATCTCGAAATACCATAAAAAGCTTTGTGTCACCCATCCGAAATTGGTGAAGTTATCAAGGAATACGTCATAAACTCCCGAAACATCCAGGAAATCCCGAAATTGGTAAAGATATTCATAAATACCTTAGAAAATCCGGAAACATCCAGGAAATACCGAAATTGTTGGATATAATCTGGAATACCTCAGAAAATCCCAACATATCCAGGAAATCACGGAATTAGTGAACTTCTCCCGGAATACCACAGTAAATCATGAAATACCACAGAACATCTTGAAACAACTGGAAACCTCGAAATTAGTGGAGTTATCCCGGAATCGTCGGAAAATCCCGAAATATGCAGGAAATCCCTGAATTAGTTAATATATCCGGAAATATCACTGAAAATCCTCAAATACCACATAAAAATCCCGAAATACCACAGAAAATCCCGAATCATCCATGTAATCCCAAAATTGGTGGACTTATCCCGAAATGCAACAGAAAATCTCGAAACTTCCAAGTAATTCCTTAATTAGCGAATTTATCTCGAAATACCACAGAAAATACCGAAACATTCAGGAAATACCGAAATTGTTGTTAAAAATTATTAGACTGACAGTACAGTTTCAGTCTATGTTAGAATTAGTGTGACCATTTTATTTTAACATAATTTATCTATGTAGTATCTATTATTTATTACTAATTACTTATAATAATACTTATAGGTATGTTCCTAATATAATAATTTAATCTGGTACAAAAATATACAAAAATTGGAGTACTTGCCAATGTGCTTATACACTTTTTTAATATTTTATCCCGTAATTAGTTGAGTTATCCCGGAATACATTAAAATTTCCGAAATATTCAGGAAATACCGTAATTAGTGGAGTAATTCCGGAATACCTCAGAAATTCGCGAAATATCCAGGAAATCCCGGAATTAGTGGAGTTATCACGGAAAACCTCTGAAATTCCCGAAATATCGAAGTAATCCCGTAATAAGAAAAATTATCCCGAAACAACATGGAAAACCCTACATTGGTGAATTTATCCTGAAATACCATACAAAATCTCGAAATACCATAAAAAATTTTGTGTCAACCAGAAAAACCCGAAATTGGTGAAGTTATCCAGGAATATGTCATAAACTCCCGAAACATCCAGGAAATCCCGAAATTGGTAAAGATATTCCATAATACCATAAAAAATCCGGAAACATCCAGGAAATACCGAAATTGTTGGATTTAATCCGAAATACCTCAGAAAATACCGAAACATCCAGGAAATCACGAAACTAGTGGACTTCTCCCGGTATACCACAGAAAATCCCGATACTTCCAAGTAATTCCTTAATTAGCAAAATTATCCCGAAAGACCTCAGAAAATACCGAAATATCCAGGAAATCCCTGAATTAGTAAATATATCCGGAAATATCACAGAAAAGCCTCAAATACCACATAAAAATCCCGAAATACCACAGAAAATCCCGAAACATCCATGAAATCCCAAAATTGGTGGACTTATCCCGAAATGCAACAGAAAATCTCGAAACTTCCAAGTAATTCCTTAAGTAGCGAATTTATCTCGAAATACCACAGAAAATACCGAAACATCCAGGAAATACCGAAATTGTTGGATAAATTCAGGAATACCTCAGAAAATCCCGAAACGTCCAGGATAT
Organism: Theocolax elegans; assembly: GCA_026168455.1. Taxonomy (NCBI): domain Eukaryota; kingdom Metazoa; phylum Arthropoda; class Insecta; order Hymenoptera; family Cerocephalidae; genus Theocolax; species Theocolax elegans. The sequence continues at coordinate 36,426,168 of CM047427.1, read as the reverse complement.
CACGAAATTAGTGAATTTATCCTGAAATGGAGAAAATCCCGAAACGTCCAGGATATCACGAAATTAGTGGATTTATCCTGAAATGCCACAGAAAATACCGAAATATCCAGGAAATCCCTGAATTAGTTAATATATCCGGAAATATCACAGAAAATTCTCAAATATAACACAAAAATCCCGAAATGCCACAGAAAATCCCGAAACATCCAGAAAATCGCGAAATTGTTGGATATAATCCGAAATACCTCAGAAAATCCCGAATTACAATAGAACATCTTGAAACAATCAGAAAATCCCAAAAAATAGTGGAATTTTCCCGAAATACCACAGAAAATCTCGAAAAATCCAGGATATCCCTGAATTTGTTAATATATCCCGAAATAACACTGAAATTACCGAAATATCCAGGAAATCATGAAATTGGTGAAGTCCTCCCTGAACACCATAGAAAATCACGAAATACTATAGAACATCTTAAAACAACCAGAAAATCCCAAAATAAATGAAGTCCTCCCTGAATACCACAGAAAATCCCGAAAAATCCATGAAATCCCAAAGTTGGTGGACTTATCCCGTAATGCAACAGAAAATCTCGAAACTTCCAAGTAATTCCTTAATTAGCGAATTTATCCCGAAATACCACAGAAAATGCCGAAACATCCAGGCAATCCCGAAATAGGCGGATTTATCCCAAAATACTACAGAAAATCACGAAATTTCCAAGTAATTCCTTTATTAGCGAATTTATCCCGAAATACCACAGAAAATACTGAAACATCCAGGAAATCCCGTAATTAGTTAATATATCCGGAAATATCACAGAAAATCCTGCAATACCACATACAAATCCCGAAATACCACAGAAAATCCCGAAACATCCAGAAAATCGCAAAATTGTTGGATATAATCCGAAATACCTCAGAAAATCCCGAAATACAACAGAACATTTTGTAACAATCAGAAAATCCCAAAAATTAGTGGATTTTTATCGAAATACCACAGAAGATCTCGAGAAATCCAGGAAATCCCTGAATTGGTTAATATATCCGGAAATAACACTGAAATTCCCGAAATTTGCAGGAAATCACGAAATTAGTGAAGTCCTCCCTGAACACCATAGAAAATCACGAAACACTATAGAACATCTTGAAACAACCTGAATATTCCGAAATTGGTGGAGTAATCCCGGAATACGTCAGAAACTCACGAAACAACCAGGAAATACCGAAAATGTTGGATATAATCCGAAATACCTCAGAAAATCCGAAAATATCCAGGAAATCACTAAATTACTGAAGTACTCCCGGAAAAACACAGAAAATCACGATATACCATAGAACATCTTAAAACAACCAGGAAATCCCGAAATCCCGACCGCTGGATGCGACCCCCAACGCGAAATACACCTTCCTCGTCGAGGAACGGTGCGAGCGTCTGCAATGTGCTGCCGCTTCTCACGGGTGATCCACGCCGCAAGCGCTCCAAGTCGGTCCCGAAGTGGCACCGCTGTGTCAGACGAGCACAGGCGACGAACTCCTTGTTGAGCTCCTCGACAGTGGCGGGGCGGAGAGGGCTGGTGGTCTCGCCGCCCGCCAGACGGTGAGCGAATCGTCGGCAGAGCACTGTGACTCGCAAAAGCCGACCCAGGTTCGAGAAACTGGTGATGGGATACTCGTCCCCTGGAGGGAGTTGCGTGAATTGGCAACTCAGGCTGGTGTCCCCTTGAGGCGCGCAGCAAGCGGGCTCGACAGGAGGTGCCGCCATGGGCCAAGTATTAATGGGCCCTTTGAGCCATTCGGGTCCGCTCCACCATAAGCGATGGTCAAGAAGTTCTTTCACGTTCAGTTCTCGGGTGGCGGCGTCGGCCGGATTCTCCAGCGTCGAAACGTGCCTCCATGGCACCGACGGCACCAGTTCCTCTACGTGACTGACGCAACTATCGACATAGTCGTGGCCCGTCGATCCATCCGACCGCAGCCAGTGAAGAGCCACCTGCGAGTCGCTCCAAGCGAAACAATCCGCCAGGGGGACCTCGAGGCTTACAGCCAGCGTGCTCAGCAGCCTAGCAGCCAGCAAGGTAGCGCGAAGCTCCAATCGTGGAATGGTGGTTCGCGACTGGGGCTGCAGGCCCCTCATTGGAGTCAACTTGGTCTTGGCCATGAGTAGAATCGTGGTCACGCGGCCCTCGCCGTCAATGACTCGGATGTAGATCACCGCGGCGATAGCTCTGCGGCTGGCATCGGCGAAGGCGTGAAGCTGCACGCCAGCGGAGGCGTCGCCGCCGGTCCAGCGAGGCAGCGAGAGATCGCGTATCCCGGCGATGGCGCCACGTAGATGGCCATTTGCTCTTCCAGGGTTCGGGGACCTCCTCGTCCCAATCGATCTTGGCGCGCCACAGATCCTGCACGAGTATTTTCCCAGTGATGACGATAGGTGCCAACCAACCAGCAGGATCGAAGAGTCGGGCCAGCTCAGCCAAGGCCATCCGTTTGGTCAGGTGGTCGGCGTGCGTCTCTCTTGGAGGGCTGAACCTGAATTCGTCCTTGACCGGGTCCCATGAGAGTCCGAGTTGACTGACAGGCCCGCCACTGGCAAGCTCGCGCCAGTTGGGACGAAGGCAGTCACCACTGTCGACGTCGTTCAATAGTTCCGTGCTGTTTGAAACCCACTTTTTGAGGGTGAATCCGCCCGCCGCGAGGAGGCGGATCAACTGATGCTTGCGGTCGTTGGCGGATTCCAGAGTATCTGAGCCGCACAAGAAGTCGTCCACGTAGTGGTCGCGTTTAATGGCGTTAACCGCTTTTGGAAACGGTGCGCCCTCGTCGCAACACAGCTGCTGGAGACACTGCAGGGATAGGTATGGCGAGCAGTTGACGCCATAGGTGACGGTTTGAAGCGCGTAGTGCGCTATAGGAGCTCCGCAATCAGGGCTCCAGAGGATTCGCTGCAGATGACTGTGACTCGGTAGGACTTTGATTTGTCGGAACATCATCTAAATGTCGGCGCAGAACACTACCCTATGGCGCCGCCAACGCGTCACGACCAGAGCGAGGTCGTTCTGCAGTTTTGGGCCCGCATACAGAACGTCGTTGAACACGATTCGGAGCTTGCGACCCCCGCCGCTGCGCTGCCAGATAGCGTGATGAGGCAAGTAGTTGACCGGAACTCCGGCGTCCTCGATCTCTCGCTCGGAGAGGGGGCGCATGTGGCCCAGTCGTAGGTATTCTGCCATAAAATGGCAGTATTCTTTTCTGAGCTCCGGGTCCGCCCGCATGCGTCGATGCATCGCCAGAAGCACCTGATGGGCCGTCTTTATGCTGTCTCCCAGCGAGTGCAGCTGGTCTCCTTTGATCGGCAACGGAACCACATATCGTCCACTGCTCTCACGGATATGCTGAGTTGCAAAGAGTCGCTCGCACTCGGAGCCAGCGCAAGAGAGTCTGCTCACAGCGGGCAGCTCCTCGGTAGCCCAGAATCTCCGCATTAATCCGAGCAAGTTCTCGAAGGCCAAGGGTTCGCTTTCAGGTTGACAAGCGCACAAGGCTGAACTCAGCACAGCCGAGGCGGGCGCGAGGCGTGGTGAAGCACCAGTCAACATCCACCCAAATATGGTTTCCTGGGCGATCATGGGGCCGATGCGCCTCTGGCCCGGAAGCAGAACCTGGGCCCATGCGCCGGCCCCCAGCACAATGTCTACCTTCCCTGGACGATGGAACTCGGGGTCAGCTAACTCGAACCCAAATGCGGCCTGTGCCAAGTCAGCCGGGAGTTCCTGAGTCGGGGTGATGATGCCGATCCGGCGCAGGCCGTATACCTCCACCCGCAGTGTCGGAGCGCCCTTGATGCCGTGCACATACAGGTAAGCTCGAGTACTGGCGGACTCCAGTCGGTGCCCGCCAACTCCAGCAATGCCAACGTTCACCTTTCTTCTGTCTTGCCCGAGGCATCGGACGATCTCGTGGCGCACCAGTGTGGCCTCAGAACAGGGATCCAGCAGCGCTCTTGCTCGACGATGATGCTGTCGCCCGTCACTGAGGGTGATGATAGCCGTGGGGAGTACTGATTGTCATTGTGAGGTACCGCTATCCTCGTTGGCCCGAGGTTGGGTACCAGTGGCGTTTGTGTTGATCTTGGCCATCTTTTCCGGAGTCTCGGCCTGGATGGGTCTCTGGAGTCGCTTGCCCAGAACGGAGTGGAGCAGGGAGTGGTGACGTTCCCCGCACTCGCGGCAAGTTCCATTCGACGGACATACCCTGATGGTGTGATTCGGTGAGAGGCAGCCAAAGCACAGGTTGCTGTTGACGGCCATGGTCTTGCGCTGGGCTGGAGGAAGACTGCGGAAAGCATCACATTGCCAAACCCGATGAGAGGCGTGGCAGGCTGGACAGTCCCGTGTCGATTGGTTAGTTGCCAACGTGTTGAGTGAGCGCGGCCCGGCTGCAGGTCGTATGCGGCCCAGCGCTTCCTGCGAGGGTGTGTTTCCAATCGCAGTTAGGGTCTGGGCACGGCGTTGAAGGAACGTCACGAGTTGCTTGTAGCTGGGCGCGGTATTGCCCATGCTGCCTTCGCGCGCCAACTCGTCCTCCCAGGCGCGTCTCGTTGCAATATCCAGTTGGTCGGAGGTCAAGGTGACGAACCAGTCGTCCCACGACTCGACTGGGCGTCCTAGGGCTTGAAGCTGGCTGCGGTGGCACTCCAGGCTATCAACCAATTTCCGAAGCTCGGTCCCGGATTCCCTTTTCAATATAGGGCGCTGCATCAGCGACCGTAGGTGATGTTGCACCAACAGGCGTGGTTGATCGTAGCGCTCTTCCAGGATCCTCCACGCAACGTCGTAGTTTGAGGCGATGACCTGGAGATGGTCGAGCGCCCTCTTTGCCTCATCGTCAACGTGGTTCTTGAGAAAGTGAAGCTTTTCAACTTCGCTGAGGCTGGCGTTGTCGTGGACCATCGCCTTGAACAGGTCGCGGAACGATTCCCACTCCGATGATTTCCCGTCGAATCGTGGAATGTTGATTCGAGGAAGTTTGATGGCACCTCGTCTTTGATGGTCATCGGCCACTGAGATTCTGGTCGGAGGCGATGATGTCCGGCCTCGAACATCATATAATCGGCCTCGAGCACCGATATACATTGATTGAAGCGTCCGATAGTTGTCGGTCTCGAAGTAGCGCTCGACCTCCTCGGTTCCTCGGTTGTTCAGTAGTACTAGGTGGTTTCCGAGGAAGTCGTGCCATTGCGACGCCAAGATCTCGAGGCTGCTCTCGATGAGACCCGGAGTCCACTCGTCTCGTGATCGGGAGTTAATTTCCTCCGCGGTACCGGTGATGACGCTCATCAGAGTCTCCTGGGCTACGAGGATGCTTGGGTTGCTCATGTTGCCTAGAAGCAGAAAAATAGTGAGGTGAGTGCTACCCCTCCCCCCCACGCGATCGCGGCATGGAATGCACATCTCCCATGACCGATCACACAGGACCCGAGGGAGGGTATAGATGGGGCTTGGGTGCCTCCCCGCGCGACTACGACCCAGGAAACACGTTACCCGGGACCGATCGCGCGGGGCAGTAGCGGTCGGGACAACCGGATGCCCCCCCTCCACCAACCTCCGCCACGCGACTTCGGCGCAGAAGACACGTTATCCACAACCAATCGCGCAGCCGGAGGCGGGGGAGCAAGCGGCCCCGCCCGCCGTGAGAGCTTGTGTCTCCATGTGTTCGAATCTCGAGGCGCCACGTGGCGATCACTCGAGTGCGAGTACGTCTGCGCGTGCGCGCCGAGACCATAAACGCGTGGCACTCTGTGGGCCACAGGTGTAAACGTGTGTACGTCTGCGCAAGCGCGCCGAGACGTTCGATTCGAGGCGCTCGAGCGCCATGAATCTAAGTGCGAACAAGTCTGCGCATGTGCGCCGAGACTATATACGCAAGGCTCTCTGTGGGTCGCAGATGTAAATGTATATAAGTCTGCAAGACACTGGTGGACTAATTGTCACATCTTATTAATAAATACGCGCAATGGTTAAGTGACAGACCGCTTCCCGCGCACGCGCAAGAAACTCAGCACGCAAAAAAGGCTCCCGTTAGATAGCAAGCGGCACGTGTCTCCCAACGAATAATATCCCGTGCATGCGCACCGATTTTGGCCGCGGAAACCCGTGGGCATGGCGCCAATTTCGCTCCCCCGCGCATGCGCACACGGTTCAATATGCGATTTTACGCGGCCGCATGTTGCTACCTTCCTCTTTCACGAAAACGAATGAACAGAAAGGAGGCAGTCAACACGATGAAGATTCAAGAACGCTTACCTGAGAGTATCCGGCTCGAAGGACCAATGATTCGAAGGAAATAAAAACTCTGCAATTCCTTTGGCTCAAACTGTTTACTTTGAATTATTTGTGTTCTGTATATAAATTAAACAAATGAACTGATGAACTAGAACAAGTGAACTGATAAACGAAACGTATGAACCGCGCTGGTCCGCTCTAATCCAGCCGCGTCGGTTGTGTTGATTGCCCCTTGCAAGAGATGACTTCACCGGTCAGTTGTCCGTTGCGTACTGACTCACGCGCGCACCGGGGTCCCGCGCGCAGCCGTCGCGCCCCGAGCGCCACCCTGCACGGAGGAGGGAGTAATCTGACGAGAATACGGGTTTTTGACCCGACAGATATATAAATTTTTTGGAGGTATAAATAATAAGAATTAATAGTCAAATAATTACTAATTGGTACAGATAAGATACCTTTTCAGGACGTGTTTTGCATTTCAAATCCAGTCATACTATTCAGCAAAAGAGAGCTATGGTTTATACATTGGTAGACGAAACAATTTTGTTAGCACGTGAATAATTGCATAGAACCAATATTCGGTTAGTAAAAGAATTTTTAGAAAATATTTCTCATCCAAAGAAGTTTATTAATCACAATGTAAGAAAAAGGTTGGAAAAAATTAAATATAGTTTTGAACAAAATAATATACAAATTAATAACAAAAATTTTACAAGAAAATATCAGGTTCTATGAACTTTAATAATATTGTTGGCGGAGGCAAAGATAAACAGAGAAGTTAACAAAAACCAATGTAGTTTACAAGATAGAATTTAAAGATTGTGATGCTCGTTACGTAGGCGAAATAAAAAGACAAATGAAATGTCGAATTAAAGAACATATAGCTAATATAAAAAAACAGACTCGCATTATGTGATAAACTAACATATGTCAAGAAATGATGATTCATTTGATTTTGAAAATGTTAAATTTCTCGACACTGAAATGAATCGGAGGAGAAGACTGTTATTTGAAATTATATACATAAATCTAAAACATAATGCGATTAATGTTAAAGATGATACGAAAAAACTTAGCCAATATTACAATAGCATTATTAATAATGTAAAGTTAAAGTCTAAGTTATGATAAATATCTTCCCTTTACAACATAACCTCAAATTATATGTTATATCTGACAGATATTTGTATACAGCTGGTGATTCAGCTGTTCGCTGATTAATGCGCGATGCGCGAAATACTATTTTTTAGTTGTGCAACGCGGTAAAATTAAAAATGCAAAAAATTATTCAATTTTTATGCAATATTAAATACAAAGAATGTTTTTTTGACCTGAAAATATAATCACAATTAACTATTAATTTATATAATTAAAAAAAAATTTTTTAACTAATTTATAACATAAAGTTTAATTTTTTTGTACAATTTTTATATAATTGTATGTTCAATACTAGAATAATTTTTTAAAAAATATTTTTTAAATATATAATTTGATGAATTTGTCAATTTTTGTTATTGCCTTTATATATATTTATTGAATAATTTTTTAAGATATATCGTTTTTCAATTTTAATTTTTTTAATTTATACATAAATTAATGTAATTCAAAATTTCGCGCTGTGGTAGGGGGGATGTCCGCGTGATCTATTTAATTGGGATGGATCGCACGGGTGTCTCCTGAATCGCATGGCGAGAAATGTTAAATATTTTGTTCAGAATTAACCGTCTGTAATATGAAGTGATTTGAGTATTTTAATTTTTTTACTGCCTTTTGCTAAATTCGTGTATTAATTAATTTCTTTGTGATATTCTTAATTTATTTATTACAAATTGAAATTCATTGTTTTTGCTTATTTTTCTAATTATAGAGCAACGCATCGGAGATACGTATTAAACTATACATTTTTTTAATAATGACACAATAGTAAGTAACCTGTTCGATATATATTAATATTAATTACAAGATGTTATATGTATAAATAGATGTTTGTAAGAAACGTTAATGTAATATCATAAATTAAAGGTATAGCCTTATGAGGATGGAAAATATCCATCGAAACAACTCCAAATAAATAAATTGGTTATTTCAACAACATATCTTGAGTTGTTTGCAGTCTATATTTGAATCTATGTTAACAATAACCATTTTTCGTTATCTAATCTTTTATTTTTATTATGTTTGATTTTTTATTCATATCAAGGGTCTTTAATTTATTTGGTAAAGAACTAAAAGCATCTGTTGCAATTATATACTTGTTTTTTGTACTGACACTTTTGTGATTTTTGGGTGATAATATAAGCTTATTCTTGTTTTGCTTGAAGAGCTTATGTATTGATTCTTTGAACTATTGTAGTAATGCTGAAGACATTCAAAAGTAAATAATTACTGTAAATTGCAAGGAGTTTCTATTTGGAATACATTCTTGTTGACTGTTTTTAATACTCTTGTTTGTACGGATTGTAATAGTTGTAGTTTATTTTGATATGCTTCACCCCATGCAATTATACCGTAACTTATCATACTATGAAAAAGTGCATAGTACACAATTTTTAGTGTATTTGTATCCATAAATGTCGCTATTTTACTAAACTAAAAAGGAGATACCTAGTTCTGCTTATAAGAGACTCAATGGGATCACTCCATCTCATATTTGTATCAAAAATTATGCCTAGATATTTTGTTTTAGTTACTTTTTTGAGTAATTCATTGTTAATTTTAATATCTATATTATCTGGTACACTATCTTTATAATTTTCATAAGTAATATATACTGTTTTTTGTACATTTAAAGTTAATTTATTTAATCTTAACCAAATAGAGACATCTTGTAAATATGCATTCATTCTGACTTCTACTTCTTTTCATGTTCCACCAATTGCTATAACAGTAGTATCATCAGCATAAGACATTATTGAGTTCGCTCGCATTTTAGTTAGTAGATCATTTGCATATAGTATAAAAAGTAAAGGCCCTGGTATTGTTCTTTGTGGTATTTCTGTTTTAATTATTTTATATAAACTCTCGTGGTTACCAATTGTTAATTTTGGTTTTCTGTCATTAAGGTAACTTTTTATTAATTTTATATATCGTTTTAGATATAAGATTTAGTGCGTCTTTAATTCCTTTATTCTTGATGAATCGAAATTGCTTTTTGCTTATTATTTCACTTGCGTATAAAGTCAATAATCCTAATATGTACTATTTTTTCAAAAATTTTGGCAATTTTAGATATTAATGATATGGGTATGTAATTACCCAGTTCATTTTTCTTTCCTGCTTTAAATATTGGAATAACTCAGCTGATTTAAGGGGGTCGAAAAGTCAATTTTTATCTTCCCTGCCTTATCGACTGAGTAAATCAAATTATCGATTACAATTGAACAATTACAATATTATTTGTAGAAGAGTTCATACCCTTCGTATATGGATTATTTAAGTGTGTGCAAAATTTGGGACAGAAATATTATCACGATTTTGATTAAACCCTTACCAAAAATTCTGAGTATGCTTTGCCCGTTACACATTGTTGGTAAGGGATTACATAAAAACAAGATAATATTTTTGCCTCAAACTTTATATATAGTTAACTTATTCATTTACGGAGGGAAGTCAACTCCTAAATATATTCAGTTTATTAAAAAAAATAGTAGATTTTAATACCGCGACAATAACAAAATAAAATCTTACGCCATAAATTTCCGTTTGGTGGCGCTAGCGGTAGAATGATACGAAAGTCTGACGCACCACAAAGTCGCTTTAAATGCTCGAATCACATGCTATTTTATTACAAAAAGACAGATAATTACTCTTTGAGGTTACTAGATTTATTTAAGTAACATAGACATTTAAAAGATTAATTAACAATTCTTTGTTAGTTCTCAAGGATTAACCAGAATACCCAAATTCGATTGACAGATTCGAAAGTGGGGAGTTGATGGTGCGTCCGCGGTGTCGATTGCCAGCGTTGACGCACCATGAAGTCGCTTTGCTGCTCGATTCACACACCATTATCTTTTACAAAAAGATAGATAATTACTCTTTGACGTTACTAGATTTATTTAAATAACAGACATTAAAAAAATTAAATAAGAATAGTATTTCATTTCTCAATGATCAACCAGAATAGTCAATCTCGAATGAGAGATTCGAAAGTGAGTAGTTGATGGTGCGTCTGCGATGTCGATCGCCAGCGTTCACGCACCACGAAGTCGCTTTTGCTGCTCGATTAGAGCGAGTCACTATTTTGTAGAAAAATAAAAAAAATTGGTATTTCGATTATTAGGAAGTGAAATTAATAGACAATTATTTCAGTTTTAACTAATAATATTCAAAAATTTCTAAACGAAATCCACGGAGGTCTCATCTCCGTCGGGACTCGGCTTGTCGCGTCCGTGTGCGCATGCGCATTGCGCTGGTATCGACATGATGCGAGCGTTCGCCCGTGCGTTCGGCTGTCGGTATACGTGTCCGATCGCGCTTTTTGCCAAGCTGTCAACGGGTTCATCATTGTGTTGCTGATGACGTGGTGCTTTCTTCTTCGACGCTTGCTCGCTATAGGATTAACGTGAAGTTCTGGGGGCTATTTACAGGTAAGTTAGTTAGCCGTAGGAGCTTACAGTGATTTATATAGTTATATTACAGGTGGAAAGGTTAGTGCTCCCCTAACCTCTCAGTTCATACCAGCAGGCTATTGCAATTGTAAATTAGACAGGATTTTTTTTAATTATAAGTTTGTACAGAAAAAAAAAACAATTTTCTAATTCAAATGTGCAAATAAATACACGGAAATTTTTATTGTATACTAAATTTTTGTAGAGTAGGTATATAGATTATAGCTTCCGATTCGTATTGTTATAAAAATTCAACAATTTATTAAATTTGTTATTACTCCATAGTGAGTAAAAATATCAATGACTACTAACTATACATGTGCAGTACTGTCTGCCGTGTTGCCGGCAACTCTATTATGAGTAAACAATCCTGAATTTGTCGGATTAAGACATTCAAAATATTTCAGTACGTAACTGCATTTATAAAAGTTTTATGATTAAAAAAAAAATTGTCCAAAAGAAAAAAGTTCTAGACGAAATAACTATAAAAAGCAAGTACACAATTATTATTTACAGACATTTTACACGCTTTTAAAAAACAGTTATCGGATTAATGCATTATATAATTTCAGTTATAAAGTATGAACTAGCAACAAATACCTCGCTCTCTAACGCTCGCTCAGGTGCATTATAATTATGTTTTTTTAGATGTGTAAATATACAAAAAATTCCTTTAGTTTACATAATTATAGATATAATATTTTATTAATTCCGATAATTTTCGAACACGCACGAGAGAGACTAACAGCTGGTATACGTTATATATTAACTTTTAATTACTTCGAATATTTTGATATATACATTTACATAAAATAAATATAGTAAGTAAAAAAGTTGTAAAAAAAAAAATTTTGAACAATTTGTTAGTATTTAAAATAATTTAAAATTGCTATAAATGAACATTTTTATTAATTGCTTGCATTTCAAAAACGATTAGCAATATAGCAAAATAACTTAAATTAAGAAATATTAATGATTTTGTACAAAGTGCAATTTTGCGGTGCAATTGAAATTTCCTAATGTTCGCATTTTTAACTCTTTCAATTACATTGAATGAATTCATAAAATAGATGTTTATAATTACTTAGTATATGATTCTAAAAAGTTCAATTATTTATATATTTTTTATATTCATTTTTATTTAATATTGAAAAAATACACTTTTTTCAATCATTAATAACTTTTAAAAATTTAACAATTTTAATTAAGTAATATTATATCTAAAAGTAAAATGAAGTTTTACATTTAAAAAATATAAAATAAAACTTTTTTATATTATATTTTTTATTTGCCGAAAGTTTGTATTTTCCAATTGTCAGCAAATCTAAAATAATTAATTATATTAACTATTATAAAACTAATTCTATTAACATTCAGTTTCTTAATTTATTATCAATATTTGTTTAAAATATAATTAATAATTTCAGCTATAAAAAGTAATAAAAGTGTGGCGTAAACAAAATTGACGTCAAAGATTTCTGCATAAGCGTCTAGTTAAATGTCTATTATATGAAGTCGCTGAATTCTAAGAATTATACGTTCTTGATAATGTATTAGCAACAATAGAAAGAAAAACTAATAAAAATAATTCAAATACACAATTAGAATTATTAAGAGAATTAGATATCTTACTAAGAGATATTAGTTCGTATGCTAAAGCTTATAAAATGATGCATGAAATAGAAACAGAAGAAATAGAACGGTGTGCAAAAACAGGTTGCGCACCAAAAACAATAACCATGTCCATAAAACGAAATGAAAAATTAGATAAAAACATATATAATGAAGCTGCTTGTAATGAAGTTGCGATGGTATTTGTAGGTAAAGATGGTCTACCTCCAGCAGAACGTGATATTGTTATATACTCAAGACATGAAAAACCAATCAGTATTCCACTTATAAGTAAACACACTGATCCAATGACCTACCCACTTATTTATCCAAATGGAGGATACGGATGGATGCCTCAACTAAAATGTAAAAATAATAATAATAATATTTCGAATTTACAATTTTATAATTATAGGCTTTCAGTAAGGAATGGATTTAATCCATATCTTAATTTGGGAAAAGTATCTCAACAGGCAATAATCGATGCATTTGTAAAAGTTGAAAGTTCAAGATTATATTTTATTAAAAAAAATCAAAACATTTTACGTAAATATTAAAATTGGAAAAATGATCATTTTACCATCCAATTTTACTGGAAGTGCAAGATTCTTTAAACAAAATTATATTGATTCAATGACCCTCGTAAATTATTGTGAAAAACCAGACTTATTTATAACAATGACATGCAATCCAAAATGGAAATAAATAGCTGAAAATATAGAAAAATATGAAGACCCAATTGACAGACCAGATATTGTTGTTAAAGTTTTTCAACAAAAAGTTAAAGAACTAAAAGAGTTAGTAGTTAAACAAGGAGTTTTAGGAAAAAGTATCGCGTATATTTGTCATTGAATTTCAAAAGCGAGGACTTCCACATATGCATATGCTTTTGTTTATAAATGAAAAAATCAAAACTCCTGAAATAGTCGACGAATATATAAGTACAGAAATTCCAAATGAAGAAATTTATCCACGTTTACACAGTATTGTAAAACAATTCATGATTCATGGTCCTTGCGAAATAAAAAACTTGAATTCTCCTTGCATGGATAAAACTACACAAAAATGTACAAAAAGTTTTCCTAAGAAGTATAATTCAAAAACAATTTTTGGATCATCCGGATATCCAATTTATATGCGAAGAGATTATGGCAAAAAAATTCATTTTAAGAGTAGAAATGGTTTAAAAATAGCTGATAACCAATTTGTCGTTCCATATAATCCTTATTTGTTCTTAAAATTTAATTCCCATATCAACGTAGAAATATGTTCAACTGTACAATGTATAAAATACTTATTTAAATATTGCTACAAAGGACATGACTGTGAATTTATTTAAATACGTGATATGAATATCAATTTTAACGATAATTCCAACGAAAATGAAAAAATTGATAGTCAAGAATGTGATTATGATGAAATAAAACAATATGTAAATACAAGGTATTTATGTCCACCAGAAGCTATGCATAGACTGTTAGAATATAATTTACACCAAATATCACATGCTATTATAAGATTAGCAATTCACGATGAAAATGAGCAAGAAGTATACTTTGAAGATGGAAATAAGAACAATTAATAAATAAAATTCTAGAAACGACTTTAACTGCATATTTTAAATTAAATAAAAACGATTCTGATGCTAAAAACTATTTATATTCTGAAATACCAATTCATTATGTATTTGACAATAAATTAAAAAAATGGAATAAAAGAAAAAAATTCAATAAACCTATTTTAAGCAGAATGTATTTAGTTAATCCAAAAAATAGATCAAGATATTTTATTAGATTATTACTTTTGCATGTCAAAGGAGCTACTTCATTTGAAGATTTGCGCACAATCAATGGTATTATATATCCTTCATTTTACGAAGCTGCTATTGCTAAAGGATTAGTAAATGAAGATGATGAATGGGATAGATGTTTAGAAGAAGCAACACAAGTACTGTTTCCTACTTCCCTTTGTGAATTATTTTCATTTATTTGTGTTTTTCATAATCCTATTAATGCAAGAAATTTATATGAAAAATACAAATATTTATTTTATAGTCCAAAATTAGAAAAAATATTGGTGAAAATTTAGCATTAAATATAATTGAAAGAAATTTACAAATAAATGGATATTCTCTAAATGATTTTAATTTACCACATATAACAACACACACAAACAAATCTGATGATATAACGGAATGCTATGAAGAAACTTATGCATTTAATGATTTTCAAAATAAAGTCAATTCATTAAAAGACCAACAAGAAATAATTTGTGAATATATTTTAGAATGTTTAAAGAACAAAAAAGAAAATTGTATTTTCATAGATGGACCAGGAGGAAGTGGAAAAAGTTATTTACTGAACGTTTTGATACATTATCTAAATCTTTCAAATATACCATTTCTATGTGTTGCTTTTACAGGAATAGCAGCAAATTTATTAAAAAATGGAAAATAGTACATACAACATTTAAATTACCTCTTAATATTACAGAAAATACTACATGCAATATAATATATAACTCCCCGGTCGAAAAAAAATAAGTAAAAATTTAACTAAAAAATTTACTTAAAAATTTAGTTAAAAAGGTAGCTATTATCAGTTAAATTTTCAATTACAAGGATTCAAATTTTTCAGAATAATATTTAATTAAAAATTTGATTAGTATTAGCTATATTTTTAACTGAATATTTAACTAACTATTTAGTTGCACTGGAAACTAAAATATACTTAAAAATTTAATTAATACACCGTTTACGAAATTTAATTATTATCACCGGAATATTTAATTAAGTATTAAATTGAAGATGCCAAGGTTGTGAAAACGTTGTGGCGACGTTATTTTAGCAACATTCCAACGTTATGAAAGTTGCTGCGTGGGAAATGTTCGTTGCTCTTCAACGTCACTTAGACGTTGTTTCAACGTTGGTTTCCACAAATGAATGTTGGTACAACGTTTCGGCAACGTTGAATGCTGTTAGGAATGGCCGAAGGATATAACTCGAAAATAATAAGAGGTAAAGAATCAAACCGATATTTAAACGAACAATTGTTTTTGTAGATCAATGTGAAATATTTAAGTTTAAATATCGGTCTAACTGTTTACCTCCAATTATTTTAGAGTTATATCCTTCGGCCATTCCTAACAGCATTCAACTATTTATTTACTTAAATATTCAGTTAAAAATATAGCTAATAATAATCAAATTTTTAATTAAATATTATTCTGAAAAATTTGAATCCTTGTAATTGAAAATTAACTGATAATAGCTACCTTTTTAAATAAATTTTTAAGTAAATTTTTTAGTTAAATTTTCACTTATTTTTTTTCGACCGGGTCAAAAGACGGTAAAACACTAAAAGAAGTAGAATTAATAATATGGGTGAAATATCTATGACTTGAAAATTTGCTTTTGAAGCGGTCGATCGTCTTTTTCAAGATTTATGTAACAACAAAAAAATATTTGATGATAAAATTATGCTTGTTTCAGGAGATTTTAGACAAACATTACCAGTTGTTCAACATGGAAGTCGCATTGATGTTATTGAAAATTCAGTAAAGTACAGTTATTTATGGCAAAATTTTAAACGCATGACATTGAATAAAAATCTTCGAGTAACAGAAGACGACAACAATTTTAAAGATTGGTTATTGGATGTCGGTGAAGGAAAACGTGCAAATATTTTCGAAGAAGAAAATGAATTACTTGAAATACCTAATGACATAATGGTAAAAGAAAACAACATCATTGTTGAAATTTTTGGAAACAAAATAAAAGTAAATGATTAAAGTTTAAATGATATAGTTATATTGGCACCAACAAA
Organism: Theocolax elegans; assembly: GCA_026168455.1. Taxonomy (NCBI): domain Eukaryota; kingdom Metazoa; phylum Arthropoda; class Insecta; order Hymenoptera; family Cerocephalidae; genus Theocolax; species Theocolax elegans. The sequence continues at coordinate 36,409,840 of CM047427.1, read as the reverse complement.
TAATGATGTAATCGATATTAACAATAAAATAATAGCTATAATGGAAGGTGAAAGTGTTGAATACTTCAGTATAGATACAGCAGAAGATGATAATGGAGAAAATCTTGATGTTATGTTACCTGTGGAATTTTTAAATACTTTGACACCTAATGGACTTCCACCTCATAAATTACAATTAAAAATTGGTGCTATTATAATTATTCTCCGAAATATAAATTTAATGAAGGTATTTGTAATGGAACCAGATTATCAATAACAAAACTGATGAAATATTCAATTTAAGCAGAAATTTTAAATGGAAATAATTCTGGAAAATTAGTATTATTACCAAAAATTGCACCAGCCGAAAAAGAAATACCATTTAATAAGCGTCGTAAACAATTTTCCATTCGTTTAGGTTTTGCTATGACAATTAATAAATCACAAGGACAATCGTACAATGAAGTGGGTGTGTATTTGCCATCACCAGTTTTTAGTCACGCCCAATTATATGTTGCTCTTTCAAGAATTAAAAGTAGGAAAAATTTAAAAACTTTGCTAGAAAGTCATGCAAAAATTAAAGATAATAATTTAAAAAATAAAAATAAAACATACACTAAGAACATTGTGTACAAAGAAATGTTATAAACAAAAACAAAATTATTAATAAAAAAAGTAGCTTTATTGATCGTCACGAACACAGTTGTTAACAGAATTTTGCCGACGTTTCGGACGTTTTATCGCCGTCCCTTTTCAAGTCTAAAAAATATATAAGTTAGTTGACAAGGCTGTTTTGTTATCGGATTCGATTTTTCATGATGACAATATAGAGTTAGTTAAAAACTTTTTACTTAATAACAATTATCCATTTGATTTCATAAATAAATTTATAAATAAACGATTGACACATTTAGAAAACGCCAATAATAGCTCGATTGATAATATTAATAAAAAATTAATTTAATTGTGATACAAAGGTTGTTTTGCCATTTATTAAAGATTTAACTCCAAGGCTCAATGTATGCATAAAAAATTGTGAATTTCTGCCAATAAATCGCACGATCAATAAATTTAGTAACATCATAAAATTAGGCAAGGATAAAAATGAAAAACACGAGATGTGCAATATTGTTTATAAAATACCTTGCAACGACTGCACAGCGCAATACATTGGCACGAGCAAACGTAAATTAAAATTACGTTTTAGAGAGCATCAGAATGATGTACGTAATGAGAGTGAAAGATCTGCATTAGCGGTTCATAAGAGGGATACAGGCCACAGCATTGATTTTAATAAGGTATCTGTTATTGATATCGAGAGTAATAAGAAAAAACGAATGTTTTCGGAGATGCTGAATATATATACACATGATAACACGCTTAACCGTATAGAGGATGTAAATTTTTTGAAGAATATGTATAAATAAACTTTAAATATTGTAAAACTATATTCTAATTAATTTTGTTGTTTGTTAAAATGGGTTTACACTCTTTTGTTGCGTTGTTGGCTTGGGAATTTCTGCCTCTCGGTATTAGCGTACTATGTGTGGTGAGGAGGTTGGGCGACTCGCATTAAGTATCGGAGCTCTCCGGGGAATCCCGGTTGTATTGAGGCTGACGCTGCGTGCCACTTCTCCGCGGCGCATTTTCGCCTGATACGCGAAAGCACACGACTCGACTTAGCCACGCAATACAGAGTGTTCCCCCCTCTCTTTTTGATGGATTTAATGATGCACGGGACGAATATATTGTGAATGTATTGGTAAGAGGTTAGGCACGAGTCTGTTAGCATTATGAATGTTAATTGTGACTTGGGACTCCCTACGGGGAGGTCCTATGTATATTTTTTTAAAAAACGAGTGTTCTGATAGCGACAACGTAGGTAGTTAAAAGATATTTATTAAATTGTTCTATATAAAAATTATTGTTTTAATGCAAGAATTGAATTTGTTTTGTTAATTTTTATAGATTGATGTATAATTCTTTTGCCGAAATGTAACCACACGAATGATATGTTGTGTTTTTTTTTTTAATTTGGTGAGTGTGTGAAGTTGTTTTGGACATCGAAAAAAATGTTTTAAACTGTAATTTATATACTTTTTAGCCTTGAAAAGGGACGACGATAAAACGTCCGAAACGTCGGCAAAATTCTGTTAACAACTGTGTTCGCGACGATCAATAAAGCTACTTTTTTATTAAAGATTACTTGGATGAACGATAAACTCATTTAAACAAAAAACAAAATTAATTAAAAAATCTATAAATGCTAAATCTTAAAAAAATGAAAAAAAATGAGCAACAACAATCTAATGATTGCAGCGCGAAATAAAAATAACAAACAGTAGCAGTATTCCAATGAATGCAGCGCTGAATAAAAATAACAAACGGCAGCAGCATTGCAATAAATGCAGCGCTGAATAAAAATAACAAACAGCAGCAGCATTCCAATGAATGCAGCGCTGAATAAAAATAACAAAGGGCAGCAGAATTCCAATGAATGCTACACTGAATAAAAACAACAACCAGCAGTAGCATTCCAATTAATATTATATCAATAAAATATTATATTCCTAATGGCATTCCATACGATTAAAGTCACAAGGTATATTATAAAATTATCTAATTTTCATTTTAAATTGTTATTGTTTTAAATATAATAAGTCTCTTTGTATTTCAGTATTCTGATTAGTTTATTAAGACTTTCGAAATAATCAAAAATGCAGTAGTATTTCTTAATGATTAAATTAAAAGGTATAGTTTTGACTTTGTCAATTTATTTATAATTAATAATAAAAATTTTTTTGTTACAGATATAACATATATAATATCAATAATATGTGACAATATGCATATTAGATATAAATCTTCTAAATGGCATTTTAAAAACAGTAATATTTATTTAAATATTTTTTCTAATGTTTAAATAATTATACATTTAATATTTAATGAAATAATTTAATTTTTCTGTTACAGATGATTTCGATGAATACTTGCTGAATTTATAAATTATATAAACAATAAAAACGATATATTGAAAAAAATATATCTTATGAAATATACAATATATAGTTTTCCCGGGCAAGTGAACATATATATATATATATATATATATATATATATATATATATATGGGGTATTCCACGTGAAGTGGTCCGATCAAAATTTTAAAATGCACCAAATTTTGGGTATACATTGCAAATGTTTTTCAGAATACAGAAAAAAATTTTTAGGTACTGGTATTTATTAGCTCAAAAGTTATTCTAACCTCAAAAAGTGAACTTTTTCCAGTTTTTTTCAACACCAGCTGGGTTCATCGCTATTTAACTCAAAATCAATCAACTTTTACTATACAACATTATATGTAACAATCGTTGCTAATTATGTGTAGAATTTATCCTTCTGGGTTAGAATTTCTAATCTCAAGGTCAATGTTACATAAACTACATGTCAAAATTCAACTTTAAAAAAGTGTAAGTTCGCGACAATTGATTTTTTTATCTAAAGTCTAAAAGAAAGCTTGGAGCAATACCTTTCAAATGGTCTGTAGCATTTTTATGGCCTTCAGTTCTGTAAAAAGTTATGATAATTTAAAGAAACACCAAATTTTTTTGAAAATTTAAATGGGAAATACCATGTTAATTTTTGTGAATTTTTTGTCCTTCATTAAATTATCATAACTCTTTACAGAATTGAAGGCCATAAAAATACTACAGACCATTTGAAAGGTATTGCTCCAAGCTTTCTTTTAGACTTTTGGATAAAAAAATTAATTGTGGCGAACTTACACTTTTTTTAAGTTGAATATTGACAAGTAGTTTATGTAACATTGACCTTGAGATTAGAAATTCTAACCCAGAAGGATAAATTCTACACATAATTAGTATGCAACGAATGTTACATATAATGTTGTATAGTAAAAATTGATAGATTTTGAGTTAAATAGCGATGAACCCAGCTGGTGTTGAAAAAAACTGAAAAAAGTTCATTTTTTGAGGTTAGAATAACTTTTTAACTAATAAATTCCAGTACCTAAAAATTTGTTTCTGTATTCTGAAAAACATTTGCAATGTGTACTCAAAATTTAGTGCATTTTAAAATTTTGATCGGACCACTTCACGTGGAATACCGCATATACAGGGTGATCCAGAAACATAGGTAACATATATATATATTCCGATTCAGAAAATTAATTCGAGTATAACCCCGTCGGAATTTTTAAAAAATATTAATTAGGCGAGGCGTAATTAATTTTTGAAATGGGCCAATCGGATTAGGGAAAAAAGGTGAGCGGCGTTGCCGCGCGAGTTTAACGCAACAGGTCAACGAGCGAAGCGGCCGAGGCGCCTGAACATACCTAATGCGTATAGCAGAAGCGAAGATCGCGAAAGCGAATGAATCGCAAAATATATTTTACGAGATTGATTGTATGAATATAATGTACAATCAAGGAAATGATTTTTATTTAAGTTTGAATTAGACCGCAGACTAATAAATTCATTACTACTATTATTAATTTACTTACTGAATCTATGATACGCGTGCGTTATAAATATGAGATTATTACAGTTTTTAATCTCATCGTATTAAGATTAATTTATTGAAACCTTTATGACGAATTTTAAGACAATAAAATTTTGAATTGAATTAAGTTTTGTGTACAATATAGCCAATAAATACGTGTACCAAAAAGATATATCGCTACATATTGGAAATATATTAATTAATTTTGAAAGTATATTGGCAATAATATTGCTAGGTAAATAATTCCTAGTCCGTGTAAAATGAAATTTAGCTCAAGCCTCAATTCTCCGTTTAAAAAACATAATGCTACCGCAAGCGCTCTCCGATGTTCGCGCACATCAAATTTTGTGTTCGCGGAGTAAGCCCGCCGCGGGCGCTCTCCGACGTCCGCACTGCAAGAGCAAATCGATGTATTCTTACTGATGTCAGTTAAAGAAGATTTTTAAAATTTTTCTTTGGGTATGTTGATATCAACATTATATGACTTTATAAACCTGAACTTGCTATCACGTTAATATTGAGTTCAGCTAAACTTAGTAGAAACTATATTTTATTTGTCAGTAATTGTAAAAAAACTTTATAAAAACTTTATATGAATTTCAGCTGAACATTTGATATACTTTCGCCAAACTTGAACAGTAAATTGCACAAGTTCGGCTCAGTCTCGTTGGCCAACCCCATATCAAGTTTAGCCAAACCTAAAGTTTATATAAAGTTCATATAAACTTTAATTTTTTTACGCGGGTACTTAACGAAATACACTTTTAGTTGCAAGATTTAAGCCAGACTTAAAGCCATACTTTCACAAACACTTTCTGATATACATACAGCCATACAATTAGCCATACTAAAAGATCAACTTTTCATTCCTTGTAACTACCCTCTGTATTGGTTGGTACGAAAAGCCAACTTAACCTTTAGACTGCCGGGATTTGAAAAAGCATATCGCCTTCAGAAAACTGGTATATAAGATATCTTATATCAACGATTGATCATGCACAAAGTGTCGATCAGGGGGTGCGTCCAAATATTGATTTTCCGGCAGTCTAAAAGTTAAGAAAACCAACAAAGGACAGATATTTTAGAATAACAAAATAACTCGTTGATTTTTCTTATATCGAATTTTATTACCAACCAATACAGAGGTTAGTTACAAGGAATGAAAAGTTGATCTTTTAGTATGGCTAATTGTATGGCTGTATGTGTGTCTGAAAGTGTTTGCGCAAGTATGGCTTAAAGGCTGGCTTAAATCTTGCAGTTAAAAGTGTATTTCGTTAAGTATTTATCATTTGTATTAACAATATATTGCCAATATGTTGCCAAAGTATTGTCAATATATTGCCAATATGTTGCCAATATGTTGCCAACATATTGCCAAAGTATTATTAATATATCGCCAATATGTTTCGTGTCTTCTAAATTGTCAATACTACCGACGAATCGATGATCTTTTATTACCTCAAGTGAATGAAAACGTGAATGAACGTCTGTCTTTGGTCATCCGAATAATTACTAAGATGCGTGACATAAATCCACGATTTCTAATAATACCGATTTTTAGTAAAGATATGATCCAATTAATTTTAATGATATCGATTTGTTCAGCATATACTAATATATTATAAAAAATCAGTTTAAAAATATTTGGTAAACGTAAACTTATTATTGATATACTATAGCTAGATGATTCCCAGACTATTATAAAACTTCATCGAGGGTTCAGCTAGATTTTATTTTACACGGACTCGATTTAACTTACTAGCAATATGATTGCTATTACCAATATATTGCGAATTTATGGTTGTTATTCATTGGCATTTTGTATATTGAACACTCAATTCAATTCGACAGCCAGACTATTGCAATTATTATCCTAAACATTTGGAACGTGTTTTTCAAAATATTCATTAAGTCTGAAACACAATGAATTGTAATTTTAACGAAGTAACTTTTTTCGAGCACGTTTGCTCTTGCAGTGCGGACGTCGGAGAGCGCCCGCGGCGGGCTTACTCCGCGAACACAAAATTTGATGTGCGCGAACATCGGAGAGCGCTCGCGGTAGCATTATGTTTTTTAAACGGAGAATTGAGGCTTGAGCTAAATTTCATTTTACACGGACTAGGAATTATTTACCTAGCAATATTATTGCCAATATACTTTCAAAATTAATTAATATATTTCCAATATGTAGCGATATATCTTTTTGGTACACGTATTTATTGGCTATATTGTACACAAAACTTAATTCAATTCAAAATTTTATTGTCTTAAAATTCGTCATAAAGGTTTCAATAAATTAATCTTAATACGATGAGATTAAAAACTGTAATAATCTCATATTTATAACGCACGCGTATCATAGATTCAGTAAGTAAATTAATAATAGTAGTAATGAATTTACTAGTCTGCGGTCTAATTCAAACTTAAATAAAAATCATTTCCTTGATTGTACATTTTATTCATACAATCAATCTCGTAAAATATATTTTGCGATTCATTCGCTTTCGCGATCTTCGCTTCTGCTATACGCATTAGCTATGTTCAGGCGCCTCGGCCGCTTCGCTCGTTGACCTGTTGCGTTAAACTCGCGCGGCAACGCCGCTCACCTTTTTTCCCTAATCCGATTGGCCCATTTCAAAAATTAATTACGCCTCGCCTAATTAATATTTTTTAAAAATTCCGACGGGGTTATACTCGAATTAATTTTCTGAATCGGAATATATATATGTTACCTATGTTTCTGGATCACCCTGTATATATACTTTTCTCATGTATGGCTTGGTAATTTTATTACTTAATATTACTCCTAGTTTGCAAAAATATTCATTCATTTTATTTATTATTTCATCATCTTCTTTAATTATTGTGTCGTCTTCCATTTTCAGTTGTTTTATGTAAGTAGTATTTTTGCTTATGTTTCTACCAATTTTGTTATTTATACAGTTCCATAGTTTCTGTGGTCTATTTTTATTTTATTTGTGTCTATTTTCTTCCAAATTTTTTTGGTTGTAATTAATTTTTGTTTTTTTAATAACTTTATAAAGTGTTTTGACAAAGATTTTGTATTGTGACTCTAGATTTTTATTTTCCGGGTGCTCTTTCAATTTTTTGTACAATTTTTCTTTTTTGCTGCATGAATTTAAGATTGCTTTGGTAATCTAATCTTTGCTTCGTTCTTTTTTTGAATTATTTATTTATTTAACAACATAATTATATATCTTTTATCATTCCTTTAATAATTTCATTAGGATCTATTTGGACCAGTCAAATTGCATAGCTTTGTAAAAATTATTATTGTAATTGTAACAATAAGCTGTTTCATTTGTTTCACTTTCATTTGATTTAAATTTTTTTATTCAAGAACTAATGGATAATCGTCTGTTAATGGTATTTTTAAAGTTAATGCTTTAGTATTGATAAAATCCGCTTTTATAAACATTGTAACGGTCACGCTGGGGATTAGGGCGTGGCGTCAAAGGCGAAATAAGCAATTGGAATATATAAAATAATAGTAATTTATTATAGTTTTAAATAAATGGTTTGGGCGCCAGCCGCGTACGATCGCGGCAATTTCTCTAATTACGCTCAGCTGCGTGCGAGCTGCTGCTACTTGCTGCGCGAGGGGAGGGGAGGGGAGTAAAGGGGAAGCACACTTACAGACAGGAGAGATCGCGGAATACCGGTGCAGGGCGTGCACCCACCTTATTGGAGTGGAGATCGTCTCCTGGAGATCGCTGCTCTCGGTCAATTGCTCTCGCACACACACTCTCAATGAAGCGGTTACTAATCTACGTATCGGTCGGCCGATGTTGCCTCGATGGCGTTCCGATGAGCTCTCTCGAGCTCGGGTTCGTTCGCTGCTTTGTTGCTCGGGCCCGACGTGCACGCGCAGCTTCTCGCGTCGAGTCGCCCGTCGGCCGCCGTCGTCTCGCGCGCCTCGTGTAGTGAGTGCTCGCGGCCATGTTTATCAAAGCGGACGTTATTGCCTGGGCTGCTGCTTCCCACGGAGAGGACGGTGTCCCCGGTGATGCTGTTAACCAGGTAAGCCTATATGATCGTTCCTTTCGTGTTGATTTATCGGCTAATAGTTCGACTCTGTTACAGGTGCAGACGGACGGCCGATCCTCGAGTCTTCTCTCTCACTCACTCTCACGGTGACTGCTCAGCTGGTGCGCGTTGGGTCAGTGAATGCTGCTCTTCTTCGATGCTGCGTTGCTGCGGGGATTCTGGCTGCTTCCTAGGTAAATATCTATCTCCCGAGGGAGTGCTGCGTATATACTACTAGTTATTAATTGAGAGTTATAGTAATGTTATGATTACCATAACCTCACCTCTAATCCTTTCCTAGCATGTAGCTGTCAGTTACTGTGTGTAACTACATGCTTCCTTGCCTTCTCCTAATTAGGATTATTATAGATTATTTAATGTATTATAGCTTCCTGGATTTCATGTTGCTGCTTATGCTGCTCAGTCTGGCACCTTGGGCCATCGAAGGCTGCTTCATGGTCCTGGTGCAAAGCCTCCTGGAAGCCGCTTAGCCTCTCCTGATATGCTGCTTCATTGTGCTACTTGGGAGGAACTAAGAGAAGTATTGGGGATTTGGGGAGCTTCGGTTATGTTAGGTAGGCTTAGAGATGTGAGGGTAGGTAGACTCGTTTGTATTGGGACTCGCTCGCTTATTATTTTGACAGGTATAACATACCTTGTCACAACTCCCCCCCCACCAAACTGAGGTTACGCGGAAGTCGTAACTGGATTTTAAAACTAACTAACTAAAAGACAATAAATTAAATAAATACTTATTTTACTAAAAATAAAAAAATGATTTGCTATTATCGCTGCTAGTAATGCTGGGGAGAGTAATGCTGCTTCTTAACTTATTTCTAACAAGTAGCCGGTGCTACTGTTGCGGTGTGCTCGTATTTAGTCTCCATGGACGGGTACGGGTAGCTGGGTTAATGGGCGGGTTCGCGATTCGAGTGCTTTGTGATAGTTGTTACTGCTGCGTTTGCGGACATTGGGGTGGAATTACATTTCGGGGAGGGACATACCGTTTTAAATCGCTAATGTGAATCTTAGTTTGTCGGTTGCTGCTCTCATCCTCCACTAAATATATGCTAGGGGAGAATATTTGAATTATTTTTGCTGGTCCTATATATTTGGGTGCGTGCTTGGCTGCGGAATTATCGTTGGCTGACGATAGCACACGATTGCGGCGACAAACTAAATCTCCTAATTGGTACTCTATGTCTCTACGACTTTTATTATAATACCGTGCTTGATTAGCTGTGGCTATTTCGGTATGCCTTTTTACTAGGTCGTCAATTGCTGGCAATCTATGCAGTCGCTCTATCCATTGCTGCGTATCTGGGGCGGGAATTTGGGTTGGGGATTCAATGTGCTCTTTGATCAGAGCTATGGGAATAGGGTTCCTACCAAAATTTAGGAATGCTGGTGAATATTTGGTGGAGGAGTGTACGACCGTGTTTAGTGCAAAACAAAATTCGCCTAGATGTGTGTCCCAATTTCTATGATCATCAGCTACATAGCTGTTGATCATTGGCTTTATATTTCTGTTTACCCTTTCCACAGGGTTGGCTTGCGCGAAATATGGAGGGATTGTAGACTGCGTAATCCCGTAATATGCTAGCTTCTCTGTGACCATCCGATTATCGAATTCCGTTCCGTTATCGGTGATCAAGTATTTGGGACATACCCATCTATTTATTACGAGCTCGTCGAAAGCTTGGAATACGCTCTTTGCATCAGCTCTTCTGAATGCCTTCATCTCCACGTATCTCGTGAATAGGTCTTCAAATACAATAATGTATTTGAAGCCTTGTTTCGATGGTGGCTTTGGGGCCATAATGTCTGCTGCGACTACTGTCCAGGGTGCACTGATGTTTCTGCCTTCCATAAGACCGGCGGGAGCTTGTTGGCTGCTTTTACGAGCTTGGCACTCTTGGCAAGCTTTGACATATTGGCATGTATCCATATATATTCCTGGCCAGTAATAATATGTAGCCAATCTAGCATATGTCTTGTCATTGCCTAGATGGCCTGCTTACGGCGTGTAGTGGGGTTCGTATAGGGCTCTTGGTCGGTCGTTTTGGGGTAAAATCAGTTTCCAGGCACCGAGGTCGGGTACAAGGGGATCTACTAAGGGATTGGGACGGTGTGCGTATAATAGATTATTCTCTATTTGTAGGTCGGGATATTTACTGTGGAATTTGGCTACTGCAATTAATTTTGTCTGATACCAGGGATCGCTGCTGTCTATTGCTATGGCTGCTGCTGCTTCAGTGTTCTCGTATGCTCGAGATAATGCATCCGGCACTTTGTGTAACGCTCCTTTGCGGTGCACAAATTTTATATTATAATTTTGGAGGATCATATTCCAACGGGCCAATCTCCCTGTTGGATCCTTAATATTATGCAACCAGAGAAGACTGTGGTGATCTGTTACTACCGTGAACTCTTCCCCTTACAAATAACCCTTGAGACGGTCTACACACCATAACGCGGCCAAGCACTTCTTTTCCGTGACGGTGTAGTTCCGCTCAGCTTTGCTCAGGGTTCTGCTCACGTAGTATATCGGATGCTCTTCTTCGTTTATCTCCTGCGTGAGAACTCCAGCTATTGCGTAATCGCTGGAATCAGTATGGAGGGAAAATGGGAGGGAAAAATCGGGTCGGGATAAAACGGGGGATTGGGTGAGGGCTAATTTCATCTTCTCAAACGCTTCTTGCTGCTCTTTGTGCCAGTGCCATCTGATTTCTTTCCTTGTCAGATAATTCAAGGGTGCTCGGTAGTCTGCTGATTTGTCGATAAATCGGGAATACCACCCGATTAATCCGGTAAATCTCCGTAGCTGCTTCAAATTGTTTGTTTTTAAGCCATCCTGGTTAACTTTATAACCTAGGTATGTAACCTCCGCGCAAAAAAATTCAGATTTTTCGCGGTTTAGCTGCAAATTGTCTTTCTTAAAGGCTGCTAATACTATTTTGAGCCACCGAATGTGTTCATCAAAGGTTTTGGCTGTGATGATTATATCATCTAAATAAGCGAACACATTCGGTTCCCACTCTGGCTTTATTAAATTGTCCATTATTTTCTGGAACATTGCTGGTGCGTTTGCTAGACCGTAGGGTACGCGGGTGCATTGAAATAAACCCTTTCCTGGAAGGGCAAAGGCTGTTATTTCTCGGCTTTTGGGGGCTAGGGGGACTTGATGATAAGCTTGGGACAGGTCTAGCTTGCTTATGTATCGGCTTTCTCGTAATTGGTCTAATATATCATCCATGTTTCGCATGGAATAAGCTATTTTTTTAGTTACTGCATTGACTTGCCTATAGTCAATGCAGAAACGATATGCTCCGTTCCCTTTAGGGACAATAACGGGGCAGCTGCACCATGGACTACCGGAAGGTTCGATGATGCCTTCACGTAGCATTCTATCGACCTCCGCATAGCCTGCTTGTAGCATTTTAGGCGAGTACCGGCGGTTCCTCTGCCTAATGGGCTCGGCTCCTTGCGTATCAATTTTATGGACGGTTAGGTTTGTAGTGCCTAACGTCTTGGGGGGTGCGGGAATCATTTCAACAAGAAGCTGCTGCAAAATTTTTTCTTGTGAAGGGTAACTTTTTTTAGTCCTCTAATGCTTGCTAGGGCCGATATTTAGCTTGGGTCTTCGCCATAAGGATAAAAATGATGCGTAATGCCTTTAGAAGTCCACCACGTATCCTTTTCATAATTTATCCTCATGTTGACTTTGCGCTTAAAATCGATCTCCAGTATGCAATCATACTGTAGATCGTCTGCTACTTGAAAAGGCATAAGCATATTGTCGCCGTCAATATTTATAAAGACGTCAATAATACCTTGAATTGGTACCGTTGTACCGTCTGCTACTTTTACAGCTTTGCAGTCAGATCTCCTGAGCTTCTTTTGGAGCACCTTACTCATTCTGTTGCCTATAAAGGAGTGCACTGCCCCATCATCGAGTAGTGCTATGAGCTTGTGTCCATTGAGCTCAATATTAAAAAATAAGCGGGGATCTATGCCGGGAATTGGCTGGATAAGGGACTCGTTAGCTGCTATTTGGGAGGGATGAGACCCTAAGGGGGGTTTGGGTGAGAAAATACGGGTCCTTATTTTCTCTGGCTGCCGTTTCCCTGTTGCTTCGTGCTGCATTTAGGGCATCTCTAATATAGACTCCCTGGTCTCCACAACCATAGCAGAATACTTGAAAACACTCTGCTGCCCAGTGACCCAATTGGTCACAAATAAAGCAGGGCTCTTTCTGCTTCCTAGGGTGGTTGGGGATTATCGGTGGTCTTATTGCTGCTCTATTATTGCTCCTTGGTTGCTGCTGATGTTGGCTCCTTGGCGATTCGGGCCTTTGTGAAGTCGTTGCTGCTTTATGCCATTGCTTCTGGCTGGTGTTGGCGACTACCTTATTCCACGGCTGCTTTGGCTGTGTGCTGCTGTTGCTACTTAATCTAGGGGGTCACGTTTTGCTGCTTCTTCGTACTTAGGGAAATTCGGCGTTGCTCTTCTTGGTTGGGGGCTGCTGGGCTTGTTGTATCGCTGCTCTTTATTGTATTTGGGGTTGGGTGTGTGGTCTCTGGGGGTCTGGGGAGGGTTTGAGGTTTTGGAATTGCTCGAGCTGCTTACTGCTGCTAGGCTGCGCGGTTTTTGCTGCTTCGGGTCGACGTAACCATATTTTGCTAAGCCATAACCTTGCAATGTTGGTGGTGGCTTGTATGTCTCGTCGAGTAACCGCCTAGCTTCTTCCTTTTTGCCTAGCTTTTGTAGCTGCGCAAAATTATCAAATTGGCTTTTTTCTAATTTGCATCTGTAGCTAGGATGCAAATTTCTAAATGCTCTGTCCAATTGATCTGCTAGCGGAAGCGGAGGTTTAATTTGGTCCAATATCCCTCGTAATTTTGAGAGATACGTCGAGATATCTTCATTTGCCGTAAGTTGCTCTGGATTTCCTCCGATCCATATTGCAATCGCACTGCGTCGATAAAGTCAATAAAATTTCGCCAGCTGCTCTTTTCTCTCTTGAACCAATCCCATGCTTCATCGTCGAGCACGGATGGGAGAGCTTTGATTATGTCGTCCATCGAGAGGTTATATGTCTCCTTGCATTCCTGGAGATTGCTTAGGAATGTTTCTGGATCGCTTTTCCTTGTCCGTTTAAATTGGATGTGATATCTAGAGAAAATTTGAACCGTTCTTTTTTCTCTAGTGAAAAGCGAATCCTCTAAATTGCTACAGTTTGAATAAGAATTCCTAAAAGATGGCATCGACGTATTCGCTTGCTGCTGCTGCTGGGGATATTGCTGCTGTTGGGGAGGGGGAATGCTAAATGTCGTATTTCTTTCAGGGTTTAAATTCTGGATTTGAGGCTCGTCGGATATGCTGCTCTGGTGTGCTTGTTCTCCTCGTTGTTGCTGCGCTGCTAATTCATCTTCCCATTGCACGCTGGGGAGATTTTTTCTGCTGCTGCTTGTGTGTGTGCTGCTTCTCGGGTCGTTAGGGTACATTTGGTTACGCTCGTTCATTCTTCGCGCTGCCGCTGTTTGCTGCACTGCTCTAAATGCTGAGGGTTGTATGCTGCTTGTCGTCCTTGGCTGCGAGTTCGTATATACATGTGTACTTTGTTTCGTTGTTGCTGCGGGAGTTGTATTTAGTATAAAAGGGTTATTTGATAAATTTTCATCTGTCGGGATCGTTGGAGCAAGCGTGATAATTGGGTAATACGACGTTGAGTTTATTCCCAATAACGATGCTGTTGTGCTTGGCGATGTATGTAATAATTCTGGAATGATCGGTTCCAATAAAAATCTTTGCTGCACTTGCTCAGTTGGAGACGGCGTTCTTAAATGCCTGCACGTTGATTGTGCTTGTAGACGATATGCTGGATGTAGCAATTTTTCATTTATTGCCTCGTTGCATTCTGTTGGCTCCTCCATCGGCAGTGGATCCTGGTACCGTCCTTGCGATTGTCCGGTTTGCAGTTCCACGTATATCATCCGACCAGATGTAATATTTTGTGCTCTTGCTGCTCGGGGAGGGGGAGGGAAATTCGTAATTTCGGATTGTGTTAAGGAGAGATCCAGGAGAGATTCTTCTTCTATTGGGCTAAATTCATCCAAGTGTCGTCCATCTACTTCTGGTCTCCATTCTGCTGCTGAGGGGCCATAATTTCTAATTAATTCGTATCGCGTTACGCGATCACGAATTGTGCGTATGTCATCGTCGATGTTTAAATCAAGCTGATTACAGTAAATTGTAATTTTCCCATCGGCGGTATTATTTATGGTGCGCCTAATTATCGCTGCTCCTTGTGCTACATTATCAATATTTATTTTACTACCTAATTTGTAGTTGGCTGCCATTTTGAATTTTAACATAATTATTCTATCAATAATTAAGAAGGGGAGGGTATAAGTTTGGCGCAATAAATCTGCAGCTCAATACTTATCGCAATTAAACTAACAGCCCAACGTTAGAAACTAAAAATTAAAGCTGAAGTTTCTTATAAGCTGGCTATCTGCTTATATATTATTCAGGGGAGAAACAATCCAAAATAAGGTAAGTCAGGCAAGGGTAATAACAATATATCGGGTTTTTAGGTTTTCGGCTGCTAATAGGGAAAGGCGTAAAAAATGTATTAAGTTTGCTGCGAAATGGAGTTATTAAGTGCAATTAGTTGAAAGCAGATGAAAAAAAAAGAAATAGATAAAAAAAATTGATTCTTTATGCTAATTTGCTTAATTGGTAATTTGTTAATTTGTTAAAAGCAAAATTAAAGTTTTATTAATGTTAATTATTTGGCTGCTAGCAGAGAAAATAAGAAAACAAAACAAAAAATAATGTTTTCAATTTGCACGAAGAAATAAAAATTTTATTTATTATGTATTAATTAAATACGGGTTTGTAAAATTATTAGTTAATTAAATTGCAGCTTCTGACAGAAAAGAAAATGAAAATATTAACGTATATTTCTCACTGTTAAATATATATTATTATATATAAGGGCTAAATTATATTAAGCAACAAAAAATATATTTTTTTGTTGATAGCACAATGCAAAAGTAAAATAACAGGTTATAATAATAAATAGTATGGCTGCTATGAGAGAAGTGGGGGGGGGGGGGGAAGCGAAACAAAATGTTAAATTGCGTGTTAGAAGTACATACAAGTATTATAATATATATAAAAATATTGTGCATAAATATGAAAAATTATTATCAAAATATATATAAAAAAAGTTATATTGCATAAAAATATTGTTTGCAGGGAAAGAAAACGAATTTTAATAATTATATTAATTATTAAATTAATTATATTTAATTACTTGTGGTTATAATTTTTCCACGTGCTATTAATTTTAAGATGGCCGAAAATATGGCCGCGCGGCTTCTTCCTCCTTCCCGTATGTGTGCTTCACGCGGGGGGAGGGGAAAATGGCTACGGCTTCTTTCCTATTAAATTATTAAATTATGTCACGCTTGACGTTCACACTTTATTTTAATATAAGAATTAAAGTTAAAGAGAAAACAAGAATACGCTGATTTATTTTACTGCTGCTGCTATATACAATATTAATAAGTGTATAAAAATAAATCCCGTGAATTTAAGATCGGCTACATAATGCGTAACGACGCCATTTTAATGTATAAAAAAAACTTGCCGATGCCGAAAACCACGTTAGGCGCCAATGTAACGGTCACGCTGGGGATTAGGGCGTGGCGTTAAAGGCGAAATAAGCAATTGGAATATATAGCCTCACGATCCAAGCGATGCAATGTATAACCCGGCAATATAATAATCTCAGAAGAATCGTGACTTGTAAGGAAGGTTTCGGTGATTGCAATGACATCATGAGAGGCTGGATGAACTAGTGCTTCAATGGATGCGAAATGTGTATTTAGTCGATTTATATTTGAATGAAAAATGGAGAATGACTTCGATGATTTTATGATTTTAATGATTCGGCTCTACCAGCCCTGTCTCATTTTGTATGAGAAGAGAGAGGAGGAAAGTTTCGAAATTCAACATCCGAGTTAACACGCTTCAACGGACCATCCCTCATCTCACGCATAAAAAGAACTAAGTCTATAACTACGGGCCTCGCGTAGCCCAGTTCGGTCGATTTACGAATTGATGCCTGCCACAATTCGAAAACAGGTTTCGGCCAAAGAGGCCTGATAAATAATGCATTTTCTCCACCTTCACCGAAGATGTCCCGATATAACTGAGGAAATTTTGATAACTAAGCCTCGCGTGTGTATCGAAGCAGGGGGAGAACCCGTTGTGTTTGTTTTCAACCGCGGGGTCCAAGGGCGAAGGTCAATCATTGGCTGATTAACTTTGGCAACTTTAACTCCTTAAAAACATTAATCAATAGATCGTTATCGGATTTCACGGTTTCTTTAGGCAGTCCCGTAATGAGTAGTTCGCATGTCTTTTAGTGCAGGAGATAATGACGTTGCATTTATATCCTTACTACCCATTTCCAAACTGCTAACCCGGTTTTCCAACTTATCCATGCGCTCATCCATAACCGTGAACTTTATTTCGATCTCTTCCTCGATCAAACTAACTTTCGCTTTTAAGTTTTTAATTTTTGCCTTGACCTCATCCACCTTACCATCAACACGGTTCACTACTTTTATACCGATTTAAGGTCGCTCCGTAAGTTATCCTGCAAACTTCGGGTAAAAACTTCTAACCACATTGGCAGAGCGGCTGCCATCAATACGGAGTCGACGAGAGTATCGTGCGCTGCTTGATTGGGCATAGCGGGGGGAGCGCCGCGAGGTTACTTGGCAACCTGCGACGTTGTTGGCGACGGAGGCGAGGCTACACGCTTAGCGCAAGAGATGGTAGGCGTAAGCGTGGTCGCCGGCGTGGCACTGTCGGTCGCGATGGACTGGCGCGGTGACCCGGGCGGTGGCGCCCGCCTGTCGTTCGAAGCTAGTACTAATGCTTTTGTTGGAGTTTTCGCGAGAACACAACAGCGCTGCTCGGACGAGCCCGGCACGACCTCAAAACAGTTTGTATGAGCACTATTATTACATAGATTACACACCTCTATATAATCCTTGCGCGTCAGCCGTGCTCCGCATACAAAGCAGCCTCGCTGTGTTGCCATATTCGCAAGGTGATTTTCGCAACGTTGGTCTGGACTCCGTGCGCTGAAATTACCGCCCAAGTTTCGCCGCTCGTAAATACCTCCGGCTAATCTCCAAAATTTTGCAATTGATTTTGTGCGATTTACGGACGACTGACTACAGTAAAAGTGCAACTACTTTTATAGATACAGACTGTAGATAGCAGGCGTCTAATTTGTCATACACTAAAACTCGAATTGGTTGCGTGAGTACAATAATCTCATAAGAAATACGAGATAAGTAAAGAAGGTCTTTGTACTCACCGCACCAGAAAGAGAGAGACAAAGAGAGACAGAGTGAGAGAGAGAGAGAGAGACAGAGACAGAGAGAGACAGTGAGACAGAGAGACAGAGAGAGACAGAGAGACAGAGAGACAGAGGGAGACAGAGAGACAGAGAGACAGAGAGAGACAGAGAGAGAGATTAATTTCCTTTATTTGGTCTTTGGGATTTAAACCCCGTAGGCACTTATAATGATATATGTACATCCTGATATAAATATTAAATTAGAAGTTGATTTATACTTTTACATTTTTCGATATAAAATTTTACTTAAAACTAATTAACGCATCTAATAAAATTTCGTGATAAAAACGGTTTGTAAAAACAAATAATAAAAAAAAATAAAATAACATTATAAAATTAAAAATAAAGATAATAAAAATAATAATAACCCTACAGAAAATGTTTGCGCAATAAATAGCGCAACTTTTGACGCAACTTTTTGCGCTACTTTTTACGTGTCTTTATCGAGCCAAAAGTTGCGCCCTAAATTGCGCTACTATATTGAAAATTTGAAAATATATATATGTATATAATAAGGGGGCTTCGCCCCCCTGCGCGCTTCGCGCGCCAACCCCCTATTTTTAATTTTGAAAAAGGTTTTTCGTAATAAATTTATTTTAAATAATGTTTTAAATTATATTACTTTTTCACTACCATGGACACCTTAGAAATTAAACCGATTCACACAACACCTTGGAGGTACTGTTATAATGCATTGGGTTTTATACCAAAAATTTAATTTTCTTTTAAATACGATTATAATTTATAAATAAAAGTTTTTACCAAAATTTAGTATAATGAAATCAGAATAATAGTAATAAAAAAAATAAAGACATTAAATGTTAACTGTAAATTTTAAACTATATGAATTCCTATAAAGCTTAAATTTATATTTTAATAATTATAAATGTTAATGAAAAATTAACTTACCAAAAATAGTAAAGTGCATATACTTACTAAATTGTAGTATTTAGTAACTACTTATGAAAATTTTGGAATATTTTAAACGGATCTAAATAGAACTTCACTTCCTAAAATTAATTTATTTAATGACGAAGGATCATCGCCAAAAGTTCTATGACATTAATATTTTGTACTTTTAGAGTAATAAAACTTTCTTCTTAAATAAATAAATTTTTTTATTAATTTTTATTAATTTTATAGAACTATTTATATAATTTTAGTGGCATATAAATAAAAACCTGTTTCTTCCATTTCTCCCGTAATTCGTAATTTGCACCCTCTTTCAAAATTTGCGTTTTAATCCATAATTATATCCAATTTATTTTTTCCTTTAGTTACAGAGCCCATATATTTATCTTGATTATTATAATCAAATTCATTCCTTAGAAAACATTCTGTTTCTAATAAATACATACTTGCTTATTTAAAATATTGTTTTCTATAAATATACATAATCTACTCACTTATATATCCATACAATTTTGAAATATTAATTTAAAAAGTATTTAAATTAAATGCTCCTAAATTAATAGTTTTTGAAAATCTATTCAAATATAATTCGTATTTTATATTGCCACTGTTAAAATTTGAATTTTCTTTTCCTATACTGTTTATAATAGAATTATCTTAAAAATGCAATAATTAATATATTTAATTTTTAACTCATTGTATATATCATATGGATATTTGGAAAAGTGTATGTTATACTTGATTAATATTTATTTAATCTTCAAACAATTTTGCATCTGTATTTAAAGCATTACATTGCATTTTAGATCCGTTATTATATTATTGAGTATACGTTTAAACATTTTATGAGTTTTATGAAGAATGAGTAAACTAATACACATTCTTTCAAGTTATGTTCACAACTTTTTTTTTTGCGCAAGGAAAAAATGCATATATTATGTATTCTTGAAAAAACAATTTTAAAATAAATATATATATATATATATTATATAAATATTCCACCGCACACACACACACATACACGCACGCACGCACGCACGAACACACACACACACACGCACGCACGCACGCACGCACCCACACACACACACACACCCACATACATACATACATATATATACATATATATATATATATTTAATTTTTAACTTATTGTATATTTCACATATAGATATTTGGAAAAGTGTATGTTATACTTGATTAATATTTATTTTATCTTCGAAAAATTGTGCATTTTTTTTTAAAAACATTACATTAAATTTTAGGTCCGTTTTTATTTTATGAGTTTTATCAAGAATAAGTAAACTAATAGACATGCTTTCAAGTTATAATCACAAAAAAAAATTTTAAGTGTTTAAAATAATTTGCCTAAGAGTTATTCCACCCAGATAAATGGAAAGTTTTCAATCTTTTAGAAAAATTACTATATTTAAAAGACATTTATCTCAAAATCTATTAATTTTTTTGAAAAAACATAATAAACAACTTTTGTTCAAAATAATCTTTAGAACTTATCGACCTGGGTTACAATTGTTAATTTTAAAATCTCGAAGAGATAGAACGCCCAGAAATATTGCATACACACACACAACACACACACACACACACACACACAGACGCACACACACACACAGACACATACACATGAAAACACAAAAAAAAAAAAAAGGAGAGGACCGCCACCTTTGCGGTAGGTAAAGAACGGATACGGTCGGTCAAAACGTTGAAGTATTTAGGGGTCACACTAGACGCGCGGCTATCGTTCAAACACCATCTCGCGAACGCAGGCTCAAAGGCGGCAAAGGTGGCCCGTGCGCTGGCGGGCATCATGCCCAACATCGGGGGACCCCAGCAACCGCGAAGGTCCCTCCTTGCCTCGGTGGTGAGCTCCGTAATTTTATACGGAGCTCCTATCTGGGCTAATGCCCTGGACAGGCACAAGAGCTTTGGAGGATGCGCGTAGGGATGGAACGTGCCAAACGTCGCCCATCTTCCGCACGAAATTAAACCAAGTATGGATAGTGAGCTGAAAACAACACTACCCCAAGCGGGCATGGCAATCCTGTCAAATCCCGCCACTGATTCCGATCGGGTGAAAGCCCCGGTGGTCAGTGCAGGTCCCACTGATTTTGGGGGGGACCAAACTCACACCGTGAAAATGGTAAGTGCTGCGGAGGTTGGTCCCTCGGCCTCTGAAGCATCTAATGCTTCGTGTGACCTGCCCTCGACTGGGATGTCGAGTGACGCTGACAGAGCTTTTCTCCGTCTGCGTGAGAAAATAGGCACCCTGGTGGAGTTTGTTCTTAACAAGAACAACATCCACAAAGAGCTAAAGAGTATGGCGAGAGCAACCAGCAGAGCTCTCAATGAATACGCGCGGGTGAACAGTGCTGTGTGTTCGACAGCGCCGAAAATTAAAATGGCGGATGCGCGTAGGGATGGAACGTGCCAAACGTCGCCCATCTTCCGCGCTGAAGAGCGTCAAAGGAGGCCGGTGGAAAGGGAAAAGCCCTCACCACCTTAGCAACCCCCGGAGAAAAGGAAGAAGGGGTCGAAGCAGCCCACTAACAAAAATGGGCCAGCAGATGCTTCGCCATCCGTTCCTAAGACGAGTGGGAACCAGTCAAAAGTCCCTGACTGGGTCACAGTAGTGAAGAAGGGCAAGAAGAAGAAGAAGATGAAGAACAGCCAGCCGAAGCAGCATGAACAGCAGAAACGTGCCAGCAAACCGGCTAAAGGCACGGCAGAGCCTAAGGCCGGAGTAAGACCCCCACGCCCAGATGCCATCAAGATCAAGACACCTTACCGGGAGCTCTTCCTACGCTGACATTCTCCGGAAGGTCAAGGCTGCACCGGAGCTAAAGGCACTAGGAGAACGGGTCACGCGTATCAGGCGCACCAGGGCTGGAGAGCTCCTCCTCTAACTGGGGCGACCCGGAACGGAAACGGCGGAGTTGAGGACAGTGGTCTCGTCCACCCTGAGTGGGTCAGCAGAGGTCCAGCTGCTGACTCACATAGTATCCATCGCCATCAGGGACATGGACGAGTCCACGACAACAACGGAGGTGGCCGCAGCGATTGCGGCAGAGATCGGGCCAAATGTGGTATCCCCGGATAATATTAAAACCAGGGGATCCTACAGTGGCACCCTAGCTGCGACCATCCAGCTTCCGGCAGTAGCAGCCAAAAAACTGCTGCAAGACGGGAAGCTCCGGATCGGATGGGTCAATTGCAGAGTTCGACTGCGAGAGGTATCCTCGCGCTGCTACCGATGCCATGAATCGGCACACATCGCGAGGGAGTGCAAGAGTGCAGTCGACCGGTCAGCGCAATGCTATCGGTGCGGCCAAGAGGGCCACAAAGCAGTGGACTGCGAGGCCAAAGCCAAGACCTCGCATGAGGAAGGAGCACACATAAAAAATGATTAAGGTGCTCCAAATAAACCTCAACCACTGCGCTGCGGCCCAGGACCTGCTGTCCCAGCTGGTCAGAGAGGAGAGAGCGGACGTAGCGATCATCAGCTAGGAGTTCCGGGTTCTCGAGAAGTCGAACTGGGTAAGGGAAGCCACGGGCAAGGCGGCCATCTGGGTATGTGAAAGATGGTCGCCCCCCTTCCCAGCTTCACCTGGGTGGAGGTGGCGGGGGTAAGCATGTATAGCTGCTACTTCCCGTCCAGCGATTCCACCGAGGACTTTGCGAGATCTCTGGATGCAGTCGTCACCAGTGCTCGGTCCTCACTGCTACCGGTCGCAATCGGTGGGGACTTTAATGCTTGGGCGACGGACTGGGGCAGCGCCAAGACCAACGCGCGTGGTCGCGCACTTCTCGAGGCGTTCGCTCTACTGGGGCTGGAGATCGCTAACACAGGGACAACCCCGATCGTTACACGGGTAGTGACCACCAAGCACTCGTGTACCAGCTCCAGCTGACCAGCGGGAGGACAAAGAGAGCAGGAAGAGGAGCAAGAGAGAGATGGGCACCAGCCACGTTTGATCGTGAGATGTTCCTCTGCTCCCTTGAGGGGGCAAAAGTGGAGGGAACCGCCGAAGAAAAAGCACGAGGCCTCACGAATGCTCTAACACCGGCTTGCGATGCCTCCATGGCCGTGAAGTTTAACCCTCGCGGCCGCCCACCGATAATCTGGTGGAGTGAGGACATCGCAGAAAAGAGACGTGAGTGCCTGCGTGCCAGAAGGCTGCACCAAAGAGCGAGGGGAACTCCGCGGTTCCAAGATCGTTTCGCAGTATACGAACAAAAGCGGAGGGATCTCAAGGTGGCCATCAAGGCTGCCAAGAGAAGGTGTTGGCGGGAGCTCTGTGAGAAGGTAGACCACGACCCCTGGGGCAGACCGTATAAAACGGTTATGAATTAGATCAACCCCGGGGGCGCTGTTGCACCCACCGACCCAGTTTTTCTGGACGAAGTCGTCCGCCACCTGTTTCCAGAACATCGGAAAAGGGCAGCAGAGACGGGCCTGATGGCCACCATTGGTGCAGCCGAGTCACCAGACATTAGTGAAGCCGAGCTGAGGATGGCCGCTTAAGGTATTTCCGTACGTAAAGCCCCAGGGCCGGACGGAATACCTGGTCTGGCCGTCAAGACAGCGGCGATGAGTGCTCCGGGCTTGTTCCTTGATGCATTCAACGCATGCATAAGAGAAGGTTGCTTCCCGGCCCAGTGGAAGACGCAGAGGCTGGTACTCCTACCGAAGGGCAGCAAACCCCCGGAGGAGCCATCATCTTACCGCCCGCTCTGTCTACTGGATATAGTCGGGAAGCTCCTGGAGCGGGTGATCTGCGCCAGGCTCGCAGCGGCCATCGGTCGGGCCTGAGACCTCTCCGACAACCAGTTCGGCTTCCGAAAGGGTCGATCGACCATGGACGCTGTAGGCAGAGTTGTTGGTATAGCCACAAACGCCATCAATGCTGGTCGGAGTGCAAGGGGGATGTGTGCCATCATCACCTTGGACATCCGGAATGCCTTCAACTCTGCCAGATGGGACGACATCATGCTGTCCCTGCAGCACTTCTAAGTGCCACTCTATCTCAGGGAGGTCACCTCGAGTTACCTGACTGACCGTACTCTGCTCTACGACACCGACGACGGCGAGGGGGCAAAAGTGGAGGGAACCGCCGAAGAAAAAGCACGAGGCCTCACGAATGCCCTAACAGCGGCTTGCGATGCCTCCATGGCCGTGAAGTTTAACCCTCGCGGCCGCCCACCGATAATCTGGTGGAGTGAGGACATCGCAGAAAAGAGACGTGAGTGCCTGCGTGCCAGAAGGCTGCACCAAAGAGCGAGGGGAACACCGCGGTTCCAAGATCGTTCCGCAGAATACGAACAAAAGCGGAGGGATCTCAAGGTGGCCATCAAGGCTGCCAAGAGAAGGTGTTGGCGGGAGCTCTGTGAGGAGGTGGACCACGACCCCTGGGGCAGACCGTATAAAACGGTTATGAATAAGATCAACCCCGGGGGCGCTGTTGCACCCACCGACCCAGTTTTTCTGGACGAAGTCGTCCGCCACCTGTTTCCAGAACATCGGAAAAGGGCAGCAGAGACGGGCCTGATGGCCACCATTGGTGCAGCCGAGTCGCCAGACATTAGTGAAGCCGAGCTGAGGATGGCCGCTTAAGGTATTTCCGTACGTAAAGCCCCAGGGCCGGACGGAATACCTGGTCTGGCCGTCAAGACAGCGGCGATGAGTGCTCCGGGCTTGTTCCTTGATGCATTCAACGCATGCATAAGAGAAGGTTGCTTCCCGGCCCAGTGGAAGACGCAGAGGCTGGTACTCCTACCGAAGGGCAGCAAACCCCCGGAGGAGCCATCATCTTACCGCCCGCTCTGTCTACTGGATATAGTCGGGAAGCTCCTGGAGCGGGTGATCTGCGCCAGGCTCGCAGCGGCCATCGGTCGGGCCTGAGACCTCTCCGACAACCAGTTCGGCTTCCGAAAGGGTCGATCGACCATGGACGCTGTAGGCAGAGTTGTTGGTATAGCCACAAACGCCATCAATGCTGGTCGGAGTGCAAGGGGGATGTGTGCCATCATCACCTTGGACATCCGGAATGCCTTCAACTCTGCCAGATGGGACGACATCATGCTGTCCCTGCAGCACTTCTAAGTGCCACTCTATCTCAGGGAGGTCACCTCGAGTTACCTGACTGACCGTACTCTGCTCTACGACACCGACGACGGTGTGCACTCCCACAACATCACGGGAGGCGTGCCGCAGGGTTCGGTCATTGGGCCCCTACTCTGGAACGCTGTCTATGACGGCCTGCTTAGACAGCAACTTCCGGAGGGTGTCTCGATGGTGGCTTTCGCATACGACGTGGCGCTAGTGGTGGTCGCAAAGAGTGTCGAAGAGATCGAATATCTCGGAGACGTCTCTATAGAAGTGGTCGCCACTTGGTTGAGAGACCACGGACTTAGGCTGGCGGCGGAAAAAACGGAGGCGGTGCTCATCTCTCGCACAAAAAAGGAGAGGACCGCCACCTTCACGGTAGGTAAAGAACGGATACGGTCGGTGAAAACGTTGAAGTATTTAGGGATCACACTAGACGCGCGGCTGTCGTTCAAATACCATCTCGCGAACGCAGGCTCAAAGGCGGCTAAGGTGGCCCGTGCGCTGGCGGGCATCATGCCCAACATCGGGGGACCCCAGCAACCGCAAAGGTCTCTCCTTGCCTCGGTGGTGAACTCCGTAATTTTATACGGAGCTCCTATCTGGGCTGATGCCCTGAACAGGCACAAGAGTTTTGGTGCTCCGTGCCAGAGAGCCTGCAGGATAGCTGCGCTAAGGGTGGCCCGGGCGTAGCAAACCGTATCTGACATTGCGCTCTCGGTGGTCGCGGAGACCGCCCGCTTCGACCTCCTGGCAGCCGAGAGATCTGAAAGACACCGTGAGGGTGGGCGACGCCTAGAAGAGAACCGCTGCCACAACCGACGGTCATTGCGGACCGTAGAGGAGTGGCAGCGGAGACGGGACTCAGCCAGGGACGGCCGCTGGACCTACCGCATCATCCCGCGGATCCGGGAGTGGGTGAGCAGAAAACACGGCTTCGTCAGTTTCCAGCTTACCCAGGTGTTGACCGGGCACGGATGCTTCCGTAGTTACCTATTTCGTATAGGTGTCTACTGCAGCGCAGAGTGCCCGGCTTGTCCAGGGGTGGACGAAGACGTGGAACACGTCCTCCTACGGTGTCCTCGTTTCAGGGAGGAACGGGACCAATTTCAAATCTCTTGGAGCGGTCCCCTCACCCCTAAGGGCATCGGGGCGTGCTTGCTTGACTCCCAGGAGGGATGGAACGCGGTGGTAACCCTCTGTACGTCCGTAGTGGACAGGCTGGGTCTCATCAGAAGAGAAGAGGAGAGAAGAGTTGCGATAGCAACATTAGTGGGCTAACCTAGCCGTTGCCTCCCCCCGCGAAGTAATGCCTTGCGGCGCACAGTGGTTCCAAATGCGAAAAAAATGGGCAAAATTCTCGACCCGGCATGCATTTTATCGTACGGATTTTTTTTCTGTGCGAAAAAGTATCTTTTACTACATAGAATACGAAACCGTGCAGACGAAATCGCCACAATAAAAGGTACTAAAACCCGCTGGAAGCGAAACTCGAATAAACGAGTTTTTGAGTGTTATTTCTTATATAACTTCATTTTTCGTGTTTAAAAGCACCTTGAAGCCATGATTTTGATTAGTATTATTGTTAGTAAACGTAGGGTAAGGTGTCCCGCTATAAAAATAGTGTAAATAATAATTTTGGACTATCAAAATCATTTTTTCTTATGGAAATGTGGAAAATCCCTATTTTCATGCGTTAAAGCACACTGCTTAATACCTATATCGTGCGCGTACGAGCATTTACGCACGTGTATTTATGACTCTGTTTGTTTACGCGTGTATGTGTGTGTACGTATGTGTGTGTGAGTATGTATGCGTGTTATTTTTGTGTTTCATTTTTCGCTTGTATGTCAAAATCCTCGAAAGTTAGCGATTTTTGAAGGATTAATTAACAATAATTAATTTTTTTATACCTTTAGGATTATATTTGTGTATTTATAGCTAATGCACATATTTAATTTTCATTAATTTCATGTCTAATTGTAGAAATGCCCAAAATCCGGTGAATCTTGGAGGTTCAATTAACAATAATTAATCAACTAACCCTGCATATTTCTTGCAACTTATGAGTACTTTTTTTTTAGATCCTTGGGAGTATTTAGAACACCTTTAGTTTTCATTACTTCCACAGTTATATATGAAAATTCGCGAAATCCAGGGGTTTTTGAAGATTTAATTAACAATAATCAGTTACTACTGACAGATACTTTTTCTGACACTTTTAGTAATATATTTACAGATTTACAACTAGGTTCATTTTTAGATTTTATTAGATTCACATTTCATTGCGATATTTCCCGAAAATCGGAGGTTTATGGATGGATTTATTAACAATAAATAATTAACTAAGCTTGTACATTTTTTCTAACTTACAGATACTTTTTTTAACACCTCTAGGAGTATATTTATAGATGTATAGCAAATGTACATATAATTTTCTTGCAAATAAATGCTATTGAGCAACATAAAAACTGAAAGAAACTTTGGTAATATTTTAATTTGTACGGACAAATTTATTAAAAAGTCTAAAATTAGCTGGTAGATGGGAGCGGGAATTGTGTTAGTCCCGCTCCGCGCGCAGCAGTTTTAAAACCGATTCACAGTTAAGCTATTGAATATCACTAAAAAACCAAATTATTCTAGATTTCGCGAATTTTCATATATAACTGTGAAAATAATGAAAACTAAAAGTGTTCTAAGAATCTAAAAAAAAGTACTCGTTGATTAATTATTGTTAATTGAGCCTCCAAGATTTACGGAGTTTTGGGAATTTTTACAATTAGACATGAAATTAATGAAAATTAAATATGTGCATTAGCTATAAATACACAAATATAATCCTAAAGGTGTAAAAAAAAGTATCTGTAGGATGCAATAAATGTACAGGCTTAGGTAATTAATTATTGTTAATTAGGAGGATTTTGACATACAAGCGAATAATGAAACACAAAAATAACACGCATACATACTCATACACACATACACGCGTAAACAAACAGAGTCATGAATACATGTGCGTAAATGCTCGTACGCACACGATATAGGTATTAAGCAGTGTGCTTGAACGCATGAAAATAGGGATTTTCCACATTTCCATAAGAAAAAATGATTTTGATAGTCGAAAATTATTATTTACACTATTTTTATAGCGGGACACCTTACCCTACGTTTACTAACAATAATACTAATCAAAATCATGGCTTCAAGGTGCTTTTAAACACGAAAAAATGAAGTTATATAAGAAATAACACTCAAAAAACTCGTTTATTCGAGTTTCGCTTCCAGCGGGTTTTAGTACCTTTATTTTTGGCGATTTCGTCTGCACGGTTTCGTATTCTATGTAGTAAAAGATACTTTTTCGCACAGAAAAAAAATCCGTACGATAAAATGCATGCCGGGTCGAGAATTTTGCCCACTTTTTTCGCATTTGGAACCACTGTGCGGCGGTTTCCGCGGGGGAATAAAGGTAACAAAAGAGGTGGAGTTTTAGTGGGTATGCCTATCGACATCCTTCGATAGGAGAGTCCCACACACGGGGAGTCTCACATGGCTCCAGTCATGGTACATTAATCATTTCTCCACCTCTTCGGAAAAAAAAAAAAACACACACACACACACACTTTTATATATATATTACATATATATGACATATATATATATATATGTTGAATTCTGAATTCTTAGACACGGCGGCGGCGAAATATTTATATATTATAGATATATATATATATATATATTTATATAATTTTGTAGTAGAAAATGCCTTAAGATCTTTTTTATGTGATTTTCAATTGCAATTTTCAACTTGAATCCAACTTTAAAAAATTTCTAATATTTTGATGAATGCAATCAACTAAAAAAAATGCATATTAATAAATTTATATTTATTTATTTAACTAAAAGCTCCAAATTTTGAAAGACAAGATTTTTTGTTTTAAACTCTTACCTCGAGGTTTTCCCAAATTCAAGATGGCAGCATCTAAAATGGTAATATATATAGAAGAAAATTTTTTGATATTTCGATATTATTCCATAAACAATGTTTTATGATGAATGTTTATCAATATTGGTCATACGACGTAATTTTTACCATTTCAAGATGGCGGACCTAATATAGCGGCAAAAATTTTTGGAAATTGTTGAATTTCTATAAAATTTGATTTACAGGGGTTTCTTTGGACCCTGATTACAAATACATTATCACTTTCAACAAATTCAAGATGGCGGACCCAATATAGCGGCAAGAAATTTCGAAAATTGTTGGATTTCTATGAAATTTGATTTACAGGGGTTTTCTGGGTCGCTGGTTACAAATTCGTTGTTAGTTTTTATTTACATATTCAAGACAGCATTGAAACCAATATGGTGACCACAAGTTCTATTTATGTTAAATTTAGTTTAAAAGGTTTTTTGGGCCACGGAATACGGATCCGTAATGATGACTTATGTGCAGCATGCTTTTCCTCATGAAATAAATAGTCGTAAATATTCCTCAACGAAAATATTAAAAGTAAACAAAACAAAGAAATTACAAAAAAAACTTACTGAATTACGTGTCTTATCATGCGATGTGAGCTGAGAAACGTGACTCCTTGGCTAAACGACGTAAAATCAGGGACCTATAAACTTAATTTAAAGAAAACTATAAGACAAAAACACAACTGGATTATGTTATATACATTTAAAATTTTTGTGTTCTTTTGTTCAGAAGCAAATTATGTAAAGGAAGAAAAAAGAATATATACATTATTACTTATTATATTTAAATAAAATGTTATGATGATATTTAAGGAAATAGACATATTTTTATATAAAATACGTTTTATTAAGGCCGTATATAAAATATTATAATTAAATACAAATGTTTTCGATGGAAGCCAGCCATTAAATTATAATCATAGATCTTAATTAAAAATAAATCAGTTTACAATTTTAATAAATAGTTAATTCTATGTAGATAATTTAATAGTGCAATTTATTAGGTACTGGTATAATGAATTTTTGTTCATCGTTGTCAATTAATACACCGCGAAATTCTTGGGGTACCCGAAGTCCAACTACATTATTCGTGCATTCGTACGATGTTTAGGACGGCTGTTGCCCCAAAATGGTATAAGAACTCTTCAAAAGTGGCGCTGTAGTCGCAAAACAAAACACTTCGTCATTTAGGATAGCAGAGCTCCCAAAACTAGGAGAGCTGCTGTACTAAAGGTAATGTACTGTATTTGTCCTTCACATAAGTACAGAGGGTGCCCCAAGAATTTCTCGGTGTACGCATATTCTCTATATCTGTTCTGTTGTAATACAAATTTCGTTGCTGCTGCAACGTCTCGAATTATACTCGAGTAATGATTCAAAGTTGTTTTTATAAACTGGCAAATAATTATTTCTTTATCATTAACATCTACAACGAAGTCTATTAACGAATAATAATAACCAACGAATTATTATAACGATTTCGTAATCAGCGGTCCAAGAAATCCCTGTAAATAGAATTTCATAAAAATCGAAGAATATTGTTTATTATTGTTTAATATTGTTTATTTGATATATTGTTTCATCTACTTCAACTAACTGGATACTTTCAAATTTGGTCGTCGATTCCTGTCACTTTTCTACTTTCTGCATCTGATATAGCTGAGCTCAGTCAGCTGTTAAGATGCGGGTCTCCAGTTCTGATTTTTTGTTTACTTTAACATCCAAGGTGTGCTTGGGAATGACGGATAAAGCATATTAAGAATCTTGAACATGGTAACTAGGTGATGCTATCGAGGCAACTTCCAGTGTTTTAAAAGGTGCTCGTCTCGTTGAATAGATTTGGTGTTTTTCACTTGAGATATGAAACAATTCTTTTCCAATCATTGTCGAATGGGGTACATTTGAAAGATAATTAATGTAGTTAGCAGCTGACGTGATGACAATACCAAAAAATGTATTTAAAAAAAATTGTGTTTAGAAATATCTCATTTTGTGGGTAATTTTTCACTCGCAAATCTTTTATACCTATTTTGTTCGTTTTCACTTAATATCTCAAACAATTGTTATGCATTTGTAAGATAACTAATGTAGCTAACATCTTACTATATTATAATATCGAAAAAATTAATTAAAAAAAGATCTTTGTAATTATTAATTATTTGAGCATAAAGTTGTTGTCACAGTTTTGTAGTGTTACAAAATGGACAATTGAATTGGAACTTTAATGAAAAACTATTTGAATTAGACCCTTGTTAAAAAGTAATTTGAATTGAAACCTTATTAAAATAAAAAATTTAATTAGACCCTTCTTCAAAAATAATTTGAATTGGACCCTTCCTAAAAAATAATTAGAATTGGAACCTTCTTGCACTAACGCGACGAAGTGATCCCTTTACAAGGAGAGTATGAGGCCTTCAGGAAATGTATCTTTACTAAATTTTAGGGTATGATTTCTGCTATAAAAATAAACTCCGTTCCAAAATTAAGGGAACACCTATATTCGACCAAAAAATGCGCAAAATTGAAATCCTCATATCTCTGCAACGGACGGGCATAGATGAATGTTGAAAAAAGCAAATTGAAGCTATTGATCACTACTTTGAGATACCATGATCTTCTCAGTACGGTGATGCGCACGCCTGACATTATTTAGCATAAAACCAAAAAAACCTGCGATTTCTAACTTTTTGACAGATTCATTTCAGAAAACCGTAGTTAGGGAAATTTGTTTTTTCCCATTCTGATAGGTGCGTTCGATAGCTTATCGTTTTAGCTTCAATTTCGTTTTTTAGTCGACCTCCGCGGATTTTTTTCAGCCGAGTTATTCGAGTTTTTTAGAAAAAAGTCATTGTCACCTTCGACAAGCCATAACTCGTCACCAGATTAACGTAGGAAAAAACCAAAAAAAAAGAAATTGAAAGTCAGAGTGTGAGGTTTCTCAGTGCCAATTACCATTTTTACCATACTTTTTTTATCATTCACTAAACGTGTTTCAACTGCTAAAATAAACTGTGACACAAATGTATGGCTTTAATAAACAAAAACAGTTAGGCTAGCTGGCTCGAAATGGCGTCTGATAGCTGGATGAAGACTCTCTCGAACCCCGTTGGATTTTTTAAATTTCACCTTTTTTACCGGAGATATCGCCCAAAAAAATTCGGTCAACCTGTGAAACCTGAAATTGCGGGTGCTGAACGTATAATTTACATATCGAATGCGAATGAGTTTCTAAAATTTAATTTTTGGTTATTTATTTCATTTTTTTCTCATTTTTTTTAATTTTTTTCATTTTTTTTCATTTTTTTTCATTTTTTTTCATTTTTTTTCATTTTTTTTCATTTTTTTCATTTTTTTTATTTTTTCATTTTTTTTTTAATTTTTTTTCAGGTTTTTTAAATTTTTTTCATTTTTTATACTGTTCATGCGACATGCCGGCGACTAATGCTTTTTTGCCATTGTCATCCTATCAGCATTATGAGCGTTGTCAGCAGCAGTGTCGCCAGAAACCAAAAGGTCAGGAACGCAGTCGTCAGAAACTGCATCATGAGCATCAGCGACATCATTAGCAGCAATAGCTGCATCATCAACCTAATGAATGTTAATTAGGAGGGTTGTAACGATTAAAAACGCTTTGAGTAAGCAAGAACATGAAATCATCAAAATTTATTCTTCTAAACTGTTAACAAGAACGCAAACAGAATAATAATCTAGATTCAATAAAATTCAAAACAGTCATCTAGAGAAACGAAACAAGAATAATCTTTAGTAGCGTGTGTTGCAACCGCGTGCTTGGATGACTGTGCGTAAACGTTGTCTCATGTTGATACACGATCGAATAAGCTCGTGGGGCCATTCATTCCAAGTTTGAATCAGCATATCGTCAAATTCTTGCAAGTTTCTTGGTTGACGTCTTCTTGCTCTCAATCTGCGACCAAGCATCTCCCAGACATGCTCAATTGGGTTCAGGTCAGGGCTGTTGGGAGGATGTGGCAAAAGTGTGATTTCATGCCTTCTGAAAAATTCTCGACAAACCTGGGCAACATGAGGCCGTGCATTACCCTGCATAAATACGAAACCTCTGCCAAATAGGTTCCTTAAAGGGAGAACTTGTGGCTGTAGAATCTGATCAATGTACTGACGTGCTGTCAATGATGCTCGAGGAAGCACTAAATGAGGTGATCGATGATTCATTGATATGGCTCCCCAGACTATCACAGATTCGCCACCGTACGGTATTACAGGTCGAAATAGAGCTGGATGGTAACGTTCTCCTCGACGTCGATAAACCGGCAATCGTGCATCGTTCCCATACAAGGTGAAACGCGATTCATCGGAAAATCATGTTCGATTCCACTGTCTCGCAAGCCAATTGACATACTGATTAGCGTACTGCAATCGCAGGCAGCGGCTATTTTCGCCTATTAGAGGAGCACGTGCAGGTCTTCGGGCACGGATGTTAGCCTCTCGGATTCGTCTTGCCACTGTATTCAAACTTGTTCTTGGACCTGGAAGAGAGTCGCGTATCTGTCTCCTTGTTGTAAATCGTTCACGAAGGACGGCTCTAACCAGCTGTCGATCTGTACGTGGCGTGGTGATTCGTCTGTGACCTTGACCTCTCCGCCTTTCGACGCTATGCGCTTCTTGATATCGATGTTAAGCGCGATTTATAACGGAAACCGATACATTATATTCACGAGCGACGCCGCGTTGAGTACGTCCTGTCTCTATTAGAGTTAAATAACGCCTGGGCATGGTTAATTATTATCGATTCTAAAAAACGTAAATGTAATGCTATAGAAACAAGTGAGTAGTCAACTAATTAATGCGAATGATTCTGTAAATGTAGGAACTTAAGTTGACTTACCCGAATACAAATCAGTTAACGAAATCACAAGATCAGACTGCACAAAAGAACAGAAACTCGAATAAATGCTTTGCAAACTTGAATGATGGATATCCGAATGAAGAATGTGGCGCTACGACTCGATGTGTTCGGATCGGAATGATTATTACAGAATTTAGATTCTACGCGTATCGCTCTTCAATATCTATGCAGGATCGCACTTACCGCAGACACAATTCAATTTTCAATTTTCACAGTTTTGCTTGTCCCTATCAGCATTATTACAATCGCGAACGATGATCGCGAGATGATGCTGGCCGTTGCCGGTTAACCGCTGCTGACCATTCCGTTGGCGACAACTCCATTGCTGACCTTTTGGTTTCTGGCGACACTGCTGCTGACAACGCTGATAATGCTGATAGGATGACAATGGCAAAAAAGCATCAGTCACCGGCATCGTAGCGTGAACGGTATAAAAAAAATGAAAAAAAAACCTGAAAAAAAATGAAAAAAAAAAAAATGAAAAAAATGAAAAAAAAATAAAAAAAAATGAAAAAAATTAAAAAAAATGAGAAAAAAATGAAATAAATAACCAAAAATTAAATTTTAGAAACTCATTCGCATTCGATATGTAAATTATACGTTCAGCACCCGCAATTTCAGGTTTCACAGGTTGACCGAATTTTTTTGGGCGATATCTCCGGTAAAAAAAAGGTGAAATTAAAAAAATCCAACAGGGTTCGAGAGAGTCTTCATCCAGCTATCGGACGCCAATTCGAGCCAGTTAGATCAACTGTTTTTGTTCATTAAAGCCACACGTTTGTGTCACAGTTGATTTTAGCAGCTGAAACACGTTTAGTAAATGATTAAAAAAAGTATGGTAAAAATGGTAATTGGCTAAATCTGATAACTCACTGAGAAATCTGACACTCTGACTTTCAATTTCTTTTTTTTGGTTTTTTCCTACGTTGATCTGGTGACGAGTTATGGCTTGTCGAAGGTGACAATGACTTTTTTCTAAAAAACTCGAATAAGTCGGCTTAAATAAAACTGCGGAGGTCGACTAAAAAAGGAAATTGAAGCTAAAACGATAAGCTATCGAACGCACCTATCAGAATGGGAAAAACAAATTTCCCTAACTACGGTTTTCTGAAATGAATCTGGCAAAAAATTAGCGATCGCAGGTCTTTTTGGTTTTATGCTAAATAATGTCAGGCGTGCGCATCATCGTACTGAGAAGATCATGGTATCTCAAAGTAGTGATCAATAGCTTCAATTTGCTTTTTTCAACATTCATCTAGGCCCGTCCGTTGCAGAGATATGAGGATTTCAATTTTGCGCATTTTTTGGTCGAATATAGGTGTTCCCTTAATTTTGGAACGGAGTTTATGAAATAAGCCGGAATTGCAAATGCCAATCTCTTTTTTGTAAACGATAGTCCTAAATTTTATCACTTATAACGTTGAAACAAATAGAGATATTCACTCAAACTCAAATTGAAACTAAAGGTGAGATCGAGTAGATTGAATTCCAAAAAAAAACTCAAATATTTTAATATAATTAAAAGTTATGAAAGAAACAAGAATAAGAAGATAATTTGATTTAAATAGCAATATATTTTTTAATTTAAAATATGTATTAAAATATCATTTAATTCTTATTTCTTTCATAACTTTTGACTAAAATAAGATATTTGAGTTTGTTTTATTTAAATCCAATTTATTCGATTTCAGCTTTCTTCTGAATTTATGTTTGAGTTAATATAGCTTTTTGTTTCAGAGTTATATGCGATCAAAGTGAAGGTTATTTCTTGTGACGTTATTCATTATTTGTTTATAGCTTCCATAAAAAAGGGTATTAGCATCTGTTAGTTGGTTTCTTTATATTTTAATACCAGCAAACATATTCTAGAGTTCGATATAGATCCGTTTCTTGAAGATCAGATGCCTTATTTATTAAATAATATTGATTCATTATAATTTGTAATTTTCACCCTCCATTGTTGAATTAGTAAATATTTGATTGTTATGGGTCAATAATAAATAAATCCAATTTATTTATGTATGTGCACAACGTTTCGTCTGCTAGGTTTACAGACCTCTTCAGGTGCTGAATTTATTGGACAAAATTATAAATATTTATATCAAATTTTACAATACTTGTGATTTAAAAATTAAATTTTACCTTAATAATGAATATAATGTTACAGCCCAAGTGAGCTTCGTCGAATAACATTTGATACGAAACCAACGAGTATTTATAAAAAAACAATGTAGGTGTGTGTTTACAAACTATATACGACATAGTTTGTGTACATTAGTCTCTTTAAACTATATTCATAACATTTTTGTATTGATGGTTTAAATGTTGAGTATCTTCCATTCTGTTAATCGTCGAATTATGATGATTGATATGTAACATTTCCGAAATGAGTCTTTTTTTATAGCAAGATTCTTTATCTATTATTTTTGTATCTTCACAGTTAAAATTGTGATTTTCATTATTTAAAATGTGTGCAGTAACAAAGTCTTCTGGATTTTTATTGTTTTTATTACAACAATTTAAATAACGAGAAGACATGAATTTGTTTGTGATTAAGTTACTTAATTTATTTAAATTCACTAATTTAAGAAGATTTAGTTGCGATAGACCTCGAGCCAGGTTAACAATTTAAATTAGTGAGTAGATAAGAAAAATCTTGCATATTATTAACTTTTAAATTAAATCAGTAAAATTTAAATTGTCCTCGGTTTTCTTTGATAGTTCTCTAGTGAGTGATAATAGAGTTCACCAAGAGAACCTGTCCGAAAAGTTAGAAGAGTATTTGCGGATAGCAGATTCAAGTGAGTGGCTATATATCTTAGGGAAAAGATAATTCCTTCAACTCTTGGCCCAATAATCTTAATTTTTCTTTGCTGCCACGCAAATTAAAATAGAATAACCTTGCGCACGCCAGGCTACAGTGCACCAAAAACAGAGATTTTAGTTTATTTGAAGTTATCCGCGAGCGATAATTAAATAAGCGCAATGGCCGACCGAAACGCCGACAGTTTGGCCCAACGAGACGAGGACATTATATAGGTTAGTACAGGTGGACGAGTGGATCCACACCCAAAATGAAGCACAAATCGAGGCTCACCTAGAACAGATGGAGCTTCGACTTGATGGTTCCCGCTATCGAAGGGCGGAACGCCTTCAGTAATGGCTGCTAGGAAATTATTCGGCCGACGAGTTCAGTCAAGAAAATGACACCGTCAATGACCGGATAAGGCGGGTCGAGAAGCGAACAGAAGTGATCCGCCGAGTCGGGGAGAAAACGCCAGGAGCGTTAACTGATGAGAAAGGTACGCACCTGATTGAGGAAAATCTCAACCGTACGACCCGACTACCTAGCGAGGACCTACCAACAGCCACATGACGTCCCAAAGAGCATCAAGTATGCGGTTGGATCCACTAGGTCCAAGTCCACGTGTCCAATTTCAGGACACGTATACCTGCTACCGGCCAGAGAAGCCACCGGTTCAGCAGGACGCACGACTACAGCCCCAAACGCCAGGACCAGCTCCTAGCGCCACCCTGGGCGGAGCTTGGGAGAGGGGAGACACCTGGGTACTAGGAAGGCCCCCATGTGAAGAAAGTTCACCCTTAAGGCCCCAAGCGTCGTGCGTCCAAGAACAACCGTCCTGGGCTTCGCGCTCATTTAACCCTACACGCGACCGAGGCGAGATCGTGAGAAAGTGGGGAATAAAGTTCTCAGGGGACGGGAGCGAGAGCATTAACAGCTCCTTAGAGCGCGTGGATGACTGCAGAGTCCTAGCAAACATGACGCAGGATGAAGTCCTTCCTTCACTTTCGCAGTTGTTGGTGGAAGACGCCGCAAGGTGGTATCGCAATAACAAAGGAAAGTGGAGGAATTGGGACGTATTAATGTGCTCAATCAAACGCTGGTACGGAGCCAGCGAAATTTACCAAGAGAAGCTGATCCTGGAATGCACCTCACGTATTCAGGGCAAAGACGAATCGGTACGTGATTACATGAATTGCATGATAGGCATGCTACAAGAGTTCGTCCCTAAGCCTAGCGAGAGGAACCAGATAGATCACCTCTACCTAAACATGCTGCGAATCCAGCGCCGGTTCAAGCAAATCAAGGCGGAGACAATCGACCAGCTGTTTGACTTGGCCCGCGAAGCGAAGAGGCTGCAAGAGCGCGAAAAGCTCTACAAACCACCTCCAATGGAAGGGGAGCTGGTACGGCCGAAGTACGCGTATAAGGCCAAGAAGAAGTCAGAGAAGGCTCCTCCGAAGGCAAAGGTAGCAGCGGTGGAATCCGATAAATCCACCACCGGCAAGAATCTGGTGGAGCTGGACGCGATTCTCACCCAGCTGAAGAAGCTGCTAACCAAGTGAGAACGGGAGCGCAGCCGGGAGTAGCAAACCAGGAAGTCCCAAGAGTGGACAGCGGTTTGCTCAGAAAAAGAAACCGCCGAACCGGCCCGGAGAGCAGAGGGGCCAATACGAGAAGCCCCGCGGCGGAAAGAGCGCGGAAGGAGGGCCAAGCAGGACACCCTTTGATCCGAGCAAACCGATTTCCTGCAATGGATGCGGTAAGCTTGCGTATTTCTGCCGCCATTGCCCTGACTGCAATAAGGGAAACGCCTCCGGGAGCGGCTAAACGGGACTCAGGCCGAACCCGAGGGCCAGAGAGTCCCCGAGATGCCCAGAACTTCGGGCCCACGAAATGAACGAGACCGCGCGAAGCTCATCCGCGGCGGAATAGACTCGATGAAGCCAGAGGAGCATAGGAAGGGAATCGATTCCCAAGATTTTATTCCTCAAGGTCAGCAGGAGCCACATCGGAGCTACCGTCCAGAGGACGAGACGCGCTGGTGGCTCCAAGCGGAAATTGGCGATTTCCGGATCAGAGCCCTATATGATCCAGGAGCTTTGACGACGGTAATGGGGTCTAACCGCCTCACAATCGCTACCGCCCTGGGAAAATTGCTCTCTACCGAAAACGCGGGGAGAGTGAAAATGGGCTGATGGACATGCACAACCACTGAGTGGGCACGTAATGTTGCCTTTCACCATCGGTGGTGAGACCAAGGAGCTCAGGGTTGCCATTATGCCAAATCTGGACGCTGAATGTTACGTAGGAGTTAATTTCGTACGTGCATTTCGTGCAGTTCTAGACCCAGACGCTGATCAGCTGTTCCTCAAAAACAGCAAAGCCCACGTCTAGTTAGAGGTAGCTAGCTTGGACGGAGGTACGGCTTCCTTGTCGTCAGCAGGGGTTGCTGATGCAACCGACAATCAACGCGAGGAATTGCGTCAGCTGTTGGACCGAGTTCTATCCAACACCATACCAAAGATCGGTCGATTTCACGACGTCGAGTACACAATCGACGTCGGATCAGCCAAGCCGATCAAGCAGCGGTACTACCCGGTCTCGGACAAAATCGAGAAAGGATGACAATTCTAGACGGTTTTGTATCGACTTCAGGAAAGTCAACGCTTTAACAAAACCAGATGCATATCCTTTGCCTTTCATGTACGATATACTGCGCAAACTAAGAAAGGCTCGCTATATCTCCACTCTCGACATGAATTGCGCCTATCATCAGATACCGTTGCAAGTCGAGTCGCGCCCTATTACTGCTTTCACAGTTCCTGACAGCAAATGTTTATTTTTTTAAAGAAATGTGAAATACGTCTCGTATTCAATGAATCAATATCTGCCGTAATGCTACACGCAACGTATTTCACATTTCTTTAAAAAAATAAACATTTGCTGCCGAGAGTAATATTACAATTACCTTAATTTTAGTTATAGCTATGTAGCTGCAAAATTTATAATTTATGTTTTAAGTACGTTTATCGTAGAAATCGACACCTGACTACAGCGCCATTCAAAGCCATGAGATCGAGCGGCTTTTGATGGAGGCTATAGCTCCGACATCCCCTTAAGTATCTTGGCGTACTGGTAAACTGGGATGGAGTACGTCCCGATCCCGCCAAAATAGAGCCGATAAAAGAGTATCCGGCTCCGAAAAACATTAAACAGCTTCGCCGTTTCCTCGGTATGGCTTCTTGGCACAGGATATTTATGCCGGATTACGCGACGATCGCAGAACCCATTGACGCGTTTAACCAAGAAGAACCAGCGGTATGAGTGGCTTGATGAGCAAGAGCAAGCCTTCCAACAGCTAAAGGCCGTCTTAATGACAGCACCGATTCTGCAGCGTCCTGTCCCAAATGGGCACTTCAACTCGTGGATGGAGACGAAAGAGTTTTGGAGTACGCAAGTCGGATCTTGTCCCCAGCCGAGAGGAATTACAGTGTCACCGAACGAGAATGTTTAGCCGTTGTCTAGATAATAAAGAAGTTCAGACAGTATAAAGAAGGTTACGAGTTTCGAGTCGTAACCGACCACAACAGTTTGCGTTGGCTCTGCAATATGCGCAACCCAACGAGTCGTCTCGCAAGATGGGCTCTCAAACTCCAAGCGCACACCTTCACGATTGAGTACAAGAAAGGTGCGCTTAATCATGTTCCAGACGCGCTCTCCAGGATGTAAGAAGAGGGAGAGCCGACGATAGCCTCAGTCTCTTAGAGCGACACCACTGTTGACCCGTGGTATTTCTCATGGGTGAAGGATGTATCAGAGAGACCACGGGAATTCCCCGAATGGAAAGTAGTAGGGGGAAATTTATATACTTACCGGCCTGACCCCACCTTAGAGGACGTCATGGAAGACACCGAGGCATGGAAGATGGTAGTGCCTCGAGAGAATCGCCCGTTGATTCTAAGAGAATGTCACGACGATCCAACTGCTGGCCACTTAGGTCGCGAAAACACTTTCGCACGGGTTGCCAGATTATACTATTGGCCCCGATACTATGCGGAGGTAGGTCACTACGTGCGGAAATGTCAAATCTGCCAGCAGTGTAAGGTAGAGCAGCAATCGCCTAGAGGCCTAATGGGCCGTAGAGTAGTCGAAAGACCTTGGCAGGTAGACGCAGGTGATGTGACTGGACCATTACCTCGCTCTACCCACGGATTCGAGTACGTTCTAGTCTTCCAGGACTTATTTACGCGCTGGATTGAAACGGTCCCAATTAGAAAAGCAAACGCAAAGACCATAGTAAAGGTGTTACACGAGCGTGTCCTCATGCGTTTCGGCACGCCAGAAGTATTTCACTCCGATAATGGGACCGAGTTAAAAAACAAGATGGTCGACGACTATCTCAAAGAGAAGGGAGTGTACCATACGACGACAACTCCTGACCACCCTCGAGCAAACCCTGTAGAAAGGTCGAACCGCACGCTTAAGACAATTGTAGCTTCGTACATCAAGGAAAAGCATACCAGCTGGGACGAAAAGCTACCGGAATTAGTGTTTGCGATAAACACAGCGGTTCAAAGCATGACAGGGTGGAGCCCAGCATTGTTGAACTACTTACCCTAGCTCGTTGTGGACGACCAGATCTCAGAAGTTCCGTGGCCAAAGATTGGGCATCCGAGCCCTCTCCCGATCCTGCACCCGCGAATCACAGATACACACGTCCAGTGTACGTGGAATCTGGGAGGGGGCTGTAAAGGTAAGCTACATACTCTTATGCGTAAGAAGCTATACCTTATAACGAGCGGGAGTGACGATCGGAAAAGCCCGCGCGTAAGCCGCGTAAGGACTAATAATGGTCCGACGCGCAAGCTGAAT
This sequence comes from Theocolax elegans, assembly GCA_026168455.1. Classification (NCBI taxonomy): domain Eukaryota; kingdom Metazoa; phylum Arthropoda; class Insecta; order Hymenoptera; family Cerocephalidae; genus Theocolax; species Theocolax elegans. Next base: position 36,368,268 of record CM047427.1, on the reverse strand, counting down.
GAGGAGAGTATAGAGAGTTTATGCGAGTCATTACGCATAGACACGTCGCCGGTAACGCCTTCCTTGCTAATTCGTGGCGAGAGAAAAAGAATCGTTATCGTGGATTCTTGCTCGGGTTCTGGGTTTCGCGCCGAGAAGAACGAGTGATTTCGTGGAGTGAGTGTGCTGGTGTCGAGCACATCTACAGCGACTCCCAGGAACTTGCGAGGACGGCGAAGTTGCCGCGCGCGAGAGCCCGACGGAGAGAGGGGAAACAGGCGAAGTCAAACGCATCGACGGGGAGAATCAAGGTATGTGCTGCACCACTCGCGACCCGCCGAAGCCGTAAAGACTCTCTCTTTACGGCTATATCGTTTAGTAAGGGATCGGTGGATCTCGCCCGCGCGCGACGGCGAGGAAGCTAACGAGCAACCGCGTACGCGTGCTAGAGAGAGCGAAAGTGCGAGTAACCCCGGTGGTTACTTCTCGTCGCGAGACTTCACGCGGCCTATATACGGTTTTTGTTATTTCTTCATTTCTTTTCTTTATTCTATGTTAAACCAAATTTATATTTCTTTATAATAAATAAAAATTCATATGTAATCAATATCCGTGTACGAGTTTAATTATTGATTACCGGCGTACGTTATTCCCGTAATCCCGAATACCGCCCTCTCCGTTTTAGGAGCGGCCGAGGTAAGCTTACTGCGAATTTATCCCTTTTATTCGCGGTCCTTTTCAGCTTACAACGTTTTAGCTGTACAAAGAAGCGAGATCGGCAAGTGATCTCGCGGTTGTTAACGGACATCGCAACGGTAGGTCGTGCGCGGGGTTCACTGATTTGAATCCGCCGCGCACTCTCGGAGCACCGCCTAGGGAGTATAACTAGACAGTGCTTAGCAACCGATCCCTTTACCCCTACCGACGCGAGAGATTGTACCCCGTTACAAGTTTCAATAATGTCATTTACAAACAAATATTCGGATCTCTAATGGGATCGCCTATATCACCATTATTTGCGGATTTAGTAATGGATGATCTTGAGACCCACTGTTTAAAAGAATTAAAAAGTAAACACAATTGCAAACCAATTTTTTATTATAGATATGTAGATGACACAATTTTATGCGTGGAAAATGTCATATAAACACAGTTCTCAATATCTTTAGCAATTATAATAAACACCTCAAATTTACATATGAAATAGAAAATAATAATTGTATAAATTTTCTGGATTTCACATTAATCAAAGATAACAATAGTATTATTACAAATTGGTATAGAAAACCAACCAATTTTAACCGGTTATTAAAGTTTAATTCTAATCATACAATACAACAGAAACGTAATATTATTTATAATTTAGTAGATAGGGCAATGATATTGTCACAAAAACAGTTTTATAAAGAGAATCTAAATATTATTACAGAAATACTAAACAGCAATGATTATCCTATTGAATTTATAAACACATACTTGATACTATTATAAAATTAGGCAAAGATAAAACATCAAAATGGGAGGAGACAGGGGTAGTTTACAAGTTATCTTGTATTAAATGCCCGGCTAAAATCAGAACAATAAAAATCCACAAGCCGTTGTTACTGCACACATTTTAAATAATGTAAATCACAATTTTAACTGGGAAGATACAAAAATAATAGATAAAGAATCTTGCTATAAAAAAGACTCATTTCGGAAATGTTACATATCAATCATCATAATTCGACGATTAACAGAATGGAAGATACTCAACATTTAAACCGTCAATACAGAAATGTTATGAATATAGTTTAAAGAGACTAATGTACACAAACTATGTCGTATATAGTTTGTAAACACACAACTACTTGGTTTTTGTATAAATACTCGTTGATTTCGTATCAAATGTTATTCAACGAAGCTCACTTGGGCTGTAACATTATATTCATTATTAAGATAAAATTTAATTTTTAATTCACAAGTATTGTAAAATTTGATATTAGTATATTTCGATACAAGTGCGTGAAGTTCATGCACGTGTGTTGAACGATATTTTATGATAACAGAGTGCGTAAAATTGCACTTAAAAATTTAGCAAAACGCGTGAAGTGCAACTTCACGCACTCTGTATCATAAAAATATTTATAATTTTATCCAATAAATTCAGCACCTGTAGAGGTCTGCAAACCTAGCAGACGAAACGTTGTGCACATTCATAAATAAATTGGATTTATTTATTATTGACCCTTAACAATCGACTATCTACTAATTGATTCATTATAGATTAACAGTCGTCTGTAATTTAATTTTTTTTTTTTTGTTATTTTTATCAGTGTTTTACCAAGATTCCAACAAGTATTTCAACAAAATCCAAGTCGAAAATCCGGAAATTCAGAGCCGAAATCCAGTGGAGAAGCCTCAAATTCGGCCTCTTTTATTTAGCCTTTAAATAAGTAAATCCACCGAAGTAAGTGTTAATCCACTCGGATTTCAGACCCGAAATCTGATGGTCAAGTTTTAAATCTAGCCCATTCCATATAGTCTTCATAAAAGTCTGTATCCGGGTCATAAATCCAATTAAATCCGACCGGAATCCGGTCTGAAATCTGGCCTAAAATCCGCTATCAATTTTCAATAGGGTTTAAAACTATTCGGTGTATGTCAAATAATTGTTTAACATAAAAAAACACAATTATAATATTATATTACACAAACATTTTTTAAATTTTCAACATTATTTATATTATTTATTGAGTTATATTTAAATACTCCTGTATTTAGGCATGGTCAATTATACGTAGCTTTATCAAGAACAACATCAAAGGATAATTTAAAAGTATTTATAGATAATAAATTTATTAATAAAAATTATAATATAATAAACAATAAAACTAAAAAATTAATCCTCAATAAAAAAAACAAAAATTTATACAAAAAATGTAGTTTATTCGAGGAGCCGCGGTGGCTCATGGGTAGAGCTCCCGACTCTCACACCGAGGGTCGTGGGTTCGATCCCAGACGTGTACCTCTGAAAATTTTTTTTCATGTGCATTTTTTGAACACCGCGAATCAGTGGCTCGGCGTGTCACTATAATGTGACGCCAGTTCGGGTGCACGTGCGTTTCGTGCATTTTTCAGTGCATAAGAGGCACGGGCATCTGAACTATAGGGAACGTTAGGGACGCGAAGATGTAAAGAGGATTGCGGTGGTTCCATCGGGAGGACAGGAAACTGTAATTATTAGACTAATTACAGTGACCGATGATATCTTCCGATGGACACAAGCACCACTGTTTCAACTACATGTGCTTTGTTTACAGACACACCGTTCACCTCCGTCGCTGATTAGCCCTGGCAGCATAAATAGAGCGACGTTAAATAACATAAAAAAAAAAAGTAGTTTATTCTGAAATATTTGAATATTAATTTAATATATATATATATATATATATATATATATATATATATTGTGACAAGGTGGATTTAATCCACTTGTCATAAGATGCCAGCATTACCGACACCGCGAGGTGGCGCGGTATCGGTGGCATATAAGAGCAATAAGAAGCGCTACGATCAGTGCGGTCGTAGCGCAGTGGTTAGCGTGAACGCCTTCGGATTCGAAGGGGCTCGGGTTCAAGACCCGACGCCCACTTCATTTTTTATTCAGCACTTAAAAGTCTCATGCCACAATATTAAGAATTATAAATATACTCACACTATATGATCAAACTTAATATGAATTGACTAAATATTGTCTGAGAAATTGCCATAATAATTTATTCAAACTTATTATTAGATAAATAATTAAAGAATAAACTTATTATGAATTGTTATGACTTGATTAAATATTAATATAAATTAATATATGACTATAGACAAAGCTCAAGGTCAATCATTTGACAAAGTTGGGTTATATTTAAATACTCCTGTATTTAGCCATGGTCAATTATACGTAGTTTTCTCAAGAACAACATCAAAGGATAATTTAGAAGTATTTATAGATAATATATTTATTAATAAAAATGGTAATATAATTAACAATAAAAATAAAAAACTAATCCTCAGTGAAAACGCAAAAATTTATACAAAAAATGTATTATATACTGAAATCTTTGAATATTAATTTAATATATATTGTGACGCTTCCGCTGGGGATTAAGGCGGAGGTCGTAAAATAAATGAGTAAAACACTCGCACTTAATTAATAAGAGTTCAAATGAGTTTTTATTTACTCTTAGTAACCCGATAGATTGGTTTACAATTCGCCGTTTGCCAGTTACGGCTTAAAATGTACTCGCCGGTTTTTCGCGATCAAAGTAACGCGGTTTGACGCGACGAGCACACACACACTTGCACGGAAAGGGAGCTGGAGAACTTGAGGCGAAACTCACCTACTCACTATGAGAATCGTCTCCAAGATAAATTTCAATCTCTCACGCGGGCGGATATTAGCTACACGTTTTGGTTCGCAAAATCTCTCTACACGGCTCGTATCGTACACCGCTCGGGAAGCTCTGCTCTCACGGCAGCTCGTTTCGTCTCAGAGCGAGCCCTGCGCGAAGTCACTGCGCACTCGTCGCTACTTTCGACTTCGCGGCCGTGCGAGAGCTATGCTGGGCCTCTCGAATGCGCACGCATGTTCGCGTATACAGCGGCTACGCGCGGTCGGTAATTCGCATCGACTGTTCTGAACTAGATCTCCGTGTTGATATTCACGGATCGATATAAATAGTGGTACTGGAGTTCGGGTGTTCAGTGGGACATATTCAGGATGCTGGAGGTTGGTGCTGCAGGAGGTTTCGGTGTCAGGTAACAATTCAATCGTTCCTTAAGTGTAATTTGTTAGGCTAATTCGGCCGTGTGTTTGAGACTTCTAGGTGCAGTTTCAACGGTGACCTGCGTGCCTGCGGGACTTCCTCTGCTTGGCTGAGATGCGGGTTCAATACTAGTGCTTACGGAGAAGACTTTCCTTCCAGGATATCGTGGGTAAGTGTGGCGGTTTCCGCAGCAGTAGTATTATTGTTTAAAGTGTTCCTAACCTCTAACCTAGTGTAATCACTAGGGTTAAATATCTCTTGTGCCTCCTTATATTTCCAGGGAGAACTGCATGTTGTCGCAGCTTCTCTGTCCTTCTTCTTATCTCTTAAATTAGGTCATTCACTAATTATCTTTTACAGGTACTCGGTACTAGGCTGGAGCGAGGACCTGGATGTTAGAGCGAGGCCACTCCATGTGTAACCTGGGAGCGCTATCGGACCTCACAGCATCTACTGCTAGTCTACGGCTTCTTAGCATGGTGCTGGATTCAAGGATCAAGGGGGATCAATTCCAAGGAGTAGGACTGGTGCTGGAGGTTTACTTGAAGGAATAGTGTGTGTGTGCCTCCTCTCTCCGAGCATCTTGTGGCTTGCTCGACTAGTGCCACTTATTATAAAGTAGGATAGATATCTCAGTGACATGTGATGTAAGCACATCGTCACAACTCCCCCCTCCCAAACCGAAGTTAAACTGATTTTACTTAGATTTCTAAAACGCGTGGGAGGTTTCGACGCATGCTTACGAACGGTTTTCTATCTTATCCTAAGACAGCCGGTGCTATCTATAGCGGGGTAAGTGTAATTGTTTGTGTTGTTTGTGTCACAACGGAATGATGCTTGAAAGGTTATTTTAATATTATTAATTTCTGACTGAATAATTATAACGATAAATGGGATGATTTTAACTTAATTACTACATAAATAGAATATTAGATTTAGTTGAGTAAGTTTCCGTTGGTCGCTGTGTAATTCTTGATTACCCAATTGCTGAAACTTGAAATGGATACTACGAGAGTAAATCTGTGTATTAGTCTTTCACGCTGAGTGTGTATTGTCTTTTACCTATCTGGTAACTATCTTTTCGGCACGTTACGCGTGTGACTGGCTTACATTACAAATTTTTGATACTCTTGTATCTTCGATCGGTTTCATTATTCGCGACATACATAACCCATACTAACATGAAACATTCATAATGTATACAAATTTAAAAAGAAAAGTAATTGTTAAATATCATTCTTACATACCTGGTGAGCTAGTTCTCCGGAAATGGTTTTGGTTTCTGTTGTGCAACGTTATAAATTTATTGTATTAAATTGCAAAATTATGAATAAAATTAGTAAGTTAATCATACTATTCGACCTTGCATTCCTCATTTCTTGTTTCCTTTACTATTTATAAGAACGTTTGTCAGGTTTTTATACCTTTTATGTGATTAAGTTAGAGGAAGGTACACCATTAAAGTTATGTAATATTTGCATACTTATTATTCAATAGATAACTAACTAAACTTTTACTATTCCAGGGATAATGTGAACGTGGGTTAAAATTAATAAAGAAATGTGACCAGGTGTATCTATTACATATGAATTTATTCTTTTACATTCTAGGGAAAAAAAAATTATAACAATAAAAGAATGAGAAGAAAGAAAAAAAAAATTATTTTGGGTGGACGTTCAGTCCTTGTTTCCACTCTTTGTGGCAGTGGTGACACGTCTTTACGGTGTCATTCGGTTTCCCACAACCTCGGCAAAACTTCGTCCGAATTTCCAGGCACTTCTGCCAACTGTGTTGGCGGCTCCCACAGTTCCAGCAACCTTCTCGTCTACGGCCACTATACGCCGTTGGTCTGGGTGGGGTACTGCTGGTAACGTGGAGGTTTTGGTTCCTCGGTATAGCTCCTGTATACCGAGCTGGACTTGCTGGGTTGTGGTGCGTATGGTGTGTGGTGCTTGAGGGAATGGGTAGCATGGTGGGGGGTTCTATTCGGAGGGACATAAGGGGGGCTATAGGGGGTTGTATAGAGGTTATAGGGTCGGTGGTCAATGTGGGTGTAGTAGGTGTGAGTGTGGTTGGTGCCGGAGGACGTATGATTGGTGGGAAGCAGGGTACGGGGATTGGTACAAAGTCGGTTATGACAATTGGGGATTGGGGTGACAAGGGATTTTGGGAGGTTTGCGTGATTGGGTTGGGGAGTCGTGGTATCGGGCCAAAGGTTCCTTGGAGGATTGATTGGGCGTAGGATGTGGGATTAAGGGGATGTCGTACCCGACAAAAAATTGTTGTGCAGGTCCGCGCTTTCTGTTTTATCGATACCCTATATGAAACTAACTTAACAGAAATCATATGTGGCGCCCTCTGTATTATATACTAATACATATGTAGTTGAATGCCCACAGATGGCGCTAACAAGCGTTAACGTAATATAAGATATAGAACACAACGCTAGTAAAAGTAATTACAAAATTGATTGTAAAAAAATAAAATTACTGTAAAAGTAAATGAACAGTATACTGCAAAACTTATAAACGTATCTAATTGGTTTATCCGATTGGAATGGACTGGAGAAATGGCAAATTATATTTAAAAATTATTTTTATATTATACATGTGTAATATTAATTCTAAAAATTAAAGTAACAGCATGTATGTAATAACTCTGCACTTTGCGTACACTTTATTTGTACTGTATTACTGTATTTGTACTTTATGGTAACGTGTACTGTACGTACACTTTATGAATTGTGTACTGTACGTACACTTTATATGGTACCGTATATTGTACGTATACTTTATGGTAACGTGTACTGTACGTACACTTTATGGTAACGTGTACTGTACGTACACTTTATGGTAACGTGTACTGTACGTACACTTTATGGTAACGTGTACTGTACGTACACTTTATGGTAACGTGTACTGCACGTACACCTTATGGTAACCAAATGTCAGTCGGTATTGTACTTTTCAATTTTCACTTTGATTTGTATTGCAATTTAATTGTAAATTTTGATTTATAATTAATTATAACAAAAGTATATTCATCTACTAAAATTACAATTTTCTTATCAGTGTTACGTACATTATAATTTTCAATAAACTTAAAAAATGATCTATTATTGTATATAATTAAATTTTTAATCCAGTTCAATTTTCATTACCGCCGTTTAACTCATATACTTTGTAGAGTTTTAGTACCCTTCATTCCTGATAAAAAAATATGTACCATTACTTTAAATTATTAAGATTTTCATAATAATAAACTTTCTGAATGGTACTAGCGTCTGCTTTTTAAAATTAAGTTTAAATTGTTAAAGTTTTCTACAACTAATAATATTAATAAAGTAAGTATTTCTGAATAATCTCCATAATTTTATCAACTAATTGGTATGTTTAAATGAATTTTTTAATCACTACTAAATTAAGCAATGAGCAAAACGGTTATTGGTAAACAACAAGTAAACCTACTTCTATGGAGAACGTTGATGGAGGGACACATGTGATTTATCTTTATATACAATTTTGATTGTTTCATTAAGTTTATTTATGTTAACTTTTATGCACTATAATTAATGCACATGTAGATTATAAAATGGATATTTACTATGATACTGTTGAACAACTAATAATATATAATACATGGTTATTACCTAACCTAATGGAATTAGTAGGAGGTGCGTGTATACGTCGAGTCGAACTGTGCACGCACCTTCTAGAGGAAACCGTCGTCTGCTAGTTCCTAATAAGCTCATTCGAGATATGGCTATTAATACAAAATAGTTTTCTATATACATTTTGTGACGATCACGCAGGGTATTAGGGCATGGCGACAAGGACGTAATAAACGATTGATAAAAATAGTAATAATTTATTATAATAATAGATAAAAGGTTTTGGACGCCAGCCGCGTATAATTTTGGCGAAATTATAAAACGGGATGGGAAGCATACTTACAAAAGAAGGAATAAATGCACTGCACTTATAACGAAGGCGTGCATCCACCTTGTCAGTATAGAGGAGCATATCCTGGGTGGACGCTTGAAATGTTGCTTTCCTGACACACTCACATACACAAGGTAGTCCGCCACGGGAAAATAAAGGACGATAGCAATCGTATTGCCAACGCGACGCCAACGTTACCGCGACGACGTACTGAAGAGCTCTCACGAGCTTCGACAGGCTCGTTCACTGCTTCGCTGGACGGGCCCGCCGTGCGCGCGCAACTTGCGTCGTCGGTCCGTCGACCGCAGTCGTCCAACGCGCATCGTACGGTGAGTCTTCGCGGACTTGCGGATATAGCCTCATTTATTGTACAAGGTTTTAAATTTATTTTATAACAGTGTTTTTGTAGCTGAATAGAAAACTAATTGTTTTAAAAAAATGAACGTCTTTTACTCGGCAGGCTTCAGCGGTTATTAAAAAATACTCCCGAAGAATTTGAGAGTGATAGAGAACACACTCGGCGCGTCGTTCAGATTGTCTCGCCTCGCAGATATCCATCGAGAACTAAAAAGCAAACACATAATATATTATAACAAATTTTATATTTTTTTTATAGCAGTGTTTGTGTAGGTAAACCGAAAATTATTTTTAGTCATATATACACAAAAATACTTTTTCTCGGGTGGCTGCTTTTTAGTTCTCGATGGATATCTACGAGGCGAGACAATCTGGACGATGCGCCGAGAGTGACTCGCCTCGTAGATATCGGCCTTTATGTTATAAGCAAACACATAATATATTGTAACAAATTTTACATTTTTTTTATAGCAGTGTCTGTGTAGGTAAACCGAAAATTATTTTTAGTAATATATACACAAAAAATACTTTTTCTCGGATGGCTGCTTTTTATTTCTCGATGGATATCTACGAGGCGAGACAATATGAACGACGCGCCGAGAGTGTCTCGCCTCGTAGATATCCACCGATATGTTATAAGCAAACACATAATATATTGTATCAAATTTTACATATTTTTAATAGCAGTGTTTGTGTAGGTAAACCAAATATTATTTTTAGTAATATATACACAAAAAATACTTTATCTCGGATGGCTGCTTTTTAGTTCTCGTTGGATATCTACGAGGCGAGATAATCTGGACGACGCGCCGAGAGTGTCTCGCCTCGTAGATATACGCCGTTATGTTATAAGCAAACACATAATATAATGTAACAAATTTTACATTTTTTTATAGCAGTGTTTGTGTAGGTAAACCGAAAATTATTTTTAGTCCTATATACACAAAAAATACTTTTTCTCGGAACGCTGCGGCGACTTATTATTGTCGCGTAGGACCTTCAAGGCGAGACACTCTCGGCGCATTGTTTAGATTGTCTCGCCTCGTAGATATCCATCGAGAACGTAAAGCGAACACATAATTTATTCTTACAAATTTTATATTTTTATTATAGCAGCGTTTGTCAAGGTAAACAGAAAATTATTGTTTGTAATATATACACAAAAAATACTTTTTCTCGGGTAGCTGCTTTTTAGTTCTCGATGGATATCTACGAGGCGAGACAATCTGAACGACGCGCCGAGAGTGTCTCGCCTCGTAGATATCCACCGATATGTTATAAGCAAACACATAATATATTGTAACAAATTTTACATTTTTTTTCTAGCAGTGTTTGTGTAGGTAAACCGAAAATTATTGTTTGTAATATATACACAAAAAATACTTTTTCTCGGATGGCTGCTTTTTAGTTCTCGATGGATATCTACGAGGCGAGACAATCTGGACGACGCGCCGAGTGTCTCGCCTCGTAGATATCCGCCGTTATGTTATAAGGATACACATAATATATTATAACAAATTTTACTTTTTTTTATAGCAGTGTTTGTGTAGGTAAACCGAAAATTATTGTTTGTAATATATACACAAAAAATACTTTTTCTCGGGTAGCTGCTTTTTAGTTTTCGATGGATATCTACGAGGCGAGACAATATGAACGACGCGCCGAGAGTGTCTCGCTCCGTTGATATCCACCGATATGTTATAAGCAAACACATAATATATTGTAACAAATTTTATATTTTTTTTATAGCAGTGTTTGTGTAGGTAAACCGAAAATTATTTTTAGTCATATATACACAGTAATGCTATTTCTTGGAAGACTTCAGCGATTGATTATCGCCTCGCAGGTATCCGTCGAATAGCTATAAATTATTACTAATTACTGCACAATGTTATGGAGTGGTATCGATTTTTATTTTCTTACTATCATTTTGTCCTTATTGATATTTTGAAATTTTCGATTACTATATAGCCAACGTTAAACTATCCGAATTGACATAAAAAAAACCAACAAAATACGGTATTTCAAATAAAAGTGATAAAAGTGGCAGCACATTCTTTTTAGAACTGACGCGTAACGGGGAAACGTTTATTTCCATCCCTAATATGTGATACAAGCTTTCGACCGTCCTAGTATTCATCGTATTTTTCTTTTAATTTTTTGTTGTGCACTTTTGTCTGCTTTTTTAGTATTCCAACTTTTACCAATATCGTGAACTTATATATGTGCACCGCATATCTTAGGACACAGTCCAGTTTTTACAATATTAAATTAAGTCGTTGTTGCCTGTTGACAAAGAGCGGTTATGTTTCAACTCGAATTTTTCAAATTTAACAATATTTATCATAAATTCAACTTTTGTACTTGTTATACACTTAAAATGTATATTAAAAATATGCCTCTAATCTGTTTTCTAGTTGCTATTGTGTTAAATAATTGGAATTAAACAAATAGTGCACCCAACATTCAGTGTCGACAAAGTACAATGTATTCGAAAGTACGAAGTTCGTGCGGCAGACGGCCCAAATCGGTGCACGCACCTCCTATAGAATCCGTCGTTGTATACTGAGAGAGGTTATGTTTCAATTCGTATTTTTCAAATTTTAACGATATATAGCCATAAATTCAACTTTTGTACTTGTAATTTACTTTAAATCTATACTAAAAATGTACCTTTATCCCGTTTTGTAGCTGTCATTATGTTAAGTAATTCGAATTAACCAAATAATGCACCTAACATTCAGTGTTGGTACAGTACAATGTATTTGAAAGTTCGATGTGCGTGCGGTAAACGGCCTGATCGTGCACGGACCTCCTATAGAATCCGTCGCCTATTCCACCACGAATGAAATAAGACATAGCTGGAAACGCTTAGCATCGCCACCTACTGGTGGATTTTCAAACTACGTAGCTAAACTTTTTCTTACTCTTCGGTCTGCTAAATTGCACATTTTTAGAACGAATGAATATCTTTTTTATTTTTCAATTAATTTTTCAATCGATTATGTATTCCTCTAGTTTTTACTGAAAAATGATTCTAAGATAATGTAAAATGTTGCCTCTACTTTGTTTCTTGATGCTTGTAATTGCAATCTATATTTATTTCCATCACAAATATCTAGTACGAGCTTCCCAACGTCTTTGTATCAGTCGTATTTTTCAAATTATTTCTTCGTCGTGCACTTTTGACTGTTTTTTTTAGTGTTCCAACATTTATCAATATCATGAAATTGTGCGTCTGCACTGTATTTGTTAGAAATCTTTCCAGTTTTTACAAAATTGAATTAAATCGTTGTTGCCTGTTAACTAAAAGAGGTTATGTTTGAGATCGTATTTTTCAAATTATAAGCACATTTTAGCACAATTCAAACATTTGTACTTATAATTTATTTAATATATGTATTACAAATATGCCTCCACTGCGTTTATAGGTTATCATTGTATTAGATAATAGTAATAGGATAAATAGTGCGTGTAATATACAGGTGTCGGCATAGTAGGATTAAATTCAGGTATGGCATCCCCTTAAGTGGGGACGGGATTGATGATGGTGCTGGAGGAGACGTATTGTCCGTGCTGGATGCGCCCACAGGCCGCAAGGTCTCCTGCGGTGCCAACGGTTTTCCGTGGCCTGCCCCTACGTTTGGGTTCTTTCCCACTTCCGATTTCCTTGTCGGTGCTCGTCCTCTTCCCTATGGTCGAGGAGGGTCTTCCTTTTTTACGAACACTCGGTTCTTCAGGAAAGTGCACTCTCCTTGACTCTCTCCCACGTTTGCCCGGTACGGCACGTACCCTCTGTATCGGTATGCTTGTGATGGTGCTGGAGGGGGTGTTGGCATCGTTGCGATGTTCTGGGGTAGGGGAAATAGAGGAGCTTCTCCCATCACTGGGCGTCTGATGGTCGTCGCTCTTCCTCTTCCTCCCTTTCCTCTCTGGAAGCTGTTTGCTCATTGCATGTTCTGGAATAGAATTAAAATTTTTGGAAACGACTCTACGGGGTGCTATGTATCGTTTAAGATCTTCAATTGATATTTCGGTACGTTTCCCGGTATTGTCATCTTGAACTACGTATACTGTTGGTGAACGGATTTCAACCACAGTAGTCGGGCCTACATATTTCGGTGCATGTTTGGCTGCAAAATTTCCTTCTGCAGATGATAGTAGATGGTTTTTCCGTAATACCTTATCCCCGATTTGATAAGTAATGTCTCTTCTATTTCTATTATAATATTTTGCTTGACAAGCTGATGCCTTTTCTATATGGTTTTTTACTAGATCGTGAAGAGCTGGCAGTCTTTTCATACGATCTGACCATTTGTCTGAGTCATTAGGAAGGAGAGGAGTAGGTTTCTCTAGGTGTTTCCGGATTAGGACTGAAGGTTCAGGATTTCTACCAAAATTCATGAACGCAGGCGTCGTTTTAAGAGAAGAGTGAATCGTTGTGTTTAAAGCAAAACAAAATTCCTTTAAGTGGAGATCCCATTCTTTATGATCTTCCTCTAGGAAGCTATTAATCATGGGTTTCAGATTACGATTTACTCTTTCAACCGGGTTTGCCTGAGGCCTATAGGGGGGAATAGTGGTCTGCTGGATACCATACGTTTTCAAACGTTCAGTTACTAACTTGTTAGAGAATTCAGTTCCATTATCAGTCAGTAAAAACTCTGGGCAACTCCAACGGTTTATTATTAAATCTTCAAAAGCTTGCAATACGTTCTTCCCATCCGCCTTACGAAGTGGCTCGATTTCCACATACCGAGTGAATAAATCCTCGAAAACGATTGCGTATCTAAAACCTCGTTTTGACGGTGGTTTGGGACCAATAATATCGGCAGCCACGACCTTCCATGGTCCATCGATATTTCTTTGTCCCATCAAACCAGCGGGGGGTAATTGACAACTTTTGTGGATTTGACACTGATGACAGGATCTGACATAACAAGAAGTATCATAATAGCATCCTTGCCAATAATAATGTGTTGCTAGACGGGCGTAAGTTTTTTCTATCCCTAAATGTCCTGATTGAGGTGTGTTAAGGGATTCGAAAAGGGCTTGGGGTCTGTTTGATGCTCGAAGAACTAGTTTCCAAGCATCCAAATCAGGGAACAATGGATCTACTAATGGATTTGGACGATGAGCATAAAGAAAACCATTCTCGACTTTAAAGTCGGGATATTTATTTGGAAATTTCTTTACGTTTTCCATTTTCTTTAGATACCATGGGTCATCTATGTGAGTTGGAATTACTGCTGCTACCTCTGATTCCTCCCACGCTCTCGATAATGCGTCAGGGACTTGATGAAGTGCACCCTTTCGGTGTACAAACTTTATATCGTAGCTTTGTAGTGCTGTATTCCATCGGGCTAGTCTTCCTGTTGGATCCTTAAGGTTGTTTAGCCATAGTAGACTAAAATGGTCAGTTACTACTGTAAACTGTTCTCCTTGTAGGTATCCTCTTAGCCTTTCCGCTGACCAAAGGACCGCTAAACACTTTTTCTCGGTTACAGTGTAGTTGCGTTCCGCTTTGTTCAACGTTCGACTCACGTAATAGATTGGGTGTTCCTCCCCATCAATTACTTGCGTAAGCACACCTGCTATCGCGTAATTGCTTGCGTCCGTCTTTAGGGTGAACGGTAGTGTAAGGTTGGGGCGTGCTAGAATGGGTGCTTGAGTGAGGGCGGTTTTAAGTTTTTCAAAGGCTGTTTGTTGGTCGTTATTCCAATGCCACCGAACACCTTTCCTCATTAATTCTGTAAGAGGAGTTTTAATATCCGCGAGATTTGGAGTGAATCGGGAATACCATCCGACCATACCTAAAAATCTGCGAAGTTGTTTGAGGTTGGTGGGTGCTGGATATTCAGTTACGGGTTTAATTTTCTCGGGGTCGGTACTCAATCCATGTTCATTTACAATGTAACCCAGATATTTAACTTCTGCACAGCAAAATTCGGATTTATTCCGTTTTAGTTGTAAATTTGCCTTTTTTAATGCTGTTAGAACTCTCTTTAACCAGGATATATGGTTTTTAAAAGTTTAAGTAACAATTATTATATCGTCTAAATACACGAATACATTTTGCTCCCAATTAGGCTTAATTAACTTTTCCATAATTTTCTGGAAAGTTGCTGGAGCATTTGTTAACCCATAAGGCATTCTTTTGAATTGGTGTAGACCTCTCCCTGGTACTCCAAAAGCAGTTATTTCTCTATTATCTTCTTCTAACAATATCTGGTGATATGCTTGAGACAGATCCAATTTAGAGATATATTTTGCTTCTCTTAGTTTGTCCAGAATGTCATCCATATTCTTTAAGGGATAAGCAAATCGTTTTGTTACTTTGTTGACTTCTCTATAGTCAATGCAAAATCGATATTTACTGTCCGATTTGGGTATTATTACTGGACAACTACACCAAGGGCTTTCTGATGGTTCTATTATATCCTCAGACAACATTCGGTCTACTTCCTCGTGAGCTGCTTTTAGCATTTTTGGAGAGTACCTTCTCATCCTTTGTCGTATTGGTTCATGACCTTGGACATCTATCTTGTGGTAAGCTAAAGTTGTAGCTCCAAGTGTTTTTGGAGTTGGTAGGATAAGGTCATCAAGAACTTTTTTAATTTCCTCTTTAACTTCCTCGGAGACACGTAGTAGGCCATCTATACTGGCTAATGCTGGGATGTAACTGGGGTCTTGTCCGTAGGGGTAAAACTGATGGATCTCTCCCTTTGGAGTCCACCATGTATCGTTTCCGTAGTCTATCTTGAGTTCAAACAGTCGTTTAAAATCAATCCCTAAGATACACTCGTACAGTAAACCATCAGCTACTCGGAAAGGTAACGGTTTCTCGATTCCATCGATATTCACCGTTACGTCTAATTTTCCTTGTACTGGTACAGTTACCCCGTTTGCCACGCTTATCATTCCTTTACATGGCTTATATTTCCCACTAAGTTGTTTTCCTAATCCTTTCCCGATATAGGAATAAACAGATCCAGCATCTAAAAGTCCTATCATCTTTTTCCCATTTAACTCAATCGTGAAAAACAACCTGGGCCCAAGCTTTCCTAATGGATGTCTCTGGATGAGAGAATCTGGTGATATTACAGCTATTGAATAGATTTCTTTATTTAGAATCTTCTTCAGTTTGTATTCAGATTCTTTAGAGTTACCCGTATTATGAATAACTGGGACGGAATCATAGTTTTCGTCCTCCGTTTTTGGTGCTTGAGGGGATATTTTACGTTTCTTTCTTGGTGCTGGAGGAGATATTTTACGTTTCTTTCTTGGTGCTGGAGGGGATATTTAACGTTTTTTTCTTGGTGCTGGAGGGGAGTTACTATGCTTAACAGGTTTGTCCAGAACTGTTTTCATTCTTTTACTAGGTGGTGCTGGAAGAGAAAATTCCCTAGGGTCATTTTTACCAATTATTTTTAAGGAGGACACATTGACCCTTATTGTCTCATCCGCCTTTCGTTTCCCGCCCATTTGGAAACTCTACAATTGGTACAATCGCGTCTTACAAGGGAAGTACATGACCTCCGGGAAACGGATCTCATCCTAACTTTGGTATGTCTTTTATAATATAAAAATATGAAGAAAGCCAAGTTATCTCTTGCCAATGGCCACTTTTATGGAAGTTATTCGACTTCCAATAATAATAGCAGTAAAAATTACTTTTAATTCGGTCGCTTATAACTCGAAAATAAATAAAGATAAACAATCGAACCAAAAACCAGAAGAAAGTTGAGTTCAAGTAGATATGGTTTGAGAAAAAAGAAGCTCAAATTGCTTAATTTGAAGCAAAGTTATGAAGAAAATAAGAAATTGAAGATTATTAGGTCAAAATTTAATATGAAAAATTTATTGTTTCTTTTGGCCTAATAATCTTCAATTTCTTATTTTCTTCATAACTTTGCTTCAAATTAAGCAATTTGAGCTTCTTTTTTTTCAAACCATATTTACTTGAACTCAACTTTCTTCTGGTTTTTGGTTCGATTGTTTATCTTTATTTGTTTTCGAGTTATAAGCGACCGAATTAAAAGTAATTTTTACTGCTATTATTATTGGAAGTCGAATAACTTCCATAAAAGTGGCCATTGGCAAGAGATAACTTGGCTTTCTTCATATTTTTATATTATAAAAGACATACCAAAGTTAGGATGAGATCCGTTTCCCGGAGGTCATGTACTTCCCTTGTTAGTGTAATACTTTTACCGCAACCTCTACAACTATTATCTGGGCAGTCATGAGACCAATGTCCCTCGACGCCGCATGTATAACATTTACTAATTCCTTGACTTTTCGTCTTAATAGTATTTTTATTAGTGCTTGCGGCTTTAGTTTTATTTGATTGGTAGGTCTTATTTGGTTGCAGTGTAACTGATTGTTTAAACCTATCAATTAATCGTTTATCAGTTCTATTGTCCGTTTCAGGGAATTTCGCACAGTTTTCAACTTGTATTATATTATGGGACGGGGAAAAATGGGTTTTTCGTGGTGCTGGAGGTTGCTGGATAGCTGCTGTCATCGTCGACTTTTCTGGCATCACCGTTTCTTTCCTTTTTGGGTTTATTGCAGCTATTTTGCTCCACTGTTTAGGCTTACTGGGTTCATATGCTGAATTGAAAAAGGGTTCATCTTCTTCCATTGTAGGAGGGCGATATAATTTATCCTGACGTTTCCTTGCTTCTTCCTTTTTCCCTAGTATCTGCAATTCCAAAAATGACGAGAATTGGCTTCTGTCCATTCTTCGTCGGTAATCTGGATGTAAGTTGTCGTATGTTAGATCTAATTGTTCTTTCATAGACATTGGTGGTTGTAGCTGATCCAAGAGATTTCTAAATTTGGATAAATACGTCGATATGTCTTCAAATGGACCTTGTTTTCTGATACCAATTCTTTTGCGTAATTGGTGTTGTATATCTTCTCTGCAGTATTGTATTCTAAATGCATTAACAAAATCTTCGTATGTTACCCAATTCCTATTTTCTCTGCGAAACTAACACCATACTACTTCATCCAGAATAGCTGGCAGAGATCGAGCTATATCTTCTATTGTTACAAATTTAAATAGTGGTAATAAAATAAAAAATTTATTTGTGTATATTCGGTAATAATTACTTAAACAGGGGTACTTCCAGTTGTTCTTAAAAAGAAAACGTAGATCAATATGCTTTATATTTGTTTCTAAAGATAAAATACAAATTATTTATCAACCATAAACAACGTGTTATTTAGGTATCTTTGTAGTCACTAACTAAATATTAAACGCAAAAACTCACTATTAGCTGTTAATTACATCCCAATGAAATATAATAAAGCAAAGCGAAAGAAAACTCAAAATTATATTTTTATATATATAAATTTCTATATAACTTATGTGCTCTAACACCTTAGAAACACTAGCCAATTGTTATTAACAATTCATGCAACAAATTGCATAGAAAAGTTTATTTAACAAGCTTGGGGTTACTATGAGTAGCGAGAAGGTCTTAGTCGAGTGGGTATATAGTTATATTAAGGTATATGGTGCTAGAGTACGTATTAGGATGGTGCTTGAGGAAGATTTGACTCGTAAGAAGTTATGAATACTAATAAATGATAATAATACAGTAAATATTAATTAAAAAAATTGTATATACTGTAAAATGCTATTACAAATGGTATAAGTAGATAATATGTATGCATATATATATTGATGGTCAGCTATCGTTCTCTATATTTGAGGTTCAATTTTAATGGTGAAAATAAATTAATTTAAATATTATTATGGTGGATTCAGGTCTAAAGTGACTCACTTAATAGATATATGAAGGAAAATTTACAACTTTATTGTTATTAACAATTTTAGTATAAAAAAGTTTTTGAAAATTTTCAAATTTTAACTAAAATCATTTTATTATTTCAAAAGATATTTTAAAGGTACAAATGTTATTTATTATTGTTATTTATTTATTAATCAACAATTTTAATATTAATAATTAAAGAAATTCACTATATCCTTCTATTATAATGATAGAGAACGTAACTAATGCGAGAAGGAGAAAAAGCTATATATATAGTGTTCACTTCCAATTTAACTTAATAAGATAATTATAAAATTATTTTATTCAATATTTAATTTATCAAATTTTATTATTATTAATTTAAATTTATGATAACATTTGTATAGCCACCAAGAAAACTTATTAATTGAATTTAACTGTAGCTATACAATTTAAGATACAAGTCCTATTAAATGCAGTTATAATATGATATATATAAGGAAATTACAAAGCCAAACAAGCATGAGAAACTCACCGAATTTCGTAGATTTTGTTATCCATATCAACAATATAGATCCTTAATTATAATTGTATTATTTAATTATAAAAACAATTTATAATTCCACGTGGTCGGAATTAAATATGGCCGTCCAAAACCACTTCCGACCTTTCTTCGTGTGTGTGTGCAATATGGTATCACTAGGGTTAAATATCTCCTGTGCCTCCTTATATTCCCAGGGAGAACTGCATGTTGTCGCAGCTTCTCTGTCCTTCTTCTTATCTCTTAAATTAGCTCATTCACTAATTATCTTTTACAGGTACTCGGTACTAGGCTGGAGCGAGGACCTGGATGTTAGAGCGAGGCCACTCCATGTGTAACCTGGGAGCGCTATCGGACCTCACAGCATCTACTGCTAGTCTACGGCTTCTTAGCATGGTGCTGGATTCAAGGATCAAGGGGGATCAATTCCAAGGAGTAGGACTGGTGCTGGAGGTTTACTTGAAGGAATAGTGTGTGTGTGCCTCCTCTCTCCGAGCATCTTATGGCTTGCTCGACTAGTGCCACTTATTATAAAGTAGGATAGATATCTCAGTGACATGTGATGTAAGCACATCGTCACAATATTAAGAATTATAAATATACTTATATCATATGATCAAACTTAATATGAGTTGACTAAATATTGGCTGAGAAATCGCCATCATAATTTATTCAAACTTATTATTAGATAAAAATAATTAAAAAATAAACTTATTATGAATTGTTATGACTTGACTAAACATTGCCTAAAACATAAACTTATTATGAGTTGTCATGGTGTCATCATTGGGGGCACCTAAAAAGGAATAATAAATATTAGTAGGTGTTATTATCGATATATTACAATTGGAAGTACGCTTACCTGGTTCGGAGGTTATCCAGGGACAGTAGTGGGGATGCCGTCGAGGAGTTGTTGGTCGGCTGCTCCGGGGTTCTCTGCTGCAGGAGGCGGGGTTCCCGGGGTGGTCAGCTACTCCAAGACAACATCATCTATAAAAGAAAAACATATAAATATTAGGTGTTGAATGGGGAAAATGGATAAGGAAAATCAGGAATTAATTATCGAGGAAATATAATTAAAACCAGGTAACAGAGGGATTGGTGAAAGATTATACCAATACTTACCCATTCTGTGAGTTTTGCATCATTGTTTATTGCAAATATGCAATAAACAATGATGTAAACATTACCATTCTCGCTGTGCTTAATACCTCGTGGAGCGTTGGTGGGGAGAATTCGTCGCCGTCCTCGCGCACGGCGTATACACGCGAGTATACGTACGCGCACAACACCCGCGGAACGATTTATCGTCGTCCCCGCCGGTGGGGATCGCGCGCACGCGGTGAACCGGTCGCGTAAGCACGTTGTTTACGTGCCGGTTCGAGCTCAGTTGCGTCCATCTTGAATCAATCGTGATTCAAGTCCGCGCTTTTATCGACGTAGGGATATATGTATCGATACGTAGGGAGTTTCGGAACACGTGTAGTGGGGATCGTTCGGGTATATATATTATACGTGTATAATATATAGAAACAAATAAGAGATTCAAATCTCGCGCTAATGAGATTTTAGTAATATATTACTAAATGTTTCATAGTAAGGACGATGTGTCGTGTATGGAATTACTGTATAAAATAGTATTATGACAGTAATTCCGTAATACACGTATATTTACTGTAATAGTTGGGACAATGATAACTTATGCAAATGAGTTGTCAATTTTAATATTAGTAAGGAATATACGGTAGCGGGGGGGCACCTGTGACATGTAATTACATGGAGATAAGTCAAATAATGACTTATCTTCCGCAGGTGACACGAGAGAGATAAGGAAATGGGACAACAAGTGAGAAAAGGAGAGAGTATTTAAATTTTCGGTTACGGAGGGTAGTTTCCGGAAAGGGATTATTCTAGCATCGTGAGTTGGAGAGTAGAGTATCCTTAGTGATAGAGAGCAGTGTGTTTTTGAGAGAATAGAGTCCGATAGTGTGTGAGAGAATAGTTACGTATAGATATTTGTTTGAGCAGTTATTTCTTGAGTAGAGATTGAGATATATATAGATATATATAGATATATCCGATTATTATTCTTGTATAAATAATAATTTGAATTGATCTACTAAATTGGTAAGTAATTCAATTATTATTGTGGCGTCTAAAATATCTATTAGTTTTCTGTTGGTCAAACGTGGTTGTTCCGGGAGTGATTGCTTTTCTATCGTTGGGTTCGTTGGGTTTTATTTGTTAATTACGTCGCGTTACGTTGGGTTTTTTTTTCGCGCGTTATTAATAAATATTAAGTTTCACGAATCTCTCTCGTGGTAGTGGTGACAGTGGATTCCGCAAGGAATCCGCTTATTAATTTTCTGTGCGGAAAAACAAGTGTATTTACGCCAGCTAAAAATTATTATAGATTACAGTGGAAACCGGTCCACTGTAAATTCGACGGAATCTCCTCTGAGAGAGTCGGCCGTGCAGGGTTTTATTTTATTTCAATTAATATTTTCGACGTTTCCACCGGGAAACGGTTAATTAATTTAACCAAAAATTTGGTAACGTCGCAGAGTTGTTACGAAATAATTAAATATTGGCTGAGAAGTCGCCATCTTAATTTGTACAACCATTTGTAATATGAGTGTTATTATTGAAAAATTTATTCTCAATAATAACAACAGTCTCAACTCTGTAAAACACAGAGTGCAAATGAATTACACATGAAATTCTCCCTTTTATCCACTACCTCTTCCTCTTATAAATAATAATAATAATAATAATAATAATAATAATAACCGCGCGGGGTGTCCTGTCCCCGTATGCGGCGCGTCCCCCGGGTAGCGGATGGGGGAATGCTCGTCACTCTAGCGTGAAGGGTAGAGGTGAAATAAAATAATCTCCGTGGACCAAACAGTACAACCAGAAGTATGAGCAAGCGAGATGAAAACATACTACCCCAAGCGGGCAACTCCAAACTAGGAGTGAATCCCGTCGTCGGTTCCGATCGGGTGAAAGCCTCGGTGGCCGGCGCTGGCCTCATGGATTTTGGGGGAGGCCACAAACCGCTTATTTCTAACATCACGTCAGAGGCGGGGTCCTCGAAAGAAAACCCCCAACAGCAGCCGCTATCCCAGATGCTGAGTCTTGCTTCTGCATGCAGGTTACGAAGCGGCAGCGTTACCAGCATTGGTAGCGCCATCAGCGGCATCTCTGCCTATAGCAGAGAATCTCAAGAGGAGATAGAAGTGTTCCGTAAGGAATACAAGAAGGTAGAGAAGGCGCAGGAGGAGATCGACTCCACTTACGACCATCTGAAAAAAGAACTTCAGGCAATGTTGGTAGCTTGTGCAAAGCAGCCTAACATTTCCATGGTCGTCAAAACAGGGCTGAAAACCGTAGACGCTCTTGTACAAGAGCTCTACGGGAAAACGAAGAAGATGTCTTTAGTAGTCGATGATTACAAGTGCCAAGTCGAGGATTATCGAGTTGGCCACGAGAATCGTCGGCGGCCTAAGAGAAGAGGCATCATTGCTAAAGCCGTCATCGCGGCTACAGCTAAGATACAGGCTCAAAAGAGGAGTAGGGAGGGCCCTCAAAGCCCACCCGAGGGCTCTAAAAGCCGTAAGAAGAAGAAACCTCGCAAGGAGGTGCCACCACCTGGTAAGGACAAGGAGCAATCCAAGTCCAAGCCTGTGGTGGAAAAGAAGAAGCCAACGGTTAAGTCGGGACAGGCGCCTCTTGACAGGAGAAAGCGCCAGAAGGCGCCGGTATCCACCCTGGTGGTCACAATCGCGAGGGACCAAACGTTTGCTGAAGTTCTGGGGAAGCTTCGAAAGGAAGTGAATCCGGACGACAGTGGCGCGCAGGTTCTGAGTGTGCGGCCCACAGGGCGGGGGGACGTCCTGCTTCGGCTAGGCAAAAAAACCGCACCGAAAGTGCGTACTGCTACCCAAGGAATGGAGAAGTTCGAGTCCGAGATCGAAGGGTTAGCCTTGAGATCAGAGACTTGGACGCTCTCACAACGAGGGACGAAGTGGTGGCAGCCCTAAATAAAGTGCTTACTTCTTCGCCTGAGGGCCGAGAGGTGACGCTTTTGGGCCTAAACCGCAGTCAACAGAAGACAGCCATCGTGAAGCTGGATCACGAGAGCGCTGACAAGCTGAAGTCGATGCGGCATCTCTGCGTTGGCTTCGTAAGCTGTCGCGTTCGGGATCGAGTCTTGGTCGAGAGGTGCTATCGGTGCCTAGACTTCGGCCACACGAAAAGGAAGTGTGAGGGAGTGGACAGGTCCTCGTCGTGCTACAAGTGCGGCGAGCCTGGACACAACCTTAAGAATTGCAAGAGCGCTCCCAAATGCTTTCTTTGTCCATCAAAGGATGCTGAGGGAGTGTCTCACGTGGCGGGGTCCGGAGCCTGTGCCACCTTTAGGCGCGCGCTCGATACCGCCAGAAAGCCCGCTTCACGATAAGTGGCAGTCTCATCGAGGGAGGAAAGAAGAAACAGGACCGACCGAATTGACGCATGTCACAAGACACGCCTCCCAGCTTGAAGTAATGTGAAAAACAGTTCCGGGCTGGGCAGGTGAAAGCGTTGGGTTTGGAGTTTTAGCCGGTAAGAATCCGGCACTGGCGACGAGTGCGGACCCTCGTCGTCGTCTTATGTAAGATTTCTCCAGTTTCCCACGAAAAAAAAAAAAATAATAATAATAATAATAATAATAATAATAATAATTTATTTATGTATAAACATATAAAATGTGACTTTTTATGTGGAGTCTATACTTTTCTTCCTGTCACAAGTTACGTATACGAAGTTACGTATGTTGAAATTACGCGGAAGTCTTAATTTCAATAAAATAACAAAAGCATTGCTAAGTTACAAAAAAAATAAAATGCTGCTAATATACTATTCTGATTGAAGTTTCCTATACTTATAATAATGCTAAATTTGGTGGGGGTAATTACGCTGTAGTTTGCTTATTTACATTTTCATTTTATTAGGCGACGCTAATATTGCGATGTATTAGTGTATAGTCACCTTGACTAGCTGCTTGGCTGGAAATCTGTGTATGTATACGCGCTGTATTGTGTATAATTAATTTAGCTGATTTGAAATAAAATAAAATTAATATTAACATAACGACGACTGGCCCCAATACATAAAATATAAAATAATAATATAAAATATTCGCAATTGTTTGAGAGCTCTATCCCTACTCGCGATACTCTCATACCACATACTTACATGATGGCAATCATACTCATACTGTTATATAAATTTAGGGAATAAAGAAAAATAATTAAAGTAATAAAACATGAACTACTATAAAGTACGGAAAAGAAATTTAATAAGGTGTGGTGAATTATTGCCTTCTGCTGCTTGTGAGTTTCTCATTTTGAACTCTTTTGTTTGAATTATCATATCATCGCTAATAAATTTTATTATGTATATTTTAACTTATTGGCTTACTTGCTCTGCTTTATTATTACCACCCTTATTTGTTTGGGAATACTGCAAATGTGGGTTCATAACAGTTAAACTTTGACTTAACAATTTAACGGGGAAAAAAGAAAAAGAATAAAAAGTTTATTTGATCTTTCTGGGTCTACCTTGTTTTCGAGGTGGGTTATTACTACTTGGGTTGTTTTGCTGTATATTTTGTGCTATTGGGCGCTGCGAATGGGAAGAATGAATTTTAGGTGGCATAATGTTTCTAGGAGAGATATAACGCTTTATATCATTTACATAGACTTTAACTCTTCGCTTGGTATCTTCGTCCTCAACTATCCTATGTTGATTGGTGCCATTTTTGCTGTAAAACGATTATCTTTTGAGGACAATACCCTATTGCGTCGACATACTCGATTGCCAACTTGGTATTGTACTATTCTACGTCCTTTATTGTAATGTCTAGCTTGTCTAGCCACTGCTATGTCTATATGTCTTCTAACAAGATCATATATTGTTGGAAGTCTATGTAATCTTTCGATCCATGCTGCTGTTTTTGGTGCTGGATGGGGGTCTGAGGACACTAGGTATTTTCTTATAAGAGCTGTTGGGATAGGGTTTCTGCCAAAATTTAAAAATACTGGGCTGTATTTAGTTGTAGAGTGGACGACTGTATTGAGAGCGAAATAGAACTCTCCTAAATATCGATCCCACTCGCGATGATCTTCCTCAATGAAGCTGTTTATCATCGTTTTAGATTCCTGTTTACCCTTTCTACAGGGTTAGCTTGTGCAAAATAGGGCGGAATTAGTGACTGTATAATTCCGTACTGCTGTAATTTCTCTGCAACCTGGCGATTTGCAAATTCTGCCCCATTGTCCGAAATTAGGTATTTGGGACAACCCTATCTGTTAATGACTAACTCATCAAACGCTTGAAGTACGCTTTTTGCGTCGGCTCGTCTTGACGCTTTCATCTCAACATAACGGGTAAATAGTTTCCAAAGACAATTATGTATCTGAAACCTTGCTTTGACGGTGGTTTCGGTCCCATTATGTCGACTGCTACCACTGTCCAAGGTCCATCTATGTTCCTGTCTTCCATTATTCCTGCTGGAGCCTGCTGATTGCTCTTATGGGCTTGACACTCTTGACAAGCTCTAACATAATTGCAGGTATCATAGTATATACCCGGCCAGTAGTAGTAGGTGGCTAACCTTGCATACGTTTTGTCATTCCCCAAATGACCTGCTTCCGGGGTGTAGTGCGCTTCATAGAGAGCTTTCTCTCTATCAGCTGCTGGCAGAATTAGCTTCCAAGCATCTAGGTCGGGGACTAATGGGTCTACGAGGGGATTAGGACGGTGTGCGTATAAAAGGTTGTCTTTTATACATAAATCAGGGTATTTTTGGGGAGATTTTATTACTGCTTGGATTTTCATTTGGTACCAAGGATCGCTTTTATTAATTGTGGCTGTAGCTGCTAATGCTGTATCTTCGTATGCTATCGAGAGTGCGTCAGGTACTTTATGATATGCTCCTTTCCTGTGCACAAACTTAAATTTATAATTTTGTAGGATTGTGTTCCATCGAGCCAATCTGCCTGTGGGATCCTTGATGTTATGAAGCCAGAGAAGGCTATGGTGGTCTGTTACCACGGTAAATTCTTCGTCTCGAAGGTCACCTTTGAGTCTTTCAATAGACCACAAAACGGCTAAACACTCCTTCTCTTTCACCGTATAATTACGTTCCGCTTTACTCAGTGTACGGCTGACGTAATATATAGGGTGTTCTTCACCATTTATTTCTTGGGTAAGCATACCGGCTATAGCATAGTCGCTAGCATGGGTTTGGAGGGTAAAGGGGAGGGAAAAATCGGGGCGGGCTAAACAGGGGCTTGGGTAAGTGCTAGCTTCATTTTCTCGAATGCATTCTGCTGTTCTTGATGCCATTGCCATCTGACATCCTTTCGCGTTAAATAATTTAACGGTGCTCTGTATTCGGCTAATTTACCGATAAACCTTGAATACCAACCAATTAAGCCAGTAAAACGTCTGAGTTGCTTTAAATTTGTTGGGGCTGGATACTCTAGTATCGGTCGTATCTTATCTATATTTGTTTTGAGGCCATCCTCATTAACAATATATCCTAGATAAGTTACTTCCGCACAACAGAATTCGGACTTTTCTCTGTTTATTTGCAAGTTTACCTTTTTGAGGGCGGTTAGTACTATTCTTGACCATTTCAGGTGTTCCTTAAAGGTTTTGGCTGTAATAATAATATCGTCCAGATACGCGAATACATTTGGCTCTCATTCTGGCTTTATGAGCTTAGCTTTGCGCAGCTTGTCCATTATTTTCTGGAAAATTGCAGGTGCATTCGATAGGCCGCAGGGGACTCGGGTAAACTGAAATAATCCTTTACCAGGAAGTGAAAATGCTGTAATTTCGCGGCTTTTTGGGCTAGAGGGACTTGGTGGTAAGCTTGCGATAAATCGAGCTTACTAATGTAACGGCTTTCTCTCAGCTGATCGAGAATGTCGTCCATATTGCACATAGGGTACGCTATTTTCTTGGTAACAGCGTTAACCTGCCGGAAATCTATGCAAAAGCGGTATTTTCCGTTTGCTTTCGGAACTATTAGTGGGCAGCTGCACCACGGGCTTTCTGAAGATTCTATAATACCTTCCTTTAGCATCCTATCGATTTCTTCAAATCCAGCCTGCAACATCTTCGGCGAATAACGGCGGTTTCGTTGACGAATAGGTTCGGCACCCTGCACATTGATTTTATGGGAATCTAGGTTAGTTACACCTAGGGTTTTTAGTGTTGGGGGAATCATCTCATTTAATAGCTGCTGTAATCTTCTTTCTTGATCCGGTGTAGCTCGTTTCAATCCTTCTATGCTTGCTAGGGCGGGTAAGCAACTAGCGTCTTTGCCAAAAGGATAAAAATGATGAATGGTACCTTTATCAGTCCACCACGTATCATTTTCGTAGCATATTTTCATGTTCGCTTTACGTTTAAAGCCGATACCTAATATGCAGTCATAATGCAAGCCGTCTGCTACTTGGAAGGGCATTATAATAGTTTCACCATCTATTTCCATGGTTACATCTATTATACCTTGTATTGGTACAGCTGTGCCATCTGCTACTTTAACGGCTAAATTGCTGGATTTTTGCAATTTTTGCTGTAGTACGCTACTCATTTCTCGACCAATGAATGAGTGTACTGACCCAACGTCAAGTAAAGCTGTAAGTATTTGTCCGTTTAACTCTATGTTAAAGAAATGACGTGGATCGATGCCGGGTATTTGCTGTATTAGGGAATTATTTGCTGCTAACTGGGAGAGTATTAGCCCTTTTGGGTGTTTGGGTGAGAAAATACGGGTCTTTATTTTCTCTGGATGTAGTTTCCCTGGTTTCTGTTCTTATTGCAGCTGCAGTTTGTGTAATTTGTGTCTTGAGCACCGCAGTTACGACAGGTTGCAGGATCTGGACATTCTGCTATCCAATGCCCAAGTTTATTACACCTATAGCAAGGGTCTTTGAATTTTCTTGGGTGAATTGGCTTTTGCTCTACATAATTTGGTGTGCTGAATTTATTTGGCTTGATTTCCCACTTTTTGGGTGATTCAGCCTTTTGTTTATTTCTTTGTATTCGCTGCCAATAAATGCTACTTTTATTATTCTTTACAGCTTTGCTGTACTGCTGCTTAGGTTCTTGCTTAACGGGTGCTGTATATTTTCTAGCTGCTTGGGGGCTGCTTGGCTTCCATGGGTACTGGTGCTATATTTTCTTTTGTGGGTTAGTCTATGGGTGCTATGGACTTTGGGGATACTACAATATTTTCGCTTTGCTCTGAGGAAACTGCTGCTAATTTACGGGTTTTTGTTTGCATAGTATCAACATATGCATACTTTGCTAGGCCGTAATTTTGAATTACTGGTGGAGGTTTGTATGTTTCATCCATCAAACATCTTGCTTCCTCCTTTTTACCAAGTCGCTGAAGCTGTATAAAATTATCGAAATGGTGTCTTTCGATTTTAGTTCTATAACTAGGGTGCAGGTTCCGATACGCTTTATCCAGCTGTTCGGATTGAGGTATTGTTGGCTTGACCTGGTCTAGCATGCCTCCTAGCTTAGTGAGGTATGTGGAAATATCCTCGTTAGGTTCTTGTGTACGATTTTCAATAGCTTGTCTAAGCTGGCTCTGCGTTTCCTCCGTCCCATATTGTAGTCATAGTGCATCTACAAAATCTAAATAATCCTTCCAGCTGCTTTTCTCATGTCTAAACCATTCCCATGCTTCGTCATCTAAGACTGATGGCAAAGCTTTAAATATATCCTGAGTCGAGAGACCATAACTTTCTCTACATTCCTCAAGATTTGATAAGAATGTCTCTGGATCATTCTTTTTCGCTCCTTTAAATTGGATATGGTGTCGTGAGAATACTTGTGCTGTCCTTTTTTCTCTTATAAGGGTAGCATCTTCTAAGCATGTTTCGTACGAACGGCTATATCTGAATGCTGGATTAAGCGTACTTTGCTGCGGCTGTATGTGTGGATTATTTGGGATTGAGTACGTTTCATTGTTCTCCTGATGCACTGGTGAATTGCTATGCTGTCAATTTTGCTGCTGGTTACTTTGCTGAATGCTGTTTATTTCGATTAGTTTGCTGTATAACTGCTGCATTTGCTGCATTTACTGCTCCAATCGTCTGAATTGTTCATCGTATTTATTTTCAAGCTCTTTGTCCTTATTTTGTGTCTTTTCTCTTGGGACGTTGGGTTCTGAAATTCCATCATCTTCCCAGTGGACACTTGGTACATTCCTATGTACACTGCTCAATTGCTGGGATATCCCGTCCATTATGGAAAAAAACTCAGGGTATAGTCTCTTATAATTAATTAAAATAGTACCCTAGTAGAAATCTGACAATAAATGTAACAATATTAAGGCAGAAAATGGCCAATTATCATAAAATACCCAATAGATGCCCAATTAATGGCAAAATTAGAGTTTTTTTAACCTTAAATGTTAATTTTTTACTAGGGTTATGCAACATATAAATTGGCCAAAAAATTAAATTAAAAGTTAATAATAAGTAAATTGATTTAAAAAATTAAGAAATGTTTTTTCAATTGTTATAAATAATTATTAGATAATAATATTGAACTGTTTATTCATATTTAACCCAGTTATTCCCTTAATAAAATAGATAATGGTGATTTCACGACAAGTGTACATAAATTTTAAAATGGTTCATGTTTTTTGTATAGACTAAAAATATAATCCATAATCTGCAAGAAATTTTAATTCAAAATAATAATTTGTATCAGAGTTATGCAAGTTGTAACAACAGTTTTTTCCATTTTTTCCAATTTTCACCATATTGGAAGTACACCTTAAAATACCTCAAAATAGGTCAACTTTTTGTATTACATAAGGTAAAAATACCAGTGCCGGAACGGTTTTTTACAAGGTATATAAATTTTAATTATGTTAAAGAGCTATACCTTTATACATGAGTTGTAACATTCAAAATAATTTAATTGAATAGAATTGTGCTTTTTAAATTATTCATTTACTACACATACTTGACTTATCGAAGGTGATGTACAATATTAAAATAGGGGTCATGGACATTTCTCTCAGAGGACAACTCTCCCACCAATCACAAGCGAGAATTTAAAAAAATTCCCACCAATCAGAAGGCGTTTGAAATAAACAATTGAACATCTCTGATGCTTTTAGTAATAACTTAAGTATTTACTTTAGTCAGCACTTAAGAAGTTACTTAAGAATTAACCAAATTTTTTATATTTTGTATTTGGACTTGCTGCTCAAGTTCTATTAAGTTGAATCTTAAGATATTAAATGGAAATTTTTTAGTTTTTATTTTAGGCATTCCACTCGAACTTAAGTAAATGCTTAAGTAAATGATTAAGTAAATACTTGAGTAAATACTGAAATAAATACTTAAGTAAATGCTTAAGTCAATACTTGAGCCAATCCTTAAGTAAATACTTAAGTCAATACTTGAGCCAATCCTTAAGTAAATACTTAAGTCAATACTGAAATAAATGCTTAAGTAAATGCTTAAGTCAATATTTAAGTAAATGCTTAAGTCAATACTTAAGTCAATACTTGAGTCAAACCTTAAGTAAATACTTAAGTCAATACTTAAGATAGTACTTAAGTAAATACTTAAGTAAACTTACAATTGAACTTCTACAAGGAAAAGAAAGCATTCTGATTAGAAATGTTACACATGAGGAATGACTAACTAGCGAGGGCAAGTTTAGGCTTCCCTATGTAGCCATTACTTGATAGACAACGGCGCGCATTTCGGGTCCAAGTTAGATAATCAGACTTCCTAACTCTTAACCGCAAATCTTTAAAATCATTGATATACCGTAAAAAATATTACAGAATTAAAAGAAAGATTTTAGGTACAACCAATAAAATAGATATGTCTAACCTCAAATGGATAAAATTATTAGAGCAACCTCGAAAAAGATCGAAATTGGAAAATTAGCAGAAACACTCTTATCATAACCTATAAAATAAATATTCGTAACCTTAAATATATAAAATAATAGAAATAACGTAAAAAATATCAACATTAGAGTATTAAGAGAATAATTTTAGTTTCGAACAGTGGTTCTAACCTCAAATCTTTAAAATTACTAAAACAAGCTCAATAAATACCGAAATTTAAAAATTAGTAGAAACACTCTTATTGTAACCTACAAAATTACTAAATACGATCTGGATATAACCTATAACATAAATATTCAGAACCTCGAATCTATAAAATAATTGAAATATCGTAAAAAATATCAACATTAGAGAATTAAGAGAATCATTTAGTTTCAACCAATCAAATAGATATTTCTAACCTCAAATCATTAAAATTACTAAAACAACCTCAAATAATATCAAAATTTGAAAATTATTAAGAACTCTCTAATTACAACCTATAGAGCTATTAAAACGGTCTGATTATAACCTATAAAATAAATATTCATAACCTCAAATCTATAAAATCATTGATAAAACGTAAATAATATCAAACGTAAATAATATTTTGATTCAAAATATACTTATTATTAGTTTTCATTGTAAATAACTTATAATTTAAATTGATAATGTTGAATATTTTAATAAAAAGTTTCAACTGCAAAACTTTAAAATTGTTGTAACCTCCGTAGAAGTATAAATAGTAGGTTTTACTTACCAGCTACCTATAACTGATTCACTGATTGCTTAATTATGTAGTGGCTAAAACATTCATTGAACGGGATGTAAACCCTAAAAAATAGAGCAATGATTTATTTTTTATTAAACGAGGAATTCAATTTATCGAAAAAAACGTTCTGTAACCATGTTGTGTATTCTTTGAAGATATTCTGCAAATATTTTCACATCTTTCTATTGATAGATCAGCGAAATTTTTGGGCTACCATGAATCATTGTTTAATTATAGTTACATATTACCAACAAAAATGCTTGTTTACGTATAATTAATTAATAATTTATTATTTCTTAAGAATCTTTCTAACACTGTATTCTGTTTGTTTTGAACAGTATCTGTAATTTTTTTAGATTTTTGAGATGATATTTTTTGAGGTTATTTTAGTAACAAGCAATTTGAGGTTATGAATATCAATTTTTTGGTTGTAACTGTAATCATTCTGTTAATACTCTAATATTGTTAATTATTACGTTATCTCAATGATTTTATAGATTTGAGGTTATGAATATTTACTTTATAGGTTATAACCAGACCATATTTTAGTAATTTAACAGGTTATAATAAGAGTGTTTCTACTTATTTAAAATTTTGATATTATTTGAGGTTGTTTTAGTAATTTTAACGATTTGAGGTTAGAAATATCTATTTTATTGGTTAAAACTAAATGATTCTCATAAATCTCTAATGTTAATATTTTTTACGTTATTTCAATTATTTTATAGATTTGAGGTTATGAATATTTATTTATAGGCTATAACTAGACCGTTTTTAGTAATTCTACAGGTTATAATAAGAGTGTTTCTACTAATTTTCCTATTTCGATATTTTTTGAGGTTGTTTTAATAATTTTAACGACTAAAGGTTAGAACTAAATTTGGGTGAAACTAAAATGATTGTGTTATTCTCTAATGTTGATATTTTCTACGTTATTTCTATTATTTTATAGATTTGAGGTTACGAATATTTATTTTATAGGTTATGATAAGAGTGTTTCTACTAATTTTCCAATTTGGACCTTTTTTGAGGTTGTTTCAATAATTTTAACCATTTGAGGTTAGACATATCTATTTTATTGGTTGTACCTAAAATGTTTCTGTTAATTCTGTAATATTTTTTACGGTATATCAATGATTATAAAGATTTGAGGTTAAGAGTATTTATTTTATAGGTTTTAACCAGTTTTTTATTAATATTTTAAATGGTACAACAAGTATGTTTCTATTAATTTTCAGATGTTGCGGGTATTTTTATCACTTTAATGATTTGGTGTTGGAAGTATATGTGTTAAATATTGAAAATAAGGTGTTTTATTAATTTTGAAATGTTGAGATTATCGACGTTATTTTAATAGTATAATGGTTTGAGGTTAAGAACATCTATTTTGTAGGTTATAACTAGGATAGGCGAAATAATTAAAATTAATATAATACAAAAATTGTAGTATTATTTATGTGTCCGCTTCGTCGTTAGAAGTTTGTCATGGGCGAATAAGGAAGTCTGATTATCAAACTTGGACCCGAAATGCACGCCGTTGACTATCAAGTAATGGCTACATAGGGAAGCCTAAACTTGCCCTCGCTACTTAGTCATTCCTCATGTGCAACATTTCTAATCAGGATGCTTTCTTTTCCTTGTAGAATTTCAATTATAAGTTTACTTAAGTATTTACTTAAGTATTTACTTAAGTATTTACTTAAATATTGACTTAAGTATTGACTTAAGTATTGACTTAAGTATTGACTTAAGCATTTACTTAAGTATTTACTTAAGCAGTTACTTAAGCATTTACTTAAGTTCAAGTGGAATGCCTAAAATAAAAACTAAAAAATGTCCAAGTAATTATTTAAGATTCAACTTAAGATGAACTTGAGCAGCAAGTCCAAATACAAAATATAAAAATTTGGTTAATTCTTAAGTAACTTCTTAAGTGTTGACTAAATTAAATACTTAAGTTATTACTAAAAGCATCAGAGATGTTCAATTGTTTATTTCAAACGCCTTCTGATTGGTGGGAATTTTTTTAAATTCTCGCTTGTGATTGGTGGGAGAGTTGTCCTCTGGGAGAAATGTCTATGACCCATTTATATAAGGTTCAAAAGTCAAATAATTTAGAAGGTTATGATGACAAATAGTGCTGTTTTCCGATGCCTCGTTTTAAGCTATTTAAACATAATTCATTATGCTTTACAAACGTAATAATACGTGTAGAAGCTATACTTCCATATGATGTACACTAAAATTCAAATATCTCTCTAATTGATTCATAAATTATACTATTCCAAAATATGTTCATCATTTTCTCATGTCCATAAGTATTGGAACAGCAAAAAAAAAATGTTTCATAATTGGTACATAATTCTATATTTCGTCCGTTTCGTGGAACACTTTTTACATTAAGATATTTAATATTTATTTACATATTTTAAATGTCTAATTGTTAGCAATCATTAGCTAATAACTATTTTAATATTGTACATCACCTTCGATAAGTCAAGTATGTGTAGTAAATGAATAATTTAAAAAGCACAATTCTAATCAACAAAATTATTTTGAATGTTACAACTTATATACAAATTCATATTAACAGTTTTTTATCTCATATTTAATAATTAGAGTCAACATAAGTATAAAAAATAGAATTAGTATGAAATAGTACATTATGTACCAAGGGCGCAAAATTGGGGATTCTGGCCCGAGGGTGAGTTTTCACCCGAGCGAAGCGAGGGTGAAACACTCACCCGAGGGCCGCGAATCCCCATTGCGCCCGCGGTGCACATACTATTTTCTGTCCGAAAGGGTGAAAAATGCTGTAAAAAGGGTTGCTGAAGAAGAAACGTACAAACATTGTATGAATTTAGAAAAAGGGCGAGGGGGCGCAGGCGGGGTCCAGGGGCGGAGCCCCGGCAGGGGTGCAGGAGGCGATGCCCCCGCCGGGGGGATGGGGGGGCGGAGCCCCCCCCTAGATAGAATAAAAATAAAATTATTATAATTATTAAATTGTTAAATATTATTAAATTATTAAATATTATTCATTATTATTAAATATTATTCATTATTATTAAATATTATTAATTATTAATTATTAAATTATTATAATTTAATATAACAAATATTATAAAATTACGTAATGTAATTAATATAATTTAATTTTTTTATTTTGTGATTTGTTAGGAATAAAATTTTCTAATATCGATATTTAAATACAAATTAAATTTCATATTATTATTTGTTTGTGCGCTGTGTCGTTCTGTGTAAACAAAGCATTAATCCGCTAGTTGTCTCCTCACTCTTATCACTAATTCTTTTGTACATTTAGGCGTCAGTACTGCTATGAATTTTGTTTAGTGAACACGCACATTTAAAGTTTATACGTTCGAATAATTTTTTCATGTATAAATGACCGGGCGAGAAAACTAATAAAAAAAGCAGGCGGGAATTGGCCATTTTGCGCCCGAAAAAGCGGGCGCAAAAACGCATTTTGCGCCCGCGCGGGCAGAAAAATATTAATTATTAATTTCGAAAAAATATGAATTGTACCCTAATAATTTATCATAAGCTAACAAAAAGTAAAGGTATAGCTCTTTAACATAATTAAAATTTATATACCTTGTAAAAAACCGTTCCGGCACTGGTATTTTTACCTTATGTAATACAAAAATTTGACCTATTTTGAGGTATTTTAAGGTGTACTTCCAATATGGTGAAAATTGGAAAAAATGGAAAAAACTGTTGTTACAACTTGCATAACTCTGATACAAATTATTATTTTGAATTAAAATTTCTTGCAGATTATGGATTATATTTTTAGTCTATATAAAAAACATGAACCATTTTAAAATTTATGTACACTTGTCGTGAAATCATCCCTATCTATTTTATTAAGGGAATAACTGGTTATTGTTTATAACATTAAAAAAACATTCTTAATTTTTTAAATCAATTTACTTATTATTAACTTTTAATTTAATTGCAATTTATATGTAGCATAACCCTAGTAAATATTTAACATTTAAGGTTAAAAAAACTCTAATTTTGCCATTA
This sequence comes from Theocolax elegans, assembly GCA_026168455.1. Lineage (NCBI taxonomy): Eukaryota > Metazoa > Arthropoda > Insecta > Hymenoptera > Cerocephalidae > Theocolax > Theocolax elegans. The sequence goes on along the minus strand of CM047427.1, from coordinate 36,332,142 downwards.
ATTGGGCATCTATTGGGTATTTTATGATAATTGGCCATTTTCTGCCTTAAACTTATTACATTTATTGTCAGATTTCTACTAGGGTACTATTTTAATTAATTATAAGAGGCTATACCCTGAGTTTTTTCCATAATGGACAGGATATCCTAGGAACCATTTAATCGAATAGACTAATATTTTAACATTAACTTATCCACATTTTTAATCCACTTAAATCAAAAAGTCTGTGTTCATTTTGTAAAAAAACTTATACTTGTCCAGTTATTCAGAAAAATTAAAAAATTGTTTAATAAACAGCAAAATATTAATTTTTTAATATAATAATAAACTTTTTAGAAATATTATTAATCAGGTACAATGATACACAAATAATTACAAATGGGTATAGGAAAGAAACCTTTTCGGCACGGTTTCTAAATTTTAATTCTAGTCATACAATTCAACACAAGCGAGCAATGATCTATACATTGGTGGACAGAGCAATTTTATTGGCGCATGAGAAATTTCATAAAATTAATATTCGACTGGTAAAAGAATTTCTGGAAAGCAATTGTTATCTAAAGAATTTTATTAATCACAATGCACGAAATGACTGGAAAAAATTAAATATGGACTTAATAATAGACCAATAACAAATTACAAAGCAAGTTTAAATATTCCGTTTGTACCTATAAATATTATGAAAAAGTATCAGTGCTATGAAAGAAAGGGCTATTAAAGTGATACCGAAAATTTGCAATAAACTTGATAATGTTATTGTTAGGGGTGAAGATGTTACAGAGAAAGCGACAAAAACACATGTAGTGTATAAAATCAATTGTAAAGACTGTGATGCTAGTTACGTAGGAGAAACAAAAAGACAGTTACAGTGACGTATTAAGGAACATCAAGCTAATTTAAATAAGCCAGATTCGCACTATGTGATAAATAATCATATGTGCACATATAATCATGCCTTTGACTTCAATAACGTCAAAATACTAGACACTGAAAAGAATTGGCATAGAAGGCTTGTGTCAGAAATGATACATATTAAGTCACAGCATAATGCGATCAACATTAAAGATGACACAAAGAATCTGCAACCTACTTTTTGCTCTTTTAAAATTTATTCATTATAACTATCAATCCTTTCATATGTTCCGCGTCGTCTTATGAATACTTTCAAATAATAATAATAATAAAAAATTTAAGCCATGAAAAGTAAAACATATGCAACCTCGTAACCAAGCAGGAACAAGCAGCAAAAGAAAATTAAAGCAAAGCAAAAAAGAAAATTGGTATGCATGCATTAATGACTTAATGTTCTTTATATATTTATATATCTATCGAGGCGAAGTGATCGACGATAACGGTGAACGCTCGGAAGGACCTCGAGCAAATCTTCAAATGTGCGGGTTCGTTAGGTTGCCAAAGAAAAATAAAATAAATTTAAAGAATTCATAAGCTTTTCTTAATTAAGGACCCGCATAAGGAGAGGAAAATTCAGGGAAAGCAAGATCGAAATTACAAAACATAAATTATTTTTTTATGTGGCCAATGGCATCTTTTGTTTTTATTTTCCTTTTTTTAAAATATGAATACATATATATCTAGTTATTTGTGGATGACTCGAATAAAAAATAAAATTATTAATTCCGCTATCACGGATCGATTCCGTGATTACTCGGGGCTTGTCACCCGGTGGTTATCCAGCCCCTTTATCGCGAAACAGACAATTAATCTAAGCATGAGAACGTCATAATATTTTTTTTATTTAACATAAAATTTGAACCGGCGCGGAAGCCCCATCGGCAAAAAAAAGGAGTCCAACGCTGAAAAACGCGCGATTGGGAAACCGTTTGGCTCACCCGGATCTAGCCTCAGGCATCGATCACGCATGGCCTTTGCAAGCCAAGGGGTTCACAAACGGATAAGAGTTAAACTCTTTTCTACCCAGAAAAAAATAAGGGGTCGCAAATCCCGGACGAACCAGGATTCACTCGGGGCTTGTCGCCTGTTGGCTACCCAGCCCCTCGATTATACTTACTATCGTTTTCTTTGAACTGCAGGAGTCCTCGAAGATGTCTCCGCTAATTGCCTCGTCTCCAATGAAAACAAAAACTTTCTGAGTCAAAAACCTTCCATGAATGCTCTGAATGACTGTGCGAGCCCTTATAAGGACTAATGTATCTCGTTATCTGTAAGATTATCTAATGCGCGATCGATGATCCTTGATTTATCGCTATAGATCCACGCGCATGATTTTTTCATTGTTATTTAGTAATTAAATTCATTAGTCAACCTTACATTACTCAATTTAATTAATGGTTCACGTTTAATAAATTGTTTATTAACGTTATTTTAACGCATATCTAATTTTACAAAACGAAAAACCCGTTTTACAATAGTTAATTGATTATTCATTTATTAATTTTATTAAATTGTTATTTTAATAAGATAAGAATAAAAAATGATTCTTCGGATCTCCGAGATATATTCTGGTTAATTACATAGATAACAATGTTAATTATATCACAAAAACATGTTTAGTTAAATTAAAATATAGTGTAAGCCGGCCTTATCTTAATTGCGTAGTTGGGTAGCTTATAGACCACGGTACGTGGGGCGAGACGCGCGCCTCACCAAACTAGCCCGCGCGGTGAGGGGTAGTGTTCGCGTGCCGCGCATCAAATTTACCGAATAGTTTACTGAGCCGTTTACGCGCGACATTTAAAATACAAAATCCTTATATATTTATTTATTCATTTAATTAATCGCTTATTTGGGTAGGTTGCAAATCTTAGTCTCCATTACAATAACATTATCAACAATATTAAACTAAAATCAAAAATGTGATAAATATCTTTCTTTCTGTTATAACATAACCTCAAAATATGTTTGTCAAATGTTTTAATTAAGCTATTGATTTAGTTGCGCGTGGATCATGCGCTAGATGAAGTGCGCGAAAGGCAATATAAAGATGCGTGACGCGGTAAATTAAAAAAAATATATATTTTTGCATAGAAATTAATTGTTACAATTTTTATATTTTTTACATTGAGATAAAAAGTTTTTTGAGGTTAAATAATTTTAATATTGATAATTTATAAATTTCTTAAAATATAAATATTATTTATCGTTCAATTCTAATTGAAATAAATATTCAATGCAGTTTTAAATTATTAAACATATAATTTGATAATTTTATGAATAAATAATTCTAGTATTAAATTTTGAAGTATTGTTATAATTCTTAAATAATTTATAATTATATAATTCTAGCAATTGTGATGTTTCTAATTTATTCGTATAATTTGGAGATTCAAAGTTTCCCGCGGAGGGTGGGGATGACTGTGTGGTGATCTAATTTTGATTAATTACACAGGTGTCTCCACAAACGTAGTGAGAGATTTTGAATTATTCCTTATTATCAACCGTCTGTGATACCAACTCTCTTTCTTATTTTAATAATTTGACTGCCTTTTGCTAAATATGTGTTATTGTATGTTAATTTATTTTGTGCTATTCCTTATTTGTTTATTTAATTTATTCAATGTTAACAGATTAATGTTGATTATAGACAAAATAATAATAGAAAGGTATAGATCACTCATAACCTCAATCTTTGCGCAGGGATTTATTTATTTATTTATTTATTTATTATTAATTTATGCTTACTTTGTTTTTAATTATAGTACAATGCATCAGAGATGCTATTGATTATATATATGATTATATCATTATACGAATGACGAAATAGTAAGTAATTGCAATACTGCCATAATTTTGTTACAAACTAATAATATGTAAGAAAAGATGTTTACTAAAAAATTTTTTGATTGATATTATCAATAAAGGTATAGCCTGATGAGGATGGAGGATATCCATCGAAACGTCGCCAAATAAGTAATTACATCGTTTGTTCACCAAAATCGTCAAAATTCTATTTCCTTAAACATATTGGGTGGACGACAAAAATCAATTTATATAACAATTAACATTTCGAATTAAATTACAAAATTCTGTTTCATTTAATTGGATTAAAATCATTATTATTAAAATGTCAGTTTATTTGATGAATTGGTTTCTAAGATATCCTTGGTATTAATTTATTAAATAATAAATTATTTAAAATGCGTATAGCAATTAAATAACTAAATAATGAAATAATAAGGCTTGACACTTCTTTATCGAAAATTTTTTAGTCTCCCGATTCTCTTAATTTTATCGCATATTAACGTGTTCAATAACAAATGAATCGACCAATATGCGAGTTTGTTTATGTTTTCGATCTCGTCTTCCCCTCTCCGGGCGCTCCCTCCACGCACCGCTTTCGGTCTCACTGCACCGCCCATTGCCGGCTGCCGCGCTCTGATTGGCTCGAAATAATAATGTTTAACTAACAATATCTTAATAAATAAGCTCCAAATCAAAATTTGTCTAATTGAAAAGTTTTTTAGAATTTTGAGCTTTATATGTGTGTGAAATTAACGGAATGAATTTTAGAAACCTGTATTTACACGCATATATACTACGTATACAATATATTTACTTAATTTTTTGAACATTTTTTTCCCGCTCTCTTTCTTTTTTTAACGCTATCTTTCTTTTTATCACTTTCTCTCTCTCTCTCTCTCTCTCTCTCTCTCTCTCTCTCTCTCTCTCTCTCTCTCTCTCTCTCTCTCTCTCTCTCTCTCTCTCTCTCTCCATTTCACCATTCGAGACGCTTCCTTTCCTTCCCGCTCTTCCTCACGTCTCCCTCCCTCGTCCCTTTTTATCCTCCCCCTAGAACCGAAGCCCTGAACAACTCCTTTATCATCACTGCCTCTCGCCTCATCAATCAGCTTCCGTTCACTAATTTCCGACCCTCTCCTCTTCAGTTCATTTAAAACTTCCTTATCTTCATACCTTTCTGAGCTCGACCGACAGGCTTGGGAGGGAGGGTTAGGTGTGAGGGGTTAAGCTGCCCTTCCCTGCCGGAGGTGTAATGTATGTCTATTGTTACTTATTGTTAATTTATTTTTCTTGCGTTATTTGTGTCATTTTTTGAATTGTTATTATTTTACTATTGTATTTCCGTCGTTATATTTTAATTTACTGCGTTTATTGTATCTTTGGGTTTTTAATTGGTTATTACTTGGCTTTTTCCTTTTGGCGCTGCGTATTTTTATTTTTATATTTATTTTATTATGTTATTGTTATTTTTTACTCTCTCTGTAAGTATAGATGACCGCCTGTCTTATCGCTCCGTTTTAAGTCTGCTCTCTGCATTAATTTCGCCCACGGGCGTTTTTTCTAGGCCCATCCTTGCATGCGCCTCTTTGCAAGACGCCTCGATGAGTATTTTCATCGGTTTTATTGACGTTTTGCACTCTGGATCTTCGATCTCCTACATTACATTACATATTTGGAGGTTAGACATTGAACTATTTTCCACATGGTATCACCTAACGAAAATCTATAATGCAGACAATGACTGGTGGCGCCATCTCTGAGGATCTCCCACAGACTACGACTAATAAATGCCGTCGATTGACCGATAATGAGAAAGCTGATGTTAATATTACTTTCTTGCCACCGGGCCTATTGCTGACTGCTTCGGAAGTGCAAGAGATTGTACGTAACGTGAGTAAGGACTGAGATTCTTCTAAACTGGCTTACTGGTCAGAGAAATAAGGAAAAAAGCGACACTCTTCGATCTGCTGTGAATGGGTTTTGTGATGCCATCAATCTACTTTCTACGACGTACTCGACTCAACTTGCCGCTGCGACGCCTAACGTTACCTGCGCCGACTCAATTGCAGAGTTTTCTAATAGAATTACTAAGACAAAAGATGTTTTTATTAACTGTTATAATAACTTAGAGCGACTTAATCGTACTACTATCAATAGTTTGTCCTCGGATTCTTCTGCATCGTCTCGAACTTTATATGCTGACGTTGTTACTTTTTCTAGAGCCAAGAGTTCTTCTGCGGCCTCGTCTACGTATGGACCCCTCGGGATCTCCATCAGCCCCCTTTCAACAGGCTCTGTTAGTAGGGTGCTTATTGGACCATGTGAGAACTCAAAGGATAAGTATGATTCTTCCAACTCCACGAGGGAGGCCCTCAAAAAATGTATAGATCCGGTAAAATTTAAATTGGGTATCAAACGTATTTATAATTGCTCGCGTAACTCGGTTGCTATTGAGGGACATAATATTAATTCCTCCTCCTTTTCTAATAGTGCAGCGCTGAGCAAGATTGGCCTTGAGGTTAAGCCAAATATTAAATTAAATCCAAGAGTGATCATTCACGGCGTCCCATAAAGCTACAGAAGGATGATATTTCAAATTGTATTGCGGAACAAAACTTTAAAGATGCTGCTGCTACTGACTTTAGAGTGGTATATTTGTATCCCCCTCGTGAAGGCAAGTTGTTTCGTTCCTGCATCATTGAAACACAGCCGGATTACCGTGAAGTCTTGGTCAGCCGTGCAAAGGTTAACATTGGTAAGTCTTCTTGTAATTTGGAGGACCATATTCCTATCTTGCAATGTTTTAACTCCTGTGGATTTAATCATTTTCCTAAGTATTGTAAGGAAAAACTCTCTTGTCAGTTTTGTGCTGGTGATCACAAGTCCAGTTACTGTAGGTCGAAATCATCTTTAAAATCTGTCAACTGCTCCTTTGCTGGCTCTACTGAATCGGAATGTAATCATGCTGCTAACGATAAGCATGGTTGTCCAATTTTCCAAAAAAATAAATATTGGCCACTGTAATGGAAGGATGGAAGAATGGACGAACGGACGGACAGACAGACGGATGGACGGACGGACGGACACAAACACAACTTTAATATAATGAAAGATTATATTATTATATACTGGGGGTAAATGTGTGTACGTAATGGGTGAGGATAAAGGGGTGAGGGTGAAGAGGCGAGGATGATGGGGTGGGGGTGAATTTTTATTTTTATTGTTTATAGGTGTGTAGTTGACACTGAGGGTAAGTGAGCAATGGTAAAGAGTTGATAGTGAAGGGTTGGGTAAACAAGTGGAGGTGAATTTTAATTTGTCACTGTTGGTTTTGTAGGTGAGTGGTTGACGCTGTTTACAAAAATAAATTTTTGTGAATTAATTGATTTATATTTTTTGTTAATATTTATGCAGCTTTTTTCTCCATGTAGAATAGAAAAGTATTTTTACCTTTCTTAACCATATAATTGTTATTGGAATAGTAGTACTACAAAAATTATAAATTTTCAGGATTTAACTATGAATTTGGGACATACTTTTTACGATATAATTCGAGATGATGGTAATTCGGAGAATGGAATATTAGATGATAGACATACGTTTTAATTTATGAAATTAATTCCGCATTTTAAAATGCAAGATACAATTTTTTATACAGTTTAAGCAATATTGAGGAACGTTCATATGACGAAAAATTCATACAAATATTATTTAGTGGTTCTGCAACAATAGGACACTGGATTTGCATTTGGTACGATAAAAAATTATTTATGTGTTTGATAATTTGAATTTAGGTCTGCGTACTGACAACTTTAAATATATCAATCGGTTATTCCCCAATAAAAAATCAATAACAATTGTGCAGGAGTACGTACAAATTCAATCACAAAGTTATAACTGTGGTTTATTTGCTATAGCTTTCGCAGTATCGATTTGTAATGGTATTTGCTCTTGTACTGTAATTTTCGATGAGTCAATGATGAGAAAACATTTAGAATTGGTATTTAAAAATCAGACAGTTAAAATGTTTCCAATTTTGAGAAATGTTATATACCAAATCATAAGATTCAGCAAGGTATTATTTCTGTTCACAATTACCAGCAAGTTTTTAAAAATTATAATATGATGTAATATTCAGAAAATTATCAGAATACATTAATAAATGTTCCAATGATTATTGATTCAATTGATCTTATTGAAGATGTTAAACAATTTAATAAAGATATTCCAATGGTAATTGATTCAACAGATTTAACTGAAGATATTAACAAATTGAATAAAGTACTACAAGAAAACTGTATGACAATTAATAACAGTAAAAAAAGAATAATGAAACAAGAAAAAAAAATTACTTATGCAGACAAAATAAAATTACAAGTACAAAATGTAGAAAGGATTAAGTTACACAAAGAAGAAATTTATCAAAATTTATCAGTATCATTATCGAAAGTAAGTTTAAAGCAATTTAATAAACAGTTAGGCTTGATAAAAATAGAAAAATCAGAAATTATACAAAAAAAGTAATAAATCAGAAAAAAAACGAAAATTTAGACCAACTCACTCTGAAGATAGAGAAAGTGAAGTATCAATAATTGAAGGCAAAAAAAGAAAACAAATGTCTAGAGAGCAGAAATTAGCAGAAGCAAAACGTAAACGTAAATTTCGAGCATCTCAATTTAAAGACAAAAAAAAGGAAATCTCGAGAATTAAAGTGAGACAAGAGAACAAGCAACTGAAGAACAGAAATTAGCTGAAGCAGAACGTAAACGTACACTTAGAGCAAATCAATCTGAAGACAGAAAAAAGGAAATCTCGAGAATAAAAAGTGGGAAAAGAGAATAAGCAACTAAAGAACAGAAATTAGTTGAAGCTGAACATAAATGTACCTTTAGAGCTAATCAATCTGATGACAGAAAGAAGGAAATCTTGAGAATAAAAAGTAAGAAAAGAAAACAAGCAGGTGAAGAAAAGAAATTAGTCGAAACAGAACGTAAACATATGTTTAGAGCATTTAGAGCATACATCGTCCATTTCAAGAAATTAAAATGTATTCAACTAGAGATGAAGCATTAAAGAAGAAATCACAAATAGCAGTTTGTAATGAAGTTGCTATCGTTCATGTTGGAGAAAATGGAGAACCGCCTTTCAATTGCAATTATTAGTAAAGACATTGATCCAATCGTATATCCATTAATATTTCCTCACGGTGATTCAGGTTGGGAACCATACATAGAAGCATCATCAAGCAAACGGAAATATAATAATATCTCTGCATTACAATATTATTCATATAGATTTAGTATACGACAAGAATTTAATCCATGTTTAAATCTCAAAAGTTTATCTAACCAATTTATTCTTAATTCATGGTCTAAAATCGAAAATATTCGTTTATATTTTATTAGAAAAGATCAGCATAATTTACGAATAGATAAATATAAGGGTTTAATGGATCAACTTAATAATAAAAGTAATAATGAAAATGTTTCTATTGGTAAAATGGTTATTTTACCGTCTAGTTTTATAGGTAGTCCCAGAGCAATGCAACAACTATAATACAAAATAATGGAAAACCAGACATTTTTCTGACAATGACATATAATCCTCAGTGGAGAGAGATTACGGAAAATTTGTTAGAATATGAAATTACTCTTGATAGACCAGGTCTGATAGTGCGAGTATTTGATCTGAAAGTAAAAGTATTAATGGACGAATTATTGAAAAACAAAATTTTTGGTAAAGTTAATTCTTACATTTATGTAATTGAATTTCAAAAACGAGGATACCCTACATTCATATGTTATTATGCTTAGATGAAAAAGACAAAATACGAAATACAGATCAAATTAATAATTTCATATGTGCTGAAATTCCTGATAAAAATAAATTTCCAAAACTACACGAATTAGTAAAGCAAAATATGATTCATGGTCCTTGTGGAAATCAGAATAAAAATAGTGTATGCATGAATGAAAGTAAAATATATTGTACAAAAAAATTTCCTAAATACTTTAGTTCGAAAACACAAATATCTCATAATAGTTATCCGATTTACCATAGACGAAATAATGGCTTAAAAATAACTTACTCCAGCAATGAAACCGCGGATAACACTTTTGCTGTTCCATATAATCCATATCTACTTCTAAAACTTCAATGTCATATAAACGTAGAAATATGTAGTACAATCTAATCTGTAAAATATTTATTTAAATATCTTTACAAAGGCCCAGATACAGCTTTAATAAAATTTAGTAATACAAAAACTAATAATGAACAAATTGAAAGTACGCAAACAGACATCCTAAATTATGACGAAATATCAGAATATACGTCTATCAGGTATGTTTGTCTACCAGAAGCCATGTATTGTTTGAACGAGTTTAAATTACGCTCTCAATCACACACATATTAGAATTAATTATTTGGGATGAAATATTAATGACTTGCAAATATGCATTAGAAACAATAATACACCATTTGGTGGTAAAATATTAGTAACATCTGGTGATTTTTGACAAACACTTCCTATAGTCTGTTTTGGAAACAGTACTCAAATATTAAAATCATGTGTAAATAGTAGTTCTTTATGACAATTGTTTCAAAAATTAACATTAAATAATAATTTAAGATTGATCACTCCCAATAGTATGTTCAAAACGTGGTTATTAAATATAGGAGAAAATAGAAACGGTACAAAATTTGAAATCGATAATACATATAAAAATTCTGAAAGAATTAATTACTTTTAATATTTTGATAGATGATATTTTTGGGAAAAAAATAAATATTAACGATATATCTACTCTTAAAGATAAAGTTATTCTTTCACCAATGAATAGTAGTATTGTTTTAGCGATTAATAATAAAATTATTGAAAGGATTGAAGGTGAAAATAAGATATATTTAAGCATTGACAGTATTAACAATGATGAAAATAATAAATTGAATGAATCAATTACAACAGATTTTTCAAATTCATTAATGCCTAATGATTTGCCACCACATAATTAGTATTAAAGAAAGGAATGATCGTTATGTTACTTAGGAATTTACATTTAGATAGAGGTTTACGTAATGGTACCAGACTCATTATTACTGAATTAAAGCAGTATTCTATACATGAAGAAATAATAACAGGAAACAATTCAGGACAAATTGTGATGATTCCAAGAATAGATTTGTGCCCATCAAAGGATGATATACCATTTAATTTGATTAGACGACAATTTCCTATTAGACCAAGTTTTGCTATGACTATTAATAAATCTCAAGGTCAATCATTTAACAAAGTGGGTCTATATTCACCAAGACCTGTATTTAGTCATGGTCAATTGTATGTTGCATTATCAAGAGTTACTGATGAGAAAAATTTGAAAATACATTTTTCAAATCAGTCAATGATAGTTACAAATGCAGAAGGAAAAGTACTCTAATATAAATGAAAATAATTTATGTGAGAATGCAATAGTATATACGACAAATATAGTGTTTTCTGAAGTGTTTGATAAATAAAAAAAATTAATTTTTAATATTAAATATTAATTTACCAAAAATATTAACATTATATAATTATTCAAAATTTTGTAAAATAATAAGCTTTCTGCAATAAACAACATTTTCCATAGAGTATCCGTAAAGTACGACTTTACGTACTGTTTTGCGGACGTAAAGTGCGACTTTACGAACACGTGTACAGTCTTTACGGACACGTGTACAAAAAAAATATTGTATTGAAATTGCTAAGAACTTTACGGATACTCTCTCGAAAAGTAATGTTCGCGCCTCGGCCGTAAACTTTTTCAGCCTCGCATGTAAAGTAGCGATCCTCGGACCTGCTTCGCAGGTCCTCGGACGCTGCTTTCCACACTCGGCTGAAAAAGTTCTACTTTACGGCCTTGGCACGAAAACTACTATTTTTATACAACAAAATTAAAAAAAAATAATTTTTTAAAATAATAAATTGTCTGCACGAAGCAACATATATTATATAACATTAAAGTAAAAAACAAACTAATTTAAAAAGTAATGAATTGTCTGCATCAAACGACATCTTTTCATATAAAATTATTAACCAAAAAAAAAAATTTTAAAATTTATAAATTGTCTGAATCCAGCGACATTTGATATATAACATTGTTTACGAAAAAAACAAATTTAAAAAAAATGAATTGTCTGCGTCAAGCGACATTTGTTATATAACATTAAAAATAGAAACAAACCAATTTTAAAACTAATGAATAATCTGCATCAAGCGACAATTGTTATATAGCATTAATATATATATATATATATATATATATATATATATATATATATATATATATATATATATATTTATTGTAACGGGGTGGGTACCGGGGAATGTAAGGCCCCAGTCAAGTCCAATCTGTCCCAACTTACCAACCTTAAGTGTACAGTCCCACGATGCGTCCGGAAATCACTTTGATTAACAACGTCAAACAACTCGCTTGACTTTTATACCGTGTGCTGGGCCCTATGCCCAAAATTGCCAACTAGGATAAACGCCGGAGAGGGCGGTATTCGTGGGATAGGACTATGACCGGTAAAAATGTTATCAACAATCGATATATTATGTTAATCGGCGAGAAAGATCGTCTCGCCGAGTCAATTTATTAAATAAATAATCAAGCAACAATAAATCAACTTTAACAATTTAAGGGGAGTCGTGCCGATGACTACCCCCGAGGTCAGCGCGAAAACAAAACGTTAAAACCTATTAACGGTCGAGTTATGAGCAACCGATCCGGGAATGATCGGCTAATGGCCATGTGACGTATGTATCTCTGACGTAGGGAGTTCTGACGTAGAAGCTTCCTACGCCATGCGCCTTCTCTCGTGAAGGGGCTCCCGCGAACAACCGACCTGTCTACCCGGGCGGGATTTGAAAAAGAAGAACGCTTCCTCTCCTGGACTGTGCCAGGTAAATCGGGGTACTATCAACGGGACACGCGGGTCCAACGTGTTGCACCACTCACCTTTGTATTCACGAGACACCGCTCGAAATATGTTGAAACGGCGGGAATGAAAGCGCGTGATCTCTCCGTCAATCTCTCTTTCTCTCTCCCTCCTTTTTGGCGAATTGGCCTCAATCTTCCGTCTTTTCCGTGGACGGAATTTGGAGTGGTGGAGGCGTACGGCTTTGCTCGGCGTGTTGGGTCGTGTGAGGGAAGCCTGTCCGCACCCACACCGTATTACACACTCACGCTTCTCCGAGACAACACGATTAAAGAGACCGTTATCTCGGCCTGTATTTATACCGTGCGCGCGCTATATCGGCACTGCCAGCTGGGCACGCACTATTCTCGCGCTCTCGTGCGCGCACCGCGCTGTATATCCTCTTTCGCGTTGCTGACCTGATCGATAACTCGCTTACCGTTATACCCCCCTTCCAGATTCCGCATACTCTGCATGTGGAGTCTGTTCCCTAAGGAACGGGAAAGAGGGTTGACGAGTTGCTCTTGATCAGGTTTATCAGGAAGCGAGGAAACTGTTTCAGACGATTGATCTCCTTGCAGCGGCAGAGCGGACAACTAAGTTCGTCAGAACCTCCCGTTCCGCTCATTGAAGGCTGGGCTACAGGTTAACCTGTATTCAAAGGCAGCCTCTTTGAAGGCCGCCTCAGCCTTCGGCCGCTGCTGGCGCCTACGTCCGATTCATACGTGAGCCTGAAGGACGCCCTCGTCCTCGTCTCGGGGGAACTGGTTTAGAATCTGCATTGGCAGACCGCTCTGCGGGTGATCGGCGCTTTACGGTCGCGGTTCTTTTCCGGGGACGACCACGCTGTCGTCTGGTAACGTGGGACCTATCTAAAGACGTACGCGACGTCATGCGCGGATTACACCGAGTTCCCTCGCCAGGGGACTCGCTCGCATTATTCTCCCTCGCAGGGGAGCATTCGCTCGCTACAGGCGGGTCGCACATCGCCTGTTGATCCCTCGGCGGTTGAGTTTGCTCACGTTGATCCTCTTGAGTTGACTCAACATCATTTTCGGGGACGTATCTCTTCAAATGCTCAATGTGAGATACTTCTTGGTACCCTTGATCATATTGTATGACATATGTATTCATACCTTTCCTACTGATGATCAAATACGGCCCTGTGTATTTCCGAGCAAACTTAGCCGAGATACGTTGTGCGCTCGACGAGAGGATCCGGTTGCGTTTCCATACCAGATCTCCTACCTCGATTCCGCTGGCCTTCGTCGTGAGTTGAAGATTTCGGCTTGCCGGACCTTACTGGCAGCCGACTGACGATTTGCGTTCTCGTGCAGTCTTGGCAACTGTTTGATTTTGTCGTTTCAATTCTGTAGGCGACGGAACTCAAACTGTTGCTGGGCAAGCCGATCTTGCTCTCGACAAGCTGTACTAGGCGCCTCGGGTTGGCGACCATAGTTCAGCATAGCCGGCCTCCATCCAGTAGAACTTTGCACCGCTCTGTTAATGCAAAGACTCACTCTGGCAGCTTGTCGTCCCAGTCGCTGTGCTTATTTTGGATATACAACGCCACCATTGTCTTAAGGGTCCGATTAGCTCTCTCGACAGGATTGGCCTGTGCGTGATAAGGGGATGTCGTCGAATGATACACTCCCTTAGTTTCGAGGTATTCGTCTACGAGTTTATTTTTAAACTCTGTCCTGTTATTCGAATGAAATACTTCCGGGGTGCCCAAACGGTTAATCACTTGTTCGTGAAGCTCGCGGACTATCGTTTTTGCGTTACCTCTTCTTATGGGGATTGCTTCAATCCAGCGCGTGAATAAATCCTGGAATACTAGGATGTATTCGTATCCTCGGCTAGAGTGTGGAAGCGGGCCGGCGATATCTCCTGCTACCACCTGCCATGGTCTGTCCGATTGACGGTGACACATTAACCCTGAAGGAGCACGTTGCTCGACTTTACATTGCTGGCACACTTGACTTGGCGGAATCCTGTTCTCAGATTTCCTGAGTTGGGAGAGGGTGAGTGACTCGGCCCCCAATTCCGAGGGTCCGATATAGACCTCCTGCGATAGTGGAGGAAGAGGATTGCCACTAGTGCGCCTCGAACTCGAGTTGCTTCGTCGAGCCTATGTCGGCGATCAACTGTTTAACATGCGATATTTCTTGGTTACTATACGCTTGGTTATCGAAAATATGCCGTTAACGATTCTGCTATTCATCTGGGCGAACTCGTCAAGGGAGACTCTACCTAGGAAAGAAGGGACGGCCGCTAAATCAAAGTAGACATCCTTCGGGGTGTACTACGTGCAGCGTCAAAATACTGAGGCGGGCCTTTCGAGGTCTGCCTTGGGGCACATCCGGACCGAAGTAGTTTCTCATCCAGACGAGTCGCTGGGATGTCTCATAGAAGGGTGTCCCTTTCATCAAAATTCTCTTCGTATAAAGTCAGTAAGTCGAGATGTGATACACATCCGAACTGAAGGCTTTGCGTTGAGTGAGATGTTAAAAACACCGTTGCGTACAAGCTTTTGCTTGTACGCATTTTTTCTCTCTTTCAAGGGATTTTTCGAACGGTATCCCTTGGAAGGCTTATGGAAGGATTGTCGAACGTTTTACCTTTCATAAGCAATAGCGTACAAGCCTTTTTGGTTTGTACGCTTTTTTTCTCTTTCAGGGGATTTTTGAACGGTATCCCTTGGAGAGCTCGTGAAGGGAGTGACGAATGCTTTACCCTTCACGAACAGTCGAACGTTAGGCTACCTACCGCAAAAGCTCCTCGGGGATCCGGGGAGTAATAGGGAGGCGTGCTTCGGCATGTCGACAGTTGGACCAGGATGACTTTACTCTGGTACGCAGGGACTGGGATCCGAGCCCCACGTTGGCGTACCTCTGTGTCGAAAGTGAAACGCCAGCGTGTCCCCAGTATTGGGTTGGACTCTGCGGGGTGTGTGGTTGCAAGCAGGCTTGACGGGTGAAGCGATTTGACCCGGATGCTGCTTATGTTCGAAAGCAGAAGACGGCGGGGAGCTAAACACCGCCGAATTCTTACCAAGAATTACGACTCTAGGCTAGCCGTGTAATGCGGTGGGCTGTAGTAAGGAGTTTTGGTACACTTAGTGGCCTCTCATCGAGGTTAATCGATGCCGTTGGGGCTCTCATGAGAGCCTCACTTTTCGTTGGGGAAGCTTTAGGCACCATCGCCGACAAGGGAAACCGATGAGCTGTGGGGCTTGTTGACGAGGGCTCCGGGGCAGCAAATACTGCGGATTGATGCGGTGATATTGCCCTAAGGAAAGACTCTAAGACAGTCATAGAATACTGCTGGCACACTTGATGTCGCCTGACGTACTTCGCAACTTCTGCGTAGAACCGTGGCCAGTAATAGTTTTGGGCCACTCGGGCGAATGTCTTTTCTCTTCCCAGATGGCCAGCTGAGGGGTCGTCGTGACACTCTCTCACAGTAGAGTGATGATTCTCTACGGGTACGACCAGCTTCCATGCTTGTTCGTCATCCATCACTTCCTGTATAGATTTCCTCCGACTATTTTCCAATCCGGGAAATCACGAGGCCTGTCGGAAACGTTCTTGATCCAGTCTAAGTACCAAGGATTTTCAGTAGTTTGAGCCCACGACATTGCTGCTACGGTAGGCTCGTCGTTTTCATACATGCGAGATAGGGCATCGGCAACGTGATGCAGAGCTCCTCTTCTGTGCTCGACAACAAAGTCATGAGCTTGAACCTCTAAAGCCCATCTCGCTAGTCGGCTGGTTGGATTTCTCATATTACACAACCAGCGAAGACTACTGTGATCCGTTATCACTTTGAAGTGGTACCCTTCGATGTACGGTCTGTACTTATTAATATCCCAGACCACGGCTAAGCATTCTCTCTCCGTAACGCTATAATTCTTCTCGGATGCTGTGAAAATGCGACTGGCAAACTCAATGACTCTTTTCTCTCCGTCTATCTCCTGGACGAGCACAGTTCCTATGCCGGTATCACTCGCGTCCGTGTGCAGGCTAAACAGTCCATCTGCACTGGGACGTTGAAGAACTGGAGCAGTCATGATCAGGGCCTTCAGCTGCTGAAAGGCTTGCTCCTGTTCATCTAACCACTCGTACCCTTGATTCTTCTTCGTGAGAAGGGTAAGCGGTTCGGCAATCGTGGCGTAATCCGGCATAAAACGCCGATACCACGACGCCATGCCGAGGAATCGTCGAAGCTGTTTGAGGTTCTTGGGAGCCGCATAAACCCTTATAGGCTCTGTCTTGGCTCGGTCGGGACGAATTCCATCCCTGTTAACCAGCACGCCAAGATATCTCACCACATCTTGACAAAAGATACACTTGTCTTTATTTACTGTCAAGTTAGCGAGATATTTCTTGTGCCCTTCAAATGTCTCGGTGACTATCATAATGTCATCGAGGTAAGGAAAGGCATTGGGCTCGAGATCAGGACCAAAAGCTTGGTCAATCATGCGTTGGAAGGTCGTGCCAGCGAATGCCAATCCGTATGGCATCCGCTTAAACTGATACAGTCCCATCCCTGGGACTGTGAAAGCCGTATAAGAATGCAATGCCTTCTGGAGAGGCATTTGATGGTACGCTGAGTTCATGTTCCGAGTACTAATATACCGACATCTCTTCAGCTTGCGCAAAATATCCTGCATGAACGGGAGGGACAAACGTCTGGTTTCGTTAGCGCATTGACTTTCCTAAAGTCAATGCAAAACCGGCGAGATCCGTTCTCTTTGCGTACCATCACCACGGGGCTTGACCAACCGCTGTCCGAGGGCTCTATGATCTCTAAATCTAGCATCTCTCGGTCTTGGCGGTGCATCTCCTCCTGGATCTTTTCCGACACCGGGTAATACTTCTGCTTTATCGGGCGAGCTGATCCCACGTCAATTGAGTGCTCGATGAGCTGGTTTCGCCCGATTTTGGGATAAGTATTAGACAGCACTTTGCTTATGAGCGCTCGCAGCTCTTCTCTTTCCGCCTCGGTTGCGTCTGCTATTCCAGCGAACTAGAGGGTGGCCATACCTCCTATGCCAGAAACTTCGAGGTGGATCTGCTGCTTGCTGTCCTTGAGGAACAGTCGGTCGCTATCCGGATCCAATATGGCTCTAAATGCTCGTACGAAGTTTACTCCCACGTAGCATTCGGCGACACGGTTTAGTATGATCGCTACTCTTATTTCACGTGTCTCATTTCCGACAGTGAAAGGTAAGATCACGTGGCCGTTTAGCGGTTGGTAACTACCATCCGCCATCTTGACGCGCCCGGCGTTCGCCACAATGAGCTCCTTGCCCAGTGCTGCGGCGATTTGCAGACCGCTGGGTCCCATCACGGTTGTGGAGACTACGGGGTCGTATAAGGCTCTTATACAAAAGCTCTTAATCTCCATGAGAAGCTACCAACGACTCTCATCCTCTAGTTTATAGGATGAGGTTGGTCTACTGGCTTCTTGGGACCGTTTCTCCTTTTGAGGCCCATTTCCGCTCCTCTCTGTACCGTACTTTCGGTTGGAGCGAGTCTGTCCCGAACTTACCTGGGACAGCGGGGACTCAAGCTTTTGAGTCGCGGTTTTCGTCCCGATTAACTCTCTTTGGCGTTTCCCGGGCACACCAGACAGTACCTACGGGAGGAGCCAATTTTCCCGCAGCCACCGCAGGTAAGAGGCTTAGTCGGATCGAAAGTCGAGCCCATTCGGTTCTTCGGCGGCCGCTACCTTAGCCTTCGGCGAACCTTTTTTCCGCTTCGGCTTATACGCCATTTCGGAAAGCAGAGACCCTTCCTCTGTAGGTGGTGGACGTTATACTTTCTCGCCTTTTATCGTTTGCTCCGCTTCCGTGGCGAGGTCCGGCATCTGTTCAATTGAGCTCACTTCCGCTCTCTTGAACAGCCGTTGAAGCTGTGGCAGCATGTTCCGATACAAATGATCGAGCTGCTGTGCTTCAGTCGGCGTAGGGACTATCTTTCGCATTATTGCGATAAAGCACCTCATATAGTCCCTAACCGGTTCATCGGGACCTTGAGTTCGTGCATTGGCCTCGGCGATGATCTTCTGCTGGAAACGTTGGCTCATTCCGTACCAACTTTTAGCCGAAGTCACGAAATCTTGCCAGGAGTGCCACTTGTGTTTCTCATTCTGGTACCACGTGGCGGCAGTGTCTGTCTGCAGTTCCGAGAGTGACGGCAGTAACTCGTCTTCTGACAGGTTGGCCAGGATCCTGCAATCCTCGATCCTGGTTAGGAAGGAGTCAATGCTCTGGCTCTTGTCGCCAGAGAACTTAACCTGCCACTTCCTAACCATGCCGCCTACGTCCCGAGGTGTTCCATTCAACCTCGATGACGTAGAGAAGCTTGGTGTTGGAAATGTCCGACTGTTCTTTGGCGAGCTGCGTGCTTGCGGAATCCTTTGGGATTCGCGCGCATTCCCCCCCTTCCAAGCTCCATCAGGCTTTGTCTGAGGGGCGCATGTTCGTTGTTGCTCGCCATTTACTTGCGCCTCACTTCTTTCGCTCACATCAGGACCATGACACGTATATGTGACTTGTAATTGCATATGGTGAGATTGGTTGGCACCGTCCAATCTCGTGCTGTGAGCGGTTTGGGTGCGCTCGGACATTAGCTTATCCACCTTTTTCGTAAGGTCATTAACTTTTTGGATAAGCTCCACCAAGGTCTGGGAGAACCATCGAGAGATTTTAAAATATTTCCCTCGTCTGAGACCAATGACAGACATTCTTCCGCTCGTTCGGTTTGTGGCTCTGAGTTGGTCGCGGCTGACGTCGTTTCGTCTAGCTCGGCGTCATCGAAGTTCTGCACCGTCCTGTGCAGGTTGTCCTTAATCGCAGCGTTCGTCCGCAGTACCAGATATATTTCCTGAACTGGGCTAGGTTCGTCAGTCTTCTCGTCTTGATGTTCACCTAGCATCTGCAGCCACCTATTTCTCCGTTGGAGACGGCTGCAAACTGCTGTGGCTTCATCCTCCTCCTGGTTAAATCCTGGGCCGAATGGTTCCCTAATAGCCACTGGTGGAGTCGCTTGGCTTTCCTATGAACGGAGCCTGCCGATTTTAGGTTCAAGGCGTCCAGGTGTAGTTCAATTTGCTCCCGGGTGAGCGTCTCGATCCATGCGTCAATCTGACTATCGACGTCTTTCTGCTGAGCGGCCATCTTCAGTTGTAGCGTCGTTTATACCTTTAACAATATGTAGCCTCGCTGGCTCGACGCACTATGTGTATGCAAGGTTATGTGCGGTCGCTTATTTAAGTTTGGCGTTACTTGCCAAATATCCAATCCGCGTAACTGGGTTTCGCTTCTACCTGAGCTAACCGCTAAAGCACAAAACCGGATGCTAAAAGTAAGTCCTGTCTTACTATGGCCAAGGAAGCACTACCGAGATTAAATTATTTTTAACAAATTTGCTAATAAATTTTTCAATAAACTACTGCCTGGCTCTTACATTGCGCTAACTTAACGGTACTATATAATAAATAATAAATAAATCAATAAATAAATAAATTAAATAATTAAAGTTACAGCGCACTTGACCTCTTACAAAAATATAACCTATAATACAATTTGTAAAGGTCTGAGCCTGGTTATAAACTTGTTATTTTATGCCAGCAAAAACCAGTTAAACCTCGCATACACTTACAAATAATCTATTTTGACCGATTAATTGCCACCAGGTTATGTCGCGCTGTGTCGCGTTCTTTCGTTCTTCTAGGTGGCGCTAGTTACTTGGTTTGGTTCAAACTATCCAATTTCCAAGTAACGCTGGTCGGTCTATCGATTCCGTTCGAAAACCCACCAAATATTCTGTATGTGCGACCTATTTCTTGTGGCGCCACGTATGTTCGACCAGGAACCAATTTCCTGCGTCTACTAATAAGTAGTCGAGACGAGAAAAATAAAAAAATTTTATTTGTTATAAAAAATTGTTTATTTGTTTATAACAATTCTATTTGTTAATAAACAAATCCCGTCTCGTTAGGGAGCGAAAGAGTACCAAAATATACTTCCCAATTTCGACACGCGACTGCTGACCTCGTTATTGTTCGCGAGTTATCCAATTAACTAACAATATCAATAATAATTGAACATCTATATCGTGCTTGTTGATTTTTCCGATGTCCTGTATCCCAAATCCACACGTATTGGGCGCCAGTTATAACGGGATGGGTACTGGGGAACGTAAGGCCCCGGTCAGGCTCAATCTGTCCCAACTTACCATCCTTAAGTGTACAGTCCCACGATGCGGCCGGGAATCACTTTGATTCCCGTGCAATGCCGTTAACCCTTTCGTGCATATATGGAACTGACAATCATAACGTCTCTGAAACTAGAAAATTTCGATGTCTTAGAATGCAAAGTTTAGAAAAATAAAAAAATACCATCGTATTCTACATAGAATTTTAAGAAGAAATCATTCTTGTCATTTTTTTGATAAGACACACCAATTTCAAGTAAGAAATTATTGAATTTCTAGGATATCAGACCTCTGAGTAAAAGCAGATGTATGTGGGTCGAATACCGAGGGGGACCAATCTTAAAATTGAAAATTTTGAAAAACAAAACATATCAACGTATTCTGCGTAAAATTTCAAGACGAAATTGTTTTTATCATTTTTCTGATTAGACACTCTATTTTCCAGTAAAAAATTGTAAAATTCCAAACATTTATCTGCTTTTACTCAGGGGTCCGATATCCTAGAAATTCAATAATTTTTTACTTGAAATTGGTGTATCTTATCAAAAAAATGACAAGAATGATTTCTTCTTAAAATTTTATGTAGAATACGATGGTATTTTTTATTTTTCTAAACTTTGCATTCTAAGACATCGAAATTTTCTAGTTTCAGAGACGTTATGATTGTCAGTTCCATATATGCACGAAAGGGTTAACGGCATTGCACGGGAATCAAAGTGATTCCCGGCCGCATCGTGGGACTGTACACTTAAGGATGGTAAGTTGGGACAGATTGAGCCTGACCGGGGCCTTACGTTCCCCAGTACCCATCCCGTTATAACTGGCGCCCAATACGTGTGGATTTGGATACAGGACATCGGAAAAATCAACAAGCACGATATAGTGTTCAATTATTATTGATATTGTTAGTTAATTGGATAACTCGCGAACAATAACGAGGTCAGCAGTCGCGTTTCGAAATTGAAGTATATTTCGGTACTCTTTCGTCCCTCGAGACGGGATTTGTTTATTAACAAATAGAATTGTTATAAACAAATAAAAATTTTTTATAACAAATAAAATTTTTTTATTTTTCTCGTCTCGACTACTTTAGTAGACACAGGAAATTGGTTCCTGGTCGAACATAGGTGGCGCCACAGAAAAAGGTCGCACATACAGAATATTTGGTGGGTTTTCGAACGGAATCGATAGACCGACCAACGTTACTTGGAAATTGGATAGTTTGACCAAACCAAGTAACTAGCGCCACCTAGAAACGAAAGAACGCGACACAGCGCGACATAACCTGGTGGCAATTAATCGGTCAAAATAGATTATTTGTAAGTGTATGCAGGTTTAACTGGTTTTTGCTGGCACAAAAAGGAAGCTTATAACCAGGCTCAGACCTTTACAAATTGTATTATAGGTTATATTTTTGTAAGAGGTCAAGTGCGCGTAACTTTAATTATTTAATTTATTATTTATTGATTTATTTATTATTTATTATATAGTACCGTTAAGTTAGCGCAATGTAAGAGCCAGGCAGTAGTTTATTGAAATTTATTAGCAAATTTGTTAAAAATAATTTAATCTCGGTAGTGCTTCCTTGGCCATAGTAAGACAGGACTTACTTTTAGCATCCGGTTTTGTGCTTTAGCGGTTAGCTCAGGTAGAAGCGAAACCCAGTTACGCGGATTGGATATTTGGCAAGTAACGCCAAACTTAAATAAGCGACCGCACATAACCTTGCATACACATAGTGCGTCGAGCCAGCGAGGCTACATATTGTTAAAGGTATAAACGACGCTACAACTGAAGATGGCCGCTCAGCAGAAAGACGTCGATAGTCAGATTGACGCATGGATCGAGACGCTCACCCGGGAGCAAATTGAACTACACCTGGACGCCTTGAACCTAAAATCGGCAGGCTCCGTTCATAGGAAAGCCAAGCGACTCCACCAGTGGCTATTAGGGAACCATTCGGCCCAGGATTTAACCAGGAGGAGGATGAAGCCACAGCAGTTTGCAGCCGTCTCCAACGGAGAAATAGGTGGCTGCAGATGCTAGGTGAACATCAAGACGAGAAGACTGACGAACCTAGCCCAGTTCAGGAAATATCTGGTACTGCGGACGAACGCTGCGATTAAGGACAACCTGCACAGGACGGTGCAGAACTTCGATGACGCCGAGCTAGACGAAACGACGTCAGCCGCGACCAACTCAGAGCCACAAACCGAACGAGCGGAAGAATGTCTGTCATTGGTCTCAGACGAGGGAAATATTTTAAAATCTCTCGATGGTTCTCCCAGACCTTGGTGGAGCTTATCCAAAAAGTTAATGACCTTACGAAAAAGGTGGATAAGCTAATGTCCGAGCGCACCCAAACCGCTCACAGCACGAGATTGGACGGTGCCAACCAATCTCACCATATGCAATTACAAGTCACATATACGTGTCATGGTCCTGATGTGAGCGAAAGAAGTGAGGCGCAAGTAAATGGCGAGCAACGAACATGCGCCCCTCAGACAAGCCTGATGGAGCTTGGAAGGGGGGGAATGCGCGCGAATCCCAAGGATTCCGCAAGCACGCAGCTCGCCAAAGAACAGTCGGACATTTCCAACACCAAGCTTCTCTACGTCATCGAGGTTGAATGGAACACCTCGGGACGTAGGCGGCATGGTTAGGAAGTGGCAGGTTAAGTTCTCTGGCGACAAGAGCCAGAGCATTGACTCCTTCCTAACCAGGATCGAGGATTGCAGGATCCTGGCCAACCTGTCAGAACGAGTTACTGCCGTCACTCTCGGAACTGCAGACAGACACTGCCGCCACGTGGTACCAGAATGAGAAACACAAGTGGCACTCCTGGCAAGATTTCGTGACTTCGGCTAAAAGTTGGTACGGAATGAGCCAACGTTTCCAGCAGAAGATCATCGCCGAGGCCAATGCACGAACTCAAGGTCCCGATGAACCGGTTAGGGACTATATGAGGTCTTTATCGCAATAATGCGAAAGATAGTCCCTACGCCGACTGAAGCAGCAGCAGCTCGATCATTTGTATCGGAACATGCTGCCACAGCTTCAACGGCTGTTCAAGAGAGCGGAAGTGAGCTCAATTGAACAGATGCCGGACCTCGCCACGGAAGCGGAGCAAACGATAAAAGGCGAGAAAGTATAACGTCCACCACCTACAGAGGAAGGGTCTCTGCTTCCGAAATGGCGTATAAGCCGAAGCGGAAAAAAGGTTCGCCGAAGGCTAAGGTAGCGGCCGCCGAAGAACCGAATGGGCTCGACTTTCGATCCGACTAAGCCTCTTACCTGCGGTGGCTGCGGGAAAATTGGCTCCTCCCGTAGGTACTGTCTGGTGTGCCCGGGAAACGCCAAAGAGAGTTAATCGGGACGAAAACCGCGACTCAAAAGCTTGAGTCCCCGCTGTCCCAGGTAAGTTCGGGACAGACTCGCTCCAACCGAAAGTACGGTACAGAGAGGAGCGGAAATGGGCCTCAAAAGGAGAAACGGTCCCAAGAAGCCAGTAGACCAACCTCATCCTATAAACTAAGGATGAGAGTCGTTGGTAGCTTCTCATGGAGATTAAGAGCTTTTGTATAAGAGCCTTATACGACCCCGTAGTCTCCACAACCGTGATGGGACCCAGCGGTCTGCAAATCGCCGCAGCACTGGGCAAGGAGCTCATTGTGGCGAACGCCGGGCGCGTCAAGATGGCGGATGGTAGTTACCAACCGCTAAACGGCCACGTGATCTTACCTTTCACTGTCGGAAATGAGACACGTGAAATAAGAGTAGCGATCATACTAAACCGTGTCGCCGAATGCTACGTGGGATAAACTTCGTACGAGCATTTAGAGCCATATTGGATCCGGATAGCGACCGACTGTTCCTCAAGGACAGCAAGCAGCAGATCCACCTCGAAGTTTCTGGCATAGGAGGTATGGCCACCCTCTAGTTCGCTGGAATAGCAGACGCAACCGAGGCGGAAAAGAAGAGCTGCGAGCGCTCATAAGCAAAGTGCTGTCTAATACTTCCCAAAATCGGGCGAAACCAGCTCATCGAGCACTCAATTGACGTGGGATCAGCTCGCCCGATAAAGCAGAAGTATTACCCGGTGTCGGAAAAGATCCAGGAGGAGATGCACCGCCAAGACCGAGAGATGCTAGATTTAAGATCATAGAACCCTCGGACAGCGTTGGTCAAGCCCCGTGGTGATGGTACGCAAAGAGAACGGATCTCGCCGGTTTTGCATTGACTTTAGGAAAGTCAATGCGCTAACGAAACCAGACGTTTGTCCCTCCCGTTCATGCAGGATATTTTGCGCAAGCTGAAGAGATGTCGGTATATTAGTACTCGGAACATGAACTCAGCGTACCATCAAATGCCTCTCCAGAAGGCATTGCATTCTTATACGGCTTTCACAGTCCCAGGGATGGGACTGTATCAGTTTAAGCGGATGCCATACGGATTGGCATTCGCTGGCACGACCTTCCAACGCATGATTGACCAAGCTTTTGGTCCTGATCTCGAGCCCAATGCCTTTCTTACCTCGATGACATTATGATAGTCACCGAGACATTTGAAGGGCACAAGAAATATCTCGCTAACTTGACAGTAAATAAAGACAAGTGTATCTTTTGTCAAGATGTGGTGAGATATCTTGGCGTGCTGGTTAACAGGGATGGAATTCGTCCCGACCGAGCCAAGACAGAGCCTATAAGGGTTTATGCGGCTCCCAAGAACCTCAAACAGCTTCGACGATTCCTCGGCATGGCGTCGTGGTATCGGCGTTTTATGCCGGATTACGCCACGATTGCCGAACCGCTTACCCTTCTCACGAAGAAGAATCAAGGGTACGAGTGGTTAGATGAACAGGAGCAAGCCTTTCAGCAGCTGAAGGCCCTGATCATGACTGCTCCAGTTCTTCAACGTCCCAGTGCAGATGGACTGTTTAGCCTGCACACGGACGCGAGTGATACCGGCATAGGAACTGTGCTCGTCCAGGAGATAGACGGAGAGAAAAGAGTCATTGAGTTTGCCAGTCGCATTTTCACAGCATCCGAGAAGAATTATAGCGTTACGGAGAGAGAATGCTTAGCCGTGGTCTGGGATATTAATAAGTACAGACCGTACATCGAAGGGTACCACTTCAAAGTGATAACGGATCACAGTAGTCTTCGCTGGTTGTGTAATATGAGAAATCCAACCAGCCGACTAGCGAGATGGGCTTTAGAGGTTCAAGCTCATGACTTTGTTGTCGAGCACAGAAGAGGAGCTCTGCATCACGTTGCCGATGCCCTATCTCGCATGTATGAAAACGACGAGCCTACCGTAGCAGCAATGTCGTGGGCTCAAACTACTGAAAATCCTTGGTACTTAGACTGGATCAAGAACGTTTCCGACAGGCCTCGTGATTTCCCGGATTGGAAAATAGTCGGAGGAAATCTATACAGGAAGTGATGGATGACGAACAAGCATGGAAGCTGGTCGTACCCGTAGAGAATCATCACTCTACTGTGAGAGAGTGTCACGACGACCCCTCAGCTGGCCATCTGGGAAGAGAAAAGACATTCGCCCGAGTGGCCCAAAACTATTACTGGCCACGGTTCTACGCAGAAGTTGCGAAGTACGTCAGGCGACATCAAGTGTGCCAGCAGTATTCTATGACTGTTTAGAGTCTTTCCTTAGGGCAATATCACCGCATCAATCCGCAGTATTGCTGCCCCGGAGCCCTCGTCAACAAGCCCCACAGCTCATCGGTTTCCCTTGTCGGCGATGGTGCCTAAAGCTTCCCCAACGAAAAGTGAGGCTCTCATGAGAGCCCCAACGGCATCGATTAACCTCGATGAGAGGCCACTAAGTGTACCAAAACTCCTTACTACAGCCCACCGCATTACACGGCTAGCCTAGAGTCGTAATTCTTGGTAAGAATTCGGCGGTGTTTAGCTCCCCGCCGTCTTCTGCTTTCGAACATAAGCAGCATCCGGGTCAAATCGCTTCACCCGTCAAGCCTGCTTGCAACCACACACCCCGCAGAGTCCAACCCAATACTGGGGACACGCTGGCGTTTCACTTTCGACACAGAGGTACGCCAACGTGGGGCTCGGATCCCAGTCCCTGCGTACCAGAGTAAAGTCATCCTGGTCCAACTGTCGACATGCCGAAGCACGCCTCCATTACTCCCCGGATCCCCGAGGAGCTTTTGCGGTAGGTAGCCTAACGTTCGACTGTTCGTGAAGGGTAAAGCATTCGTCACTCCCTTCACGAGCTCTCCAAGGGATACCGTTCAAAATCCCCTGAAAGAGAAAAAAAGCGTACAAACCAAAAAGGCTTGTACGCTATTGCTTATGAAGGTAAAACGTTCGACAATCCTTCCATAAGCCTTCCAAGGGATACCGTTCGAAAAATCCCTTGAAAGAGAGAAAAAATGCGTACAAGCAAAAGCTTGTACGCAACGGTGTTTTTAACATCTCACTCAACGCAAAGCCTTCAGTTCGGATGTGTATCACATCTCGACTTACTGACTTTATACGAAGAGAATTTTGATGAAAGGGACACCCTTCTATGAGACATCCCAGCGACTCGTCTGGATGAAGAAACTACTTCGGTCCGGATGTGCCCCAAGGCAGACCTCGAAAGGCCCGCCTCAGTATTTTGACGCTGCACGTAGTACACCCCGAAGGATGTCTACTTTGATTTAGCGGCCGTCCCTTCTTTCCTAGGTAGAGTCTCCCTTGACGAGTTCGCCCAGATGAATAGCAGAATCGTTAACGGCATATTTTCGATAACCAAGCGTATAGTAACCAAGAAATATCGCATGTTAAACAGTTGATCGCCGACATAGGCTCGACGAAGCAACTCGAGTTCGAGGCGCACTAGTGGCAATCCTCTTCCTCCACTATCGCAGGAGGTCTATATCGGACCCTCGGAATTGGGGGCCGAGTCACTCACCCTCTCCCAACTCAGGAAATCTGAGAACAGGATTCCGCCAAGTCAAGTGTGCCAGCAATGTAAAGTCGAGCAACGTGCTCCTTCAGGGTTAATGTGTCACCGTCAATCGGACAGACCATGGCAGGTGGTAGCAGGAGATATCGCCGGCCCGCTTCCACACTCTAGCCGAGGATACGAATACATCCTAGTATTCCAGGATTTATTCACGCGCTGGATTGAAGCAATCCCCATAAGAAGAGGTAACGCAAAAACGATAGTCCGCGAGCTTCACGAACAAGTGATTAACCGTTTGGGCACCCCGGAAGTATTTCATTCGAATAACAGGACAGAGTTTAAAAATAAACTCGTAGACGAATACCTCGAAACTAAGGGAGTGTATCATTCGACGACATCCCCTTATCACGCACAGGCCAATCCTGTCGAGAGAGCTAATCGGACCCTTAAGACAATGGTGGCGTTGTATATCCAAATAAGCACAGCGACTGGGACGACAAGCTGCCAGAGTGAGTCTTTGCATTAACAGAGCGGTGCAAAGTTCTACTGGATGGAGGCCGGCTATGCTGAACTATGGTCGCCAACCGAGGCGCCTAGTACAGCTTGTCGAGAGCAAGATCGGCTTGCCCAGCAACAGTTTGAGTTCCGTCGCCTACAGAATTGAAACGACAAAATCAAACAGTTGCCAAGACTGCACGAGAACGCAAATCGTCAGTCGGCTGCCAGTAAGGTCCGGCAAGCCGAAATCTTCAACTCACGACGAAGGCCAGCGGAATCGAGGTAGGAGATCTGGTATGGAAACGCAACCGGATCCTCTCGTCGAGCGCACAACGTATCTCGGCTAAGTTTGCTCGGAAATACACAGGGCCGTATTTGATCATCAGTAGGAAAGGTATGAATACATATGTCATACAATATGATCAAGGGTACCAAGAAGTATCTCACATTGAGCATTTGAAGAGATACGTCCCCGAAAATGATGTTGAGTCAACTCAAGAGGATCAACGTGAGCAAACTCAACCGCCGAGGGATCAACAGGCGATGTGCGACCCGCCTGTAGCGAGCGAATGCTCCCCTGCGAGGGAGAATAATGCGAGCGAGTCCCCTGGCGAGGGAACTCGGTGTAATCCGCGCATGACGTCGCGTACGTCTTTAGATAGGTCCCACGTTACCAGACGACAGCGTGGTCGTCCCCGGAAAAGAACCGCGACCGTAAAGCGCCGATCACCCGCAGAGCGGTCTGCCAATGCAGATTCTAAACCAGTTCCCCCGAGACGAGGACGAGGGCGTCCTTCAGGCTCACGTATGAATCGGACGTAGGCGCCAGCAGCGGCCGAAGGCTGAGGCGGCCTTCAAAGAGGCTGCCTTTGAATACAGGTTAACCTGTAGCCCAGCCTTCAATGAGCGGAACGGGAGGTTCTGACGAACTTAGTTGTCCGCTCTGCCGCTGCAAGGAGATCAATCGTCTGAAACAGTTTCCTCGCTTCCTGATAAACCTGATCAAAGCAACTCGTCAACCCTCTTTCCCGTTCCTTAGGGAACAGACTCCACATGCAGAGTATGCGGAATCTGGAAGGGGGTATAACGGTAAGCGAGTTATCGATCAGGTCAGCAACGCGAAAGAGGATATACAGCGCGGTGCGCGCACGAGAGCGCGAGAATAGTGCGTGCCAGCTGGCAGTGCCGATATAGCGCGCGCACGGTATAAATACAGGCCGAGATAACGGTCTCTTTAATCGTGTTGTCTCGGAGAAGCGTGAGTGTGTAATCGGTGTGGGTGCGGACAGGCTTCCCTCACACGACCCAACACGCCGAGCAAAGCCGTACGCCTCCACCACTCCAAATTCCGTCCACGGAAAAGACGGAAGATTGAGGCCAATTCGCCAAAAAGGAGGGAGAGAGAAAGAGAGATTGACGGGAGATCACGCGCTTTCATTCCCGCCGTTTCAACATATTTCGAGCGGTGTCTCGTGAATACAAAGGTGAGTGGTGCAACACGTTGGACCCGCGTGTCCCGTTGATAGTACCCCGATTTACCTGGCACAGTCCAGGAGAGGAAGCGTTCTTCTTTTCAAATCCCGCCCGGGTAGACAGGTCGGTTGTTCGCGGGAGCCCCTTCACGAGAGAAGGCGCATGGCGTAGGAAGCTTCTACGTCAGAACTCCCTACGTCAGAGATACATACGTCACATGGCCATTAGCCGATCATTCCCGGATCGGTTGCTCATAACTCGACCGTTAATAGGTTTTAACGTTTTGTTTTCGCGCTGACCTCGGGGTAGTCATCGGCACGACTCCCCTTAAATTGTTAAAGTTGATTTATTGTTGCTTGATTATTTATTTAATAAATTGACTCGGCGAGACGATCTTTCTCGCCGATTAACATAATATCGATTGTTGATAACATTTTTACCGGTCATAGTCCTATCCCACGAATACCGCCCTCTCCGGCGTTTATCCTAGTTGGCAATTTTGGGCATAGGGCCCAGCACACGGTATAAAAGTCAAGCGAGTTGTTTGACGTTGTTAATCAAAGTGATTTCCGGACGCATCGTGGGACTGTACACTTAAGGTTGGTAAGTTGGGACAGATTGGACTTGACTGGGGCCTTACATTCCCCGGTACCCACCCCGTTACAATAAATATATATATATATATAATATATATATATATATATATATATATATTAATGCTATATAACAATTGTCGCTTGATGCAGATAATTCATTAGTTTTAAAACTAATGAATTATCGCATCAAGCGACAATTGTTTATATGCATTAATATATATATATATATATATATATATATATATATATATATATATATATATTTATTGTAACGGGGTGGGTACCGGGGAATGTAAGGCCCCAGTCAAGTCCAATCTGTCCCCAACTTACCAACCTTAAGTGTACAGTCCCACGATGCGTCCGGAAATCACTTTGATTAACAACGTCAAACAACTCGCTTGACTTTTATACCGTGTGCTGGGCCCTATGCCCAAAATTGCCACTAGGATAAAACGCCGGAGGAGGGCGGTATTCGTGGGATAGGACTATGACCGGTAAAAATGTTATCAACAATCGATATATTATGTTAATCGGCGAGAAAGATCGTTTCGCCGAGTCAATTTATTAAATAAATAATCAAGCAACAATAAATCAACTTTAACAATTTAAGGGGAGTCGTGCCGATGACTACCCCCGAGGTCAGCGCGAAAACAAAACGTTAAAACCTATTAACGGTCGAGTTATGAGCAACCGATCCGGGAATGATCGGCTAATGGCCATGTGACGTATGTATCTCTGACGTAGGGAGTTCTGACGTAGAAGCTTCCTACGCCATGCGCCTTCTCTCGTGAAGGGGCTCCCGCGAACAACCGACCTGTCTACCCGGGCGGGATTTGAAAAAGAAGAACGCTTCCTCTCCTGGACTGTGCCAGGTAAATCGGGGTACTATCAACGGGACACGCGGGTCCAACGTGTTGCACCACTCACCTTTGTATTCACGAGACACCGCTCGAAATATGTTGAAACGGCGGGAAAGAAAGCGCGTGATCTCTCCGTCAATCTCTCTTTCTCTCTCCCTCCTTTTTGGCGAATTGGCCTCAATCTTCCGTCTTTTCCGTGGACGGAATTTGGAGTGGTGGAGGCGTACGGCTTTGCTCGGCGTGTTGGGTCGTGTGAGGGAAGCCTGTCCGCACCCACACCGTATTACACACTCACGCTTCTCCGAGACAACACGATTAAAGAGACCGTTATCTCGGCCTGTATTTATACCGTGCGCGCGCTATATCGGCACTGCCAGCTGGGCACGCACTATTCTCGCGCTCTCGTGCGCGCACCGCGCTGTATATCCTCTTTCGCGTTGCTGACCTGATCGATAACTCGCTTACCGTTATACCCCCCTTCCAGATTCCGCATACTCTGCATGTGGAGTCTGTTCCCTAAGGAACGGGAAAGAGGGTTGACGAGTTGCTCTTGATCAGGTTTATCAGGAAGCGAGGAAACTGTTTCAGACGATTGATCTCCTTGCAGCGGCAGAGCGGACAACTAAGTTCGTCAGAACCTCCCGTTCCGCTCATTGAAGGCTGGGCTACAGGTTAACCTGTATTCAAAGGCAGCCTCTTTGAAGGCCGCCTCAGCCTTCGGCCGCTGCTGGCGCCTACGTCCGATTCATACGTGAGCCTGAAGGACGCCCTCGTCCTCGTCTCGGGGGAACTGGTTTAGAATCTGCATTGGCAGACCGCTCTGCGGGTGATCGGCGCTTTACGGTCGCGGTTCTTTTCCGGGGACGACCACGCTGTCGTCTGGTAACGTGGGACCTATCTAAAGACGTACGCGACGTCATGCGCGGATTACACCGAGTTCCCTCGCCAGGGGACTCGCTCGCATTATTCTCCCTCGCAGGGGAGCATTCGCTCGCTACAGGCGGGTCGCACATCGCCTGTTGATCCCTCGGCGGTTGAGTTTGCTCACGTTGATCCTCTTGAGTTGACTCAACATCATTTTCGGGGACGTATCTCTTCAAATGCTCAATGTGAGATACTTCTTGGTACCCTTGATCATATTGTATGACATATGTATTCATACCTTTCCTACTGATGATCAAATACGGCCCTGTGTATTTCCGAGCAAACTTAGCCGAGATACGTTGTGCGCTCGACGAGAGGATCCGGTTGCGTTTCCATACCAGATCTCCTACCTCGATTCCGCTGGCCTTCGTCGTGAGTTGAAGATTTCGGCTTGCCGGACCTTACTGGCAGCCGACTGACGATTTGCGTTCTCGTGCAGTCTTGGCAACTGTTTGATTTTGTCGTTTCAATTCTGTAGGCGACGGAACTCAAACTGTTGCTGGGCAAGCCGATCTTGCTCTCGACAAGCTGTACTAGGCGCCTCGGGTTGGCGACCATAGTTCAGCATAGCCGGCCTCCATCCAGTAGAACTTTGCACCGCTCTGTTAATGCAAAGACTCACTCTGGCAGCTTGTCGTCCCAGTCGCTGTGCTTATTTTGGATATACAACGCCACCATTGTCTTAAGGGTCCGATTAGCTCTCTCGACAGGATTGGCCTGTGCGTGATAAGGGGATGTCGTCGAATGATACACTCCCTTAGTTTCGAGGTATTCGTCTACGAGTTTATTTTTAAACTCTGTCCTGTTATTCGAATGAAATACTTCCGGGGTGCCCAAACGGTTAATCACTTGTTCGTGAAGCTCGCGGACTATCGTTTTTGCGTTACCTCTTCTTATGGGGATTGCTTCAATCCAGCGCGTGAATAAATCCTGGAATACTAGGATGTATTCGTATCCTCGGCTAGAGTGTGGAAGCGGGCCGGCGATATCTCCTGCTACCACCTGCCATGGTCTGTCCGATTGACGGTGACACATTAACCCTGAAGGAGCACGTTGCTCGACTTTACATTGCTGGCACACTTGACTTGGCGGAATCCTGTTCTCAGATTTCCTGAGTTGGGAGAGGGTGAGTGACTCGGCCCCCAATTCCGAGGGTCCGATATAGACCTCCTGCGATAGTGGAGGAAGAGGATTGCCACTAGTGCGCCTCGAACTCGAGTTGCTTCGTCGAGCCTATGTCGGCGATCAACTGTTTAACATGCGATATTTCTTGGTTACTATACGCTTGGTTATCGAAAATATGCCGTTAACGATTCTGCTATTCATCTGGGCGAACTCGTCAAGGGAGACTCTACCTAGGAAAGAAGGGACGGCCGCTAAATCAAAGTAGACATCCTTCGGGGTGTACTACGTGCAGCGTCAAAATACTGAGGCGGGCCTTTCGAGGTCTGCCTTGGGGCACATCCGGACCGAAGTAGTTTCTCATCCAGACGAGTCGCTGGGATGTCTCATAGAAGGGTGTCCCTTTCATCAAAATTCTCTTCGTATAAAGTCAGTAAGTCGAGA
Source organism: Theocolax elegans (assembly GCA_026168455.1). Taxonomy (NCBI): domain Eukaryota; kingdom Metazoa; phylum Arthropoda; class Insecta; order Hymenoptera; family Cerocephalidae; genus Theocolax; species Theocolax elegans. The sequence goes on along the minus strand of CM047427.1, from coordinate 36,298,395 downwards.
TGTGATACACATCCGAACTGAAGGCTTTGCGTTGAGTGAGATGTTAAAAACACCGTTGCGTACAAGCTTTTGCTTGTACGCATTTTTTCTCTCTTTCAAGGGATTTTTCGAACGGTATCCCTTGGAAGGCTTATGGAAGGATTGTCGAACGTTTTACCTTTCATAAGCAATAGCGTACAAGCCTTTTTGGTTTGTACGCTTTTTTTCTCTTTCAGGGGATTTTTGAACGGTATCCCTTGGAGAGCTCGTGAAGGGAGTGACGAATGCTTTACCCTTCACGAACAGTCGAACGTTAGGCTACCTACCGCAAAAGCTCCTCGGGGATCCGGGGAGTAATAGGGAGGCGTGCTTCGGCATGTCGACAGTTGGACCAGGATGACTTTACTCTGGTACGCAGGGACTGGGATCCGAGCCCCACGTTGGCGTACCTCTGTGTCGAAAGTGAAACGCCAGCGTGTCCCCAGTATTGGGTTGGACTCTGCGGGGTGTGTGGTTGCAAGCAGGCTTGACGGGTGAAGCGATTTGACCCGGATGCTGCTTATGTTCGAAAGCAGAAGACGGCGGGGAGCTAAACACCGCCGAATTCTTACCAAGAATTACGACTCTAGGCTAGCCGTGTAATGCGGTGGGCTGTAGTAAGGAGTTTTGGTACACTTAGTGGCCTCTCATCGAGGTTAATCGATGCCGTTGGGGCTCTCATGAGAGCCTCACTTTTCGTTGGGGAAGCTTTAGGCACCATCGCCGACAAGGGAAACCGATGAGCTGTGGGGCTTGTTGACGAGGGCTCCGGGGCAGCAAATACTGCGGATTGATGCGGTGATATTGCCCTAAGGAAAGACTCTAAGACAGTCATAGAATACTGCTGGCACACTTGATGTCGCCTGACGTACTTCGCAACTTCTGCGTAGAACCGTGGCCAGTAATAGTTTTGGGCCACTCGGGCGAATGTCTTTTCTCTTCCCAGATGGCCAGCTGAGGGGTCGTCGTGACACTCTCTCACAGTAGAGTGATGATTCTCTACGGGTACGACCAGCTTCCATGCTTGTTCGTCATCCATCACTTCCTGTATAGATTTCCTCCGACTATTTTCCAATCCGGGAAATCACGAGGCCTGTCGGAAACGTTCTTGATCCAGTCTAAGTACCAAGGATTTTCAGTAGTTTGAGCCCACGACATTGCTGCTACGGTAGGCTCGTCGTTTTCATACATGCGAGATAGGGCATCGGCAACGTGATGCAGAGCTCCTCTTCTGTGCTCGACAACAAAGTCATGAGCTTGAACCTCTAAAGCCCATCTCGCTAGTCGGCTGGTTGGATTTCTCATATTACACAACCAGCGAAGACTACTGTGATCCGTTATCACTTTGAAGTGGTACCCTTCGATGTACGGTCTGTACTTATTAATATCCCAGACCACGGCTAAGCATTCTCTCTCCGTAACGCTATAATTCTTCTCGGATGCTGTGAAAATGCGACTGGCAAACTCAATGACTCTTTTCTCTCCGTCTATCTCCTGGACGAGCACAGTTCCTATGCCGGTATCACTCGCGTCCGTGTGCAGGCTAAACAGTCCATCTGCACTGGGACGTTGAAGAACTGGAGCAGTCATGATCAGGGCCTTCAGCTGCTGAAAGGCTTGCTCCTGTTCATCTAACCACTCGTACCCTTGATTCTTCTTCGTGAGAAGGGTAAGCGGTTCGGCAATCGTGGCGTAATCCGGCATAAAACGCCGATACCACGACGCCATGCCGAGGAATCGTCGAAGCTGTTTGAGGTTCTTGGGAGCCGCATAAACCCTTATAGGCTCTGTCTTGGCTCGGTCGGGACGAATTCCATCCCTGTTAACCAGCACGCCAAGATATCTCACCACATCTTGACAAAAGATACACTTGTCTTTATTTACTGTCAAGTTAGCGAGATATTTCTTGTGCCCTTCAAATGTCTCGGTGACTATCATAATGTCATCGAGGTAAGGAAAGGCATTGGGCTCGAGATCAGGACCAAAAGCTTGGTCAATCATGCGTTGGAAGGTCGTGCCAGCGAATGCCAATCCGTATGGCATCCGCTTAAACTGATACAGTCCCATCCCTGGGACTGTGAAAGCCGTATAAGAATGCAATGCCTTCTGGAGAGGCATTTGATGGTACGCTGAGTTCATGTTCCGAGTACTAATATACCGACATCTCTTCAGCTTGCGCAAAATATCCTGCATGAACGGGAGGGACAAACGTCTGGTTTCGTTAGCGCATTGACTTTCCTAAAGTCAATGCAAAACCGGCGAGATCCGTTCTCTTTGCGTACCATCACCACGGGGCTTGACCAAATGCTGTCCAAGGGTTCTACGATCTTTAAATCTAGCATCTCTCGGTCTTGGCGGTGCATCTCCTCCTGGATCTTTTCCGACACCGGGTAATACTTCTGCTTTATCGGGCGAGCTGATCCCACGTCAATTGAGTGCTCGATGAGCTGGTTTCGCCCGATTTTGGGATAAGTATTAGACAGCACTTTGCTTATGAGCGCTCGCAGCTCTTCTCTTTCCGCCTCGGTTGCGTCTGCTATTCCAGCGAACTAGAGGGTGGCCATACCTCCTATGCCAGAAACTTCGAGGTGGATCTGCTGCTTGCTGTCCTTGAGGAACAGTCGGTCGCTATCCGGATCCAATATGGCTCTAAATGCTCGTACGAAGTTTACTCCCACGTAGCATTCGGCGACACGGTTTAGTATGATCGCTACTCTTATTTCACGTGTCTCATTTCCGACAGTGAAAGGTAAGATCACGTGGCCGTTTAGCGGTTGGTAACTACCATCCGCCATCTTGACGCGCCCGGCGTTCGCCACAATGAGCTCCTTGCCCAGTGCTGCGGCGATTTGCAGACCGCTGGGTCCCATCACGGTTGTGGAGACTACGGGGTCGTATAAGGCTCTTATACAAAAGCTCTTAATCTCCATGAGAAGCTACCAACGACTCTCATCCTCTAGTTTATAGGATGAGGTTGGTCTACTGGCTTCTTGGGACCGTTTCTCCTTTTGAGGCCCATTTCCGCTCCTCTCTGTACCGTACTTTCGGTTGGAGCGAGTCTGTCCCGAACTTACCTGGGACAGCGGGGACTCAAGCTTTTGAGTCGCGGTTTTCGTCCCGATTAACTCTCTTTGGCGTTTCCCGGGCACACCAGACAGTACCTACGGGAGGAGCCAATTTTCCCGCAGCCACCGCAGGTAAGAGGCTTAGTCGGATCGAAAGTCGAGCCCATTCGGTTCTTCGGCGGCCGCTACCTTAGCCTTCGGCGAACCTTTTTTCCGCTTCGGCTTATACGCCATTTCGGAAAGCAGAGACCCTTCCTCTGTAGGTGGTGGACGTTATACTTTCTCGCCTTTTATCGTTTGCTCCGCTTCCGTGGCGAGGTCCGGCATCTGTTCAATTGAGCTCACTTCCGCTCTCTTGAACAGCCGTTGAAGCTGTGGCAGCATGTTCCGATACAAATGATCGAGCTGCTGTGCTTCAGTCGGCGTAGGGACTATCTTTCGCATTATTGCGATAAAGCACCTCATATAGTCCCTAACCGGTTCATCGGGACCTTGAGTTCGTGCATTGGCCTCGGCGATGATCTTCTGCTGGAAACGTTGGCTCATTCCGTACCAACTTTTAGCCGAAGTCACGAAATCTTGCCAGGAGTGCCACTTGTGTTTCTCATTCTGGTACCACGTGGCGGCAGTGTCTGTCTGCAGTTCCGAGAGTGACGGCAGTAACTCGTCTTCTGACAGGTTGGCCAGGATCCTGCAATCCTCGATCCTGGTTAGGAAGGAGTCAATGCTCTGGCTCTTGTCGCCAGAGAACTTAACCTGCCACTTCCTAACCATGCCGCCTACGTCCCGAGGTGTTCCATTCAACCTCGATGACGTAGAGAAGCTTGGTGTTGGAAATGTCCGACTGTTCTTTGGCGAGCTGCGTGCTTGCGGAATCCTTTGGGATTCGCGCGCATTCCCCCCCTTCCAAGCTCCATCAGGCTTTGTCTGAGGGGCGCATGTTCGTTGTTGCTCGCCATTTACTTGCGCCTCACTTCTTTCGCTCACATCAGGACCATGACACGTATATGTGACTTGTAATTGCATATGGTGAGATTGGTTGGCACCGTCCAATCTCGTGCTGTGAGCGGTTTGGGTGCGCTCGGACATTAGCTTATCCACCTTTTTCGTAAGGTCATTAACTTTTTGGATAAGCTCCACCAAGGTCTGGGAGAACCATCGAGAGATTTTAAAATATTTCCCTCGTCTGAGACCAATGACAGACATTCTTCCGCTCGTTCGGTTTGTGGCTCTGAGTTGGTCGCGGCTGACGTCGTTTCGTCTAGCTCGGCGTCATCGAAGTTCTGCACCGTCCTGTGCAGGTTGTCCTTAATCGCAGCGTTCGTCCGCAGTACCAGATATATTTCCTGAACTGGGCTAGGTTCGTCAGTCTTCTCGTCTTGATGTTCACCTAGCATCTGCAGCCACCTATTTCTCCGTTGGAGACGGCTGCAAACTGCTGTGGCTTCATCCTCCTCCTGGTTAAATCCTGGGCCGAATGGTTCCCTAATAGCCACTGGTGGAGTCGCTTGGCTTTCCTATGAACGGAGCCTGCCGATTTTAGGTTCAAGGCGTCCAGGTGTAGTTCAATTTGCTCCCGGGTGAGCGTCTCGATCCATGCGTCAATCTGACTATCGACGTCTTTCTGCTGAGCGGCCATCTTCAGTTGTAGCGTCGTTTATACCTTTAACAATATGTAGCCTCGCTGGCTCGACGCACTATGTGTATGCAAGGTTATGTGCGGTCGCTTATTTAAGTTTGGCGTTACTTGCCAAATATCCAATCCGCGTAACTGGGTTTCGCTTCTACCTGAGCTAACCGCTAAAGCACAAAACCGGATGCTAAAAGTAAGTCCTGTCTTACTATGGCCAAGGAAGCACTACCGAGATTAAATTATTTTTAACAAATTTGCTAATAAATTTTTCAATAAACTACTGCCTGGCTCTTACATTGCGCTAACTTAACGGTACTATATAATAAATAATAAATAAATCAATAAATAAATAAATTAAATAATTAAAGTTACAGCGCACTTGACCTCTTACAAAAATATAACCTATAATACAATTTGTAAAGGTCTGAGCCTGGTTATAAACTTGTTATTTTATGCCAGCAAAAACCAGTTAAACCTCGCATACACTTACAAATAATCTATTTTGACCGATTAATTGCCACCAGGTTATGTCGCGCTGTGTCGCGTTCTTTCGTTCTTCTAGGTGGCGCTAGTTACTTGGTTTGGTTCAAACTATCCAATTTCCAAGTAACGCTGGTCGGTCTATCGATTCCGTTCGAAAACCCACCAAATATTCTGTATGTGCGACCTATTTCTTGTGGCGCCACCGTATGTTCGACCAGGAACCAATTTCCTGCGTCTACTAATAAGTAGTCGAGACGAGAAAAATAAAAAAATTTTATTTGTTATAAAAAATTGTTTATTTGTTTATAACAATTCTATTTGTTAATAAACAAATCCCGTCTCGTTAGGGAGCGAAAGAGTACCAAAATATACTTCCCAATTTCGACACGCGACTGCTGACCTCGTTATTGTTCGCGAGTTATCCAATTAACTAACAATATCAATAATAATTGAACATCTATATCGTGCTTGTTGATTTTTCCGATGTCCTGTATCCCAAATCCACACGTATTGGGCGCCAGTTATAACGGGATGGGTACTGGGGAACGTAAGGCCCCGGTCAGGCTCAATCTGTCCCAACTTACCATCCTTAAGTGTACAGTCCCACGATGCGGCCGGGAATCACTTTGATTCCCGTGCAATGCCGTTAACCCTTTCGTGCATATATGGAACTGACAATCATAACGTCTCTGAAACTAGAAAATTTCGATGTCTTAGAATGCAAAGTTTAGAAAAATAAAAAAATACCATCGTATTCTACATAGAATTTTAAGAAGAAATCATTCTTGTCATTTTTTTGATAAGACACACCAATTTCAAGTAAGAAATTATTGAATTTCTAGGATATCAGACCTCTGAGTAAAAGCAGATGTATGTGGGTCGAATACCGAGGGGGACCAATCTTAAAATTGAAAATTTTGAAAAACAAAACATATCAACGTATTCTGCGTAAAATTTCAAGACGAAATTGTTTTTATCATTTTTCTGATTAGACACTCTATTTTCCAGTAAAAAATTGTAAAATTCCAAACATTTATCTGCTTTTACTCAGGGGTCCGATATCCTAGAAATTCAATAATTTTTTACTTGAAATTGGTGTATCTTATCAAAAAAATGACAAGAATGATTTCTTCTTAAAATTTTATGTAGAATATTGTATATTGCTACTAAATTTAAATTATATTATAGTAATATCCTGATAGTTTAGCAATATATATTAGAAGTATGTTGGCAATGCATTAGAAATAAATTAGCAATTTATTGGCAATATATTGGTTTTTTATTGGCAATACCTAGATTTTTTTTTATTATTTTAACGTTGCTCTTTTTATGCTTCCAAATCGGTGCTAATCAGCGAAATACCTAGATTATTTATTGTGAATATACAGGATGATTCAGAAATATAGATAACATATGTAATATATAACATATATTATAGTAATATTCTGATAGTTTAGCAACATATTTGTACTGTCTTGGAAGTACTGCATTAAAGTGTGGTGTAAGTACGGCCAAAGATTGTGAAATACGTTGCTAAAATATTACAAACATTTAGTGGATGTTTGGCACATGTATTTCTGCGAGACTGCTATTATTTTTTGAGGGATTTAAGTAAGACATCCAATAAACATAAGTAAAAAGAATCACTTTTGATTGAGGAATAGTATTTTCTAACTTTCTATCCATAATCTAGAAGAAACAATAAAAATATAAATAGATAATTTATACACAACAATTCGATTTTATATTAAATTTATAGCACAGTTAAGATATATCGGCTCCAAAAAAATATTCTTTGAAAAGTATCTAGCACTAAAATGTATGTGAAAATTATATAAAAAGGATCATAAAGAATGTGGTAAAACGTTTCGCAGAAAGTTTCCTTGAAATTATCTCAGTACGTATTTTAAAGTCTCCCAGTTTCATAAAATGTCATCCAAGAAGTATGTTGGGAAGTCTCCATAAATATACAGGGTGATCCAAAAACATAGGTAATATATTTATATATTAAATTATATTTTATATATACATATATACTAGGGGGGCTTCGCCCCCCTGCGCGCTTCGCGTGCCAACCCCCTATTTTTAATTTCGAAAAAGGTTTTTCGTAATTAATTTATTTAAAATAATGTTATAAATTGTATTATTTTTTCACTACCATGGACACCTTAAAAATTAAACAGATTCACACAACACCTTGGAGGTATTGCTATAGTTATTATAATTTATAAATAAAAGTTTACCAAAATTTAGTGTAATGAAATCAGTACAAAAATAATAAAAAAAAAGAGACATATTAAATGTTAACTGTAAATTTTAAACTATATGAATTCTTATAAAGCTTAAATTTATATTAATAATTATAAATGTTAATGAAAAATTAACTTACCAAAAATAGTAAAGTACATATACTTACTAAATTGTAGTATTTTATAATTTTGGATTATTTTTAACGGTTATAAATAGAAGAACTTCACCTCCTAAAATTAATTTATTTAATGACGAACGATCATCGCCTAACGTTCTACGACATTAATATTTTGCATTTTTAGAGTAATAAAACATTCTTCTTAAATAAATTAATTTTTTTATTAATTTTAAAGAACTATTTATAACATTTTAGCGGCATATAAATAAAAATATGTTTCTTCCATTTCTCCCTTAATTCGTAATTTGCACCCTCTTTCAAAATTTGCGTTTTAATCCATAATTATATACAATTTATTTTTCCTATGCAGAGCCCAAATATTTATTTTGTTTATTATAAACAAATTCATTTCTTAAATATCCTTTTGTTTCTAATAAATACATACTTGTTTATTTAAAATATTGTTTTCTATAAATATCCCTACTAGCACACAACATAGTGGCAACGTTGTGGAAAAGTTGTTTTGACAACGTTACAACGTTGTTATAAAAGTTGTTGAAACATTGGAGCAACGTTGCTACAACGTGGGATATGTCCGCTTAGATTTATGTAAGTTGACGCGATAGGTGGAAATAAGGTTGTAACAACGTTTGAGCAACGTTGAAAATGTCTTTTACAAATGTATTTCATATAAAAATTTAAAAAATGTCCTGGGCAAGCTAAAAAATACATTTTTAAATGCACAAAATTTTAATTAATAAAAGAAAAATAAAAAAAAATATTTCCCATCCGCGGGAATTGATCCTCGGATCTTCAGCTCCGAAGGCTTGCTCTCTACCAACTGACCTATTTTGTTGTTCCTGTCATTAAATTAACTATAGGTTATTAATTTCGGAGCATATTTTGATAGTAGTTTATAACCAAAAGTTAATTTAATGACAGGAACAACAAAATAGCTCAGTTGATAGAGAGTAAGCCTCCGGATCTAAAGATCCGAGGTTCAATTCCCGCGGCTTGAAAATTTTTTTTTATTTTTTTTTATTAATTAAAAGTTTGTGCATTTAAAAATGTATTTTTTCGCTTGCCTAGGACATTTTTTAAATTTTTATATGAAATACATTTTTAAAAGGCATTTTCAACGTTGCTCAAACGTTGTGACAACGTTATTTCCACACATCGCGGCAACTTACATAAATCTAAGCGGACATATCCCACGTTGTAGCAACGTTGCTCCAATGTTTCAACAACTTTTATAACAACGTTGTAACGCTGTCAAATCAACGTTGCCACGACGTTGCTACAACGTTGTGTGCTAGTAGGGATACATAATCTACTCACTTCTATATCCATACAATTTTGGAATATTAAGTTAAAAAATATTTAAATAAAATGCTCCTAAATTAATAGTTTTTGAAATTTATTCAAATGTAATTCGTATTTTATATTGCCACTGTTAAAATTTGAATTTTCTTTTGCCTATACTGTTTATAATAGAATTATCTTAAAAATACTATAATTAATGTATTTAATTTTTAACCCATTATATATATCATTTGGATATTTGGAAAAATGTATGTTATACTTGATTAATATTTATTTAATCTTCAAACAATTTTGCATCTGTATTTAAAGCATTATATTGCATATTAGATCCGTTATTATTATTGAGTATACGTTTCAAAACTTTATGAGTTTATTAAGAATGAGTAAACTAATACACATTCTTTCAAGTTATGTTCACAACTTTTTTTTGCGCACGGAAAAAATACAGATATTATGTATTCTTGAAAAAACAATTTTAAAATATATATATATATATATATATATATTATATAAATATTCCGCCGCACACACACACATACACGCACGCACCCACAAACACACACACCCACATACATACATATATATACATATATATGGGCTATTTCACGTCAAGTGGTACGATGAAAATTTTAAATCGCTCCAAAATTTGAGAACAGGCTCGACACATCTTCCAGAACATACAAAAAAATTTAGGTTTTAAAAATAATTTGCCTAAGAGTTATTCCACCATGAAAAGTGGAAATTTTTCAATTTTTAGAAAAATTTCTATTTTTAATGCCATTTATCTCAAAATATGTTGATTTTTATGAAAAAACATTACAAACAACTTTTGTTTAAATTAATCTTTAGAACTTATCTACCCTGGTTACGATTCTGAATTTTAAAATCTCGAAGAGATAGAACACCCGAACATATTGAATATCAAAAAAAAGGCGACCACACCACAATCGATTTTAATCTAACACCTCTTAAAAGTTCACATTTTTCGCGAGCTGTCGAATGGTTTGGGTTAGATTATTGGCCAAGATCTCTGGAGTAAGTTATGCCTCATAAACCTCATAAAATCACTAATTTTCATGTATGTTAGGGCATAACACATACACACACACTCACACACGCACACACACACACTCACACACACACACACACACACACACACACACACCCGTGCCGGGTTTGCTGGTCCCGCATCGTGGCGTCTCCCCAGGTGGTGGATAGGGGAATGCTTTCCAGATATGGATGGTACCGAAAAAATCAAATATTCGGGGCGAACCAAAACCAGATAGGGGAAGGCACCCCGAAATTAAACCAAGTATGGATAGTGAGCTGAAAACAACACTACCCCAAGCGGGCATGGCAATCCTGTCAAATCCCGCCACTGATTCCGATCGGGTGAAAGCCCCGGTGGTCAGTGCTGGTCCCAAGGAATTTGGGGGGGACCAAACTCACACCGTTAAAATGGTAAGTGCTGCGGAGGTTGGTCACTCGGCCTCTGTAGCATCTAATGCAACGTGTGATCTGCCCTCGACTGGGATGTCAAGTGACGCTGACAGAGGTTTTCTCCGTCTGCGTGAGAAGGTAGATACCCTGGTGGAGCAGAGCTCTCAATGAATACGCGCGGGTGAACAGTGCTGTGTGTGTGACAGCGCCGAAAACTAAAATGGCGGATGCGCGTAGGGATGGTACGTGCCAAACGTCGCCCATCTTACGCGCTGAAGTGCGTCAAAGGAGGCCGGTGGAAAGGGAAAAGCCCTCACCACCACAGCAACCCCCGGAGAAAAGGAAGAAGGGGTCAAAGCAGCCCACTAACAAAGGTGGGCCAGCAGATGCTTCGCCATCCGTTCCTAAGACCGGTGGGAACCAGTCAAAGGTCCCTGACTGGGCCACGGTAGTGAAGAAGGGCAAAAAGAAGAAGAAGATGAAGGACAGCCAGTCGAAGCAGCAAGAACAGCAGAAACGCGCCAGCAAACCGGCCAAAGGCACGGCAGAGCCTAAGGCCGGGGTAAGACCCCCACACCCAGATGCCATCAAGATCAAGACATCTAGCGGGGGCTCTTCCTACGCTGACATTCTCCGGAAGGTCAAGGCTGCACCGGAATTAAAGACCCTAGGAGAACGGGTCACGCGTATCAGGCGCACCAGGGCTGGAGAGCTCCTCCTCGAACTGGGGCGACCCGGAACGGAAACGGCGGAGCTGAAGACAGTGGTCTCGTCCACCCTGAGTGGGTCAGCAGAGGTCCAGCTGCTGACTCACAAAGTGTCCATCACCATCAGGGACATGGACGAGTCCACGACAACAACGGAGGTGGCCGCAGCGATTGCGGCAAAGATCGGGCCAAATGTGGTATCCCCGGATAATATTAAAACCAGGGGGTCCTACAGTGGCACCCTAGCTGCGAACATCCAGCTTCCGGCAGTAGCAGCCAAAAAACTGCTGCAAGACGGGAAGCTCCGGATCGGATGGGTAAATTGCAGAGTTCGACTGCGAGAGGTATCCTCGCGCTGCTACCGATGCCACGAATCGGGACACATCGCGAGGGAGTGCAAGAGCGCAGTCGACCGGTCAGCGCAATGCTATCGGTGCGGCCAAGAGGGCCACAAAGCAGTGGACTGCGAGGCCAAAGCCAAGACCTCCCATGAGGAAGAAGCACACATAAAAAATGATTAAGGTGCTCCAAATAAACCTCAACCACTGCGCTGTGGCCCAGGACCTGCTGTCCCAGCTGCTCAGAGAGGAGAGCGGACGTAGCGATCATCAGCGAGGAGTTCCGGGATCTCGAGAAGTCGAACTGGGTAAGGGATGCCACGGGCAAGGCGGCCATCTGGGTATGTGGAAATATACACATCTCCAGAAAGATGGTCGCCCCCCTTCCCAGCTTCACCTGGGTGGAGGTGGCGGGGGTACGCATGTACAGCTGCTACTTCCCGCCCAGCGATTCCACCGAGGACTTTGCAAGATCTCTGGATGCAGTCGTCACCAGTGCTCGGTCCTCACGGCTACCGGTCGCAATCGGTGGGGACTTTAATGCTTGGGCGACGGACTGGGGTAGCGCCAAGACCAACGCGCGTGGTTGCGCACTTCTCGAGGCGTTCGCTCTACTGGGGCTGGAGATCGCAAACGCAGGGACAACCCCGACTTTCACAAAAGCCGGCAAGTCGTCCATAGTCGACCTCACCTTCGTCGATCCTAGATTGATGGGGAGAGGGGGATTCGACTGGAAAGTTAGCGATCGTTACACGGGTAGTGACCACCAAGCACTCGTGTACCAGCTCCAGCAGACCAGCGGGAGGACAAAGAGAGCAGGAAGAGGAGCAAGAGAGAGATGGGCACCAGCCACGTTTGATCGTGAGACGTTCCTCTGTGGAGGGAACCGCCGAAGAAAAAGCACGAGGCCTCACGAATGCCCTAACAGCGGCTTGCGATGCCTCTATGGCCGTGAAGTTTAACCCTCGCGGCCGCCCACCGATAATCTGGTGAAGTGAGGACATCGCAGAAAAGAGACGTGAGTGCCTGCGTGCTAGAAGGCTGCACCAAAGAGCGAGGGGAACACCGCGGTTCCAAGATCGTTCCGCAGAATACGAACAAAAGCGGAGGGATCTCAAGGTGGCCATCAAGGCTGCCAAGAGAAGGTGTTGGCGGGAGCTCTGTAAGGAGGTGGACCACGACCCCTGGGGCAGACCGTATAAAACGGTTATGAATAAGATCAACCCCGGGGGAGCTGTTGCACCCACCGACCCAGTTTTTCTGGACGGAATCGTCCGCCACCTGTTTCCAGAACATCGGCAAAGGGCAGCAGAGACGGGCCTGATGGCCACCATTGGTGCAGCCGAGTCGCCAGACATTAGTGAAGCCGAACTGAGGATGGCCGTTAAAGGTATTTCCGTGCGTAAAGCCGCAGGGCCGGACGGAATACCTGGCCTGGCCGTCAAGACAGCGGCGATGAGTGCTCCGGGCTTGTTCCTTGACGCATTCAACGCATGCATAAGAGAAGGTTGCTTCCCGGCCCAGTGGAAGACGCAGAGGCTGGCACTCCTACCGAAGGGCAACAAACCCCCGGAGGAGCCATCATCTTACCGCCCGCTCTGTCTACTGGATATAGTCGGGAAGCTCCTGGAGCGGGTGATCTGCGCCAGGCTCGCAGCGGCCATCGGTCGGGCCGGAGACCTCTCCGACAACCAGTTCGGCTTCCGAAAGGGTCGATCGACCATGAACGCTGTAGGCAGAGTTGTTGGTATAGCCACAAACGCCATCAATGCTGGTCGGAGTGCAAGGGGGATGTGTGCCATCATCACCTTGAACATCCGGAATGCCTTCAACTCTGCCAGATGGGACGACATCATGCTGTCCCTGCAGCACTTCCAAGTGCCACTCTATCTCAGGGAGGTCACCTCGAGTTGATGGGGAGAGGGGGATTCGACTGGAAAGTTAGCGATCGTTACACGGGTAGTGACCACCAAGCACTCGTGTACCAGCTCCAGCAGACCAGCGGGAGGACAAAGAGAGCAGGAAGAGGAGCAAGAGAGAGATGGGCACCAGCCACGTTTGATCGTGAGACGTTCCTCTGTGGAGGGAACCGCCGAAGAAAAAGCACGAGGCCTCACGAATGCCCTAACAGCGGCTTGCGATGCCTCTATGGCCGTGAAGTTTAACCCTCGCGGCCGCCCACCGATAATCTGGTGAAGTGAGGACATCGCAGAAAAGAGACGTGAGTGCCTGCGTGCTAGAAGGCTGCACCAAAGAGCGAGGGGAACACCGCGGTTCCAAGATCGTTCCGCAGAATACGAACAAAAGCGGAGGGATCTCAAGGTGGCCATCAAGGCTGCCAAGAGAAGGTGTTGGCGGGAGCTCTGTAAGGAGGTGGACCACGACCCCTGGGGCAGACCGTATAAAACGGTTATGAATAAGATCAACCCCGGGGGAGCTGTTGCACCCACCGACCCAGTTTTTCTGGACGGAATCGTCCGCCACCTGTTTCCAGAACATCGGCAAAGGGCAGCAGAGACGGGCCTGATGGCCACCATTGGTGCAGCCGAGTCGCCAGACATTAGTGAAGCCGAACTGAGGATGGCCGTTAAAGGTATTTCCGTGCGTAAAGCCGCAGGGCCGGACGGAATACCTGGCCTGGCCGTCAAGACAGCGGCGATGAGTGCTCCGGGCTTGTTCCTTGACGCATTCAACGCATGCATAAGAGAAGGTTGCTTCCCGGCCCAGTGGAAGACGCAGAGGCTGGCACTCCTACCGAAGGGCAACAAACCCCCGGAGGAGCCATCATCTTACCGCCCGCTCTGTCTACTGGATATAGTCGGGAAGCTCCTGGAGCGGGTGATCTGCGCCAGGCTCGCAGCGGCCATCGGTCGGGCCGGAGACCTCTCCGACAACCAGTTCGGCTTCCGAAAGGGTCGATCGACCATGAACGCTGTAGGCAGAGTTGTTGGTATAGCCACAAACGCCATCAATGCTGGTCGGAGTGCAAGGGGGATGTGTGCCATCATCACCTTGAACATCCGGAATGCCTTCAACTCTGCCAGATGGGACGACATCATGCTGTCCCTGCAGCACTTCCAAGTGCCACTCTATCTCAGGGAGGTCACCTCGAGTTACCTGACTGACCGTACTCTGCTCTACGACACCGACGACGGTGTGCACTCCCACAACATCACGGGAGGCGTGCCGCAGGGTTCGGTCATTGGGCCCCTACTCTGGAACGCTGTCTATGACGGCCTGCTTAGGCAGCAACTTCCGGAGGGTGTCTCGATGGTGGCTTTCGCGGACGATGTGGCGCTAGTGGTGGTCGCAAAGAGTATCGAAGAGATCGAATATCTCGGAGACGTCTCTATAGAAGTGGTCGCCACTTGGTTGAGAGACCACGGACTTAGTCTGGCGGCGGAAAAAACGGAGGCGGTGCTCATCTCTCGCACAAAAAAGGAGAGGACCGCCACCTTCACGGTAGGTAAAGAACGGATACGGTCGGTGAAAACGTTGAAGTATTTAGGGGTCACACTAGACGCGCGGCTGTCGTTCAAACACCATCTCGCGAACGCAGGCTCAAAGGCGGCAAAGGTGGCCCGTGCGCTGGCGGGCATCATGCCCAACATCGGGGGACCCCAGCAACCGCGAAGGTCTCTCCTTGCCTCGGTGGTGAACTCCGTAATTTTATACGGAGCTCCTATCTGGACTGATGCCCTGAACAGGCACAAGAGCTTTGGTGCTCCGTGCCAGAGAGCCTGCAGGATAGCTGCGCTAAGGGTGGCCCGGGCGTACCGAACCGTATCTGACATTGCGCTCTCGGTGATCGCGGGGACCGCCCCCTTTGACCTCCTGGCAGCCGAGAGAGCTGAAAGACACCGTGAGGGTGGGTGACGCGTAGAAGAGAATCGCTGCCATAACCGATGGTCATTGCGGACCGTAGAGGAGTGGCAGCGGAGATGGGACTCAGCCAGGGACGGCCGCTGGACCTACCGCATCATCCCGCGGATCCGGGAGTGGGCGAGCAGGAAACACGGCTTCGTCAGTTTCCAGCTTACCCAGGTGTTGACCGGGCACGGATGCTTCCGTAGCTACCTATTTCGTATAGGGGTCTACGGCAGCGCAGAGTGCCCGGCTTGTCCAGGGGTGGACGAAGACGTGGAACACGTCCTCCTACGGTGTCCTCGTTTCAGGGAGGAACGGGACCAGTTTCAAATCACTTGGAGCGGTCCCCTCACCCCTGAGGGCATCGGGGCGTGCCTGCTTGGCTCCCAGGAGGGATGGAACGCGGTAGTGACCCTCTGTACGTCCGTAGTGGACAGGTTGGGTCTCATCAGAAGAGACGAGGATAGAAGAGTTGCGATAGCAACAGTAGTGGGCTAATCTAGCCGTGCCTCCCCCCTGCGAAGTAATACCTTGCATTATCCTTCGGTAGGAGAGTCCCCCACACGAGGAGTCTCGCATGGCTCCAGTCATGGTGCATTAAGCATTTCTCCACCTCTTCGAAAAAAAAAAAAAAAAAAAAAAAAAAAAAAAAAAAAAAAAAAAAAAAAAAAAACGCACACACACACACGCACTCACACGCACACGCACACGCACTTTTATATATGGGTGGTTCTCTGTGACATCGAAGATGAAAAAAATAAATATTGCTATAATTGTGGAATATGTTTTAGAGGTATCCAGTAGTTCTCCTGAATTTTTTCAGATTTTTTCTGGGGCCATTATTTTAAGTTACAGAGAGTCAAAGTTGACATTTTAGCACTTTTTTGCATTATATGCCCATTTTCATGAATTTTTTAGCTCCCAGGGGATGCATTTTTCACTAAAAACATATGTATGACTTTTTTTGTAAAATTTTCCGAACTTTTCATTAAAATACTTTCAAAGACATAAATGTATGCTGTCACACTCTTGTAAGCCATTTAAACCTTAAATAGTGAAAATCAGCAATTCTGCTCCGGACTCTGGTAACCTAAATACTGTCTAAAAGATGTCTTTTTATAGTCAGAAACTGCCTAAAAATTTCCAGAGTGGGTCTAAATCATTAAGATCACTTATGGTCAAAATATCCGGGAAAAGTGCCCGCAATATTATAGAAAAAAACGCGAGGCGGTGCTCATCTCTCGCACAAAAAGGAGAGGACCGCCACCTTCACGGTAGGTAAAGAACGGATACGGTCGGTGAAAACGTTGAAGTATTTAGGGGTCACACTAGACGCGCGGCTGTCGTTTCAAACACCATCTCGCGAACGCAGGCTCAAAGGCGGCAAAGGTGGCCCGTGCGCTGGCGGGCATCATGCCCCAACATCGGGGGACCCCAGCAACGCGAAGGTCTCTCCTTGCCTCGGTGGTGAACTCCGTAATTTATACGGAGCTCCTATCTGGACTGATGCCCTGAACAGGCACAAGAGCTTTGGTGCTCCGTGCCAGAGAGCCTGCAGGATAGCTGCGCTAAGGGTGGCCCGGGCGTACCGAACCGTATCTGACATTGCGCTCTCGGTGATCGCGGGGACCGCCCCCTTTGACCTCCTGGCAGCCGAGAGAGCTGAAAGACACCGTGAGGGTGGGTGACGCGTAGAAGAGAATCGCTGCCATAACCGATGGTCATTGCGGACCGTAGAGGAGTGGCAGCGGAGATGGGACTCAGCCAGGGACGGCCGCTGGACCTACCGCATCATCCCGCGGATCCGGGAGTGGGCGAGCAGGAAACACGGCTTCGTCAGTTTCCAGCTTACCCAGGTGTTGACCGGGCACGGATGCTTCCGTAGCTACCTATTTCGTATAGGGGTCTACGGCAGCGCAGAGTGCCCGGCTTGTCCAGGGGTGGACGAAGACGTGGAACACGTCCTCCTACGGTGTCCTCGTTTCAGGGAGGAACGGGACCAGTTTCAAATCACTTGGAGCGGTCCCCTCACCCCTGAGGGCATCGGGGCGTGCCTGCTTGGCTCCCAGGAGGGATGGAACGCGGTAGTGACCCTCTGTACGTCCGTAGTGGACAGGTTGGGTCTCATCAGAAGAGACGAGGATAGAAGAGTTGCGATAGCAACAGTAGTGGGCTAATCTAGCCGTGCCTCCCCCCTGCGAAGTAATACCTTGCATTATCCTTCGGTAGGAGAGTCCCCCACACGAGGAGTCTCGCATGGCTCCAGTCATGGTGCATTAAGCATTTCTCCACCTCTTCGAAAAAAAAAAAAAAAAAAAAAAAAAAAAAAAAAAAAAAAAAAAAAAAACGCACACACACACACGCACTCACACGCACACGCACACGCACTTTTATATATGGGTGGTTCTCTGTGACATCGAAGATGAAAAAAAATAAATATTGCTATAATTGTGGGAATATGTTTTAGAGGTATCCAGTAGTTCTCCTGAATTTTTTCAGATTTTTTCTGGGCCATTATTTTAAGTTACAGAGAGTCAAAGTTGACATTTTAGCACTTTTTTGCATTATATGCCCATTTTCATGAATTTTTAGCTCCCAGGGGATGCATTTTTCACTAAAAACATATGTATGACTTTTTTTGTAAAATTTTCCGAACTTTTCATTAAAAATACTTTCAAAGACATAAATGTATGCTGTCACACTCTTGTAAGCCATTTAAACCTTAAATAGTGAAAATCAGCAATTCTGCTCCGGACTCTGGTAACCTAATACTGTCTAAAAGATGTCTTTTTATAGTCAGAAACTGCCTAAAAATTTCCAGAGTGGGTCTAAATCATTAAGATCACTTATGGTCAAAATATCCGGGAAAAGTGCCCGCAATATTAATAGAAATGTATATTTGTTGCCTTATAACGATGAATCTATTAGACTGATCATTGCAAAAACATTTGTGCACTTACCTTGGAGTGGTAGAAAAGTATCTTCAATTGTTTCAGTATCCATCTAATCCCCTGTAAGCTGCTAAAAATACAAATATTATTATACAAATGTAAAAAATTAATTTTTAAACATTTATAATGCTGGATTTTTAGTTTTACATCCCTTACAAGAATTATAATACTAATCTGAAAGATTACTATAAAAGTATCAACATTATTATTATTATTATTCAGCAATACATTGTTTAGATTTCACAAACTTGTCACTGTCACGTTATCATATTATTCATTATAATTAAATATCCGATTTATTTATATATCTTTTGTATTAAATACGTATATTCAGTTATTGTAATAATATTTTTTTTTATTGTAAAAATATTTTTAATGAAAAGTTCGGAAAAATTTACAAGAAAAGTCATACTTATGTTTTTAGTGAAAAATGCATCCCCTGGGAGCTAAAAATTCATGAAAATGGGCATATAATGCAAAAAAGTGCTAAAATGTCAACTTTGACTCCCTGTAACTTAAAATAATGGCCCAGCAAAAATCTGAAAAAATTCAGGAGAACTACTGGATACCTCTAAAACATATTCCCACAGTTATAGCAATATTTATTTTTTTCATCTTCGATGTCACAGAGAACCACCCATATATATATATATATATATATACTAGGAGGGCTTCGCCCCCCTACGCGCTTCGCGCGCCAACCCCCTCTTTTTAATTTCGAAAAAGGTTTTTCGTAATTAATTTATTTAAAATAATGTTTTAAATTGTATTTTTTTTGCTACTATGGATAACTTAGAAATAAAACAGATTCACACAACACCTTGGAGGTACTGTTATAATGCATTGGATTTTATACCAAAAATTTAATTTCTTTTTAAATACGATTATAATTAATAAAAAAAGTTTTTACCAAAATTTAGTGTAATGAAATCAGAATAAAAATAATAAAAAAAATAGAGACTTATTAAATGTTAACTGTAAATTTTAAACTATATGAATTCTTATAAAGCTTAAATTTATATTTTAATAATTATAAATGTTAATGAAAAATTAACTTACCAAAAATAGTAAAGTGCATATACTTATTAATTGTAGTATTTAGTAACTACTTATGAAAATTTTGGAATATTTTAAACGGATCTAAATAGAACTTCACCTCCGAAAATTAATTTATTTGATGACAAAGGATCATCGCCAAAAGTTCTATGGCATTAATATTTTGTACTTTTAGAGTAATAAAACTTTCTTCTTAAATAATTAAATTTTTTTATTAATTTTTATTAATTTTATAGAACGATTTATATAGTTTTAGTGGCATATAAATAAAAACCTGTTTCTTCTATTTCTCCCGTAATTCGTAATTTGCACCCTCTTTCAAAATTTGCGTTTTAATCCATAATTATAGCCAATTTATTTTTTCCTTTAGTTACAGAGCCCATATATTTATCTTGATTATTATAATCAAATTCATTCCTAAGAAAACCTTCGGTTTCTAATAAATACATACTTGTTTATTTAAAATATTGTTTTCTATAAATATACATAATCTACTCACTTATATATCCATACAATTTTGAAATATTAATTTAAAAAATATTTAAATTAAATGCTCCTAAATTAATAGTTTTTGAAAATCTATTCAAATATAATTCGTATTTTATATTGCCACTGTTAAAATTTGAATTTTCTTTTGCCTATACTGTTTATAATAGAATTATCTTAAAAATGCAATAATTAATATATTTAATTTTTAACCCATTGTATATATCATATGGATATTTGGAAAAGTGTAGGTTATACTTGATTAATATTTATTTAATCTTCAAACAATTTTGCATCTGTATTTAAAGCATTACATTGCATTTTAGATCCGTTATTATTATTGAGTATACGTTTAAACATTTTATGAGTTTTATCAAGAATGGAGTAAACTAATACACATTCTTTCAAGTTATGTTCACAACTTTTTTTTTGCGCAAGGAAAAAATACATATATTATGTATTCTTGAAAAAACAATTATAAAATATATATATATTATATAAATATTCCGCCGCACGCACACACACCCACATACATACATATATATACATATATATGGTCTATTTCACGTCAAGTGGTACGATGAAAATTTTAAATCACTCCAAAATTTGAGAACAGGCTGGAAACATCTTCCAGAACATACAAAAAAAATTTAAGTGTTATAAGAGTTATATATTTGAGAGTTATTCCACCATGAAAAATGGAAATTTTTCAATTTTTTAGAAAAATTACTATTTTTAAAGCCATTTATCTCAAAATCTATTCATTTTTTTGAAAAAACATTATCAACAACTTTTGTTTAAAATAATCTTTACAACTTATCTATCTTGGTTACAATTCTTAATTTTAAAATCTCGAAGAGATAGAACGCCCGGAAATATTGAACATCAAAAAAAGGCGACCACGCTACAATCGATTTTGATTTAACACAGCTCAAAAGTTCACATTTTTCGCGAGTTTTCGAATGGCTTGGGTTAGATTATTGGCCAAGACCGCTGTTGTATGCCCTAAAATACATGAAAATTAGTGATTTTATGAGGTTTATAAGGCACTACTACATTAACTTTCATCAGCGGTCTTGGCCAATAATTTAATCACCGCCATTCGAAAGCTCTCAAAAAATGTGATCTTTTGAGCGGTGTTAGATCAAAATCGATTGTGGCGTGGTCGTCTTTTTTTGATATTCAATATTTCCGAGTGCCCTATTTCTTTGGGATTTTAAAATTAAGAATTCTAGCCAAGGTAGATTAGTTCTAAAGATTATTTTGAACAAAAGTTGTTTATAATGTTTTTTCAAAAAAATCAATAGATTTTGAGATAAATGGCTTTAAATACAGCAATTTTTCTAAAAAATTGAAAAATTTCCATTTTTCATGGTGGTATAACTCTTAGGCAAATTATTTTTAACACCTAAAATTTTTTTTATATCTTCTGGAAGATATTTCCAGCCTGTTCTTAAATTTTGGAGCGATTTAAAATTTTCATCGTACCACTTGACGTGAAATAGCCCATATATTATCTATTCTTGAAAAAACAAATAACACGTACACACACACACGCACACACACACACACACACACACACACACACACACACACACACACACACACACACACACACAGACACACACACACACACACTTATATATATGACATATATATATAACATATATATATAACATATATATGACATATATACAGGGTGTCCCAAAAGTATGGACACACCTGAATATCTCGGAAAATAAGGGTGCTAGGAAAAAAACTTTCAATATAAAAGCTTTAGGAAATCAAACGATGCATCTGATGGTGACCTTCAATTTGACCTTAAGCTTGACCTTCAAGGTTATTTGAAGGTCAAAGAGATTTTTTTAAATGGGAACCCCTATTTTTGACACCGGATTCAGAAAGAGCGAAAAATTATACGTCCAAAGCGATGGTTTTCAATTTGTTAGAATGACCTTCAAAAGGTAAAATGAAGGTTAAATATTGAAAAATCGTAAACAAGCTATTTTCTTTGAACTTTTTCGGATTTGTGGGCGAATAAATGTCAGAGTAGATTTTGGGATTAACAACCTTGAGTATCTCGACCTTGGAGTTAATTTTCAAGGTCATTCAAAGGTCAAAGTAAATTTTTTATGGACAGCCTTATTTCTGACACCGGATTCAAAGAGAGCGAAAAACGTAATACCAGAAATGATATTTTACAGTTTTTTGTTGTGAACATGAGAAAGTTAATTGAAGGTTAAATTTCATAAGCGCTTAGAAACTATTGTCGTAAATTTACTAACCTTACTTTTAGCGCTACCCAGAAACAACGACGTGGACGTAGTAAGTTCTGTTTCCTTTGGGGTGCTTGATTAACGTGAGTCCCCTTGCCTCTCACGATGGGGAGCTTGCTTAATGTGAGTCCCCTTGCCTCTCACGATTGACGTGATGTCTAGCCGGTGAAGGCAAGACAGGCTGATGTCCGGCCGGTGAAGGCAAGACAGGCTGGTGTCCGGCCGTTAAAGGCAAGACAGGCTGGTGTCTGGCCTGTGAAGGCAAGATGAAAATTCTTTCAGAAATCGTCAGTTACCATTTAAAGTTTGTTGCTCGAAATGCCCTCCATTTTTTAGTTGACAATGCCCCATGCGATCATAGAATGATGAAACTGGTCTTTGAATCATTTCATTTGGGATTGCCTGTATCGTGTCAATAATACGTTGGCGTAATTCCTCCAAGTTTGCAGGTTTAGTAGCATACACTTTGTTTTTGACGTAGCCCCATAAAAAATAATCTAGTGGCGACATGTCAGGGGAACGAGGTGGCCACTCAATAGTTCCTCTACGCCCAATTACTCGTCCTGGAAATGTTTTATCTAAATAATTACGTACGTTTATTGCATAATGAGAGGCCGTCCCATCTTGTTGAAAGTAAGTGGTGTTAAAATTGTCACCGACAATCTCATTAACCGCAGGTACGATTTCATTCCTTAACATATTTAGATACTTTTTTCCTGTCAAATTACCTTCTATAAAAAACGGCCCTACTATGCTATTGTTTATGATACCTGCCCAAACATTTAGTTTTTGTGGATGTTGTGTATGTGATTCCAAAAACCAGTGTGGATTCTCTGATGCCCAGAACCTACAATTGTGACGATTAACGTTGCCATCTAACTGAAAAGTACATTCATCGGAAAATACTATTTCGTTTTAAAAATTTTGCCGCGCATCTATTCGGTTCATCATTAATTCGGCAAATTCCAGTCTTCGATCAAAATCATCCTCATTTAATTCTTGTACCAATTTTATTTTATATGGATGAAATTTCAACAGTTTCATAATTCTATGAACGGAAGTCCTACAAACATTTGTTTCCCGAGATACTTGCCTGATAGAGGTTCCAGGTTTTCAATGAATGATAATGCCACATTCAAAGAAGTTTCTTCATCAGTCGCAATCTTAGGCCTCCCACTTTTGGGGCAATCTTTGACACTACCAGTTTGCTCAAAACGAGAAATAGTTTTTCCAACTGTTTTTTGTGAAATTCCTGGTTGCAACGGTAAACGGTATTCTGCATTAAATAAAGCCGCAACTCGACGATATGACCTGACCATGTTACCCCATCCTCTCATCATGAGAATGGTTATTCGTTCACGTTCTGAAAGACGATTCATATTCAAATGAATAAAAGAAATGAAGAATAAGTTGAGAATTGTAAAACAAAACTAATAATTGAAAACAGAAGGAATGCTTTAATAGACCAAATTCAAACTTGTTCGTTGAAATTTTCAGAGTCACTGAAAACACTACCCACGAGGTTTTCGGGGTTGTTGTACACGAATATGGGCTCAGAATTTTAACTGGGTACCCCCGGTGTAACTCTTAAATGTTTGAATAGCTGCACATTATTGCATATTTAAACATTTTCTCAAATTTGCAATCTTGCTATTTTTTTATAAATTTGCTAGAATTAGTCGTGTTTATCTATTCCTTAAAACTGACGAAATCTTATTAGTTATACTCTTATTATAATAATGACACTAGCATTCAAAAAAGTGGTCTATTCTGGGAACGAGACCTATGTATTCTTATGTATTTGACATGCTGAATCCGAATCCAACGTAGCTTTTACTCAGGCATCCCCAAATATTTTTTAAAGTTATAAAAAACCGTGAAAAAGGTGAATAAAATACATATTAAAATGGTAAGATTCGGAGTAAAACAGTTTTTTATGAGTGTACGTGGTTTTTGTGTATTTTGACTTGCTAAACCCAAATCCAGGGCTTATTTTACCCGGTTGGATCAGACTGTCTTGCCTTCACCGGCAGGACACCAGCCTGTCTTGCATTGTTGCAAATTTTTCATTTTTGCAAATTTTTCAATGTTGCAAATTTTTCATTTTTGCAAATTTTTGAATTTTGCAAATTTTTTATTTTTGCAAATTTTCCAATTTTGCAAATTTTTTATTTTTGCAAATTTTCCAATTTTGCAAATTTTTTAGTTTTACTTTTTTACTTAAGCATTCCATCGTGAGAGACAAAGGAGAATCACGTTAAACAAGCATCCCATCGTGAGAGGCAACGCTACTCATTTCTGGCATTACGTTTTCCGCTCTCTTTGAATCCGGTGTCAGAAATAAGGCTGTCCATAAAAAATTTACTTTGACCTTTGAATGACCTTGAAAATTAACTCCAAGGTCGAGATACTCAAGGTTGTTAATCCCAAAATCTACTCTGACATTTATTCGCCCACAAATCCGAAAAAGTTCAAAGAAAATAGCTTGTTTACGATTTTTCAATATTTAACCTTCATTTTACCTTTTGAAGGTCATTCTAACAAATTGAAAACCATCGCTTTGGACGTAAAATTTTTCGCTCTTTCTGAATCCGGTGTCAAAAATAGGGGTTCCCATTTAAAAAAATCTCTTTGACCTTCAAATAACCTTGAAGGTCAAGCTTAAGGTCAAATTGAAGGTCACCATCAGATGCATCGTTTGATTTCCTAAAGCTTTTATATTGAAAGTTTTTTTCCTAGCACCCTTATTTTCCGAGATATTCAGGTGTGTCCATACTTTTGGGACACCCTGTATAAAACATATATATATATATATATGTTGAATTCTGAATTCTTAGACACGGCGGCGGCGGCGGCGGCGTCGGCGAAATATTTATATATTATAGAGAGATATTATATTATATTAATATCTTAAAAAGATAATTACGCCTCACCTAATTAATATTTATTAAAAATTCCAACGGGGTTAATTGTATGAGGCGTAATTATCTTTTTAAGTGGGCTAATCAGAAGCCGGATTAGAGAAGAAAATTGTACGACGTTACCGCGTGAGACTAGTGCGACAGGTGAACGAGCGAAGTGGTCGAGGCTCCTAATCACAGCTAATGCTTATAGCAGAAGCAAAGATCGCAAAAGCGGAAGAAACGCAAAATATATTTTACGAGATTTAGATGTTTGATTTAGACCGCAGACTAATAAGTTCGTTGCTACTATAATTTATTTATTAAATTAATGATATGCATGCGTTATAAATATGAAACTTTTTAATCAATTTTAAGACAATAAAGGTTTGAATTGAATTAAGTGTTGGGTACAATATAGCTAATAAATAGAAATAATTCTTAGTATATTTGAAGGCAGACGGTAATCTAGGGATAATCTAGAGATAGCCTGCCTCGAATATGTTTCAAATTGCTTTGAGAAATTTACATTTACAAAATTTTTTTATAATATATTAATATACTCTGATTGTATCGATATAATTAAGTTTATTAGCATTATTTAGTTATTAACGATCAAAATTATGAGAAATCATAGATTTCTGCCGTGCATCTTAATATTCATTCGTTAAGTTACGGCTAAAAATAATTCTTCACTTTGTAAAGACGCACGATTATATGATCAATTTTACGATTTAATGAGCATATTAATAAAATATCGGATGATGTAACATTTAATACTTTTTACAAGCGGTGATAATAAATAAATTGAACAGCAAATATATCATTTTGTTTAAAGTATTTAAAAATTTAATAAAGTTGTATTGGAAATGGAAGCAAGAACGAGGAAAATAACAACTTTAAAGAATACATTTGGATAGAAATATATAAAAACCGGAGCGCTCTCTGACGTTCGCGCGTGACTGATTCTCCGCTTAAAACACAATGCCACCAAGGGCGTCCGCCGATATTCATACTCATAAAATTATGTACTCGTGGAGTTTCGCCGCCGCGGACGCGCTCTCCACATGGAATTCGACACGCCGGACTCGTGTAATTTTAGCACATCTGGCAAGCTATCTAGGGAAAAGTTGGATCGGCAATTTAATTTCTGAAATAGATTTACAACACTGTGCTGCAGTCCTTTTATGGAATTAATTTATTTAAAGTTACTTTATGCAGCACATCAACAATTTTATTCTTTATTTAACTCATCGCGTTAATGGAAAAATATGTAAATAATCCAAGACGTTGTGGTTCCATGCATTAATTTGCAAAAATTGGAAAAATTGGAAACGGATCTTTATGAAACTCTAGGATATGTTTACTACTATAAAAATATAAAGAATGTCAGAGTTTTAAACTTTATCGTTCTTTTTTACGTTAGATATAAGCAAATAACAAAAGATTTCGCTAGAAAGGCCTTCACTTATAACTCAAAAACAATTGAGATAGGTGTTCATACTTAGGTTCAAAAGAAAACTGATATCAAGTAGACTGGATTTAAAAAGAGACTCTTAAATATCTTGATTTGATTGAAAGTTCTGGAAAAAATAGGAATAGGAAGATAATTTGGATAGAAATATATAAAAACCGGAGCGCTCTCTGACGTTCGCGCGTGACTGATTCTCCGCTTAAAACACAATGCCACCAAGGGCGTCCGCCGATATTCATACTCATAAAATTATGTACTCGTGGAGTTTCGCCGCCGCGGACGCGCTCTCCACATGGAATTCGACACGCCGGACTCGTGTAATTTTAGCACATCTGGCAAGCTATCTAGGGAAAAGTTGGATCGGCAATTTAATTTCTGAAATAGATTTACAACACTGTGCTGCAGTCCTTTTATGGAATTAATTTATTTAAAGTTACTTTATGCAGCACATCAACAATTTTATTCTTTATTTAACTCATCGCGTTAATGGAAAATTGGAAACGGATCTTTATGAAATCTAGGATATGTTTACTACTATAAAATATAAAGAATGTCAGAGTTTTAAACTTTATCGTTCTTTTTTACGTTAGATATAAGCAAATAACAAAAGATTTCGCTAGAAAGGCCTTCACTTATAACTCAAAAACAATTGAGATAGGTGTTCATACTTAGGTTCAAAAGAAAACTGATATCAAGTAGACTGGATTTAAAAAAGAGACTCTTAAATATCTTGATTTGATTGAAAGTTCTGGAAAAAATAGGAATAGGAAGATAATTTGGATAAAAAAATCAGTAAGTCTTTTAATTCCAAATAATCATCATAATATCGTTAAATTCGTTTTTCTTTCATAACTTTCGACCAGATTAAAATACTTAAGCTTCTTTTATTTAAAATCCACTCTACTTGCTCTCAGTTTTAGTCTGAAGTTAAGTTTGAGTATTATCTCTATTCATTTTTGAGTTATAAGTGATCAAAGTCTGGCTTCCTTTATATTTTTATAGTATGTGACAGAAATGTGACACTCTCCTTGTAAATTAATGAAATACACAATTGAAGAAGAAATACCATTCCATATGTCAAGAAAACAATTTCAAAAATTTCAAATGTCGTTTAAAAAATTTATCTTTTTTTTTAACTAAAATAAGAATAATAAAATAAGGAATAAAAATGAATTATTTGATTTCACGAAAGAAATAAATTAATTGCAACGATCAATGTGTTCATCTAATGAATATTCATCTAATAAATAGTTTCTTGATTCAGCATTATTTGGAAAGGAGAGCTTTGTAATACATATTATACAAAATTCGACTAAGCGAACATTAAGAAACTAAAACAACTATTTACCTGCTACTTGGTAAGAAATAGTGCAATAGAGTTTTGAGCTAGAATAACTTGTAAGACAATAAGGCTCAACCCAAGTTTATGTATTTTTTTTATGCTTGTAAGATATGTATGTTTTCAACATGTAATAAAAATATGTACTTTAATTATGTTGGTCTGAATTTAACATATAATTTTTTTTTTATTTCAACGTTGCTCTTTTTATACTTTCAAATCGACGTTATTTAGCGACAGAGGTCATACGATGTCTTTGTTAAGAAAGCACTTGCTGAAAATACATTCTCCAGTGGCGCTTGTATCAAAAGCCATCGCAGGCCTCATTTAACGTATAATAAAATTACATAATAAAAATATATAATAGAAATATATATCTGTATCTATATATCATACTTATCTAGCATATCTATAATCCATACTTTAGTCCCGATTGATAATTCAGGCAATTTTCTCGCGCGATGCCGTTTGTTAAACATGCGTTCTTGCTTTTCTTTATTTGCTTTTTCAATGTTAGCAATTTTTTCGTAATTAACAAACGTACCTAATTTTTTAGCATGTATTGGAATGTGAGAACGTATGTTTCGTGAGAATAATAATTCTGCCGGTGTAAATCCATTTTCGAGGGGAGTCGTCCTGTAGGCCAAAAGACCTAAATATACGTCTTCGCATTTTTTAAATTTTTTCTTAGCTTTTTTACAGTGGCTTCGGCAGCACCGTTGCTTTGCGGAAACCAAGGTGAACTTGTCACATGTTTAAAGTCAAATTCTCGTGCAAATTTTTGAAACGGTGAGGCGAATTGTGTACTACAATCTGACCGTACAAGTTCTGGTAGACCAAATCGAGAGAAAATCTCTTTACAACATTTAATGATTGCGTTTTCCGACAGCGAGTTAAGCGGACAAATTAAAAAAAATCGGCTATAATAATCCGTGACAACTAAATACCATTTCTCGTGTTTGAATAAATCTAGGGCAATTTTTTGCCACGGTTTATCCGGAAAATCGTCTTTTACAAACGGCTGTTGGTAGCTTTTTCTTTTATGTATACAGCTTGGGCAATTTTCTACGAGTATACGCAGTGCGAGCTGCTGTCCAACCACCAAACAGACTGTTTCATCCTCTCACGGCATTTTGATACGCCCAAATGACTCTCGTGAATTTTTAGCAAAATCTCTTTTTGTAATACGGCGGATATACTTAACCTTAAGTTGTATAAAACGAATTCATCGCAATACGAGATTTCATCGCGATGTTGAAAGTATGGTACCAGACCGTCCGCTAGACAATTTTTTGGAGACTAACCCGATAAGCAGTATTGTTTTAAAATTGAGCATATATAATCATTTTCTTGTTTTAATTGAATTTTAGTTAATAAATTTTACTTGCCGGCATATTACTCGCGACTGCGTTTACATACATATTTATTTCATCGCTTAGTTCTTTATCGCGCTCGGTGATTTCGGAAACAGGGCTCCTTGATAGGCAATCCGCGAGTATCAATTCTTTATCCGGTACGAATATAGTTTTATAATTATAACGCATTAAACGCATACGAATACGTTGAAAATTGGTTTGTAAAATTTGTAAGAGCGAGTAGTGGTCAGATTCATAAGTTATTTTAATTGCGGTTACATATTCTCTGATTCGATCAGCAGCAAAAACGAGAGCTAGCGTTTCTTTTTCTATCTGACTATAGCGCTTTTCGCAGTCAGGTAGCACTCGCGACGCGTAGGCGACAACCTTACGATTTTTGTTTGTGTCCTCTTGAATGAGGACGGCTCCAAGCCCGTGACTCGACGCGTCTGCTTATAGAATTATATTTTTCGATAGATCCAAATGAGCTAGCGTCGGTGCCGAGTGAATTAAATTTTTGACTGCTTCAAAAGTTTGTGATTGTGGCTGCTCCCACCTAATCGGAGTATCGTTTTTTAAGAGTGTTAAGCGGTTCGAGTAATTTTGACTTATTTGGCATAAACCTATTTATATAATTTATTGTACCTAAGAATCGCAAAAAGCTTTTTTCATCTTGCGCAGCCGAAAAATTTTTAATAGCTGACACACGACTCGGAAGGACGTCGATGCTTCTCTCAGAAATCTTGTGTCCTGAGAAATCAATTTCACGAACGGAAAATTTGCATTTATCTTTGTTTATGTCCATATGTCATCGATGTGAACAATAAAATTTTCGATATTTGTGACCAGCTCACAAAACATTTGCGAAAAATAATCCGTCGAGCAATTAATGCCAAATGGTAAACGGGTAAACATAAAACTACAAAAAGGAGAAATAAAAGTTAACAATGGTTGACTAGTTTCATCGAGCTTTATCTGGAAGAAACTTGTCCTTACATCTAACCTAGAGAATATTGTCGACCTTTTTAATTTTGCTAAAGCAATGTCGATCTTTGGGATCGGAAAAACTGCGTGTTTGACATTATTGTTTAGATTCGCATAATCGCAACAGAGGCGGATTTCATTTGAATTCTTTTTTGATACTACCACTATAGGGCTGCACCATTCCGTCGGAAAGTCGACTGGCTTTATAACCTTAAAACTTTACAATCTATTTAATTCGGTTTTTAAACGAGGTAGCAAAGCGATCGGTACTACTCGTGGAACCGACACGCGAAACGATTTACAATTGTCTTCTAAGTGTATTTTTAATTCGCGTTTAAAATGCCCTAATCCGGTAAACACGTTTGTGTATTTGTTTATAATGTCGTTACTAGAGTGTACTAATTGTAAATTATTAATTTCTTTAATTAATTCCAGTTCGAGAATTTCTGGCTTTCCCAGTAAATTTAATTTTATGTCACGTAGCACAAAAATTTTAGCTAATACAGATTTTGTTTTTCTAACAAAGCTAACGTGTATACAACCTAAAACGTCTAATGCTTTTCCCTCCGGTCCGAGAATAATTTTCAACGTCCGGATAATTTTACTTAATAAATGTTTCGGAATGCATTCATATGAGATGCGTGTTACATCTGCACCCGTGTCTATAATAAAATCAACGTCTTTTGTGAACTCCAATACGCAGTTCTATTTCGAAAATTTCACCCTTGTTTACCTTATTGCGTACCGAGAAAGCGCATTCTTCAGAAGCGTCCTCTTCGACTCGGCGAATACCGCGCTGTTTGTTGTCGTTGCTCCCCGAATGTTGCGATGTACCAGACCTGCATACTCGTTCCCAATGCCCGATCTTCTTGCAGTGCCGACACTCTGAGCTTATGGCGGGGCATTTCTTCGGATCGTCGTGTTCTTTAAGACCGCATCGATAATATTGCGTTTTTTTAGAATTTCCCTGTTTCTTGTCTGCAAATGCGTTGTTAGCTTTATAATTCGATAAATTTTTTGATTCTTCAGATATACGATTAATGCTGCTATCGTCTGAAACTTCTTTGCCAATCAGTTTATTTCCTTGAGATTGTATCTCTGCTTGAAGAACCATAGTGATTGCTTTTTCCAACGTAATTTCAGAGATTAGTTGCAACCGCTCTGATGTTCTCACGTCATGAATTCCAATGACGATTCTGTCTCGAATCAAGTCGTCTTTCAGCACGCCGTATTCGCATGAATTTGCGAGTGTATGAAGAGCTGTTATAAAAGCGTCAACTTTTTCGTCCGTTCCTTGTACACGAAAATTGAACTTGTATCGTTCGAATATCATATTCTTCTTTGGAGGAAAATATGTGTCGAATTTTCCTTTAACTATGTCGAACGTTGTTGCCGCGGTTAATTGCGGGAAGAGTTGATTTAAAATATCTTCGGATTTTTCGCCCATGGTGTAACACAACAAATCGATCTTTTCCGCTTCGGATTTCTCGGAAAGACCCGTAACCGACACGTATCGCTGGAATCTCTTGCACCAGGTCTGCCATAACTGCGGTTTTGTGAAGTCAAATTCGTTCGGAATACGTACGTTCGCGGATGATGAAATTGTAGGTTTCTAAGAATCTTCCGCATTCGAAATTTTTTTTTGTTTATTCACTGTTTAACACTTCTGACACCATGTATTAACATTATTATCGCGTAGATAATATGTTGTGTAAAAATATATGTATAGTTAAAGCATGGGCGAATAAATAACGTGTACGGACTAATTAGTATGAATAAGTAAAGTATAGTTAATCGACGTGTGTGAGCGCACTCGGACGTACTGACGTTTCGGCGTCTCAAGCCGATCTATCTCTTAGCTCCCTCGACGTAACCTCACGTCTCTCTCGCGGCCTCTATTGGTAATAGAGGATGCTTATGTACCATGCGTGCACGCTCTCACAACAGATTTTTAAGAAATTCTCCGTAAAGAATGATCCCTGTTTAAAAAATCAATTTTTTGATTACATTTTTTAAGTCAAGTATTACATCCTGATCGCGCGATTAACCTTTAGACGACGGGAAAACTACTATAGTGGCTCAAAATAATTTCGCAAGTCTATCTGTAAAATAGGTTAATTCTGGGGTTTTAGGCGTATTGATTACGAATTTGATGTCATAAGTCATAAATTACGAAACAACCATAAAACATTCCTAAAATAAGGGTAATCAACACTTTTGGTCGCGAAAATAAACTCTATAGTAAGCAAGTATGAATATAGTTTTCCGAATTATTTTTCAAAATATTTCCAATACATTGCCAATATGTTTCTAATAAAAAATTATGAAAGAAAATTACTTTAAAGGGGTTAACGCCACTCTAGAGGTCAACAAATAGGCCTAATTTGTACAATTTATTGTGAGATTATGGGAAAAGGAATAATATTCATATTTAGGTGGTTTATTGAACATATTAATGTGTAAAAAAAATTTTTTATTATCATTTTTATACAAAATGGGCGGCGCTACAACAGATAAGCGCAAACAAAATTTTTTAAGATTCTTCGCGGGCGTACCGCTACGTTAAAAACATAAAGCTAGATCAAAATACCAAAAATTTTCTAAAACTATATCTAATAGCTATACAAATACGTAGGATTTTTTTTATTCCAATTTTTATACAAACTGTGCACTTTTAAACAAAAATTATGAATTTTCGACTAAAAAAGAGTATTCAATTGTTTAATAAAACAAGAAAATTTTTAAATATAAAAAACGGGTACGTGAATATTCATATTCTCTTTGGAGGAAAATCTTTGGAATATGTGTCGAATTTTCCTTTAACTATGTCGAACGTTGTTGCCGCGGTTTAATTGCGGGAGAGTTGATTTAAAATATCTTCGGATTTTTCGCCCATGGTGTTAACACAACAAATCGATCTTTTCCGCTTCGGATTTCTCGGAAAGACCCGTAACCGACACGTATCGCTGGAATCTCTTGCACCAGGTCCTGCCATAACTGCGGTTTTGTGAAGTCAAATTCGTTCGGAATACGTACGTTCGCGGATGATGAAATTGTAGGTTTCTAGAATCTTCCGCATTCGAAATTTTTTTTTGTTTATTCACTGTTTAACACTTCTGACACCATGTATTAACATTATTATCGCGTAGTACTATGTGTGTGTAAAAATATATGTATAGTTAAGCATGGGCGAATAAATAACGTGTACGGACTAATTAGTATGAATAAGTAAAGTATAGTTAATCGACGTGTGTGAGCGCACTCGGACGTACTGACGTTTCGGCGTCTCAAGCCGATCTATCTCTTAGCTCCCTCGACGTAACCTCACGTCTCTCTCGCGGCCTCTATTGGTAATAGAGGATGCTTATGTACCATGCGTGCACGCTCTCACAACAGATTTTTAAGAAATTCTCCGTAAAGAATGATCCCTGTTTAAAAAATCAATTTTTTGATTACATTTTTTAAGTCAAGTATTACATCCTGATCGCGCGATTAACCTTTAGACGACGGGAAAACTACTATAGTGGCTCAAAATAATTTCGCAAGTCTATCTGTAAAATAGGTTAATTCTGGGGTTTTAGGCGTATTGATTACGAATTTGATGTCATAAGTCATAAATTACGAAACAACCATAAAACATTCCTAAAATAAGGGTAATCAACACTTTTGGTCGCGAAAATAAACTCTATAGTAAGCAAGTATGAATATAGTTTTCCGAATTATTTTTCAAAATATTTCCAATACATTGCCAATATGTTTCTAATAAAAAATTATGAAAGAAAATTACTTTAAAGGGGTAACGCCACTCTAGAGGTCAACAAATAGGCCTAATTTGTACAATTTATTGTGAGATTATGGGAAAAGGAATAATATTCATATTTAGGTGGTTTATTGAACATATATTAATGTGTAAAAAAAATTTTTTATTATCATTTTTATACAAAATGGCGGCGCTACAACAGATAAGCGCAAACAAAATTTTTTAAGATTCTTCGCGGGCGTACCGCTACGTTAAAAACATAAAGCTAGATCAAAATACCAAAAATT
The DNA here is from genome assembly GCA_026168455.1 of Theocolax elegans. Taxonomy (NCBI): domain Eukaryota; kingdom Metazoa; phylum Arthropoda; class Insecta; order Hymenoptera; family Cerocephalidae; genus Theocolax; species Theocolax elegans. The sequence goes on along the minus strand of CM047427.1, from coordinate 36,264,285 downwards.
TTCTAAAACTATATACTAATAGCTATACAAATACGTAGGATTTTTTTTATTCCAATTTTTATACAAACTGTGCACTTTTAAACAAAAATTATGAATTTTCGACTAAAAAAGAGTATTCAATTGTTAATAAAACAAGAAAATTTTTAAATATAAAAAACGGGTACGTACTTGTATAGAAAATATATTTGTAAAGCTACTATAAAAATTTCAAGTCAATTGAAAAAATCCGTTTTGAGAAAAATGCCTTTAAAGTTTTCAAAGCATTTACATCTTTGAAATTTATGTATTCCTCTAATCTGCGATGCCTACATCGTATATTTGCCCATCAAGTATAGACAGAAAGCTTGATTCGATGCGCGTCAGTTTTTACGCAGAAATTGTAGCACGTTCGGTTTGGTTGTCAAGCCCAAGTGTTGCATAAGCAAGTGTTTGACACTAGAGCACGGTTTTGGAGCCATAGACCAGACATTCGCATTAAAACTTTCATTACTATTTTCTGTAAAACCGCCGAAGCAACGCGTTAATAAATTGTCACTACTTAATTATTCGTAAATAGGCAAAATCGTTTTATACACTTCTTCGGAGAGAGGTGGTTTATTCACAAAATCTTTTCCAGTAGTTTGAGCCTTTCGCCAAGAATACCATAAAGTTTCTCCGCACGGGTATCTTTCATGTCTTGGTCGATGGTCAGTAAATAATTTGTGGTCCAGCGTTGCATAGATTTCATAAATTACAAAGGCGAGAACCCATCCGCTTCTGCACGTGATCGATGCATTCTTTTTTTGACGGTGAAGTTTCGTATATCTCAGAATCTACAATTCCTTTGAAGGTTTTTGAACTACCGTCACCCACGTAATTAGCGTATTTCAAATTGTGCATAGGTTCTGAGCACTGGAACATTTTGTTCACGGCATCCACTTCCATTTTTCCTGCGGAGCCGACGTGGTTTGCTTGGCATTCATCTTTGTGAAATTGGCTCCACCTCTCGAACTTAATGGTACCAGTTTCGGTTTTCCAAAATTCTCAAATTTTGCAATACTTAGATTTCATTAAAACATTAACTACCTTGCCAGTATACCAGCCGTAAGTAAAACAAACCCATAAAGAGACGAATTATGACGTTTCCTCCACGAAACATCACCAGATACAGTAATGACATTTGGATCGTCAGTTTTTCCTGTTCATTTTTAGCTGCAGTTTTCATACTGAGCTTATAGACATTCCTCTGTTCCATAACAGAAGTTGCTGTCAAAGAAAAACCAGAAAAACGAGCCGAGGAACTATGTTCTTCTACGTCTCTATAGCCGGGAAATCCATCCCCTGCGGCCATCCACCTGTTTACTGGTTGAATGAGAATATCGCAAAAATACACCGTGAGTGTCTGCAGACTCGGCGAATACACCAGAGAGCTCGGAACAAGCCGCCGTACCAAGAACTAATCGCGGCCTACGAGGAAAAGCGGAAAGAGCTCAAGGCTGCCATTAAAGCGGCGAAACGCCAGTGCTGGCGCAAGTTTTGCGAGGATGTGGACCGCAAATCCTGGGGTAAACAGCACAAAATGGCGATGAATAAGATCATACCCAGGGGCGCCTCAATGCTATCATTTTCTTGACAGAGCGGTGCGCCACCTATTCTCACAACATCAGGAACTGACAGTGCAGTCACGGCGCCAGACATTAGCATAACCGAGCTGAAAATGGCTGTAAGGAGAATATCCATCCATAATGATGGAATACCTGGTCTGGCCATTAAAACCGCTGCGTTAAATTTGCCACAAATTTTTGCAGACTCATTCGGTGCTTGTTTTCAATTAGGATGCTTCCCAGCACGTTGGAAGGTACAGAGGTTGGTGCTTCTGCCAAAGGGGAGCCAACCACCGGAGAACCTGTCCTCGTACCGTCCACTCTGTTTATTGGACGTAGCTGGGAAGCTGTTCGAGCGTGTCATTTGAGCCAGGCTACAAGCAGCCATTGCACAGACAGTCGATCTGTCCGACAATCAGTTCGGTTTTTGGAAAGGGCGTTCAACTACTGACGCTATAAGTCGAGTTGTTGAGCTGGCCACCAGTGCCATCGGTGGTACTAGGAATTCTAGATGCATAAATGCTATCATCGCAGTGGATATCCGCAATGCCTTTAACTCGGCTCAATGGGACAACATTATGTTTTCCTTGGAACAATTGAAGGTGCCGCTCTATCTACGCAAAGTCATCTCGAGCTAGCTTACAGAACGGATCCTCCTCTATGATACCAAGGATGGCGCGAGCAACAGGGTTCGGTCTTGGGACCTTTTCTTTGGAACGTCGTTTATGACGGACTGCTTAGGCAGCAGCTTGCAGAGGGAGTGTCGATGGTGGCTTTTGCGGACGATGTGGCTTTGGTCGTCGTCGCAAGGAGCATCGATGAGGTAGAATATCTTGGAGATGTCTCTATCGCGGTATTAGCTGTAGGGTTCAGTACCCATGCGGTACTTCTCTCCCAAACGAAGCAAAGGAGGTACGCCACCTTTACTGTAAATGGTAAGCCTATAAGATCAGTGGACACGATTAAATACCTCGGAGTCATTTTGACTAACATTGAAGGAACACTTACTGCGTGCAGGGTCGAAACCCGCAGGAGTGGTTAGAGCTTTGTCGGGCATAATGCCCAATATCGGAGGGCCAAGACAGCCACGTCGGGCTCTTTTAGCAACAGTGGTAAGCTCCGTAATTTTATATGGAGCTCCGATTTAGACAGATGACCTAAGAAGTAATATAAGCTACGGTGCATCGTGTCGACGAGCCTGCAGAATAGCCACATTAAGGGTGGCTCATGCTTATAGAACCGTGTCGGATGTAGCCCTCTCGGAGATCGCGGAAATTCTTCCCATCGATCATTTGGCGATAGAAAGGGCTGATAAATTTTTTTTGTAATTAGGGCGCTGTGTTAGAGAAAATGCGTTCTACCTTTCCAATATAACCTAGAATGGAAACAGAAGCTAAATAACTAAGGTTGACCCCCCCCCCCCAAATTTTGCGACCAATATGTCCTTACTGCAATTGGCTCTCTATCAATTTGAATATAAATTGTAATAGATTCATGGTCCGCCGCCAAGGGAACCAAAGACTTAACGTATTTGTAATGAGGTACAGGCACGCGAAATAGGAAAAGATCAAGCCATGTGTGAGATATACCAACTGATGCGATTGCGTGATGAGTCGGCTCAGAGGTTGTAAGGGTAGGTTTAGAGCAGCTATGTTTGCCCTCATCATCCGATGACCTCATATCTATATTAAAATCTCCCGTGATAACAGCATGGCAATAAGCAGGAAGTGCATCCGTCAATAAATCAAATAATTTAATGGGATAAGCTATCGTTATATATCTATAAACAATTCTTAGAATTAACAAAGATAGTTTACCAACAATTTGTAATAAAAGATATTCCGGTGAATTAGAAAACTGCTTGTCTGAGTGTGCCAATGTAATCACTATATATTCATTTCTAATGTACGCAGCTACACATCCGTCCTCCTTACCCGTACGAGGTACTAGTCTATACAACGTATAACTCGGAACATGTGCTTACTGCGGTGCACCACCTGAGGACCCGCACATACGGTTCAGCTCCTAGTAGGTAAGAGGTCCCCAGGTCAGAGTGAATACGTCATGGGGTGTGACGTCGTTTATTATGTTACTGTCCTCCAGACAATTATCGTCCTCTCCGGCATATATCATAGTATGGTTAAGAATAAATATTTAAATATTAAAAAAAACATAAATAAGTATAATTAATTTTAGAAAAATAAAATGTATTTGATTATAATATATTTTTATAATTTAATAAATCAAATTATCATAAAAAAAATTTGAATTTAAATAAATTATTTTAATACTGTAATTATTATGTATTAAAACATGACCGTAAACTCAAAATTTAGATCAGAATACCGGTACAGAGAGATTTTTTCGTAATCATTAATTTAAAATTAATTATGTAGAAATAACCATTTTTGATCGGTAATATATAGTTAAAAAATTATGCTCCTTTGTAGCATAAAAACGTTGTTGAATTATTTATAAAAAGATTCGCAGTTTATTTTCAAAGGAAACACAATACCAGCACACAGCGTCTTATTCGGTAGAATACACGTTCGTTTAAAAAAATAGTGCTTCCGAGATAGCCGATGGAACATCTGTCGGTACCAAGCAATCGCTTTCGAAATAGATGTCTAAAGAAGATCAATAGTTCCTTACTGAAGAGACCAGGTTGATGATCGGGTCGAAATGTCTTAAAATTTATCATATTGAATAAACTCACAAACCAAGTGGGATAATATGAAAAAAAATTTTATAAAGACCGCTTGTCCGTATGTATATACAAGTTGCCTTATTTATAGTAAGGTATATAACGTCAGTAGATTACTTTCTTTTCGAATATTTTGTGCACTTTATTCAGATGTATACTTATTGTAGAAGGAGATCCATTGTAACAGCAGTTTGCTTTGCAGACGTTACAAATTACATCTTTTCCTCCATTTAAAATGGTATATTGCCATATTCATGTAACATATAAATATTGATATAATGTATACACTTAATACATTCGCATTAGAAATTAAGTCACTTACAAAAATAATATATACTGTTTGTAGGAAATTACAAAATAAACTAAGCATGAATGATTGTACTAATGTAAAGTTTTAGAAAATTCTAAGAATTTCTTCCAAAATTTATTAAGAGTGTCGCAATATAATATATTTTTAGGAGATTAAGGGTGGTTATTAAGAAAAGCATCGGACACCCTTTTACACTCACAAAATAATTATTGTTTCGAGATTGCGGGGTACAAAGAGCGCGTGGAATTGCGCCGTGTTGGTAATACGCGAGGGCGCCTTTATGAATAATACACGTGTGAACTGGTCGCCCGTCGAGAAAGACGTGAGCGTGATCGGCGAGGTGATAGCGCTTGTTGGCTCCTTATCGCGCAGCGCTCAGCCGGAAGACGGCGCGCGGCTACAAGGTCTGCTTCCATCGACTTGCCGACGGGGGCGCGTGAGCTCGGTGACAGATCTCCACATATTAAATATGTAGATGGATGTATATCAAGAGTAATTATTATATATAATCTTTCAATTTTCATTTAATGTTACTTCACTCTTTTTAAAGCCGATATTTAAGAACAACTTTAAGGATACCCACATTTTAAACATAAGTAATACCCTAAAATATACTCGCAAATATGGGTATACAGGTACCCGTAACACTTAAAGCTGCAGGTATTGCTAGTACTAATAAATTAATTATTCTTTAGTCAGCCATGCAATTTATTTTAAGAGAAAGAAACGTTGGATGATTGAACTATTTTGCAGGCGACATTTCGATGGCGTTATTCCATCCTTATCATTATATTTGTATTTTATATCTTTTTTTCATACAAACCTGGAGTAAAAAGTGCAACAGCTTTAATACAGCCATATTCATTTGTATCAAGCGCCAGTTCTTTGAATAGTCGCATAATTTTCTGAAAATAGATTTAAATAATTAATATTTACCAAGCATGATAATTTGCATATATATATATATAAATATATATATATATATGTATGGGACATTCCATGTAAAGTGGACTAATTAACATTTTAAAATGCACTAAATTTTGGTTACACACTGTAAATGTTTTTCAAAAAACAGAAAAAAATTTTAACATACGGGAATCTATTTGTTCAAAAATTATTCTAACCTCAAAAAGTGAATTTTTCAAATTTTTTATAATACCAGCTGTGTTTACCGCTATTTAAAATTTAAATCTATCAATTTTTACTATATAATATTAAATGTAACATTGGTTGTTAATTATGTCTAGAATTTATCCTTCTGATATATTGGCAGTTTCTTAAAGTCTAATAACCACATAGATATAAATGATAGAATCATTGCACACAATTATAAGTATACTTTAGATTTTCTTAAAAAGAATAGAGATATTATGTTTTCTAAGGCTGATAAGGGTGCTGTTTGTGTTATTATTGACAAATCAGATTACATAAAAAAAATGGAAGATTCTCTTAACGATGACAAATATTACGTTGAAATTAAAAAGTCACCCTTACGTCAATTACAAATGAAGACTAAGAATCTTATTAAAGATTGGGGTGATTTAGGTGTTTTTGATAATGAGGAGTGTTTTAGTAATATTATTTTGACTTTAGATAGCACGAATATACCTAAAGCCTATGGATTAATCAAGATACATAAAAACAATTTTCCGATTCGTATTATTGTCTCAGCTGTTAATAGTCCTACATATGCACTTGATAAGGCTTTGAGTAAGTTATTCAATAAATACATTCCGAAACCTAAATCCAATATAAAAAATAGTTTCGAATTAAAAAAGTTGTTAGACAAACTTATTATTCCTTCTAACTTTATCTTAGTTTCTTTCGATGTTGTATCTTTGTTTTCAAATCTACCGAAGGATCTTATCATCAAAGCTTTATCGGGAAAGTGGAGATTCTTAAAGAATAACATTCCTCTCACAAAAAAGGAGTTTTTGGATGGCATTAATCAATTGCTTGATTCCACTTTTTTACAGTTTAATAAAAAATTTTTTAAACAATGTATGGGTGCACCAATGGGTTTTTGCACAAGCCCTTGGTTTGTAGATTTGGTAATCGAAATGTTGGAGAATGAATGTTTAAAGGGTTTTAATAATGATATTATTTTATATAAAAGGTATGTGGATGATACCCTTCTTATAGTTAATAATGAAAAAATAGATTTAATTTTAGATAAATTTAATAGTTTCTCTGAATTTTTACAATTCACTATGGAAGTTGAGTGTGATAGGGTGTTGCCTTTCCTTGATATTGAATTAATTAGGATTGACAATGGTTTTCCATTAACAAATTGGTTCCGGAAAAAAACAGCATCTGGTCGATATCTTAATTATTTCTCCCACCATCCACAACATCAAAAAATTGCAATGGTTTATAACTTGGTAGACAAGGGCATATTACTTTCGCACTCTTCGTTCCATGATGAAAATTTGAAAATAATTAAAGAATTCTTAAGCCAAAATTCTTATCCCTGTAATTTCATATTGAAATATATGGGTAAAAGGTTGGCACATATTAATAATAATAATAACATTAATTTTGCAAATACAAGATATAATAGAACTATAGATTTGATGCGCAGACCGAAGGTAGTTTTACCATTTTTTAAAAATTTAACTCCTAAGCTTAATAATATTTTTAACAAGCAAAATTTTTTATCGATTAATTGCACAATAAATAAGTTTAATCACATTATTAAATTGGGAAAGGATGAGTTAATTAAGTATGATGTATGCAACATTGTTTATAGAATTCCATGTAGTGACTGTACTGCAATTTATATAGGCACTAGCAAAAGGAAATTGAAATTACGTATAAATGAACACAAAAATGATATAAAAAATAAAAATGAGAGATCTGCAGTTGCGATGCATACAATTAATGCTGGACATATTATTAATTTTGAAAAGACCACTATTTTAGACATAGAGAGTAATTACAAAAAACGTCTTTTTTCTGAGATGATTAATATTTATTCTAACAAAAATACTTTAAACCGTATGGAGGATACAAATAATCTTAAAAAAGTTTATAAAATAGTTTTAGATAGTGTTGTGGGATGTATACATTGATCATATATTCATTTATACACATTAGTTAAAGGCCTATTTATTCTTGCTACCATTCTTGTATTTATAAGAGATAGATATTGGCTTTCTCTCTCGTACCCGCTTATTTCGATATACTATGTTTTACCCCCACTTCTCAAACGTTTTCATATACACAATATTATAGTATTGGTTAGAGGTTAGGCTCTAATAGTCGTGCTTATATTAATTATTTATGCTATGGACCCCCTCTGGGGTGTTCCTTAGCAAAAGTCTAAAGTGATTTTTAGTGTTATAATTTATTGTGTGAGTTTTTTTTAGCTTTTATATTTTAATATAATTATAATTAGAAAAAAATTTTTTTATAATACTATATATCTTTTTGTAAATTGTTAACTTTTGGTTTTTTTTAAATAATTAACGAACTTTTGGTGATTTTGTTTTTTCAGAATAGCTTTGTCAGTTATTGAGTTTTTGTAAATTTTATTAAGACCACTGTGTAACACCATGATTCTTTTTTAACTTAAATTGACTTATTGGTGAGTTTTCGGTTATTTTTTAATATCTATCTTATTTTTCTTTATTTTGACTACGTTTATATTTTAATAAGTTTATATGCATTTATAGCCTTGAAAAGGGATGTAATAATTAAAACATCCGAAACGTCGGCAAAAAGATTGTTTTGTCACCGTATAATTTGTTCGTGGTGATCAATAAATTCCCCAGCTCATTATTTATCCTTCTGAGTTAGAATTTGTAATCTCAAGGTTAATGTCACATAAACTACATGTCAATATTCAACTTGAAAAAGTGTAAGTACGCTTAATTGATTTTTGTATGCAAAAGTCTTAAAAAAAAGCTCGAAGCAATATCTTTTAAGCAGTCTGTAGCTTTCTTATGACATTCAATTCTATAAAAAGTTACAATAATTTAAAGAAAGACAAAAGACTTACAAAAATTAACATGGTAATTCCCATTTGAATTATTAAAAAAATTCCGTGTATCTATCGCGAAACTACGCAAGCGGCAGCGGTCGCGGTGTGAGTATCCACGCGGATTCATTCGCTCTCTCTCATTCTAGATGCCCTGAAAATAATACGCAAGACGCGGTACGCGGTGCGCAAGCGCGCGACTCCCGGTGAGTACGAGACCCTCGGTAGGTCTCCTCTGGCGGTATGAATATGCGTGTATTCTTTGTTACTCGGATAGTGATTGGCGACCGTGATTATAAGTAATTTTAATAAATTCTAGTGTATTTTAGAAAAAACCTGCCACACTGTCTTTGTATTTTAACCTGAAACTTTTGTACTCGGGAGTTTTTGGGGTCGCTGATCATAAATCTGAGTTTATATTTTTTTTCTTTTTCTCCCAGTCTGTATTCTACCTCAGATCAACCGCTTCAAATTGAAATAAATACGAAGTAGTCCCTTTATTTGCCGCTAGGGGGGACATACTCCCCCAAGCGAGTTTCTCCCGCAAAAACATAAAAGCCATGAGCTGCATTTTATTGACTGTCTTTTCAGAATAATTTGAGAAATTGCTTTTCATCTCGTACCTTCAATCTACGTATCATTCAATTTTTTCCAGGAATTTTTTTGCATTTTTGTTTATTATTTTCATCAAAGAAACATAAAAGCAAGTTCAGGTCTAGCAATTATATCTCAATTCATTGTACGTTTTTTGTTGATATAAAAACAAATATAAAATATTATGCTGAGTGAGAGTCTATTTTCTGCCATTTCCATTTTTTTCAAATCTAATCTTAGATTCGTGATCTCGAAAATCCATATTGGATTTACGTTCAATTTTCCAAAGCTAATAGTACTTTTGTAATCAACGGCCCCAAAAACCCCCAAATACGAATATTTAGACTAAAATATGCAGTAAAATAAAGTTTGATTTGTTTGTCGAAATGATTAGTTCATTTTCACACATTTTTCCGCTATCTTCGATCCGCCATTTTGAATTTTAAAATTTTAACCTCAGATTCATGTTCAGCGACTCCAAAAACCCTCGAGTACAAAATTTCAGACCAAAATATGCAGTAGAACATTTTTGACAGCGGTTTACAAAGATGGTACTCTGGTACTACCACTGTGACTCAAAGGGTTAAAACCTATGCGTTGATCTCCAGCGGAAGCGTTATACGGCGACCGTGACAAGACATAAAATTTTGGGATTAGAGAATACCGTCACATACCTAATTGTTGATCAATTAATGCAAATCCGTACATTCATAGAATAATTTCATATTAAAAAGGGTAATAATTTTATATATTTTGACGCATACGCAAAGTATAAGTATAAAACTTTCTTTTAGCCATCTCAGAAAAATAAAATAACTGCTATTTTTATAGTAAGCAACAATCTAAGAAAAAATCGAGAAATATCAATTTCTGATCAGTAAATTTGCGGTACGTATACCACTTTCTAATTAAGTCTACTAACCAATTATTGATTATTTAACCTTTAAATTGTGCGTAGTAACGTTTAAATTTATGTAAATCTTATTATTTTATTGAAATAATTTACTGATCAGAAATTGGTTCATGATTAACAACTGGGTCGTAGATTTTTTGTGGTTGTTTTGGACACGCGTGGTAACGAATTCTCGAGATGAAATCGACTCGGAAAATTCCTAGTGCAACGTTATCTCGGATTTTTCCCCCTTAGCACCATTTCCAACTCCTAATGCCAATTTCCTGAATTATTCCCGAATCTCAGTGTACATAATTATTCCGTGAATATTTTAACGTACAAAGTTTTAATCGAGAAACAAGGTGTAGTGTATGTAATCGAATGAACTTCATATTCCTAGAAACGAAAATTCTAGTCGTGAGATGTTCCGCTATGTAATTAGTAATCCCCGCTTGAGCAACCTTGTTTACGCTCGCGATGTGGCTAAGGGCAGTGCTACGTCGGACGATTGAGCTCGATGCAACGATCGACAGTCTAATTTACGTACGTAGTCGAGTTGTTAAGGCATTCAGCGGGAACTCGGAGTCCTCTTAGGAAATGACTCGAGTTGGCCAAAAAGGGAGAGGTACGTAAGAGATAACGGTGTAAAGAATGTGTTGCTCCACTATGCCATTGTGCCATGCAATTTGTGCCAAGGAAAAATTCGGCAGCCATTTTGAAAGACGCCACGTGTCATTAAATTTATTTTGTTGTTTTTAAGCTATTCTGTTTTACACCGTGGACAAAAATTTGGAAGTAAAGTTAAGATTGAACGTCTAAGATACTCGCAAAGCAACACTACAGCGTTATCGAGTAAGAAAAGAAGAGAGAATGACAGTTAGAGAGATTAATTGATTGAATAGTATTTATTTATGTCTAGATAGGTTTAACCTTAAAGCAAGAAATCAAAAATAATACATTAGTTGAATAACAAGTGCAAACAATGTACAAATGATTAAAAATAAATTATTTAAAGCTGTTGAGATGGGATGATTCAAATGATGTGAATGGAAGCGAAATTATCAGTTTAATGGCAGTGATGAACGATTTGTGAAGGGATTCAGTGCGAGGTGGTAGATAAGTGAGTGGCTTAGGAGGGTAAATGACCCCACACAAATTTGACATAGGCATTAAGCAGTCTCTGGTGTATCAAATTTCTAGTATGGTCCAAATCATTATACACTGCGCATGCGTAGTCAAAGTAAGGCATAATAAGCACTTCGATGAGATATTTACGAGTATTTCTGAAGAATACCTGCCTGTGAAAACGCAGCGCACATGAAATCCCATGCACCCTCTAAAAGATTGACAGAATATGCTTGGATCAGTCCAGGGTGGGTAGCAGCCAAACCCCTCGTGATTTTACTTGAAAAAAATTAAATATCGTCGCGTTTCATAGCTATTGCTATTAATTAACCAACAATGTAACCCGACTAGCCGACCCGATCGGGTTCGGGTATTTTCTTCGGGTTCGGGCGGGTACCCGACATTTTCGGGACCCGAAAATTTAACGGGTAACCCGTAATTTGCGGGGTACCTGACAATTTCGGGTATTCCGAATTTTTCGGCTAATCCAAGTATTTCGAGGCCTCGATAAAACTAGATAAAGTTCTGCCAGGGTTTATTTATTAATTTATTTATTTTATTTTCCTATTATTATATTTCCCTTGCAATCCTTATTAAAAACTTATTATCTTTTTTACATTAAAAGTGAAAGAAATATTAATGAATAAATAATTAGAACTGAAACATTGGAATAGCGCGAGAAATATTCTGGCAGTCCAAAATATTCGGGTAGTCTAAAATATTCAGGTAGCCCGAAAAATTCGGGTAGTTCGTTACGTTCGGGTAATCCGTAACATTCGGGTATCCCAAATCATTCGCCCCAATAGACATATGATTGCAAATTGACAGCAACTTTCCAAAAAACAATTTGTACCTGCTTATCCAAAATTTGCGTCAATGCAAGTCCTTATGTATTATAAATTTGCTTCAAATCATTTACATGAAAAAAGTGACAGCAAATTTATATAAAATTAAAGTCAATTGTTGCATAAAATTATTACTTTTTAAATAGCAAGTATTGCTATAAATGTGCTTTTATTTTGTTGAAATAATATTCTAAGTAAATATAATAGCAAATACTTATATTATTTTTGTGCAACTTTCCAATAAAGTATTTTATAATATCAAAAATGTTTTACAGTAAAATAATACAAGTTTTATTTATATTTTAGTTAAATATTTAAAGAAATTCAAGAAATGTAGCTCCATCGTTTATAAAAATGAGACTAACAGTTTGAAAAATAACAAAAATAAGTGAAAAAAATAATGGATACTCTCAATAAAACAAACATAAATTAAATTTGATATGAAATGTATTTATAAAAACACTTTTACATCGAAATATAAAACAACGTACATTTTAAAGCTTAATTAAAGCGCTTTAGGTTTCACATTTTTATTAACAATATTTTTAATAGTAATATAATTTCAAAGTTTTTAAACAATCTGTAATAGAATTTTTTTTATTAATTACATCTACTATTTTATATTCTTATTTGTTTAAACAATTTTTTAATTATTTAATAAACATCTTAAAGTTACAAACGAATCTTGAAACTTAATTTAATTTAATAAAGATATAATATATATATATATATATGTATATATATATATAAAGACACTTTAGAGAATTTTCATTCATGGTATAAACTTTTTGAATGAAACTTGATTCTTAACATTTTGATTTATATTTCCATTTTTAACTCTAGGCGAGATGTCATCAGTTGGAAATCTGGATGAAGATCTAAAAGTTGATTTATTATATAGGGAAGACGTTGAAAAGGAAGTCGTTGACGACGATCGCGATGCAGACTTGCGTTCTGATTGCCGTTGATGTGACCTAGGTCTTGACCGATTTTGAGATTGTTAAAAATACATTACAAATTATTATTTTCATGATACTATCCACGTATATTAAGTTAGGGGGGACATTTTTAAATGCCAACTTTTAATTAGGTGCATAATTTGTTGCTAATTATTTTGCTATTTTGTTGCTGATATAACAATATTGTTGATTTTGCCGCTACAAAAAAAAACGCGAAATCCCCTACCGTAATATTAAGCTAGGGTGGTCATACGCTGTAACTCTAATTACATGCCCTTAAGCAAAAAACTAACAAACCAGGAATATGTTGCTAATTTGTTGCTGAAAATGTATCCATTAAAACTATTAAAAAAAGCTAAGCGAGCACCGAAAACTGCACGGCTCCTTACCGTAATATTAAGTTAGGGTGGTCATACGCTGTAACTTTAAATATATGCCCTTAAGAAAAAAATTAACAGAACAGGAATTTGTTGCTAATTTGTTGCTGAAAATCTATCCATTAAAACTATTAAAAAAGGTAAGGGAGCATCGACAACTGCACGGCTCCTTACTGTAATATTAAGCCAGGGTGGTCATACGCTGTAACTTTAAATATATGCCCTTAAGAAAAAAATTAACAGAACAGGAAATTGTTGCTAATTTTTTGCTGAAAATCAGTTCATTGAAACTATTAAAAATTAAATAATCACTGAAAAACACACGGTCTCTCCCATCAACTTGAATAAGCACATGCTGTAATTGTTATTGTATGAATGTAAGAAACAATCGTTAAATATATTAAATTCTAAGGTAAATATCAAAATTAAGATTATTGGTCGTTTTATATAGCTTGAATTTGTTGCTATGGAAATACCTGCTTTAAAATATGTTTATAAAAAGTTTTGCGTTCGATTTAAGTTGTCAAAGTATTGACCATTTTGTTGCTCGCGATCATAGGAAAAAAATTACATTTGTTCAAAAGAATTCACGTAAACTCGATAGTTTATCCGATGCCTGACTTTGTTGCTCAACTGGAAACGAGAAAAATGAATAAATTTTAAGACTTTGCAGAATTTTCGTCGTTTTTACACTGCCTGAGATTGTTGCTATGGAAATACCTGCTTTAATATATGTTTATAAAAAGTTTTGCGTTCGCTTTAGGTTGTGGAAGTATTGACCATTTTGTTGCTCGGAATCATAGGTAAAAAATTACATTAGTTCAAAAGAATTCACATAAACTCGATAGTTTAACCGATGCCTGACTTTGTTGCTCAACTGGAAACGAGAAAAATGAATAAATTTTAAGACTGTACAGAATTTTCGTCGTTTTAACACTGCCAGAATTTGTTGCTGTGGAAATACCTGCTTTAAAATATGTTTATAAAAAGTTTTACTTTCGCTTTAGGTTGTAGAAGTATTGACCATTTTGTTGCTCGGAATCATAGGTAAAAAATTACATTAGTTCAAAGGAATTCACGTAAACTGCATAGTTTAAACGATGCCTGATTTTGTTGCTCAACTGGAAACGAGAAAAATGAATAAATTTTAAGACTTTGCAGAATTTTCGTCGTTTTTACACTGCCTGAGTTTGTTGCTATGGAACTACCTGCCTTAAAATATGTTTATAAAAAGTTTTACTTTCGTTTCGGTTGTAGAAGTATTGACCATTTTGTTGCTCGCGATCATAGGAAAAAATTTACATTTGTTCAAAAGAATTCACGTAAACTCGATATTTTAAACGATGCCTGACTTTGTTGCTCAACTGGAAACAAGAAAAATGAATAAATTTTAAGACTTTGCAGAATTTTCGTCGTTTTTCCACTGCCTGAGTTTGTTGCTATGGAAATACCTGCTTTAAAATATGTTTATAAAAAGTTTTACTTTCGCTTTAGGTTGTAGAAGTATTAATCATTTTGGCAGATATTAAGCTGGCGTAGCCACTTCATAAGACCACGCCGACAACTACACCACTATTTGTTGCTAATTTGTTGCTAATTTGTTGCTACATAAGCGATTTTGTTGCTACTGCCGTTTCCGAGAAACTATGGGTACGCTACCTTAATATTAAGCTAGCGTAGCCACTACCTGTAACTTTTTACCTAATTAATTTATTTAGATGATTCCAGCGGCATGATATGTTGCTAATTTGTTGATTTTAAACGACCTTTTATAAAATGTTGATATACAACCCCTGACCAAGATGCTACCACCCTTAAAATGCTAAAAATTCTTTTTTCATATCAAATATTTTTTGATCAAATTAACGATTCGTTTTGTTAATCAATTGCACCTTTTCAATTTTGTGCAACAAAAAAATAAGAAACCAACCCCTATAGTGATTAAACCACCCCTAAAAGGTAAAATATCTAAAATAGCCTAAAACAATAACTTTGTCCTTACGTATACGTTTGGGTGAAACGTGTAATCAAATTGGTCATTAATTTATCATTAAATAAATTAGAGTTCACATTTGTTCACTTAATATCAATATATCGCAATTAATTTATATATATGGGGTATTCCACGTGAAGTGGTCCGATCAAAATTTTAAAATGCACCATATTTTGGGTACACATTCCAAATTTTTCAGAAAACAGAAAAAAAATTTTAGGTACTGGAATCTATTTGCTCAAAAGTTATTCTAACCTCAAAAAGTGAATTTTTTCTAGTTTTTTTCTACACCAGCTGGGTTTACCGCTATTTAACTCAAAATCTATCAATTTTTACTATAAAACATTATATATAACATTCGTTGCTAACTATGTCTAGAATTTATCCTTCTGGGTTAGAATTTCTAATCTCAAGGTTAATGTTACATAAACTACATGTCAATATTCAACTTAAAAATAGTGTCAGTGCGCCACAATTGATTTTTTTATCCAAAAGTCTAAATAAAACTTGAAGCAATACCTTTCGAATGGTCTGTAGCATTTTTGGGGCCTTTAATTCTGTAAAAAGTTATGATAATTTAAAGAAACTCGAAATTTTTTTAAAAATTTAAGTGGGAATTACCATGTTAATTTTTGTGAATTTTATGTCTTTCTTTAAATTATCATAACGTTTTTACAGAATTAAAGGCCCCAAAAATGCTACAGACCATTCGAAAGGTATTGCTTCAAGCTTTTTTTTAGACTTTTGGATCAAAAAATCAATTGTGGCGCACTTACACTATTTTTAAGTTGAATATTGACATGTAGTTTATGTAAAATTAACTTGGAGATTAGAAATTCTAACCCAGAAGAATAAATTCTAGACATAGTTAGCAACGAATGTTATATATAATGTTTTATAGTAAAAGTTGATAGATTATGAGTTAAATAGCGGTAAACCCAGCTGGTGATGAAAAAAACTAGAAAAAATTCACTTTTTGAGTTAGAATAACTTTTGAGCAAATAGATTCCAGTACCTAAAAATTTTTTTCTGTTTTCTGAAAAACATTTGCAATGTGTACCCAAAATTTGGTGCATTTTAAAATTTTGATCAAACCACTTCACGTGGAATACCCCATATATATATATATAGTGTTCCACCTGAAGTGGTCCAGTCCAAAAATAAAATTCTTTTTTATCTGATCAAATCTGTCAGAAATGGGTTAGATGAGGTGTAACAATTTTTTTTGAGCACTATCTCAATTCAGGCCCATAATATTGCGGAGCAAAAATGGGGCTTTTTTGTAATTTCTGTTTTTTTACCATATTTATCACTTTATAACTCAGATCCTATTGATTTTTTTTATATATATTACATACAAAAAAATTTGGAACTATTGAGTAGAATCTATCCAAATATTTTATTGGCCCCAGTGATATATTTTGAGCTTATGTACAAATAAAATAAAGCTTCAAATGCAAAAAAGGTAAGTTCGCCACAATTTTTTCTCCTGAACAATTCTGGTCCAAGATATGGACATTTTTGTAAAATTTTTGCAAGAACTCATAAAATCAATACTTTGGCACGTACACTATTACTTATAAATAAACAATATATTAATACAAACGATTGAGAATAGGTGAATTCTGTGTACCGAAAGCCTTTACCACACGAATTTTCAGAACAACAAATTCGGGAAGTCTTTAAACGAGGAAAAAACCGTGAAATCACACATTTTCTTGCCTTTTTTTCGTTTCCAGTTGAGCAACAAAATCAGGCATCGATAAAACGATCGAGGTTGGGTAAATTCTGTGTACCGAAAGCCTTTAACACACGAATTCGCAGAGCAACAAATTCGAGATGTCTTTAATCGAGGAAAGATCCTTGAAAACTCTCATTTTCTTGCCTTTTTTTCGTTTTTAGTTGAGCAACAAAATCAGGCATCGATAAAACGATCGAGGTGTGGTGAATTATGTATACCGAAAGCCTTTAACACACGAATTTGCAGAGCAACAAATTCGAGAAGTTTTTAATCGAGGAAAAATCCGTGAAAACTCTCATTTTCGTGACTTTTTTTTCGTTTCCACTTGAGCAACAAAATCGGGCATCGATAAAACGGTGGAGATTTGGTGAATTCTGTTTACTGAAAGCCGTTAACACACGAATTCGCAGAGCAACAAATTCGAGAAGTCTTTAATCGAGGAAAAATCCGTGAAAACTCTCATTTTCTTGTCTTTTTTTTTCTTTTCCAGATGAGCAACAAAATCGGGCATCGACAAAACGATCGAGGGTGGGTGAATTCTGTGCACCGAAAGCTTTTAACACACGAATTCGCAGAGCAACAAATTCGAAATGTCTTTATTCGAGGAAAAATCCTTGAAAACTCTCATTTTCTTGTCTTTTTTTCGTTTCCAGTTGAGCAACAAAATCGGGCATCGATAAAACGATCGAGGTTGGGTGAATTCTGTGTACCGAAAGTCTTTAACACACGAATTCGCAGAGCAACAAATTCGAGAAGTCGTTCATCGAGGAAAAATCCGTGAATACTCTCATTTTCGTGACTTTTTTTCGTTTCCAGTTGAGCAACAAAATCAGGCATCGATAAAACAATCGAGGTATGGTGAATTCTGTGCACCGAAAGCTTTTAACACACGAATTCGCAGAGCAACAAATTCGAGAAGTTTTTAATCGAGGAAAAATCCGTGAAAACTCTCATTTTCTTGTATTTTTTTTTCGTTTCCAGATGAGCAACAAAATCGGGCATCGGCAAAACGATCGAGGGTGGGTGAATTCTTTGCAGCGAAAGCTTTTAACACACGAATTCGCAGAGCAACAAATTCGAGAAGTTTTTAAACGAGGAAAAATCCGCGAAAACTCTCATTTTCGTGACTTTTTTTTCGTTTCCACTTGAGCAACAAAATCGGGCATCGATAAAACAGTGGAGATTCAGTGAATTCTGTTTACTGAAAGCCTTTAACACACGAATTCGCAGAGCAACAAATTCGAGAAGTCTTTAATCGAGGAAAAATCCGTGAAAACTCTCATTTTCGTGACTTTTTTTTCGTTTCCACTTGAGCAACAAAATCGGGCATCGATAAAACGGTGGAGATTTGGTGAATTCTGTTTACTGACAGCCTTTATCACACGAATTCGCAGAGCAACAAATTCGAGAAGTCTTTAATCGAGGAAAAATCCGTGAAAACTCTCATTTTCTTGTCTTTTTTTTTCGTTTCCAGATGAGCAACAAAATCGGGCATCGGTAAAACGATCGAGGGTGGGTGAATTCTGTGCACCGAAAGCTTTTAACACACGAATTCGCAGAGCAACAAATTCGAGAAGTCTTTAATCGAGGAAAAATCCGTGAAAACTCTCATTTTCTTGTCTTTTTTTTTCTTTTCCAGATGAGCAACAAAATCGGGCATCGACAAAACGATCGAGGGTGGGTGAATTCTGTGCACCGAAAGCTTTTAACACACGAATTCGCAGAGCAACAAATTCGAAATGTCTTTATTCGAGGAAAAATCCTTGAAAACTCTCATTTTCTTGTCTTTTTTTCGTTTCCAGTTGAGCAACAAAATCGGGCATCGATAAAACGATCGAGGTTGGGTGAATTCTGTGTACCGAAAGTCTTTAACACACGAATTCGCAGAGCAACAAATTCGAGAAGTCGTTCATCGAGGAAAAATCCGTGAATACTCTCATTTTCGTGACTTTTTTTCGTTTCCAGTTGAGCAACAAAATCAGGCATCGATAAAACAATCGAGGTATGGTGAATTCTGTGCACCGAAAGCTTTTAACACACGAATTCGCAGAGCAACAAATTCGAGAAGTTTTTAATCGAGGAAAAATCCGTGAAAACTCTCATTTTCTTGTATTTTTTTTTCGTTTCCAGATGAGCAACAAAATCGGGCATCGGCAAAACGATCGAGGGTGGGTGAATTCTGTGCAGCGAAAGCTTTTAACACACGAATTCGCAGAGCAACAAATTCGAGAAGTTTTTAAACGAGGAAAAATCCGCGAAAACTCTCATTTTCGTGACTTTTTTTTCGTTTCCACTTGAGCAACAAAATCGGGCATCGATAAAACAGTGGAGATTCAGTGAATTCTGTTTACTGAAAGCCTTTAACACACGAATTCGCAGAGCAACAAATTCGAGAAGTCTTTAATCGAGGAAAAATCCGTGAAAACTCTCATTTTCGTGACTTTTTTTTCGTTTCCACTTGAGCAACAAAATCGGGCATCGATAAAACGGTGGAGATTTGGTGAATTCTGTTTACTGACAGCCTTTATCACACGAATTCGCAGAGCAACAAATTCGAGAAGTCTTTAATCGAGGAAAAATCCGTGAAAACTCTCATTTTCTTGTCTTTTTTTTTCGTTTCCAGATGAGCAACAAAATCGGGCATCGGTAAAACGATCGAGGGTGGGTGAATTCTGTGCACCGAAAGCTTTTAACACACGAATTCGCAGAGCAACAAATTCGAGAAGTTTTTAATCGAGGAAAAATCCGTGAAAACTCTCATTTTCGTCACTTTTTTCTCGTTTCCACTTGAGCAACAAAATCGGGCATCGATAAAACGGTGGAGATTCAGTGAATTCTGTTTACTGAAAGCCGTTAACACACGAATTCGCAGAGCAACAAATTCGAGAAGTCTTTAATCGAGGAAAAATCCGTGAAAACTCTCATTTTCGTGACTTTTTTTTCGTTTCCACTTGAGCAACAAAATCGGGCATCGATAAAACGGTGGAGATTTGGTGAATTCTGTTTACTGACAGCCTTTATCACACGAATTCGCAGAGCAACAAATTCGAGAAGTCTTTAATCGAGGAAAAATCCGTGAAAACTCTCATTTTCTTGTCTTTTTTTTTCGTTTCCAGATGAGCAACAAAATCGGGCATCGGTAAAACGATCGAGGGTGGGTGAATTCTGTGCACCGAAAGCTTTTAACACACGAATTCGCAGAGCAACAAATTCGAGAAGTCTTTAATCGAGGAAAAATCCGTGAAAACTCTCATTTTCTTGTCTTTTTTTTTCTTTTCCAGATGAGCAACAAAATCGGGCATCGACAAAACGATCGAGGGTGGGTGAATTCTGTGCACCGAAAGCTTTTAACACACGAATTCGCAGAGCAACAAATTCGAAATGTCTTTATTCGAGGAAAAATCCTTGAAAACTCTCATTTTCTTGTCTTTTTTTTCGTTTCCAGTTGAGCAACAAAATCGGGCATCGATAAAACGATCGAGGTTGGGTGAATTCTGTGTACCGAAAGTCTTTAACACACGAATTCGCAGAGCAACAAATTCGAGAAGTCGTTCATCGAGGAAAAATCCGTGAATACTCTCATTTTCGTGACTTTTTTTCGTTTCCAGTTGAGCAACAAAATCAGGCATCGATAAAACAATCCAGGTATGGTGAATTCTGTGCACCGAAAGCTTTTAACACACGAATTCGCAGAGCAACAAATTCGAGAAGTTTTAATCGAGGAAAAATCCGTGAAAACTCTCATTTTCTTGTATTTTTTTTTCGTTTCCAGATGAGCAACAAAATCGGCATCGGCAAAACGATCGAGGGTGGGTGAATTCTGTGCAGCGAAAGCTTTTAACACACGAATTCGCAGAGCAACAAATTCGAGAAGTTTTTAAAACGAGGAAAATCCGCGAAAACTCTCATTTTCGTGACTTTTTTTTCGTTTCCACTTGAGCAACAAAATCGGGCATCGATAAAACAGTGGAGATTCAGTGAATTCTGTTTACTGAAAGCCTTTAACACACGAATTCGCAGAGCAACAAATTCGAGAAGTCTTTAATCGAGGAAAAATCCGTGAAAACTCTCATTTTCGTGACTTTTTTCGTTTCCACTTGAGCAACAAAATCGGGCATCGATAAAACGGTGGAGATTTGGTGAATTCTGTTTACTGACAGCCTTTATCACACGAATTCGCAGAGCAACAAATTCGAGAAGGTCTTTAATCGAGGAAAAATCCGTGAAAACTCTCATTTCCTTGTCTTTTTTTTCGTTTCCAGATGAGCAACAAAATCGGGCATCGGTAAAAACGATCGAGGGTGGGTGAATTCTGTGCACCGAAAGCTTTTAACACACGAATTCGCAGAGCAACAAATTCGAGAAGTTTTTAATCGAGGAAAAATCCGTGAAAACTCTCATTTTCGTCACTTTTTTCTCGTTTCCACTTGAGCAACAAAATCGGGCATCGATAAAACGGTGGAGATTCAGTGAATTCTGTTTACTGAAAGCCGTTAACACACGAATTCGCAGAGCAACAAATTCGAGAAGGTCTTAATCGAGGAAAAATCCGTGAAAAACTCTCATTTTCTTGTCTTTTTTTTTCTTTTCCAGATGAGCAACAAAATCGGGCATCGACAAAACGATCGAGGGTGGGTGAATTCTGTGCACCGAAAGCTTTTAACACACAGAATTCGCAGAGAAACAAATTCGAAATGTCTTTATTCGAGGAAAAATCCTTGAAAACTCTCATTTTCTTGTCTTTTTTTCGTTTCCAGTTGAGCAACAAAATCGGGCATCGATAAAACGATCGAGGTTGGGTGAATTCTGTGTACCGAAAGTCTTTAACACACGAATTCGCAGAGCAACAAATTCGAGAAGTCGTTCATCGAGGAAAAATCCGTGAATACTCTCATTTTCGTGACTTTTTTCTCGTTTCCAGCTTGAGCAACAAATCAGGCATCGATAAAACAATTCGAGGTATTGGTGAATTCTGTGATACCGAAAGCCTTTAACACACGAATTCGCAGAAGCAACAAATTCGAGAAGTCTTTAATCGAGGAAAAATCCGTGAAAACTCTCATTTTCTTGTCTTTTTTTTTCGTTTCCAGATGAGCAACAAAATCGGGCATCGGCAAAACGATCGAGGGTGGGTGAATTCTGTGCAGCGAAAGCTTTTAACACACGAATTCGCAGAGCAACAAATTCGAGAAGTTTTTAAACGAGGAAAAATCCGCGAAACTCTCATTTTCGTGACTTTTTTTTCGTTTCCACTTGAGCAACAAAATCGGGCATCGATAAAACAGTGGAGATTCAGTGAATTCTGTTTACTGAAGCCTTTAACACACGAATTCGCAGAGCAACAAATTCGAGAAGTCTTTAATCGAGGAAAAATCCGTGAAAACTCTCATTTTCGTGACTTTTTTTTCGTTTCCACTTGAGCAACAAAATCGGGCATCGATAAAACGGTGGAGATTGGTGAATTCTGTTTACTGACAGCCTTTATCACACGAATTCGCAGAGCAACAAATTCGAGAAGTCTTTAATCGAGGAAAAATCCGTGAAAACTCTCATTTTCTTGTCTTTTTTTTTCGTTTCCAGATTGAGCAACAAAATCAGGCATCGGTAAAACGATCGAGGTTGGTGAATTCTGTGCACCGAAAGCCTTTAACACACGAATTTGCAGAGCAACAAATTCGAGAAGTTTTTAATCGAGGAAAAATCCGTGAAAACTCTCATTTTCGTCACTTTTTTTCTCGTTTCCACTTGAGCAACAAATCCGGGCATCGCTAAAATCGGTCGGAGATTCAGTGAATTCTGTTTACTGAAAGCCGTTAACACACGAATTCGCAGAGCAACAAATTCGAGAAGTCTTTAATCGAGGAAAAATCCGTGAAAACTCTCATTTTCGTGCCTTTTTTTTCGTTTCCACTTGAGCAACAAAATCGGGCATCGATAAAACGGTGGAGATTTGGTGAATTCTGTTTACTGACAGCCTTTATCACACGAATTCGCAGAGCAACAAATTCGAGAAGTCTTTAATCGAGGAAAAATCCGTGAAAACTCTCATTTTCTTGTCTTTTTTTTTCGTTTCCAGATGAGCAACAAAATCGGGCATCGGTAAAACGATCGAGGGTGGGTGAATTCTGTGCACCGAAAGCTTTTAACACACGAATTCGCAGAGCAACAAATTCGAGAAGTCTTTAATCGAGGAAAAATCCGTGAAAACTCTCATTTTCTTGTCTTTTTTTTTCTTTTCCAGATGAGCAACAAATCGGGCATCGACAAAACGATCGAGGGTGGGTGAATTCTGTGCACCGAAAGCTTTTAACACACGAATTCGCAGAGCAACAAATTCGAATGTCTTTATTCGAGGAAAATCCTTGAAAACTCTCATTTTCTTGTCTTTTTTTCGTTTCCAGTTGAGCAACAAAATCGGGCATCGATAAAACGATCGAGGTTGGGTGAATTCTGTGTACCGAAAGTCTTTAACACACGAATTCGCAGAGCAACAAATTCGAGAAGTCGTTCATCGAGGAAAAATCCGTGAATACTCTCATTTTCGTGACTTTTTTTCGTTTCCAGTTGAGCAACAAAATCAGGCATCGATAAACAATCCAGGTATGGTGAATTCTGTGCACCGAAAGCTTTTAACACACGAATTCGCAGAGCAACAAATTCGAGAAGTTTTTAATCGAGGAAAAATCCGTGAAAACTCTCATTTTCTTGTATTTTTTTTCGTTTCCAGATGAGCAACAAAATCGGGCATCGGCAAAACGATCGAGGGTGGGTGAATTCTGTGCAGCGAAAGCTTTTAACACACGAATTCGCAGAGCAACAAATTCGAGAAGTTTTTTAAACGAGGAAAAATCCGCGAAACTCTCATTTTCGTGACTTTTTTTTCGTTTCCACTTGAGCAACAAAATCGGGCATCGATAAAACAGTGGAGATTCAGTGAATTCTGTTACTGAAAGCCTTTAACACACGAATTCGCAGAGCAACAAATTCGAGAAGTCTTTAATCGAGGAAAAATCCGTGAAAACTCTCATTTTCGTGACTTTTTTTTCGTTTCCACTTGAGCAACAAAATCGGGCATCGATAAAACGGTGGAGATTTGGTGAATTCTGTTTACTGACAGCCTTTATCACACGAATTCGCAGAGCAACAAATTCGAGAAGTCTTTAATCGAGGAAAAATCCGTGAAAACTCTCATTTTCTTGTCTTTTTTTTTCGTTTCCAGATGAGCAACAAAATCGGGCATCGGTAAAACGATCGAGGGTGGGTGAATTCTGTGCACCGAAAGCTTTTAACACACGAATTCGCAGAGCAACAAATTCGAGAAGTTTTTAATCGAGGAAAAAATCCGTGAAAACTCTCATTTTCGTCACTTTTTTCTCGTTTCCACTTGAGCAACAAAATCGGGCATCGATAAAACGGTGGAGATTCAGTGAATTCTGTTTACTGAAGCCGTTAACACACGAATTCGCAGAGCAACAAATTCGAGAAGTCTTTAATCGAGGAAAAATCCGTGAAAACTCTCATTTTCTTGTTCTTTTTTTTTCTTTTCCAGATGAGCAACAAAATCGGGCATCGACAAAACGATCGAGGGTGGGTGAATTCTGTGCACCGAAAGCGTTTAACACACAAATTCGCAGAGAACAAATTCGAAATGTCTTTATTCGAGGAAAAATCCTTGAAAACTCTCATTTTCTTGTCTTTTTTTCGTTTCCAGTTGAGCAACAAAATCGGGCATCGATAAAACGATCGAGGTTGGGTGAATTCTGTGTACCGAAAGTCTTTAACACACGAATTCGCAGAGCAACAAATTCGAGAAGTCGTTCATCGAGGAAAAATCCGTGAATACTCTCATTTTCGTGACTTTTTTCTCGTTTCCACTTGAGCAACAAATTTGGACATCGATAAAACGTTCGAGGTTTGGTGAATTCTGTATACCGAAAGCCTTTACCACACGAATTTTCAGAACAACAAATTCGGGAAGTCTTTAAACGAGGAAAAAACCGTGAAATCGCACATTTTCTTGCCTTTTTTTCGTTTCCAGTTGAGCAACAAAATCAGGCATCGATAAAACAATCGAGGTGTGGTGAATTCTGTATACCGAAAGCCTTTAACACACGAATTTGCACAACAACAAATTCGAGAAGTTTTTAATCGAGGAAATATCCGTGAAAACTCTCATTTACGTGACTTTTTTTTCGTTTCCACTTGAGCAACAAAATCGGGCATCGATAAAACGGTGGAGATTCGGTGAATTCTGTTTACTGAAAGCCTTTAACACACGAATTCGCAGAGCAACAAATTCGAGAAGTCTTTAATCGAGGAAAAATCCGTGAAAACTCTCATTTTCTTGTCTTTTTTTTCGTTTCCTGATGAGCAACAAATTTGGACATCGATAAAACGTTCGAGGTTTGGTGAATTCTGTATACCGAAAGCCTTTACCACACGAATTTTCAGAGCAACAAATTCGGGAAGTCTTTAAACGAGGAAAAAACCGTGAAATCACACATTTTCTTGCCTTTTTTTCGTTTCCAGTTGAGCAACAAAATCAGGCATCGATAAAACAATCGAGGTATGGTGAATTCTGTATACCGAAAGCCTTTAACACACGAATTTGCAGAGCAACAAATTCGAGAAGTTTTTAATCGAGGAAAAATCCGTGAAAACTCTCATTTTCTTGTATTTTTTTTTCGTTTCCAGATGAGCAACAAAATCGGGCATCGGCAAAATGATCGAGGGTGGGTGAATTCTGTGCACCGAAAGCGTTTAACACACGAATTCGCAGAGCAACAAATTCGGGAAGTCTTTAAACGAGGAAAAAACCGTGAAATCACACATTTTCTTGCCTTTTTTTCGTTTCCAGTTGAGCAACAAAATCAGGCATCGATAAAACAATCAAGGTATGGTGAATTCTGTTTACTGAAAGCCTTTAACACACGAATTCGCAGAGCAACAAATTCGAGAAGTCTTTAATCGAGGAAAAATCCGTGAAAACTCTCATTTTCTTGTCTTTTTTTTTCGTTTCCAGATGAACAACAAAATCGGGCATCGACAAAACGATCGAGGGTGGGTGAATTCTGTGCACCGAAAGCTTTTAACACACGAATTCGCAGAGCAACAAATTCGAAATGTCTTTATTCGAGGAAAAATCCTTGAAAAATCTCATTTTCTTGTCTTTTTTTTCGTTTCCAGTTGAGCAACAAAATCGGGCATCGATAAAACGATCGAGGTTGGGTGAATTCTGTGTACCGAAAGTCTTTAACACACGAATTCGCAGAGCAACAAATTCGAGAAGTCGTTCATCGAGGAAAAATCCGTGAATACTCTCATTTTCGTGACTTTTTTCTCGTTTCCACTTGAGCAACAAATTTGGACATCGATAAAACGTTCGAGGTTTGGTGAATTCTGTATACCGAAAGCCTTTACCACACGAATTTTCAGAACAACAAATTCGGGAAGTCTTTAAACGAGGAAAAAACCGTGAAATCGCACATTTTCTTGCCTTTTTTTTCGTTTCCAGTTGAGCAACAAAATCAGGCATCGATAAAACAATCGAGGTGTGGTGAATTCTGTATACCGAAAGCCTTTAACACACGAATTTGCACAGCAACAAATTCGAGAAGTTTTTAATCGAGGAAATATCCGTGAACACTCTCATTTACGTGATTTTTTTTCGTTTCCTGATGAGCAACAAAATCGGGCATCGACAAAACGATCGAGGGTGGGTGAATTCTGTGCACCGAAAGCTTTTAACACACGAATTCGCAGAGCAACAAATTCGAGAAGTTTTTAAACGAGGAAAAATCCGTGAAAACTCTCATTTTCGTGACTTTTTTCTCGTTTCCACTTGAGCAACAAAATCGGGCGTCGATAAAACGGTGGAGATTCGGTGAATTCTGTTTACTGAAAGCCTTTAACACACGAATTCGCAGAGCAACAAATTCGAGAAGTCTTTAATCGAGGAAAAATCCGTGAAAACTCTCATTTTCGTGACATTTTTCTCGTTTCCACTTGAGCAACAAAATCGGGCATCGATAAAACGGTGGAGATTCCGTGAATTCTGTTTACTGAAAGCCTTTAACACACGAATTTGCAGAGCAACAAATTCGAGAAGTCTTTAATCGAGGAAAAATCCGTGAAAACTCTCATTTTCTTGTCTTTTTTTTTCGTTTCCAGATGAGCAACAAAATCGGGCATCGACAAAACGATCGAGGGTGGGTGAATTCTGTGCACCGAAAGCTTTTAACACACGAATTCGCAGAGCAACAAATTCGAAATGTCTTTATTCGAGGAAAAATCCTTGAAAAATCTCATTTTCTTGTCTTTTTTTTCGTTTCCAGTTGAGCAACAAAATCGGGCATCGATAAAACGATCGAGGTTGGGTGAATTCTGTGTACCGAAAGTCTTTAACACACGAATTCGCAGAGCAACAAATTCGAGAAGTCGTTCATCGAGGAAAAATCCGTGAATACTCTCATTTTCGTGACTTTTTTCTCGTTTCCACTTGAGCAACAAATTTGGACATCGATAAAACGTTCGAGGTTTGGTGAATTCTGTATACCGAAAGCCTTTACCACACGAATTTTCAGAACAACAAATTCGGGAAGTCTTTAAACGAGGAAAAAACCGTGAAATCGCACATTTTCTTGCCTTTTTTTCGTTTCCAGTTGAGCAACAAAATCAGGCATCGATAAAACAATCGAGGTGTGGTGAATTCTGTATACCGAAAGCCTTTAACACACGAATTTGCACAACAACAAATTCGAGAAGTAGTTAATCGAGGAAATATCTGTGAAAACTCTCATTTACGTGACTTTTTTTTCGTTTCCACTTGAGCAACAAAATCGGGCATCGATAAAACGGTGGAGATTCGGTGAATTCTGTTTACTGAAAGCCTTTAACACACGAATTCGCAGAGCAACAAATTCGAGAAGTCTTTAATCGAGGAAAAATCCGTGAAAACTCTCATTTTCTTGTCTTTTTTTTCGTTTCCTGATGAGCAACAAAATCGGGCATCGACAAAACGATCGAGGGTGGGTGAATTCTGTGCACCGAAAGCTTTTAACACACGAATTCGCAGAGCAACAAATTCGAGAAGTTTTTAAACGAGGAAAAATCCGTGAAAACTCTCATTTTCGTGACTTTTTTCTCGTTTCCACTTGAGCAACAAAATCGGGCATCGATAAAACGGTGGAGATTCGGTGAATTCTGTTTACTGAAAGCCTTTAACACACGAATTCGCAGAGTAACATATTCGAGAAGTCTTTAATCCAGGAAAAATCCGTGAAAACTCTCATTTTCTTTGTCTTTTTATTTCGTTTCCAGTTGTGCAAGAAAATCGGGCATCGACAAAACGATCGAGGTTGGGTGAATTCTGTGCACCGAAAGCTTTTAACACACGAATTCGCGAAGCAACAAATTCGAGAAGTCTACTTTGATACTAAATTATTGCTCTTTGACTGCATGTTGTCAAACGGCCAGAAAACAACGCTTGATAGTGGTAAATATGTATTATATTTTATGCAATGCGAATCATGACATATTATTTAAAACTCAGAAGGCTAACGATGCCTTCGGCACGTAGTTTTAGGAGAGGTTGTATGCTGTAAAAATTTCAAATACGTCTATTTGACAATTTTTGGAAAACCAATAAAAGGGAAGTTAGATAAAATTCTATATATATACTTTAAAAACCATCGAGTGATAAAAGCAAATTAAAAAAATTAATTCTATGGTAAATGTTTTCGAGCACAAAAAGCTTTCAATCCACTTGAAATTTTGGAAAAAGGTTGTCTTTATAGGAACAACGATCTGTATATTTTTGGAGCTAAAAAGGTTTGTAATTACCGAAGTAATAAGGCATTGTATATTGTTTAATTAAATTTTTGATAGCTCATATCTCCGAAAATAATCGGTTGAATTGATTAAAAAAATTGTTGTAACAGAAATAAAAACTATATACTGTAAAAATTTAAGGACATTTCATTAAGTAGTTTCTGTGAAAACAATTATAACATAAAAACTTTTTTTTTATTTTGTCTTCGTGGTAAAATTTGCTTTTTGATAATAACATCTATAGCTTTAATAAATCTTGTCAGAAACATGTTTTGAAGCTTCTGCAGTATCTAAGTGCTGTATTTTCTGGTACAAACTACGGGTGTTAGATAATATATGAATCTATTTTAAAACAAGTAATTTTAAAAAGCAAATCATTACTACGTCTCTATTAAAAATAAAAGCGTTTTGAATTTGTTTTACTCTAAATTTTGATTATAAATGTTTATTAATATTGAAATATTTTTCAGTCTAAAAATAAAAAAATTTTGAAAAGTTTTTTAGATTTCATTTTCTTGTTAAAATAAAAACACATTGAATTTGTTTGGCTCAAAAACGTGGTTACAATATAATATTAAAATTATGTGATTCAAATTTTTAACCTTTTTTGAATCGTGTTTTCAAATCATCTACAATAAACAATTTTAAAAACGTTGGATAAATTTGTTATGATTATGTAAATGTCATATTAGAATCATACATTACACAATGGAGCTATACATCTATTTGGAGGAAGCTGTACGTGCCAATGAATTAGCAGTGGTTATTTTATTCGTACAATGTCTCTAGAATAATCAATGATTTTGTTGCTAGCAAATATCAAATAAATAGCTTACAGTATTTTTCTTTATGACTACGATTTCCCTGCAAGCTTTTTAAGATTTTTTTGCGTAATTTCTTGAATGTATTAAAATGTTTTGAGAAACGCGATGTCGAGTTGACATACAAAAATGTAAAAATTACTGTACTTCGGAGAAGTCAACTAAATGTTATATTTAAAAAAAACTAATATTGTTTGTTCAAATATAAATAAAAATAATTTTTTCTGAAATTGTCAATTCATGAAGTACTACCACATGTTTTAAACTATCGTTAATATTTGTTTTAAATTTTTAGTTTAACGTTTTAAACACAATGTTTCAAGTAAATAGTTTAGATCTCACTAATTTTCATTAATTTTCTTATAATCATGCTTTTATTTAAATTTAGTAAACGATTAATGTTTATTAACATACGTTATTCGACATTATTTATCTTATCTCTTACTTCTATTTATGTAACTTTTGTACATTTTTAATTTTTAGACCCTGTAAAAAGCCTAAGATTTAATAAATATAATTATAAAAAATTTAACATGACCCTATCGTAATTTGAAATGCTGTTTTACTGTTTAATCAAATATATCTACTTTTTTATTTCGGCTTCGGCTCGGACGTCGTACCACGCACAACAGAAAATCCAACTTTCTGACCTTATATTGTAATATAGTATTTTTATATATCATGTTTTTATTCGAGAACAAAGCATAATTACGATTTGAAATGTTTACAGTGTACTTGGTATAACGGATCGACGGTAATCGATTACAAAAATCGAATAGTCGTCGTAATCAAAACTTTTAATCTTTTTTTTAATAAAAATGATATATTTATACGGAAAGAAAGGGAATATTTTAAATAGTATATAATACATTTAGGGAGGTAAAGTATATATAGCACACGTGAATTGCCAGCCGAGCCGAAGGCGAGGGCGGCAAACATGTGCTTTGAGATCGCCATTTTACCACACGTGGTGTGTACACTGTTTTTTTCAACAACAAAACCGAAATTACAACTTCGCGATTCGGACGCCGGGAGCGAAAGTGGTAGTTTCAGCCCGTTGGTTAAAAAACATTATTTTTTATAAGTTCATCATATTTATAATAGATTTTTAATGAAAAAGATTTGTAAAATATCGATTATCTTTTTGATTATCTATTACTCAAGAATCGAATTTTCGGTGATTTATTTCATAAATAATCAACGACGTAAACAATCATTTAAAAAATAATATTAATTAGCAATTAAAAATATACAGAGAGAATTGCCATCACTAGCTTAAACAGAGCAATGGTATTTCACTGCTTAATGGATAGAAGTTACGCGCTTGTTTCGGAGACTCCAGTGTTCGAAAAATGGCACATGTTCGAAATTCGAGGGAGATAGGCGTTACTATCCGCGAGTATGAATCTTTTAAACTGTTTTCCATTATTTGTTTGTATAAATGTAAGCAAAAAAATGAGAATACTGCCCCTCACATCCATGTAATCTACAGTTAAATGTATCTAGATAATTGGTACAGTAAATAATAAGATTAATTGCTTGAAAAATTCTTAGATAACAATGGAGGGAAGTACAGATTTTTAAGATAATTAGTCTTATTAATAACTGCACCAATAATTTCCAAACTTTGCACAATTATAAATGATATCACAGCAATGTACAGGGATCTCGTGATTTTGCTTACATTTGAATATCAAATTTTTATTTTTGTGAAAATTTAGTCAGTATAATTGACTCCAATGGTAAAATATGAATTTGTCATAAATATAATCCGATTTTTTTGTTTACTTATTTTTTTTATTGATTTTTCGAATTTGTTGCTCTGCGAATTCGTGTGTTAAAGGCTTTCAGTAAACAGAATTCACCAAACCTCGAACGTTTTATCGATGCCCGATTTTGTTGCTCAAGTGGAAACGAGAAAAAAGTCACGAAAATGAGAGTTTTCACGGATTTTTCCTGGATTAAAGACTTCTCGAATTTGTTGCTCTGCGAATTCGTGTGTTAAGGCTTTCGGTACACAGAATTTACCCAACCTCGATCGTTTTATCGATGCCTGATTTTGTTGCTCAACTGGAAACGAAAAAAAGGCAAGAAAATGTGTGATTTCACGGTTTTTTCCTCGTTTAAAGACTTCCCGAATTTGTTGTTCTGAAAATTCGTGTGGTAAAGGCTTTCGGTACACAGAATTCACCTATTCTCAATCGTTTGTATTAATATATTGTTTATTTATAAGTAATAGTGTACGTGCCAAAGTATTGATTTTATGAGTTCTTGCAAAAATTTTACAAAAATGTCCATATCTTGGACCAGAATTGTTCAGGAGAAAAAATTGTGGCGAACTTACCTTTTTTGCATTTGAAGTTTTATTTTATTTGTACATAAGCTCAAAATATATCACTAGGGCCAATAAAGTATTTGGATAGATTCTACTCAAAATTTCCAAATTTTTTTGTATGTAACATATATAACAAAAAATCAATAGGATTTGAGTTATAAAGTGATAAATATGGTAAAAAAAAACAGAAATTTCAAAAAAGTCCCATTTTTGCTCCTCAATATTATGGGCCTGAATTGAGATAGTGCTCAAAAAAATTTGTTACACCTTATCGAACCCATTTTTGACAGATTTGATCAGATAAAAAAGAATTTTATTTTTTGACTGGACCACTTCACGTGGAACACTCCATATATATATATAAATTAATTGCGATATATTGATATTTAGTGAACTAATGTGAACTCTAATTTATTTAATGATAAATTAATGACCAACTTGATTACACGTTTCACCCAAATGTATACGTAAGGTCAAAGTTATTGTTTTAGGCTATTTTAGATATTTTACCTTTTAGGGGTGGTTTAATTACTATAGGGGTTGGTTTCTTATTTTTTTGTTGCACAAAATTGAAAAGGTGCAATTGATTAACAAATTGAATCGTTAATTTGATCAAAAAATATTATTTGATATGAAAAAAGAATTTTTAGCATTTTATGGGTTGTGGCATCTTGGTCAGGGGTTGATATATTAGCATTTTATAAAAGGTCGTTTAAAAGCAACAAATTAGCAACAAATTATGCCGCTGGAATCATCTAAATAACTTAATTAGGTAAAAAGTTACAAGTAGAGGCTACGCTAGCTTAATATTAAGGTAGCGTACCCATCATTTCTCGGAAACGGCAGTAGCAACAAAATCGCTTTTGTAGCAACAAATTAGCAACAAATAGTGGGGTAGTTCCCGGCGTGGTCTTATGAAGTGGCTACGCCAGCTTAATATCTGCCAAAATGGTCAATACTTCTACAACCTAAAGCGAAAGTAAAACTTTTTATAAACATATTTTAAGGCAGGTATTTCCATAGCAACAAATTCAGGCAGTGTAAAAACGACGAAAATTCTGCAAAGTCTTAAAATTTATTAATTTTTCTCGTTTCCAGTTGAGCAACAAAGTCAGGCTTCGTTTAAAAAATCGAGTTTACGTGAATTCTTTTGAACAAATGTAAATTTTTTCCTATGATCGCGAGCAAGAAAATGGTCAATACTTCTACAACCGAAAACGAAAGTAAAACTTTTTATAAACATATTTTAAGGCAGGTATTTCCATAGCAACAAATTCAGGCAGTGTAAAAACGATGAAAATTCTGCAAAGTCTTAAAATTTATTCATTTTTCTCGTTTCCAGTTGAGCAACCATGTCAGGCATCGGTTAAACTATCGAGTTTATGTGAATTCTTTTGAACAAATGTAATTTTTTACCTATAATTGCGAGCAACAAAATGGTCAATACTTCCACAACCTAAAGCGAACGTAAAACTTTTTATAAACGTATTTTCTTACATTCATACAATAACAATTACAGCATGTGCTTATTCAAGTTGATGGGAGAGACCGTGTGTTTTTCAGTGAATATTTAATTTTTAATAGTTTTAATGGATAGATTTTGAGCAACAAATTAGCAACAAATTCCTGTTCTGTTAATTTTTTTCTTAAGGGCATATATTTAAAGTTACAGCGTATGACCACCCTAACTTAATATTACGGTAAGGAGATGTGCAGTTGTCGGTGCTCGCTTAGCTTTTTTTAATAGTTTTAATGGATTGATTTTCAGCAACAAATTAGCAACAAATTCCTGGTTTGTTAGTTTTTTGCATAAGGGAATGTAATTAGAGTTACAGCGTATGACCACCCTAGCTTAATATTACGGTAGGGGATTTCGCTTTTTTTTTTGTAACGGCAAAAGCAACAAAATTGTTATTTCAGCAACAAAATAGCAACAAATTAGCAACAAATTATGCACCTAATTAGAAGTGGGCATTTAAAAATGTCCCCCCTAACTTAATATACGTGCAAAATAGCAACAAATTATCATCAAATCTTGTTGCAATATACTGCACTATGTAAGCATTTACTGATTTAATTTTGCTACCAATTTGCTGAAAAAGAATTTCTCAGATTATGATATATTTCTTAGCAAATATATACCAAAATTATATCAACTCAAGCAGCAGAGTTAATTAACAAATTAATCTAAATCTGCGTCCTTATTTGTTAGCAAATTTATAGCAATTAGTTGTTGCAACTTTTTTTAACAATTTTACATAAAATTTAGGTACACGTTACTATTATGTAATGTCTTGTTAGCAAGTTTAACACAAGTTGTTTTAAAAAATTGTGTAGCAAGTTTTAACGAAGTTTTGTCTGTGCAACTCTGTCTATTGGGGCGGGTAGACCGAAATATTTCAGGTAGCCCGAAACATTCGAGCAGACCGAAAAATTTCGGGTTACGGTAAATCCTGAATCCCGACCGACTCAAGCCCAACCCGACGGGTCGGGTTTTCGAATCAGGTAACCCGACTATTCGGGTATCCGCACACTCCTATT
Organism: Theocolax elegans; assembly: GCA_026168455.1. Classification (NCBI taxonomy): domain Eukaryota; kingdom Metazoa; phylum Arthropoda; class Insecta; order Hymenoptera; family Cerocephalidae; genus Theocolax; species Theocolax elegans. The sequence goes on along the minus strand of CM047427.1, from coordinate 36,229,657 downwards.
TTTCACCCCCATGTTCTTCTAGCTTAATGCTTAAGTTGGCTGAACATTAGCACAACTCTGCTTCTAATTGGATTAAAAATTGTGAAATTAATTGTAAATTGAAGAAATTAAATATTGTAGCTACTGCTATTAATTGATTAACAATGTAATGTATAACCGGGTTAAATATTTTCCAATCTCTAAAAGCGCGTTTTTAAGCTTATTATAACCTCGCAATTCTAAACGATGAACAAAATTAAAAGTGCATGATAGTTACTGATATTAATTAAGACAAATAAGAAGAATTGTATCAATAAAAATGGCTTCTGAGTCGCAATCAAACGCTTTTGACATATTTTTGACCCATTTAATGGATTGGAGCCGCGGTGGCTCATGGGTAGAGCTCCCGACTCTCACACCGAGGATCGTGGGTTCGATCCCAGACGTGTACCTCTGAAAATTTTTTCATGTATATTTTTCGAACACCGCGACTCAGTGGCTCGGCGTGTCACTATAATGTGACGCCAGTTCAGGTGCGCGTGCGTTTCGTGCACTTGTCAGTGCATGAGAGGCACGGGCATCTGAACTATAGGGAACGTTAGGGACGCGAAGATGTAAAGAGGATCGCGGTGGTTCCATCGGGAGGACAGGAAACTGTAATTATTAGATTAATTACAGTGACCGATGATATCTTCCGATGGACACAAGCACCACTGTTTCAACTACATGTGCTTTGTTTACAGACACACCATTCACCTCCGTCGCTGATTAGCCCTGGCAGCATAAATAGAGCGACGTTAAATAACATAAAAAAAAAAAAAAAAAATTTAATGGATTGATGGACAGGTAAGCTCAAAATATTCGAAATGAATTTCTCGGTGTTAGTTAGGTTTCCTAATGGTACATACGATATGTGAATTGTTTCCTTCCTACAAGTTAGAAAGAAAAACATATTGTAAATGCTATACGTTTTTTTAAATCAATAGTGATAAAAATTACATTAATATAAGAACTTAAAATAAACCTCCATGGAAATTTGTAATAAGCTTGAATATATGGTACTTTCTCCAAAACTGGCTTGCATTAAGTATACAATTTTTAACTGCGTTGACCGTTTCTTTTTCGAGTAGAAAAAATTTAATTACGAATAGTTACAAATTAGTGCACCAAAAAAAAAAACATTTTTGAGTGAAAATAAAATAATTTTCTATATTTGTTCAGGAATGGTAGGCAATAACATTTTAGTAAAAGTGCTCGCAGAAATCGACGGAGTTACGTATTTTCATATTAAACAATCGCTGTAGACTAACAATAAGGAATCTTGTTCGTATTTTTATCATAAAAGAATATAAACTTATCGGAAAAATATTTTTTAAGTCTGAGAAATATTTATTTAAAAATCTTTGCAAATAACGTAAATGCCCGATATTTGGAGAATTTACCATATATAAGTAGTGTGGAAAATGCTTAGGAGATTCAGAAACCCATTTGTTAATGTAAGAAGATTAAATATTCTGTCGATAAAAGAATAACATTTAACGATTTACAGTGGTTACTTTTATATTTTAATGTATTAAAATTGACTAAAAATTGTGAAAAAAATCGTGTACTTTAATTTTCGAATCGCAAAAAAATATGTGCCTAAACATTTTTTGTGTATCGGAACTGAATTTTATTTATTCTACATTATTACATATAGCGTTCATTTGAACCGTATCAAACATTCCGCGTATTTGTTGATAATCGTTTTCTCATGTCCCTTAACTTAGTTTGGACAAATCTAGCAGTCGGTGTAAAAACTATTAGATAATTTGTCATAAATATGTCGGAAATAATCCGTAAAGCAAGAATTTTTGCTGCAGTTATATTTTTAAAAGTAATCACGTGTTTGCTAATTTTAAATGAACTTAGCAAGGTACTAGCGCAAAAATGATTATAAAAGCATCCTACGTTAACCTTTTAAGGATGGAACTGGTCGATATATCGACTAACAGTTTTATCAGGCATTCCACGTGATATATTCTTTCATTTTATGCACAAATATTGTGCAAAGAATAAGCGGAATTTCAAAGTAAAAATCCCCGTCGTAAGGCCAAAGCCACTTTTGACATTCACTCAAACTCTTTTTTTATTCAAAATAATTAGTTTTACAATAAACACGGAATAATCGATTACATTTTTGGCGTGAAATTTGAATTTTTAAAGTGGCTTTGGCGCCCCCTTAAGGGTTATGTATAACTTGAAACTCGAAGTTGCCGTAATCAATAAATTGTGTGTCACTCTCCAAAATATCAAAAAACCGCTGTCAAGTAATTGGCACATAGCCTCCTCAAATGAATATGTTGATCCTGTATGTGATATATTACTCAAATATTATATTTTTTATTAATTAGAACAAAATGTTATAACATGATTAAAAACTTTATTCTTCTCCAGCTAGAAATTTGTTTTATTATATTAAAGAATTTTCATTTAATTCCTCATTTAATGTAATTCTTTATTTATGTTCGGAAATAGTTATTTAACTATAAGGTAAAATAACCATTTGCCGGACACAATAATATAACACGTAGGTTGAACTATTGTTTTTTATGTCTTTACGACAAACTACAGAAAAATACTGATTAAATGGCATATATTTCCTTTTTTATTTAAAATAATCAAGTTCAAAAAATAGTCCACGGGTATCTAAAGTCCTTTTCCGAGGCAGTAAAATCTACATAAACTTGGATATAGAAAAATTATGTGTCGAACAAATTAGAGACATAAGAATTGGAGGTGCAGGAAATGATGGACAGACCCTAGTCTTATCTCCAAAAATTTAAACACTCTTTCATAAATATGATGAGCTCTCTCCATGGTAATTAGTAGGAATTTGTCGATCTGACGGAGGCGAAGGAAAAGAAAAAAAACTACAAAAAGTTTTTCTTCCAAGCGACGTTTCGTTGGCTTGGTCTGCCAACCTCTTCAGGCTATTTTTTATTGATAACACACAAATAACAAATTAACAGAACGCACAAACAATATTGAAAAACTTAGATATAAAAAAATACCTTTTTTATAATCGGATAACCGATTCGTCAAGCGGTTAGATAAACAGTCAACATAAGCAAAACTCGGTGTATTTATATATGGGGTATTCCACGTGAAGTGGTCCGATCAAAATTTTAAAATGCACCAAATTTTGGGTACACATTGCAAATGTTTTTCAGAATACAGAAAAAAATTTTTAGGTACTGGAATCTATTTGCTCAAAAGTTATTCTAACCTCAAAAAGTGAACTTTTTCCAGTTTTTTTCAACACCAGCTGGGTTTACCGCTATTTAACTCAAAATCTATCAACTTTTACTATAGAACATTATATGTAACATTCGTTGCTAATTATGTCTAGAATTTATTCTTCTGGGTTAGAATATCTAATCTCAAGGTTAATGACAAATAAACTACATGTCAACATTCAACTTGAAAAAAGTGTAAGTACGCCACAATTGATTTTTTTATCCAAAAGTCTAAAAAAAAGCTTGGAGCAATACCTTTCAAATGGTTTGTAGCATTTTTATGGCCTTCAATTCTGTAAAAAGTTATGATAATTTAAGGAAAGACAAAAAATTCACAAAAATTAACATGGTATTTCCCATTTAAATTTTTTAAAAAATTTCGTGTTTCTTTAAATTATCATAACTTTTTACAGAATTGAAGGCCATAAAAATGCTACAGACCATTTGAAAGATATTGCTCCAAGCTTTTTTTTAGACTTTTGGATAAAAAAATCAATTGTGGCGCACTTACACTTTTTTTAAGTTGAATGTTGACATGTAGTTTATTTGTCATTAACCTTGAGATTAGATATTCTAACCCAGAAGAATAAATTCTAGACATAATTAGCAACGAATGTTATATATAATGTTCTATAGTAAAAGTTGATAGATTTTTGAGTTATATAGCGGTGAACCCAGCTGGTGTTGAAAAAAACTTGGAAAAATCCACTTTTTGAGGTTTGAATAACTTTTGAGCATATAGATTCCAGTACCTAAAAATTTTTTTCTGTATTCTGAAAAACATTTGCAATGTGTACCCAAAATTTGGTGCATTTTAAAATTTTGATCGGACCACTTCACGTGGAATACTCCATATATATCGCTAAAGGTAGTGTAACGTAAACATTGTACAACTGTCAAATCTGTTCAAACTTTTTTGTACCATCTTTACCCAGTTTAATAATAGAATTCAAACTTTTTTGAACTAATGGTAGGGTTTGAATATTAACAGACCTTAATATGCGAGATAATTTATCAAAATTCTGAGAAAAAGGTAATGGTAAATAGGCAAGACGTTTAATTCTGGAAGTAGATTGAATATTTTTTTTAAATTTTAACTTATTTAGACGGAAGTGAATATTTTGTTTAATAAATTTGATATTGTAGTCATTTGACAGTTGTACAATGTTTACGTTACACTACCTTCAGCGATATATATATAAATACACCGAGTTTTGCTTATGTTGACTGTTTATCTAACCGCTTGACGAATCGGTTATCCGATTATAAAAAAGGTATTTTTTTATATCTAAGTTTTTCAATATTGTTTGTGCGTTCTGTTAATTTGTTATTTGTGTGTTATCAATAAAAAATAGCCTGAAGAGGTTGGCAGACCAAGCCAACGAAACGTCGCTTGGAAGAAAAACTTTTTGTGGTTTTTTTTTCTTTTCCTTCGCCTCCGTCAGATCGACAAATTCCTACTAATTAAACACTCTTTTTTAAATATTTATAGCATAAATCGCGTACTAAACGCTGATTTAAATTTATTCAAATATATTTTCGTATGATATCAATTAAAAATATAAGAAATTATGTTTTTTTGTTTTTCTTCGAATATTCTAAAACTATTTTTTTTCAAAAGTAATGTAACAGTTTGACTGTCGCGCGGATGTTTATTTTGTTATCGCGGCTGCTCAGCGATACAGTTGAACTTACCGTATTTAAATAAACATATTCTTCCCGCGTTACGGCGGCGGTTACCTGTATGCTCTATCAAATTTATTAAGTGTTGTTAGACTGAAACCGAGATCCGGTCTCAGGTAACAACCAGGTAAAAATCAAATCTGAAATTGACCGCGAAATAAGGATATCGCGTCGAGCACTTGTCAATTATAAATATACGAGCTCTTAGGATCACCGAAGGAATCGTACGTGGATTAAATTCAATTACTCAAACACCGGATTGAATTTGTATTAATTAAAATAAATTTATTGAAATAAATATAAAAATAAATAATAAACAGAATATTTATATGTCGCCGAGGTCTACGCTTTAAATTACAAGTTGGTAAACGGCCGACTTGTAAAGAGAGAGAGGAAAAATATCACGAACTAAAATAATATACGCAGTCAACGGGACTGGTACAGCGCAATAAATAAACTATTTATTGTTTATTAAATAAAACGCGATCGCGTGAAGATGTACCACTTACATTCTCGAGTTCGTTGCTGGAATCGTAAGTAGTTATGGTGGTACTATGTACAGACACAACAAACCCCTACCACCTACCCACTGACCTCGAGTAACCCCGTCTATGACAGCTACTCGAGGTCAAGATCAGGTTTGTTATGTCTGTACATAGTACCACCACTCTTGAAAATCAAGGTTATTAGAGAGAGAGAGAGAGAGAGAGAGAGAGAGAGAGAGAGAGAGAGAGAGAGAGAGAGAGAGAGAGAAGAGAGAGAGAGAGAGAGAGAGAGAGAGAGAGAGAGAGAGAGAGAGAGAGAAAGAGAGAGAGAGAGAGAGAGAGAGTGAGAGAGAGAGAGAGAGTAATTAAAATATTTTTACTTACCAATAGACTTCATCTTGTTCTTTCTTCTTCTCCTCGTGAACGTCGTTAATCACAAGTGATCGCAGGCGCGGCGGATGATAAACTAACCACCGTAGGAAGCTTTTGCGCTTTAATCACCCATCTTCTTAATCTCCCACCACCCATACTCTAAAATTTGCTGACGATTAGATATTGCAAAATTAGTTTTGCACGTTTTATACACACACACACACACACACACACACACACACATCTATATATATATATATATATATATATATATATATATATATATATATATATATATATATATATATATACACACGCGAACAAATAAATATTAAAGTAATAAATCTTTGTTTTGGCAATGCACCGGTTGCTCGTTGCAATCCGGGCACAGCCAAAACCCGCAGTCTTCGCACCGGGCCCACCGCCAAACTTTATGTGTGTAAAACACCCGCGCACACCCGTAACAGAAGTCACGGTTGCGGCGAGGTGATTCGATGTCCCGTCGCCGCACTAAATTTTTAATTTTCCGCCGCATTCTACCAAGTTTGGAATCGCGGCGGAGCCTCATGACGGCTAATTTTAGCCGCCATGTTTCTTTTTTCGCCCTCAATATACGACGATATCGCGTTTCGCGATCGCCGTCTATTAGAGGGTCGAAATTGTCTTCCTCATCACTATCACTATCACTGCTAGTGTCACTATCACTATTATTTAAAACGCGGTTCTGGACCACTTCGGGGGGTTGGGGTACATCATCCCTGATTTCCCCAACTGTCTCACCGCTCGACGACACCCCAGAGTCGTCATCGTCGGTGAGGTTTAATAGTTGTTCGTGGTCCACCACCATTTCCCAGACTTCTAAGTCCCCCTTAACGAGAGGCACCTCAACACCGTTTACAAACGCACCCGGTACATTCTCTCCGAAATCGTTCATTTTCAAACTGTCACGCTTGATACTCAACTGATGAGATGTCCGGGGATTTTCAAGATCAAAAGTCACTTTTACCACCTCCATTCGATTAAAACTGCTGATTTTAAATTTTATAAAACTCTTGCTTCCCACACTGATTTTTGTCTAAGTCCACATAAATTTGATATTTTCTTAAAATGTAGCAGCAAGTTGACGCAGTCCTCGTCAAAAAGCAGCGTGAAAGAGGAGACTGGAAGTTTCTTTCCCAACGTTTCAAATTTTTGAATGTGTGGAAAAGTTGAGATGCAAGTAAGTTTACTAAATTATCAAATTATACATTTGATATTCTTGATGAAAAGGTAATTCAAGTATCAGCATCCGGTGGTTTAGACGAGGTAAGGAAGCTGATTATCTTACAAAAGTAGAGACAGTACAGGTGTCGGTATAAATATTGCAGTATCAACGACAAATTATTTGGAAGAGTGTGGGATTGCTTTCGAGCGAGAGAAAAATTGCAAAGTGAGCGTGAGAAAGATTCTGGTCCACGTCTAATTATCATAGAAGTAATTTCCAAGTGTTTTTTACAATAAAATGTATCAGGTGTACAGAGACAAGGATTAGGAATTTAAAAGTTATAAATTTATAAAATAAATATATAGATTCCCAACGAAATTGGAGTACTATTGGACACTCTATTAAAAAGGCGGTGACACTTTGCACCTATAGCTGTCAAGAACCCCACTTCTCAACATTATACACGCCCACCGCTTTCTTTTATTCGTTAGATAAAAAGTATTCACCGCCTAAATCTAAAATTTCACTAGGATTGTAATGGCGGTCTAAACGGTGACTCGGCCCCGTCTTTACAATCGTCCATTAATTCGCTTTGATGTATACATCAATATTTCATGTTTAAAAAAGAAATCTGTATTCTTTGTTACTTGAGAAAAGAGAAACTCTTTACCACCAGCTGAAGCTAAATTGATATTTGGTGATCGATACTCAATATTTTACAAATAATTATTTTATCGTTTTGTTATGTAAACTATTATACAAAACGTTCAAACGTAATAATAAATCGTTACACCACGATTTAATCGAATCGATATTTCGAAGATCGATAATCAATAACTCTCTAAATATTAATCTGATCAATTCGCGGTATTACACCTTTGTAACGTTCGATTAGAGACAAACAAAAACCCCTTATACCGCGAATTGATCCAATCGATATTTCGTGATCGATAATCGATATCTTTACAAATAATTATAACTTTGCTTTAATTCGTATATCGTTGTATAAATTGTTCAATTTGTAAGATAAAATCTATATACGGTGATTGAGTAAAACCGATATATCGATAATCGATAATCGATAACTCTTTGAATATTAATTTGATTAAATCGCGGTATTACCCTTTTTTATAGATTGACCAGAGACGAACAAAAAACTCTTATACCGCGAATTGATCCGATTGGTATTTATGGTTTAATCACGTTAATTAAAAATTAAAAGTATTAGGAGAGCAGAAAAATGTGGAGGTAAAGAGTTATATTGATTTCGTGAATATCATCTTTACCTCGGTGCGATATTACATGTGTATAGTAATGGTAGAGACAAACAAAAAACGTCTATATCGCGAATTGATTGAATCGATATTTCGAAGATCGATAATCGATAACTCTCTAAATATTAATCTGATCAATTCGCGGTATTACACTTTTGTAACGTTTGATCAGAGACGAACAAAATATCCTTATACCGCGAATTGTTATAACCATTATTGAGAAAGTTATCGACTAGCAATCGTCAACTTTCGGTCCAATCAATTCGTGTTAGATACTGTAGCGTCACTCGCATCAGAAGAATGACAGTACATTTTCAAATTCGTGCAAAATTGTCGAATTTATGCATTTTTTCCATCACTGCGCATGCAACCCCACTACTATTTTACCCTTTTTTGCGGGCTGGTGGCACTATAAAAAGGTGACGTTTCCGTCGAGATTTATCAGTGTTTGGGGGTTCTGCTTCCTCTTTTGCGTGTAACAAGGTGAAAATAGTGTGTCTATCTCGATATGGATAAGTCGGTATTGTTGAGAATCGTTCACATGATATTGAGTGTAGCGACTCAACGCGAACCAGTAGTCAAGCTATTTTGCACTGACAAGTGGCAGAAAAATTTGAAATACTGCACAATCAACGAATTGTTCAGTAGATTAAAGTATATTCTTTTGTATTCTAGTACCCGTACAATAATATATTTATACAATCGTGGAATTTTTGAAAATAAAAAAGAAATAATACGTGTCGTTGGTACGTGTATTACACGACGTGGTCAACACAATGTTTGTCAGCTGCAAGATCTTATGCTGCAGTATCGCACTATTCTCGGTACGTAATAAATTTTACAATAGCATAATTGACTTGTGCGATTTATAAAAAATTCTGAAATTTCAGCTTTTGGTGCAATGATGACCGATGACGAGGGTGATGCTCTTCTATTGAGTGTAGACGCGACACCTGGTCGACCGTCAGTGCATTCGCTACCTATGGAGTCTGAGGATTCCAGCAGTACCGACACTGCCGATGAGTCGTCAGATATTGATGATTGTAAGTCTACATTTTGCATACGTTTAACAAAAAAGAAAAAAGACAGCGAAATAACTACCTATGAAGTCAACAGGTCAGATAATCAGTGTGGGGCAGGTGTAAGCGGAGCCACTGCTCAATATATCGACATTCGCGAAGAATCAACGCGATTTTACCGACGATTCCAGCTACGAGGACACGAACTACTTGCAACTATAGTCTAACCACCAGCGGGGGCAGATGTATGCAGCTGGTTAGAGAGGGCTGTTCATGAACTTTATGGCCGTGTAAGCGAAAACGTACGTCTCACGGATTATATAGGTGTGTCTGTCAATTCGGAATGGTTTCGTCAGGGTCCTGTCTGGATTTCGTTTAGATTGATGCGCGATTTTCGGCCCAATGACTTGTTTGATTTGCTTGCTAGTGTAGCGCAAAGTAACGACGGTTTCGAAATTGACGATACGTTGAAAATAAGTGTCAATGTTGTCTCTGTACCGCAAGGTCGTGGACGAGTTAAGCTTACAACAGAGCACGTGTACAAGAGATCAATTTTAAATATTATAAATACTGACGATTTGTGTTTACCGCGCTCTTTGGTTACTGCGCACGTGCACGCTATACGCGGTAAAATCCGTTCCGGTATTTTACATAAAAAATGGTTAAAAATACGCAATAGTGCCGGTAAATATCAGAAAGAGCAAGCCGAGGAATTAGTTAGAACTGCACGAGTTATTGTACCTGTAACGGGGTGTGGTATCGAAGAGCTGAAACTATTTCAAGAGTATTATGCACTGTTTGACGTGGCAATTGTTGTCTACGCATTTCGAGGCATTGCTCGGGGTGATAAGCCGCTATACGACGGTATGCAGTACGTTTATAACGTCGGTAATATTGTACGGTATACTCTTCGTATAATGTATTATGAAAGTATTGGGCATTATCAGCCAATTTTAAATGTAATCGGTGCGTCGGGTAGTAGAGATTACTGCATACCTTGTAATCAAAAATTAAAATGTAGACAAAATCACAAGTGTCCGCATAAATGTCGAGGATGCTTGCAGGCTTCGCTTTGTAATGTTAATGAAATTAAAATAAAATGTACTCGATGTAGTAGAGAATTTTTCGGTCCGTCTTGTTTATCGAAGCATTTAGAGGTAGATTCTTTTGGTAAAAATCTTTCGGTTTGTGAAAGTGTGAGAATTTGCAAAATATGTTGTAAGACTATCAGGACTAGCGATCGAGATCCACATGAATGTAATATGATATTTTGTAAGATTTGCAATAAAAAAGCGGATGTTAATCATATGTGTTTTATGCAAACTATAAAAGATAATCCAAACAGATCAAAAGCAAAATTGACACTTTATGTATTTTATGATTTTGAAACTCAGCAGTCGGAGAGTGTAGTGGGTGATGATACGGTAAAATTACATGTGCCAAATTTATGTAACAAGTTTGTACGTTGTGTCTCGACAACGATGATATTACGAATTCTTGTAATGTATGCGGCATACGTGAATATGTATTTAATATTGATCCGGTAAAACAGCTACTCGACCTCGCACTCACACCAAGACAAAAATTTCAAGAAGTCATCTGTATTGCGCACAATGCGCAAGGTTTCGACGCACAATTTATTTTACGACATCTAGTCAGTCTCAATTATTTACATATGCCGTTAAGCGCATTACCGAAGGCCTATGGACTTGGAAAGATTGAGAAGGGTACGTTTCTCCACTTATTTAATACTCCAGAAAATCAAGGTTATGCGGGTGTGATGCCACCATTGTGGACGTACTCGCCAGAATCGATGAGTGCGAAACAGCGAAAAGATTTTCTCCAATGGTACAACGAGACGTGTGAGCAAAATTATATCTTTAATTTTCAAGATGAAATAATTAAGTATTGTAAGCAGGATGTTAAGATATTGAGATTAGCATGCCTCGCCTTTAGAAAGACATTTATGACATGTGGCGAAACGGATCCCTTTCTAGAATGTTGCACTATTGCATCATCATGCATGAGGGTGTATAGAAAAAAGTATTTAGAACAAGACACGATCGGAATTATTCCGCAAGATGGCTACAGGTGTTCCAATAGACAATCGATGAAAGCGATGCAGTGGATGTGCTGGATGGAGCAAGAATTACAGTGTCAAATTCAGTTTGCAGGGCGAGCGCGAGAAAAGAGACTACCCGAGGGACCCCTAGTGGATGGTTATTGCGAATTAAGTTAGGTGGACAAAGTAGTTTTGCAATTTCACGGGTGCTATTGGCATGGCTGTCTCAGATGTTTCACGCTAAACAGACATATTCGTCTCATGAATGGTGAAACCATGGACGAGAGATACAAGAGAACAGTGAGAATTTCAAAGAAAATTAGCAGCTCCGGTTATCTGTTCATTGAAATGTGGGAATGTCAATTTGATCATGAATGCAGTCAAAATCGTATGATGGCTGAGTACATCAGCGAGCGGATGAAAAATTTCCATTCGCCGCTTGACCCGAGAGACGCGTTTTTCGGCGGCCGAACCGGTAATATCATCAAATTGTACGACGTTCAAGAAGACGAAAAAATTAAGTATGTGGATGTTTGTTCGTTGTATCCGTATATTTGTAAGTATGGACGCTATCCTGTGGGTCATCCGACGCTGTACATAGGTGAAGATGAGTGTCGTGAATTGGTGGGTGTATAATGTGCGAGGTCTTACGCCCGAGAAATTTATTTCACCCTGTTTTACCGGTCAAGATGCACAACAAGCTGATATTTGCCTTGTGTCGGTATTGCGTGGAGTCGAAAAATCGTCTTTACGGGTACTTGGGTGGCCGACGAGTTGAAGAAAGCTGTCGAATTTGGTTACGTGATTCGAAAAGTGTTTGAAATATGGGCGTACAAAATGACGCAATACAACAAGGGGACAAAGCAAGGTGGTCTATTCCACGGCTACATAGACAAGTTCTTTATCGAAAAGACTCATGCATCGGGTAATCCGGTGGAATGCGGAGACGACGAAGATGCCATGAAACATCATGTGGAAGAATTTGAGCAACAGGAGGAGATCAGACTGGATAGGAATTGCATCAATCTCAATCCTGGTCTCAGATCGGTGGCGAAACTGTGCTTAAACTCGTTGTGGGGTAAGTTTCGGCAGCGAGAAAATATGGGTAAGACCGAGTTGGTGAACGAACCACGACGACTCTATGAGCTTCTCATCAGTCCCGATGTCGAGGTTAGCTCTGTTTTACCGGTTGATGATGAGTCATAGACTGCGGATTTTTATGCAATAACATATTACTGCATATTTTGCATATTTTGCATGCTGCATAAATTTTATTTATGTTGCATAAATTTTATTTATGTTACGTAAATTAATTTTATGTTGCTATTTATGATTAGAGTGGAAAATATTGCAATATTAATTACTATCTTTTATTTCTGCACTTTATTATCACATGCATATAGAAATATGCATAAAGCAAAAATCGCAAAATTTACAAAAATATAATTTCTAATTAATACATCTGTGTAATATTAATATATATATATATATATATATATATGTGTGTGTGTGTGTGTGTGTATTTGCAATTAATATATCTTCACTAATGTATGCCGAGTAACGCTTAAAAGGTAACAATAATTTTATAACAATTGTAAAAAATAACTTAAACATAGTTTGAAAAACAATATGTTACAATAGATTTTTCTAAATTATTTACTTCGAATTGGTGACGTTTATCAGTTAGAATTAATTTGTATGCAGAAAATGATCTTTCAACATCACATGATGTCACTGGAGCGAATTTATATTTTGACCAAAGTGATGCTGGAACCGAACAGTTTGAAACGTTTACATTTTTTAAAATTTGACTGATTTTGAAAATTTCATTGTAATCTGGATTTCGTTCTATTACTTTCGCTATTTTTGAAGCAATTTTTTCACCATAAGCTCCAGGTATATCATTTAATTCTTTAATAATATTTTGCACTTGTTCTATTGACTCTACCAAAGTCAAATTCCGTGTTTCTAGTTTCTTCATAACTTTCGTAAAATTAGAAAAATATGCTTTTATAAAAGACAAATCCTGGGAAACTTCAGAATTATTAAGTACATCTTGAGACTTTTGAATAGAAATCGAATCGTTTGAATCAAAAAGATTTATAACCTGTTGATTTAATAAATAGAAAATGTACTTTTTGAAAATTTTTACTTTTTGAAGATGAAGATGACGAATTAAAACTATCATTCAGATTTTCAGAATCACTATCTGCTATACTTTCCACCGATTTTACGGAGGTCTTATGACAAATTGTATTTACATGCTGTGTCAGCTGTGATTTCCTACTACATGTAATCTAAAATATAAATTCCCTAATTTATTAATAAATCTGTTATTGAAAATAATTAAGTAGTTTAATTTTCAAAACATACCTTTTTGTCTGAGCAAACACTGCATTGAACATTTTGCCCATCAAATATTAAATATTTATCATTTATTTCTTTTAACCAGCTGTGAATTTTCGTAACTACACTTTGTTTAACTTTTGGCATTTTTAACTCGACACACAACAAATAATTAATAAGGCAATTCAAATTAAATTTAATTTTACGTGCGCTCGAGACGGTAATCTAATGCCAACTGGATTATAAATATTATTCAATGAGGATTTCTTCGAGTTTGTTTTGAATAGAGCACGATACATTAGGTATACTCATGTACCAAATATTTTAATTAAATATTATTAGTAATTTATTACTAATTAAAATGATTTGCAGTAAATACATTTACTGGTAGATATCACATATTTATTCATTAACATATAATAATATTTTATATAAATATAAATATACAGCATATAAATTATACTTGTGTTTATTTTATTCTGCATATATAATTTTTTTTCTACATATGCAACATTTATGCAACATAAATCTTGCATATGCGCTTTGCATATTTTTTGCATATTTCAATATACACATTGTAATAGAATGCAGATTTGACAAAAATACTATTAATTTAATTAAAATTGTATTTTTCCAAATAAATCGTTTCTGCATAAAAATCCGCATAATATTGACGGGATTGTTGAATCGTCACCACAGTGCAATGTTGTGATTGCGGCTTATACCACGGCACTGGCACGATTAAAACTTTTCTCCGAATTGGTGGCACTGGGCGAACGCGTTTTGTACTACGACACGGACTCTATCATATACGTGAGCAAAGACACGAGCGATGATTACGAGCCGGCGATTGGACCGTTTTTGGGTAGTCTTACCGACGAATTGGCGTGTCACAGGGTGGGCACGTACATAACATCATTTGTATCCGGCGGTCCGAAATTTTACGCGTACAAGTACCGAACACCAGACGAAAGCGAATCTTGCGTGTGTAAAATAAAAGGTATAAAATTAAATTTTGCTGCGAGTCGAAAACTCGATTTCGATTCGGTGCGTAAGTTAGTTCGAGGAGAAATACCACCAATATTTGTCGGCTTTGACGCTATACGGCGCACTCCGTATCACGACGTTGTAACACGGCCTGAGTGTAAAAAATGCGAACCAGTGTACGAAAAGAGGCGATTTGTATCACTTAATAAAAGTTACCCATATGGGTATAAAATCAGTTGAATTAAAAATATTTTATTTATTTATTTATTATGATCGTATGACCTAACGAACCCTCTACATATAATGCTACAGAAACAACGTGGTAAAATGTGGTAAGTAATAGTGGTAGTAGTAGTAGTAGCAGCAGTGGAAGAGATAACTAGCTCGCTCAATACCGCCGCCGCCGCCGCCGCCACACAATAGCGAGTCTCGTGAGCGGTCGCGGGTCTAACATCGCGGTCGCACAGCTGACAACGCGGTCGCGCAGCTAGCAGCACGATCGATCCGCATGCTCACGGTGCAAACCGGCTTGAATCCGTGCGCGCGCGCGCAACGCGGGGCCCCCCTCCGCTGCGCCGCCGCATTTGATTGAGCCTTTTTTTTTAGTGTTAGCGTTACGGGGAAAGGCGGGGGGGGGGGGGAGGACCGAGTAAATACAGGCGTTTAAATGTGTGGATGTGGTCGGTGATTTTGTCAGTTGCGATGATGGATGTTTGCTGGAAACATCCGTGGACGTCGATGGTTTGCGGTCCCACCTCATGCGGTAAGACGATGTTTGTCAAGAGATTTCTCCACTACATTGACAGCATGAGTGACACACACTTTGACCGTAAACTTTGATATTATGGTGAGTGGCAACCCACCTACACAGACTTGGGGGAAAATATCGAGTTTCACGAGGGTCTACCGAGGAGGGAAGACTACGCGGCGGATGGACGACCCAAACTGCTGATTCTCAATGACTTGATGCGCGAATCGTCGTGTGCCGCCGTTTGCAACCTGTTCACCAGGGGTAGTCATCTCAACAACTTGAGCGTGATCTTTATCACGCAAAATCTTTTTCATCGTGGTCAGCGCGAAATTTCCCTAAACTCGAATTACATTGTAATTTTTAAGAATCCGCGTGACCGTGCGCCAATCCAACACTTGGCTCGACAAATTTGCCCGGAAGACCCGAAGTTTTTGCAGGAGGCGTATCAGGACGCGGTAGCCGAACCATTTCACTACCTCCTCGTCGATTTGCGGCAAGATACGCCCGAAAATTGTCGATTTCGCGCCTGCCTGTTTCCCGATGACGAGTATCAATACATGTATGTACCACGCAGGCATATAAAAACCGTCACCTTGAGCAATAGGCTTCCAGTTGTGCGTGTGCGATGGGTCGAGTGAGACGTCCGCCTATCGGGCAAAGATATTTCGATGTTTTGAGGACGTTGTGTCATTTGAATGGTGCACAACGTGCCGCTTTACTACGGCTAGCAGATTCAAAACTAGTGAGGTATATGTGCGAGTGTGCACTCAATATTTTACGAGGTAATATACCCCTCACCAAGTCGTTCAAACGAAAATTGCGTAAACACGCCACGTTATTGCGCGCTCTTGCGGTCTCTCGTAAATCTTTGACGTTGAGGAAAAAAATTTTAATTAAAGCTACCGCCATTGTACCGTTAATTGTGAAACCTGTTTTATCGGCATGGAGCATGCAAGAAAAATGATTTTAATTCCGGCAGAGTGTGTTGGAAGTGCGATGACGACGACGACGACGATGATGATGACGGACAAGAGGAAGAAGACGAAGAAGTGTGTGAGGCAAAATATGTCGGAAGAGGCGATGCGAACGTTGGGTGGGATGGAACCACACACGGTGCAAACACAGGGCACGGTGGCAACGCGACTGGATGCCGAAATGAGTAGAATTCTCCATTCCTCGTCGGAGTTGAGCGAGCGGGAAAAATCAATGTTGTACGAACAGGCGCTGCAGCGATACCTGCGATGCACAAAACGAAATAACAGCAATGCTTTCAATAATAATAATAATGATAATAAAGCGTTGAACGTAGAAAAAGTAGAACAAGACGAAGAAGAAGAAGAGGAAGAAGAGGGGGGAGGGGGAGAAGGAGAAGGAGAAGAGACACGGGTTCGCGATAAGGTGGAAAATACACTGGAGCAACAGATTATCGACGGTATGCCAAAAAAATTTCGCGAAAAAGCAAAGAATCTCATCGGTCGATTGAAGCAGTCGAATAATATATCGTGGGACCAGTACGGTAGAATCACGCTAGATGGTACGCTACTACATCGCACTAACAACCTGAAAGATCTTGTTAACAAGGCTATGAGGAGTAGAAAAAGATCGCCACCATAAGGCTACCATCAGTTTGCTCGTATACTACGAAAAGCAGACATACCACGAGAATTTATTGGTAATAATCATCTTTTGCAAGCTGTTGCCCAAGATCCATCGTCGTTGTCGTCGGATCAGTCTTCCTCGTACGATTCCGCCACAGCTTTCGAGGATAAGAGAGAGGGTCGGGAGGAGGAGGAGGTGGAGAAAGAGGGGGAGCAGGAGCCTGTAAAGGAATTAAATTTTAGCGTTTTAAGAAAAAAATTGAAGAATAAAGATTTGCGAAATAGGGGGAGGTCCGAAGACGAGGGTGTTAACACATCTTTAGTTTTACGCAAAAAACCGCGGGAAACTGAACCGCTAAAATGGTGACGTCTGACGAGAATAAGCAGCAAGAAAGAATAAGTGGCGACTATAGTGCACTCGACAATGTGATCAATGGAATGCCGTTTGAGCTACATCTACCGGGATATCAATTCTTGGGGCACGGTACGCACGTTAAGGAACGTCTGATGCGTGGTGACAGGGGTATCAATCCACTTGATGCAGCCTGCCTCGAACACGATCTCGCATACTCGGATGAAAATGTTGACCGTTGGCGTGCCGATCGACGGTTAGCCGAGCGCGCTTTTTCGAGAATGTTGTCTAAAAGTGCGGATGGCGAGGAGAAAACTGCAGCTATTATTACCGTATTTTGCATGGTCAGCAAGATTGTTGTCGACAAGATTTTCAGACGTCTCAAAAAGTGTATAAGACGTCGTAAGCGACGGTATAGAAGATCAGTAGTAGATAAGGGAGAAGCAGATGAGGAGAACGCTTGAAAATTTGTATTACGGTTTACCGGGACCGACTGCCTACGCTGGTGGCGGTAAACTCTTGCACGAAACGCGTAAAAAATACCGTCCACAGGAGGTGGACGAGTGGCTTGAAAGTCAAGATGCATATACTTTGCACAAATTGGTGCGGCATCGATTTCCACGTCGAAATTACGCAGTTTTCAGTCCCTACGAGGTGTGAGAGGTCGATTTGGGTGATTTTAGATCGTTAAAAACTTATAATGACGAGTACACGTACCTGCTCGTCGTTATAGATGTGCTGTCAAAGTACGCGTGGGTTGAGCCGCTCTTTGACAAGAGTACAAAGTCTGTTGCCGTGGCGCTTGAACGGATTATCAGTGCGAATCGGGGTAAGCGTCCTCTGTACTTTCAAACAGACAGGGGTAAAGAGTTTGTCGGACGCGAGGTTAGTCGGTTGCTGAAAAAGAATGGTATTACATATAGGACCGTGCGCGATCCTGACGTCAAAGCAGCGGTAGCTGAGCGATTTATTAGAACATTGAAGGGACGTATTTGGCGCTACTTTACCCACCTACATACTAGACGATACATTGATGTGTTGCAAGATGTGGTCAAGTCGTACAACGATTCGTGGTACAGTGGTATAAGAATGCCACCTTCCACAGTAAATTTGCATAATGCGGCAAAAGCTCGGGAAAATTTGGCGCGACGCTACACGCTAAAACGTGTACGACAACCCAAACACCGTGTTGGTGACCTGGTACGGGTCAGTCGAGCAAAGACTGTCTTTAACAAAGCATACGAGGGTGACTGGACACTGGAGTTGTTTAAAATTGTACGTGTGGATAGAGCGCGATTGCCAGCTGTGTACATTTTGGAGGATCTCGCGGGTGAGCGAATTGACGAGTTCTTTTACGAGCAGCAATTGAGCAGAGTACGAAAAGAGCTGACAAATTCGGTATTTGAAATTGATGAGGTACTTCGAAGTAGGGGTAAAGGCAATAAGAGACAATACTTTGTCAGTTGGAAGGAGTTTCCCGAGAAATTTAATTCCTGGGTGTCTGGCAAGGATTTGAAGAATTTACAATGAAGGAGGAATTTTACATGACACTGCCGAGTAGTAGTAGCAGAAGTGTATTTCCGGAGAACACGGATACACATTTTACGACACTGTTACCGCAAAATTTTTACTTGCACGGAGAGTGGTGTGTGGATCTATATGAAATACATATACCACTCACTTTCCAGCATATATCATCGGAGGTGGAGGGGGAGGAGGATGTCATTCACGAGACGATATCGAAACGTCATCAAGTGCCGTTCAATGATGTACGATTTGAATCGGTGAAGGAGAGAGTGTTACGGATTAAGCCTGGAGTATATCACGATATTGCGAGTCTCTTGGAGGAAATAAACAGCCTTATTGGTGTGGAAGGTCATCTCACGTTTGAGATTCAATGCGGCGGTTACATTCAAGTCACCTGTGCGTGTACAGAGGAGTGTGCAAATTACATTCACACATTCACTCTGTCGAAAAAACTACGTAGAATACTGGGTCTGGAAAATGAAAAAGTAATCTCGTGTGTGGGCGAGGAGGAGCATCGTGTTATCGGTAATCGTCCTGTAAATCTGAGTAATGGAGTGCCAAATGTTTTGATGGTATATAGCAGTATCTGCCAGCCATATGTCACGGGTGACACAAACTCACGACTTCTGCGAGTTGTACCGTTACATTTGCAAAATTATACGTACGGTGCGACCGAGATAAGAGGTTTCGCACCAGTCATGTATCTACCACTACTCTCCTCGTCCTTCCAAACAATCGAGTTTGATATAAGAAATGAACAGGGTGAATCTGTACCATTTGACTACGGAACGTTGACCGTAATACTTCATTTCAAACGCACAGGCTAAAAAATGTCAGATTTTGACGAATTATTTGGCGGTCAGTTGGGTGGTGGTGTGGGTAGCTTTTTAAATGGTTTAAGTCGTCGTGTCATGCCTATGATAAAACGTGGTGGTGTAGCTGTCCGTAAGGAGGCCATTCGTGCAGGTGGACGATTTGCTGGTGACGTTGCTATCGACAAACTACCAATCAAAAATGCTTTTCGTCACCGGGTAAAAGAGAGTTGGGATAATCTCAAAAGAAAGTTTCAAAACGCATTGGACAAGATTGTTGATGGTCCACCTTCAGCTGATAAACAAGAAGAAGAGGGGGAAATAGAATATAAGAAGAAACGTAAAGTACAAATACCTCAATCGGTTGGAGTGTACACAGCCAGAAACAGTAGTAGTAGTAGTAGTAGTAGTAGTGAGAACCATAAAAAGAAGAAAAAGAAGACGAAGACGAAGACGAAGACGAAGAAGAAAAAGAAGAAGGCAGAAATCCGTACAGCAAGAGATATATTTGAATCGTAAAAAAATGGCTTTTTTACATAGTCACTCGTGCGAGTCTACGAACACGGAACTGTCTCTCTTTGATATTCCGTCGACACAGACGGCGATCGAGAGTTCGTATTGGGTGCAATACAAACCAATTTCGTCTTTGGCCGATCAGTCACCTATAGAATTTACAATTCCCGGCACTACCGAATCCTTGGATTTATCGCACACAATGCTCAGCTTGCGTGTTAACATTACACCTGTGGGGAAACCGAGCGATGAAGCTACATGCGGACCTATAAATAATTTTATGCACTCTCTACTTAATCAAGTTGATGTATTGTTTAATCTGAAGCCCGTTTCACCGCCGAACAATGCCTACGCTTACAGATCGTACATTGAAACTCTACTCAATTACGGGCCTGCAGCAAAAAAGTCACATTTAACGAGTGTTTTGTGGTACGACGATACACCTGACAGAATGGACGATTCGTCAGATGGTAACGAGGGTCTATTAAACCGACGAAAGGTTATGATAGGCGGTAAAGTAGGTTTGTTGGGTCATTTACACTGCGATGTCTTTAATCATAGCAGGTTATTACTAGGTGGCGTCGAGGTCAGAGTGCGCCTTGTACGCTCACGCGACAGCTTCTGTCTTATGGATCCTAACGGTGAATTTACCGTGAACATCGCCGAGGCAACGCTATTTGTTCGTCGTTTAAAAATTAATCCAAGTGTTTCACTTGCCCACGACAGGGCATTGACTAAAACGACAGCAAAATATCCACTTACTCTTGTGGAGGTTAAAGCTGTAACACTGCATAACGGTATACACGGAGAGACAATAGATAATATTATTTTGGGCCAGCTACCAAAGAGAATCATCATTGGTTTTGTCGACAATAAGGCGTACAATGGCGACAAGAATCTCAATCCATTTAATTTTAAAAACTTTAACATTAATTTCTTGTGCTTGTATGTGGACGGTGTGCAGGTACCGTCGAAATCCCTACAACCAGACTTTAAAAACAGTAAAATGTACGTCGAGGCGTATCATACTCTATTTTCGGGCACAGGTGTACATTTGTTGAATTTTGGAAATTCCATTAGTCGTGAAGCTTATGCAAACGGTTATTGTCTGTTTGCGTTTGACTTGACGGCAGATTTATCGGCAAATGATACCTCGCATTGGAATTTAGTAAGAAATGGTAGCGTAAGAATAGATGTGAGGTTTGACGACCCACTTTCTACTGCCGTAAATTGTGTAATTTATGCAGAATATGAAAATTTGATGGACATTGACTCGTCGAGACAGGTTATAATTGATTACAGTGGCAAATTTGAAGAAATGATTTGTAAACAACAACATGATATGATGATGATGAGAGAGAAGGACGGAGAAGGATTCCACGTATAAAGGATGCTGTTTTCTGGAGCACTAACGCAGTCGCCGTCTGTAGGAGTTAGTTGTAACATTATGGATTTTGTGATTGATATTCAGTGCTTTAAAGATAACAAGAATTGCGTTTTACCGAAAGAGGTGGCAGTTTTTGCTTTAAAGCATGCTTTTAGTGCACATTGGATCGTATCTCCTACGTGTAGGTTTAAACATTTAAAGAAGGACATTTTGAAGCAAAATAATTGGCTGACGCTGTATCATCATGGTTTAGATTGGCATGATGGTGACGTGACGCAGAAACGTCTAGAAAAGAATTTGCAAGATATTTTTAGCAGAGCCCGCAAAATATACGTAAGAGGAAGGGAGAAGTTTGAGTTTATAAGGAAGCTGACTATGCGTGAAACTATTAACTTGGAACTCGATGACTCTTGTCCGCCGTTTAAGCATTTAAATTGGAGTGAAAAGTATTGTTTACAGCACGCTGTGAAACCCTCTTATTTACCGTATAGCTGCGCATTGAACAATGCATTTCGACTAAAGTGTTGGTTAAGTAAACGAGACAACTTGGAGGGAGAGTGGTCGTTTGACCCGCCTCTCAATCTCTGCGATGAATACGTTCGAGATTCTGGAAATTCTGCGCAGACTGAAGATCCATACGATTGGGGTGTACCCCGCGGACGAGATACCCCAGATATGGTCAAGGCCAGCTGGTCTTGTTTTCAACACGCATCCACGGAGGAAGCGTGGTGAACATTGGGTGGCTGTGTACGTGACGAGAGACGGCACGGGGTTTTACTTTGACAGTTTTGGCGAGCCACTACGTATTCCTGCATACAGAAATCGTATACACAAAAATTGCAGAAAATTTAAGTGGAATCGTACGCGCTTACAAAGCACATTTTCGAACGCTTGCGGCTACTATTGTATCATGTTTTTATACTACATGGTGAGCGGCTTAGGTTTCACGCGTTTCTTGGAAAACTTTTCGTCCAACTTTGTAAAAAATGACGAAATTGCAAAAAAATTTCTAGAACGATTACGTTTGTGGAAATACCAATGATGCTTACACTGATGATTTGTGAACGAGGTTTGATTGGTGCCCCACTATCCGAAAAGTAGAATAAATTGCGACGATTTTGCGAGAGGTTGGATCAATCTCTTTTGAGCTCGCAAGCGAACAGTTGTAAAGCAAGTGGAGAGAAAAACCATCATGGCTGCACGCAAGTACCGTTGTCATCAGGTATTACCGATGGTCTACGGGTTAAATAATTCATACAACAAAATAATACTTGTCGGACTGGAGAATTCTTCGATCGAGAGTCAGGATTTTCTACCGACGATACGCATCAGCGGTCAGGATTTTTGCGGACTTGCATTTTCCCCGGAAACTTGGGAAGCCTTCAAAAGTCAATTTGAAAAAATTGATAAATATTTTGACGTTTATGAAAGTGACGATTTATTGGATCAGCAGATTAGCATCCCTGGGTACATTATTCGATTCACTATTAGCTATTCGGATCGAGCAATCGAGCTGATTGAGGATACGCAGAGGGAGGAGGAGGAGGAGAGCGAGGAGCCGATAAAAAAGCGATATCGACGTTCCACGGTATTTAAACGAATAACCTTTGAAAATATTAAAAAACTGTGTAAATGTATTGATAAGCGGATTGAATATTTAACAAAGGTGGCAAAATGTATGACTGTTGTGTTGGATGAAATTGTATGTAAAGTCAAATCTACGTTACAAAATAAAGAAAATGCTCAATATACGTATTTCATGATGTGCGATGTTGAATATGCGGCGCGTGTGGTGGATAAGAGTATTATTATAAAGAATGTCATCGATAATTTACAGAAAAATGAATTAATTTTAAGTGAAGAAGATGTATCTATAGTGGTGTATGAATTGATTGCGTTACATTTGTATACGCTTGTGGTACTATTGAATAATTCGATTTATTCGGATTGTCAGTAGAATGTGTGTATCCTGTATAATTCTTGTAATATCGATCGAAGTACCTAGAATAAATAATTATTACTATAAATAATGATTTATAAATTACTTACCTTTCTCACTACCCCCACCCCACCCCACCTTCTATCCCATTGTCCGTGACAAAATTTTATTTGAAATTATATTAAAAAATTTATATAATGGAAAATATTCAGAGTAATACACAGTCACAGAGTTTGGACAAATTTTTGTAAATTTTGCAATATTTATCAACTAGTACGTGCGACTAGTACGTACACTAATTTTGCAATGGCTGCAGTATGTAATCGTCAGCAAATTTTAGGGTATGGGTGGTGGTGGGAGATAGGTGATTGAAGCGCAAAAGCTTCCTACGGTGGTCAGTTTATCATCCGCCGCGATTGCGATCAGTTGTGAGTTTCCTGGTTGACGACGTTCACGAGGAGAAGAAAGAAAAAGGGTAAATCAAAATATTTTAATTAAGCTCTCTCTCTCTCTCTCACTCTCTCTCTCTCACTCTCGGCGAGTATAGGGAAAAGTATAGGGTAGTAACCTTGATTTTTAAGAGAGGTGGTACTATGGATAGAAACAACAAACCTGACCTTGAATCGAGTAGTCTGTCATAGATGGGGTTACTCGAGGTCAGTGGGTAGGTGGTGGTGGGGGTTTGTTGTGTCTGTCTACAGAACCTCAGGTAAATCAAAATATTTTAATTAATTAAGCTCTCTCTCTCTCTCTCTCTCTCTCTCTCTCTCTCTCTCTCTCTCTCTCTCTCTAATAACCTTGATTTTTTAAAAGAGGTGGTACTATGTACAAACACAACAAACCTAACCTTGACTTCAAGTAGTCTGTCAAAGACGGGGTTACTTGAGGTCAGTGGGTATATCTCTCTCAAGCGCACGCGAATCTTCCCCTCACTTATGCCAATATTAGTGTGTGTGTATGTATATATGAATATGTATATAATAAAATTGATGTACTAAGATGCTAATTATTTGGCTACTGGAATTTCCCAGAGCACGGCCTTTTTTTTCTATATATATAGCCGCAGAACATGTTGCTGGCGTCGCGGTTCATCTTGCGACAGGCGTCTAAGGTAAGATCTCCAGTTCCTTACTGAGGAGTCCAAGCTGGAGATCGAAGACGAAACGCCTTTAATTATTTTAAAAGGCCGTGCTCTGGGAAATTCCACCAACCATAGTGGACAAAAAGTACGATAGGCCTGCTTTATTCTAAAATAAAGCATTTAGTTCGGAGAGACCGATATTATATACATTACACATATACATATCACCGAACGATAATTTCATTTTATTTCAAAAATCAATAGTATTATCAAAAATTTAAAAAAATTAATTTTTTGAAATCGAAAATTGTGATTAGAACAAAAATTATTTTCCGGAATTCGGAAAATAAAAAGTACAATACACTCACAAGCTGAGTGATATCGATTGAGTAGTTTCGAAAATACGGCGGTATACGTACACATACACACACACGCATCCATACAGATATTTTCTAAAAATACATAGTTTCGACTCCTGATATGTTAAAACATACTTCTAACATGTTTTTAGTGAGTCCAAAAATTATACTATTACAAAGCTTCCTCTACAAGGAAGCAAAAACACTGACATTTCATTGGCGCATAACTTTAAAATTAAATTAAAGCAAGATGTAGATTCGATTGAACAAAAAACGCTGCCAATTTATTGGCACATACCTACAACTTACAAAATAAAATGTGCTTTTACACTCTCCACTACCTATGTATTATATTTAAATCTCTTTTTATTGCATTATATTTAAAGAAAGTATTGAAAAAATCGTGAACTCGTGTAGATAACTTTTATTATTTTTATATCTATTTTTATTAGACTTCTTTGAAATATTCGATAAAAAGGTCCGGTTGAATACTTAACCCACCTCTGGTTTTTACATGTCTAGAATCCAAATCTCTTATTTTTAGAAAATGTTAGCGGCTATTTAACTGGCAACTGTTGAACTTGATAACTTTAACTATGAACTATTGGTTATTGCGTTTTTCGCCCACTAACTTTCATATTAACTTAACGATCAATCATTTTTTCTGAAGATAATAATAATCTCATGGCTAAATTACGGTTGCTTTTCAGTAACTAGTTCAGGCCAAAACGTTATAAAATTTCAAATTGGACTAGGTAACATATCATGCGGGGAAAAGATCTATATGCCCAAACCGAGTGATATTGACGTAGTAGTTTCTGAAATACGACACTTATGTACACGCACACAAATATACGTATGGGCGCATGCTGCACCATAACGAGTTCTTCTGAAAATTCGAGATTAGGGCTCTATACGGAGAAAAATTTCTTGCGTTTAACCTATAAAATTGAAGTGTTCTCTAACCATGCGTATGTGTATAGTTTTAACCTAAGCGTATTAAGATTCGTTCTAATGCGCTCACAGGTTCAACCTATGTGAAATGGATGCTACACATTAAAGACATCAAACTTCATAGGTTAAACCTGTAACGCCACGGAATTAAACTATAAACATACGCTTGGTTAGAGAACACTTCAATTTTATAGGTTAAACGCAAGAAATTTTTCTCCGTGTATAGATATGTCAAAATCAGAGGTGGGTTAAGTATTTGATCGCAACTTTTTGTCAAATATTTTAAAAAAATTTGATAAAAACGGATAAAAACAATATAATTAGTTAGATTAAGTTATATAATAAATTATATGACAAATTATAATAAATTATTAACGTGAATATACGACTTTTCCAATACTTTTAAAATTTGAATTTTTCCAACTATTAAAAAATTCGTGAATTTATTGCTTGTTTATATTATAAGTTATATGATAAATTAATTTATTGATCTCCACAAGCCACAGAACATTCCTCACAACTCAAGTAAGGCGGACTGTATTAATACCAGTCACTTTAGAAACCTCACAGGATGAGTGTTTAAAAAAGACTAAGGCAAGCTAAGTAAAAAAAAATAAAATATAAAATTAAATTGATTGCAGTAAAATATTAATAAAAACTTGAAAAGACGGAAAAAAGTAAGAAAAGAAAAGAAAATTTTTTGTATTTCGCCCTGAGTATACCTGATGGGCACATCAGTAGAGTCCAGGCATCTCGTCTCTAGATACAGATGAAAGATATAAAATTTTTTGAAAACCAGCTCTATCCCGACGAGGAAGACATGGGGTATATATGCCCTACCGATAGCAAACTTTATAATAAGTGCCACATATTAACAGGTAGCCCCCTAACGCACTTATATAGAACTAATGTCTTAATCGTCAGAAAATTGTCACATAAGGCATTTTTGTGATCTAATGCCATATAATTTTAAAATTTGAATTTTTCCAACTATTAGAAAATTCGTGAATTTATTGCTTGTGTATACTATAAGTTATATGATAAATGAATTTATTGATCTCCACAAGCCAAAGAACATTCCTCACAACTCAAGTAAGGCGGACAGTATTAGTACCAGCCACTTTAGAAACCTCACAGGATGAGTGTTTGAAAAAAGACTAAGAGTTGTGAGGAATGTTCTTTGGTTTGTGGAGATCAATAAATTTATTTATCATATATTTTCCAATACTTTCTTTAAATAATACAGTAAAAAGCGATTTTTTTCAATATATACACATGAATTTATCGGTCTATTCGAGCTATAGCTCAATTTTAATAATTGTTAAATTATTAAAATTGCGCTTTACTCTCTTTATTTCACTAACTTGCATTTCGTGAAATTTATGCGTTAGAAGAGGTTTAACCTTTAAAGGGCCGGAAAGCCGATAAATCGGCTCAAAAACATAATGCTAGGATACCTCTTGATCCTTAAGTAAATTGATGCCCTAAGTTCGTATCTAAAGTAGGTTTGACCTTATCACTTCAGAGTCAAGGTCAATGAAGGTCATTTGAAGTTCAAACCTAGCAATATGGTTTGAATCATTGCAAAATATATATCTTTATGTTTTTGGAGTTACTGAATTCGGGTTTTACATCATTTTGACCTCAAATAAAAAGAGAGATGAAGATTTCTCCAAGGTCAAGTTGATAATATACCCAGGGAAATCTTTAAAATTGGTTTTTATGTTTTTGAGAATGCTTAACACTAAATTTTCTGATTCAACCAATCGCATTTCTGTCAATATCATTATTCAGATAAATTTCTGAATCCATTCTCGTGAAAGTAGTTTGCCAGTAAAACTACACAAATACTTTTTGCTAGAAACTTATATATCATCATAATTTAGATTGTGCAATTATAACTAGAAATTTATTCTAGAAGAAAAGATAGTGAATCGGGAATAATGCTTGATTTCTGAGCATACGTATGACATAAGCAGATCATGTTTCTATTTATTCGTTTTTAAACAATATCGTAATAACAAACAACGTAGTGACGTAGTCATTTGGAACCCTGAGAATATGATTTTATTCCTATTTTACCGAACTAAAAATTTTTCATGACCCTCCAGCGCCGGAGAGCCAATATATCGGCTCGGACCGTGATAGGAACATTGTACATAGTTGATGGGTGATACAAGACATGAATTTGGGCACATTTAAAGGAGGTTTCGAAACCTCAAAACCCGGCCCTTTAAAGGTTAAATATGAAAAGTTATTTTTCTATTTAAATATATGTAACATTACATACGGATGTCTTATGGGACATCACATTAATATTTTTCACATGGACTGGGGACTTTTTACAAAATTACGTAAAGTAAGCGTACCAAGTGACTAATTTACGAGTTAAATTACGTTACTCAATACTTTCTCAAATGTCGTGCAAAACTCTTTTTTAGCAACTTACTTGCATATCGCTAAATTTAAATGTTTCCAAAGGTATTAAACAATTAATTAACCCTTAAAGGGTCGGCATTTGAGATTTTTGAAAAGCTTGATTTCTCCATAGAAAAAGGGGTTTGGGTCCCCAAATGATGACCAAACTAAGGTCAAATGTCGGCGAGTTGGACCACGACGCCATATAGCGTCCTACCGGCCCTCTAATGTTTAAGAAGGTTATGACTGTACAATCCTTATTGTTTCGTAGCAAATAATGCTGTACGATCCAGAAAATCTTGATGAAATGGCGATGAACGAGATGTTGTCCTACTTTTTGAACGAGACTATACCTCGATAAAGATATACTAATAACGTTAACTTCAAACTTTGAACGACTAATACTTAAAATCAAATTCCGTTTGCCTTTTGGAGTTTTATCTATGTTATTTTACATTCCACATTGAATAACATATTAGTTTTTTTTTAAAATCAATAGAAAATTGTTGAAGATATTAAAAATAATGTCAGTTTCAAAAGGAAGCTCTCATAAGCCCCACATATATAGGTATCTTGAATTTATGATTTTCCGAAAAATAAATACCGCTGACCTATCTGAAATTTTAATATGATATTAACTATAATAAAATATACATATGAGAATTTTCAACCGAATTTTTGTAGAAAATCGAATATTGTCACAACCCTCTTAAACGAAGATTGAGAAACAATAATTTGACATGCCCAGGTCGGGATTGAACCGACGGTCACTCTGTTTACTGGGCAGTCACCTTACCACTTGGCAACCGGGAACCCGACTATTCCACGCACCTTATACCTTAAAGTTGATTGATGTACGGCTGCTCTTCTTTTTTTTTAAAGAAGCTTGTAAACTTCATCCTTGCACAGATAGCAGACGTGGATTGATTAATCTCCATATTCACAAGTGCACCAGCAGTTCAATTCCTGGTAACTCGGGATGTCAAAATGACATTTTTAGTACAAGCCTAGCGATTATGTAGACATAGTGTCTTAGATGAGCAGTTTTAGTGGTGAGTGAGTGTATGGTGTATAAATATATGCCTTGCATATATTTGATTTTACATAAATTAAATTTGCATAATCTAGGTTTTGCAATCATTTGCTTTCACACTCTCGTTGTAGATGCACAGAGGTTTCCCTTGCGCAAATATAATTTCTTTGTAATTTAATGCATTTCGACACCTGCGTTATACTTAAAAAGGTGTGTTTTTCACCGCTAGGAAGAGAGGCTATAAAATCGTCCCAGGGTTGAACGTACGCTGCATTATAAATTAAATCCCCTTGATGAAAAACTGGCACTGGAAGCATTTGGTACAAGGTGTGCGTTTCCTATATCTAAATGACTATCCAAATTTTGTAATGCCATATTGTTTTCATTATGACAAAAATAGCAATATCAACGAAAATCTTACTAAAATTGACATTTTTGTGTTAAAATGGTAAACTGCATAACCATTGAATATTCTTATACTATATAAATATATGTTATATATTTCTATAATTTGTGAAATAAATCGTTACATCAATAGACAAACCACTAACAGCAGCTGAGTAAATACAGGATGAACAATATGTATTACGATTTACAATTAATGATTGTTTTTTTTGTGTTTATCACGTGGTACTAAGATTCAGTTCTGAGACTATCTGAGTCTTCGTCTTTTTCCAAAAGTACTTAAATATATTGCTAAGAATATTGCACTAGTATTTATCGTAAAAAGTTTATATCGTACGACCTCCGTCGCTAATTAGTACCGATTTGAGAGCAATAACGAAAATAAAAAACTCACTAAAAAAACCATTGACTTTGATTGCTTATAACTCGGAAACAAGTAAAGATACACATTCAAACCAAATTTTATAAGAAAACTAATATTAAGTAGATAGGTTTTGAAACAAAGAAAACTTAAATATCTTAATTTATTTATATGTTATGGAAAAAATAAGAATTAGACGAATTTAAAAATTTAGCATCTCAATTTGATGATTTCTTTCGACCAAAATTTCGTTTAATTTTTACTTCTTCCATAACTATTATCCAAATTAAGATATAAGTTTCTTTCTTTGCAAAATATATCAGTCACAGTTTTCTTTCAATATTTGGTTTAAATGTATATCTTGACTTATTTCCGAGTTATAAGCAATCAAAGTCAATGGTTTTATTAATGAGATTTTTAGTTATTTGCTCGCATCTACCATAAAAAAGGACATTGGAATCTAAAACTCCGGCTTTCTTGATATTTTATAGTACAAATCATATTCCAGAGTTTGGTAAGGATCCGTTTCCCAAAGGGTGTGGACTCTTCTTGTAAGTATGCAAAACAAAAAAGGAAGTTTACGATGAATAAAATGTGTTTTTGATACTACGGGGAATAAAGTAATCTAAGGAATAAAAGGCAATTTTACTACACTCGTATAGCGCTAATAGTAGACTTTTTAAATCATCAGGGTAAAAAAATTTCAGGAGAACTACTGGATACCTCTAAAACATATTCCCACAGTTATAGCAATATTTATTTTTTTCATCTTCGATGTCACAGAGAACCACCCATATATAAATATAAAAAACTGGTCAGGGACATTTTACTTAGAATTTGCTGCTCTATCGCGTAGCGGTCGTCGAATCCCTTTGTTTTTTAACACCCTGTATATATACATTAAAGGGTTTTAAGGCCGCGGCTCGGAGACACTTCTCTTTTTCATTTTTTTCTTTTCTTTTTTATTTATTTATTTATTTATTTATTTATTTATTTATTTTTTTATTTATTTATTTATTTATTTATTTATCTGTTTATTTATCTATTTATTTATTTATCTATTTATTTATTTATTTATTTATTTATTTATTTACGGTAATTTAAGGTCACAGGTGGCTCATATATGAGCCAGTCCGGCTGGCAACGGTCGGGTGAATGTTAAAAATTAAAAAAAAATTTTAAATTACTATATATTCATTTTATTACTGTCTCATATATGAGCCATGCCGGCAGTCTAATGCGCATTCTAGCAGCCTTGTGCTCTTCGGATAGAGTCACTGCGGTTTCTCTGTTTGATGCCCGTTGGGCTTTTGTACGCATCGTTCGGCAGATTTGTCTGGTCTCCGTGATTTCCGCTGTCCACCAGTAGGTCTCTTGTTTGTTACGTATGTATCGTCTCTATGGCATAGAGGCTTGGCATACCCGTTGAAAAAACTGGGTTGTTTCCCATTTCCGTAGTCCTGCCGTTTCACGTCCTACTGACGAGGTCGTTTTGCCTGACTCCTGCACATATGCGTCTCGTCCTTGAGCTGGAAGGCAATGTACTGATGATCGTTGACAGTGTAGTCCTCGATCACCCTCCATCCCCTCAGCCTACCTGCAATTTTGTCCAAGGCCAAGGTCACGTCTAGTATAGAATCGCCGTGTCCCGGTCGTCTGTAGGTCGGCGTATTAACCTTGTTTACTACTGTCCAACGGCAGTCGTCCGCGTGTGTTTGTTTCGGACATTTCTCACTCGATTGCGCGCGCGTTGAAATCGCCCGCTACGATTTTATTACCGGGGATATCTGTTACGTCGTTCTTCAGAGCATCCAGATTATTAGTGTAATCGGGAGTACTGTTGTTTGGGCTCAGGTAGACGCTGACAAAAATGACATCGCCAACCAAACTGCGCGATATGTTTTACTACTTCTTTGCCCTCCTTTGCATCGACACTCATAGGGTTAGCGGAATTTCCCTTACCCGTTTCCGTTTTCTCCTTCGATATATTGTTACCTCTTTTGGTAACATTAAACATCAGGTCTTCATACTTTTCGTTTGTTTCGATCAAAACATCCTTCTTGCATAATCAATTTTTAAATCTAATTGACAGTCTGAGGTGTAACAATAAGTGAAGGTAAGACAATGGAAAACAACCAACCTTATCCGGACTGGAGATGTACGGCTGACCGGTGGCTGGAATTGCTCTGCTGTCTCTCTCGCTCTCGTTGACCTTAGGCACAGCGGCTCTCGTATAATAGAAATGCGGTATAGACTAGTCGAAATTTAAAAGAATAGGAAAATGACAGGTGTCTAATGATTCAATGAGGCTGAGTAAATACCTTTCGATTTTCTTGCTCTATTTCGCGTTTTACAGCTTGCTCTTGAAGACAAGCTTTACCTTACTAAAGGAAAAACTGAAGTGCAAGAGCTCCGATCCCTAGTCGCGTTGTTGTGCAATTACATAATTATTATTTTTTTTGTCGTGTTTGTTCCAAAAATATTAGCTAGGATTTAAGGCGATTCCTGGCCTGACGAGAACATCCTAACTCAGGCATATAGTTCTCACGTGAACGCGCGCGTGTGTGTGCATATGTATGCGAATGTGTCTACGTTGCGTCTACGAACAGCCGTGGCGATCCGATTACTGACTTATGATCTCGAACAGCCGTGGTGAACCGTTTTTTTCAAATTTTAGGTTTTGCGAGCAGTAGTGAACTGTTACAAAACGCTTATGAATTCTGTATAATATATACTTACGCCAGATACCTTAAAAAAATCTCAACGATAATAAGTAAAGTAGTTATCCCCTCGCTATGGGGAGCACACAACAAACCCCCACTCCTGGGTCCTGTGTGTCTCTCCATAGCGAGAGGGTGGAGGTAATGCTGGGGGGTAATAGGTGGCGACCAGGGTGGGGGGGGGGTAATTAGGGTGGAATAGTGGCGGGGGTAATGGTGGTATCAGTTAAGGTAGGGGGTAATGCCGGTAGGAGAAATGACGGAGGGGGGAGGAGGGACAATGATGCATTACTGCGGAAGAGGAGGATGGGTAGACCATGATGCAGTACTGCGGGAGGGGAGGGGGAGTGTGGGGACCGGAAGATTCGAATTCTACGATGCTGATTGCGGGGCGTATCAATACCTACTGAACTATTCCGTCGACAGATCGCCGTATGAAGGGAGATGGTGGGAGACGGAGAGGAAGCGGTGGGAGAAATCTTAACTGAACTCGCGAACGGATGTACGAATACTGGAACTCGGTTGATGATTAATCAAGAGAATGGGAGGTAACAAATATTGTTAATAATCCACTCGTAAGAGAATGATTTTTCGGTTATTTTCCCGATATCTCCAATATTTACCGAGTTATTGGCCAAAATGCCGAATAGTTTAAACAATTATTCACGGATAATTGTAAATAATCGCTATAGAGAAAAAAGTTGTTAACACTTTTTGTTCTACACGCCGTGTACAGTTAAATACTTTAAAAAAATCGTGGAAATCGACGGATTATCGGCATAGATCGATAGATATCGATAAACACAAATATCATCCGATCGTGGTAATTTGTGGTATATAGACTCCTCTCGCCACTCCCTATCGACTTATAATCCACATATTAAAGTCGACGAACAATTGACGAATTTTTCGGGCGGTAATTAGCCGGGAGATCAGGTTTCACGCAGAGCGGCACACGTTTGCGATCGAGTATCAGGACATATGTAGTACATTAAAATCAAAGTATAATTTGTAAATTTCTGGTTTTACTAAGTAAAAGATATTGTTTTTTTTATGGAAATTGCTGTATCAACACTGGTTGCAATAAAAAAAAGAGAACAACGTATGAATGTCGTGTAGTATTTGATACTTCTTATAACTTTTAACAAAGCGCGAAGTTTCGTCGTAAATATATTGAAATTGCTGTATCAACATAGTTTGCATAAAAAGAGGAGAATGTATGAATATCCTATAATATTTGATACTTTTTATAACTTCTAACAAATTTATAATAAGCTTCAAATATTAACAAACTATTACAAAATTAATTTTTAGTTAATAAATACGAGTATTAAAGTTTACCCGACAAAAAATTTTTCGTACTTCCGTTAATAAAAATCGACGTAAGGTAAAACTTGTATAAGTCATATTTAATATTATTTTTCATTTTAGTTCGTTAATTTTTTTTTTCGTTAATGTATTAATAATATTACCTTTTTTTCTTTTTTAATTTTTTGTCTTCTTCCTCCTCTTATTAATATTTCTTAATTCGATGATTATGTTTATTTTTTACAATATTGTTGTTGTTGTTTAAAATCAGATATCCATAATGATAAGCTACAAATATTAATAAACTATTAAAAACAATTAATTTTTAGTGAATAAATACGATTATTAAAGTTGACCAGACGAAAAGTTTTTCGTACTTCCGTTCAGAGTAAATTTTTGTCCGTCAATGGTGACAACATTATACGTTGATTTGAAAGGATAAACTTATTACTAAAAATAAATACACAATTTTTGGTCTTTTGTTTTTATTTCCGTATTTCTTTTTACAGAGTCTTCAGGTTGTAAATTCAATGGCATTATTGCCTTTATAATTTAAGAACAATTGTAATTTATTAGCTTTTTCCGCTATATTTTCAAAAAACTTTGAATCGTTTATGAGAGCCGCGGATACACGTGAAGGAAAAATTATCTGAAACTCGTCGTCTAGAGTTGCCACAATTTTTATCCATAACGTGTCTTGACAGTTTTAAACGCCGTCATCATGTGGTGATGATTCATCTCCATCTCCGAGATCTTTTGGTAGGTAGATAGCCACCACTAGCAATTTTATTGATAGTTTCCAAATCCATCTTAAAATATTACATAAACTTTACATTATAAATTTACAAAGTATGAATAACGATAATGACGATATTGAGAGGTATACGTACTTCTTTTATAGAGAACGACACAAATCGTGAAACTATACAACTGGTTGAAGAGTTTATACTACTACACCTCATCGGTTAAGACCGTTCTCTTATATATTGTAACGTTCAAGTAAATTTTACCCCCTCCAAGCAACGTAATCTCTTTGGAAGTGGAAACGGCAGAACTTGTGACACCTATCAGCTAGGTGGGGTGTGCAAGAGGTATCGAATAACCGCTGCATTTCCTGCTACGTAGTCCTATAGAATAGCTTGACTTTCATCGACTAATGAATCTTATATCCGTATGGGTAGCTTTTGTTAAGCGATGTAAATCTCCGTTTACTGTACACAGTTTTTGCATATTTTCTTCCCATGTTGTGTGATGACGTCGTGAAATATGGTTCTCCGTATAGTCGAATTGTTCACCGCTATTTCCGTCTCTGGTGAAGATATCATCTTACGAATCGTCAAAAAATTAATTAGCTGACTGTTGGTATAATGAAGTCGAAAACCTTTTATCTTACATATACACTCCTCTTCACCATTTGGTTTTCTGCACTCGTAAGCGTAAAATTTAGGTCCACCTGATAAAAATGTCGTTATGTAGGTACCGGGACCCATAGCAGCCAGTTCATCGGTCAAACTACCAAGTGACGTACCAATTGGTAATTCTACTTCACCACATTTGCTAACATAAAATACTGAATCTGTAACACTGAATCGTAATATAGAACTCGAGGTCCTAAAGTATGTAAATATTCGAAAAGTTTGAGACGCGCTTGTGCTGTTGTAAATGCTGCAAGTACGACATTTCCTATTGTCGGCGATACCGAGGCTACCTTGGCTTCCTCTCGGTACACCCAATTCACGTACAAAGTATCGTCGTTGACTGATAATATACCGTTCACTTCTATCTCACTGCTATTGACTAAATTCATCAGAGTTTCTGCATTTTTTTCACACACGTTTTTGTCAAATTGTCACGTTGACCAAATTTACCCCATAGGGAATTTAGACAAAGTTTTGCCACAGATCGTAGTCCCGCATTGAGATTTATGTCATCTTTTGTTAGTCGTATCCCTTCATCACGCTCCAATTCGCTAATGTACCGATCTTTATCCTCTTCGGTGATACAACTCGGTGGATATCCTGATGCAGCTGTTTTTTGAGTGAAAAACTCATTAATATGATCGGCCAAAATACCACCCTTTTTTCATGCTGGTTGTATTCCGTCATTTCATACTGCCAAATTTCATAGACGGTTTCAATTATGTACCCCAGAGCAACAGCTGATTTTACTTCTTCAGACACCCACGTTCCACATAGTATACGCTCCTTGGGATCTTCATGAGGGCAGTCACGTTGTATCAATTGCTCACAGCATGTCCTACACAGAGGAATATTAATTTTCCATGCACTTTTACCGGTAGTAAGGGGTGATATAAATTTTGTGGCGGTAAAATGTCGCATGCAATTAAACCGTTAACTTGAGAGATATCGTGAAGTGGTCTCATTAACCGTGTACACTCTTCCTGCCCAACGTAAATTTTTGGGTGACCTACAGGAAACCTACCACGTTTACAAATGTATGGGTATAGAGAACACACATCAAGGTATCTGATCTTTTCTCCAATCTGACAATCATATATTTTGACCGTATTAAGGGGTTAAGAGGTTTTCGCTTTATGTTCACTTCATTTTGATGAACAAAATTCTTAAGCTCCTCATTATGTTCGATTTCCTTTTTGAATTCACACTCCCATTTTTCAATAACACAATAATTGGCGATTTTTAATTTATGACTGATTGTCAGTGTCCTCTCGTATCTGGTATCCATTGACTCGCTGTTCGTCATAACAGTGTCTCTGTTTATTCGGTAACAGCGAGGACAACCATGCCAAAAACACCCGTGAAATTAACGTGAGTACAATACCACGATGATTATCTTCATTGACACGTGGTGCACAGTAACCGTCAACCAGGATATTTTCCGATAGTCTCGTTTCTCGACACCGTCCTGCGTGATTAACATATCGATGAAGCACACGTTGCTCCATCCAGGAAAGCCAGTTTAAGGCAATTTCAGACTGATTGTCTTGTAGGCGGTAACCTTCCAATGATACAATTCCTATTTGGTTTTTTTCGAAAACGTTTTTCTGAAAACTCGCATACAAGACGAGGCTATAGTTGTACACTCGGAAAATAGATCTACGCCAAATTCTATGAACATTTTCCGATAAGCTAATCACGCTAGTCTCAAAATCGTCACATCTTGTTTGCAATATTTTAAAAATTTCTCTCGTTCATTGATACTCATAGTATCGGGTGAATACATTGCGAGAGGTGGTAGAGAACCCTGGTACGTCTGATTCTCTACTGTATTGAACAAATGTGGAAAAAACCTTTTGCAATTCGGGTAGTCCGTAGGCTTTGGGTAAACTATTCAGCGGCATGTGGAAGTAATTTAAACTGTCGATAAATTTTGTTTGTAGAACTTCCATTAAAATAATTTCTGAACTGTTCATAACTACAGTTGGTATGACTCGACCTTCGTTCAATTTTTCCACAATATATTCGAATATATAAATTGTACGTCGAATCTTTGTGAGTTGTGTCCTATGCAAACACCTTGTTGAAAATGTTTTCTCGGTGTTAACGCAAGATCGACTATCTTCCTTACTGGTTCGCAATTAAATACATACTCGCGAATGCCACACATCTCACATCTGACTGAAATGTCTTTTTCATCCAAACAGTATGTACACACTTGTTGCACCACACATAAGTTTGGCACGTGTATTTTTCTATGATAGCTGATAGATTGCCACAATCTTTCTGACCATACTCAAAAAAGTTTTGTTACGCATTCCCGATGCATTATACAAAAATGTTTCACGAAAGATTGCGCCAATAAACAGTACCCATACTTTGTAGAATGCTTGCGTAAAGCTTCCAGCAAGATTCCAATGCAATTTTAGTTAAAGGATACAATACAATATTTTCGGCAAGCTTGCAAGTTTTCGGAAAACCACACTAAAGATGCAGTGAAACATAAAATTAGTGTTGCATGAAAGCTTGATGAAATAGAGCCGTAATTATTGTAGAAATGTAACTGACAATGTTTCGAGAAAGATAGCTAGTCCATGTTAATAGATTGCAGCAACGTGTCAAGGAATATTCCCGATGAATTATCCAAAAATGTTTGAATGCAAAAATGCAAAAAATTAAGCTTGCATGAAAGTTTCCTGAAATATTGCCGCAAATATTGGTGCAACGTATGTAGCAATCTTTCAAGAGAGACTGCTGGATAGATTGCTGTAACCTTTCAAGCCACGGTTAAAAAAGTTTCGATATGCATAGCGCAACAAGCTTTCAGAAGATTATCCTGGAAGATTGCAACAACCTGTTGAGGAATATTCTCATCAAATTATGTAAAAATATTTCACGAGAAATGCAGCAATGAACAGTACCTGCTTTGTAGAAAGCTTGCCTAAAAGCTTCCAGCAAGTTTTCGGAAAACCACACGGTAAGTCACAGTGAAACATAAAATTAGACTTGCATCAAAGCTTGCTAAAATATTACAGCAAATATTGCACAAATGTAACTGCCCAATTAAATAAAATTAGTATAGTTTATGTACCAAATTAATACGAAATTTTACGCAAAGTAAGTACAAAATCAGTTTCACAATTGTACCAAATCAGTAAGAAATAATACTTTATCAAACAAAATGAGGGGTTGGGTGGTAAAAGGGCCTAACTCAATAGTATAGTTTTTGGAAAATTAAAAAAACCAATATAACTTTGTATCAGCTTTATAAAACGATGTGATATTGTAAAATGTTATAATAAATACTATTTGTTGTAAAAGTTCCGTGTGCTATTTTTCAGTTAAAGATTTTTAATAAAAAAATATTAAATATTTAAAAAATCGAGTTAACCTCTTTATTGACGATATCGAATAAATAACAGAAGCTTTATAATGAATAAATCACCTGAAAAACATTTGATTACTTAACGTACATTTCTTATTAAATTTTGCTTACCAAACATAACATATAAAAATATTATTTTATGATTTTTCTTCACTGTATCAATTATCTTTTAATACAGTGTGCGTAAAAACACATTTTACGCATTACTCTTCTTAAAAAATCTCATTTACGCCCACGATATAAATATATATATATATATAAATTTTTAGAGCGCTATTTTAATTACGTTTAATGCTGCTAGCAATCAAAAAATTGAAATTTAATGGAATTTTTTATTTTTTAACTATATTTATCGCTTTGTAACCAAAATCCTATTGATTTTTTGTTATACAAGTTAAATACAAGTAAGTTTGGAAATGTTCTGTAGAATCTGTTAAAAAACTTTAATTGCCTCAATTATATATGGGCTATTTCACGTCAAGTGGTACGATGAAAATTTTAAATCGCTCCAAAATTTGAGAACAGGCTGGAAATATCTTCAAGATAGAAAAAAAATTTTAGGTGTTAAAAATAATTTGCCTAAGAGTTATTCCACCATAAAAAAAGGAAATTTTTCAATTTTTTAGAAAAATTTCTATTTTCAAAGCCATTTATCTCAAAATCTATTGATTTTTTTGAAAAAATATTAGAAACAACTTTTGTTCAAAATAATCTTTAGAACTTATCTACCTAGGTTACAATTTTAGGTTCTTAATTTTAAAATCTCGAAGAGATAGGACTCCCGGAAATATAAATATCAAAAAAAGGCGACCACGCCACAATCGATTTTGATCTAACACCGCTCAAAAGATCACATTTTTCGAGAGCTTTCCAATGGCGGTGGTTAGATTATTGGCCAAGACCGCTGGTGTATGTTATACCCCATAAACCTCATAAAATCACTAATTTTCATGTATTTTAGGGCATAACTTACACCAGCGGTTTTGGCCAATAATCTAACCACCGCCATTCAAAAGCTCTCAAAAAATGCGATCTTTTGAGCGGTGTTAGATCAAAATCGATTGTGGCGTGGTCGCCTTTTTTTGATATTCAATATTTCCAAGTGCCCTATCTCTTCGAGATTTTAAAATTAAGAATTGTAACCCAGGTAGATAAGTTCTAAAGATTATTTTGAACAAAAGTTGTTTCTAATGTTTTTCCAAAAAAATCAATAGATTTTGATATAAATGGCTTTGAAAATAGAAATTTTTCTAAAAAATTGAAAAAATTCCATTTTTCATGGTGTAATAACTCTTAGGCAAATTATTTTTAACACCTAAAAATTTTTTTCTATCTTCTGGAAGATATTTCTAACCTGTTTTCAAATTTTGGAGCGATTTAAAATTTTCATCGTACCACTTGACGTGAAATAGCCCATATACACTGAGAGAAAAGAATATTTAAGTCAATTGATGTTTCTTAACAGTTAAGATCTGATGACTTAAATAGGAGCAAATGAATATTTCTTCGCAGATAAGTATTATTTGAGGCAGTTCTTAACAGTTAAACTTTCATTCATTTCTATTTTGTGTTCAAAATTACAAAAGTCAAGTATTAACTGTTAATGCCTGAGATGTAATTATTAAACACATTATTTCGTTACTTAATAATATTAATTTAATCTGATATAATTTTATTTATGTACAATTTTCTTTAGTACAATAATATTTATGTACATAATAGGCACATTGAGTTAACGGGGTGCTATAGTCAATATTTATCCTCCTTACCTTATCGGCAATCACGATTATTAGTAATAAATTTGTAAATAAAACAGTATGTGAAAAAATAAGAGAAGAGGCGCCTTCATTTATTGATAATAAAACTGTGTGCCGAAATCTCTATAATATTAAAATTTTATAAGTGAAATGTGAATTTTTCTGTGAAAACCCCTTTATCCTGGGAATAATATTTAGAAAATACAATTTTGTATGAGTCCATTGTGATCGCATTGATACGAGGGTAAATTTACCACTATTACAAATTTTTTGGAGAGTCGTTTTTTATTAGTTTTTTGGCTTTGAAGTTTCATTAGTCCGCGTACGTACGTACGTACGACTTTTTGTACATGCATTTTACCATTAATTATTACAATTATACAACCAATAATTAATTTTTTGTCAACAATTGATTGTCGTGGTGCCAGGTACAAACTGAATACATAAAATGTTATAATAAATGCATATTATTTGTAATATTTATAACAAATTAGATTTAGAAATATATCTACAATGAGCACTTTTCTGTGAATTTCCCCTTTTACTGTAAATAATTATAAATAAACATTATCTTATTTAGACTTAATGTGTACCTGGCATTATGACAACCAGTTCCTAGATCTTTCGGAAATTTCTGAGGTTCTTCGGAATGACTCCACTAATTATGGAATTTCCTGGATATTTCGGGAATTTCTGAGGAAATTCGGGATAACACCAATAATAACGGGTAGTATGTAAGCAGGTATAGGGAGCCATAACAAATGACGTCATCAAGGTCACACGTGAGCTTACTTGTTTGTTTATATAAACAAACAATTATGATAACATTCTTAAGATAACATTCCTTTTTCAAGGTCATTCAATACCCTTCTCAGCCAATAATTAAATGACCTTGAAAAAGTAATGTTATCTTAAGAATGTTATCTTAATTGTTAATTTATATAAACAAACAAGTAAGCTAACGTGTGACCTTGATGACGCCATTTGATATGCCCCTCTATACCTGCTTACAGTATTCCCCTCACCCTTCAATCCACCTTACAATAAGATAACATTCCTTTTTTCAAGGTCATTTAATACCCTTCTTAAAAAATAATTAAATGACTTTGAAAAAAAAGGAATGTTATCTTAATTCATTTATATAAACAAACAAGTAAGCTAACGTGTGACCTTGATGACGCCATTTGATATGCCCCTCTATAGCTGCTTACAGTATTCCCCTCAACCCCCATCCACCATACAAAAAAAACATTTATTTTGAAAAAAATATTTAAAAGACTTTGAAAAAAAAGTAATGTTATCTTAATGTTTGTTTATATAAACAAACAAGTAACTTTTCACTTGACCTTGATGACGCAATTTGTCAAAAAAAATAATCGATCTTCATAACCGTATTAAAATTTTTTGTCAGTTTTGATTAAAAGTTCATTTTTAATTTACAAATACAATTTACTTTTTCTAAATATTTTGCAGTTCAAAAAAACACATCTATTTTTGTTAATTTAATAGTTATAAATTATTAATAATAAAAAGAGATCTAATTATCGTATCGAGGTGATTTTTTAACTGAATATTATTTACTTAGCGTATAATACAATGGTAGTGTCAAAATTCAAAAATTAGTTTAATTTTGAAATTTTAAAAATTGTAGATGACGAACTGCTATTAAAAAGAAGATAAGTTTACGAGTTTATATGAGTCGACTCGAGCTGCTGTAACCTGATTTTCATAACCGAATTTCAATTTTTCTTTTTTGTTAATTTTGAAAAAAAGTTGATTTTTATTTTACGAATCGATTTCATTTTGTCTAAATAATATGTAGTTCAAAAATCACTTCTCTATCTTTGTTAGTTTAAAAGTTATAAATTGTTAATAATAAAAGTAGTTCTAATTATCGTATCGAGGTGATTTTTTAACTGCATATTATTTACTTAGAGCATAATACAATGATAGTGTAAAAATGGAAGAATTAGTGTAATTTAGAAATTTTAAAAATTTTAGATGAAGAATTGCATCTAAAAAAGAAGATAAGTTTACGAGTTTATATGAGTCGACTCGAGCTGCTGTAACCTGATCTTCATAACCGAATTTCAATTTTTCTTTTGTGTTAATTTTGAAAGAAAAGTTGATTTTTATTTTACGCAATCGATTTTATTTTGTCTAAATAATATGTAGCTCAAAATCGCGGGTCTATCTTTGATTAGATTTAAAAGTTTATAAATTGTTAATAAAAAAAAGAGTTCTAATTATCGTATCGAGGTGATTTTTGAACTGTATATTTATTTTACTTAGAGGCATAATACAATGATAGTGTAACAATGGAAGAAATTAGTGTAATTTTAGAAATTTTTGTTAGTTTAAAAGTTATAAATTGTTAATAATAAAAAGAGTTCTAATTATCGTATCGAGGTGATTTTTGAACTGTATATTATTTACTTAGAGCATAATACAATGATAGTGTAAAAATGGAAGAATTAGTGTAATTTAGAAATTTTAAAAATTGTAGATGAAGAATTGCATCTAAAAAAGAAGATAAGTTTACGAGTTTATATGAGAATTTCAATTTTTCTTTTGTGTTAATTTTGAAGAATAGTTTATTTTTATTTTTACGAATTGATTTTATTTTGTCTCAATAATATGTAGTTCAAAAATCACTTCTCTATCTTTGTTAGTTTTAAATTGTTAATAATAAAAAGAGTTCTAATTATCTTATCGAGGTGATTTTTAAATCTATATCATTTTACTTAGTACATATGACGATTATTATGTAAAAATAAATATTCTAAATGATTAAATTCAT
This sequence comes from Theocolax elegans, assembly GCA_026168455.1. NCBI lineage: Eukaryota > Metazoa > Arthropoda > Insecta > Hymenoptera > Cerocephalidae > Theocolax > Theocolax elegans. The sequence goes on along the minus strand of CM047427.1, from coordinate 36,186,090 downwards.
ATATATATATATATATTGTAACGGGGTACGGATTGAATATAAGGAATAAAAAAATCAACGAAGGTATCGGGGCGCGAACCCACGATCCCGGGAGCGCGAGGCAGAAGCCTCATCACTGCGCTACCATTCGCAATTATCCCGGCTAGTCGACTTGGTCCTATCGACGAACGTCGCCGATAATTCAGGGACCTAACCTGCGCCGACACTCGAAATCCGTACCCGTTATATCCCCCACCCAAACGCGACCTACGCCCTCGGGGAGCCGTTTGATCACTTCGATCACCTGGGCTAGAGAGGCGAAGGTTGTCCCTGCTCGACCGGTGTCAAGAAGACCATTTTCTGAGCACCGGGAGCCTCGTTAGGGATAGCCGTGCGTTTGCACCACCACGCTTGAGATCCCAGAAACTCAAGCTCCCCTACGTCTAGTGCCAACTTTGGAGGTGTACTGCGTATACGTATACACACTGTGGAAGGGGGAACACAGGCTTTTCTCCTACAGTCGTACCTCCGCACTTTTTGACGTTCTCGCGGGGAAATCCACCGGGACTGTGGTGGTGGGGATGGGAGTTTGTGACCGACTTCGGTCCAAGATGAGCCAGGCGAAGATAAACTACTTCGTCTCTTCTGGCAAGTGGGTTTTTGAGTTGGGCGCCATTTGTAACGGGGTACGGATTGAATATAAGGAATAAAAAAATCAACGAAGGTATCGGGGCGCGAACCCACGATCCCGGGAGCGCGAGGCAGAAGCCTCACCACTGCGCTACCATTCGCAATTATCCCGGCTAGTCGACTTGGTCCTATCGACGAACGTCGCCGATAATTCAGGGACCTAACCTGCGCCGACACTCGAAATCCGTACCCGTTATAATATATATATAGTAAAAAACGATTGTATTATTTTAAGCTCGTGAAAACTTATTGCATGATGCAGAGGAGGAGGAGGAAAATGAAGAATCGGAAAACAACGATAATGTTGATACATCCAGTGATGCAAGTGACAGTTCCTATGATTCGGATGATGAACCTTCTGCTCAAGTGGAGGAAGCATTTAATGAAAATCAATTCAGGCTTGCGATGAATGATTCATCTTCATCGGAAGAAACATCTGGTTTGGATGCAGAGGAAAACCCACTTAGAAGAAATCACGAACAATTTTTGATGTTATACGAAAATTCCAGGAAACAGTTGCATACACTTGTGAATCAACGGTTGCCTACACCCGAACCAACACCATCTACTTCAGCAGCACCTGCCGTAATTATTCATTCGACTGAAAGAAGGGAAATGATACACAATTTTATTCGTAGGGTACCACCGTACAGAGAAATGGTGTTTCAGACGAGAGAACATAATAGGGTAACCACCCACACTTTCGATCAACGTAGCGCACACGATATGCAAATCAACGAAAGTAAGTATTTTTTAAATAAAAAATTCGGTTTTTTATATTTACACAATCTGTATAATAATAATTTTTAAAGTAATTCGGAGAAGCTTTAAGAACGTTCATTTACTACCGCCATTTTTATTTAATGAAGTAAAAAGAATTATAGATGTTCGTAAAGCACAAGAACTAAGATGGATACGAGACATGCTATTAGATTTACATTCCACCTTATTTACTGAAAATGATCTGGAGGACCTTTTATCTCGAGTTTCTGAAAGCTTTTCCGGACCACCTGAGGCATAATGTAATTAGCTTTATGTTTTCTTATTTTAATCTGTTATCAAATAAAATATTACAAAATTTTAATTTTTTGCAGAATATAATACATCGGAGAGTTCCAATTCAGAATCAATAATAAATTATGATTATAATGCAGACTTATCTTCGTCAGCTTCTGACACTGCTGATTCATTTATTTCAAAATCGTATGCAACCAATGGCAAAACTTCCGGGTACGATGCGGATACGTCTCTGAATGATATAACACAATATGGATGTGGAGGAGATAATGATATTCAGAGAAACCGCGATTCATCCACCGAAGACAACGAGTCTTCTGATTCCGATGAGATCGACAATGAAATTCGCGGTCCCGGTGAGCGTTTTATTATATATGAGGAAAATCACAAATACATAAGTAAATACAAAAATAACGATAAACGATTGTTAATTAAAATAGTGTCTCCTTCTCGTGTTGGTAATGTTAACCCAATTACATGGTTAGAAATGGCCATCCGTGATATGCATTCTTTTATAATTTCACGAACTGCCCCAAATGATTTTATAAGTATTGGAATACAAAGTACGAATTTTGCCAAGGATCCTGCAGGTCTATCGTATCGGCCTGTCAATAATTTTCTTATAAATGATCTCTGGTCGTTAATCAGTGGATTGACTCAAAGTAATGAAAGTTTTCAATTAGATGAAACCTTTATATTAACAGTATCTCTCGTTGACGTATTTACCGGTGAGGGTGGAACAAGAAAAAAAATTGTACTAAATAATTTAGGAATTCGTTCGATTGTAACTATAAGAAATAGAGATAATAAATGTTTACCTCGAGCGCTCGTAGTAGGAGAAGCATTTGTTAACTTAAAATTATTGTCAACGGAAAAATCTCACAAAGAATGGGAAATTATTCGAGACGGTCATCGAAAAATGCAGGAACGAAAAGCTGATCAACTTCTTATATCATCAAACGTTAATATTCCATTGGAAGGATGCGGAATTCATGAGATACAGCTATTTCAACAACATTATGCACAAAAAAATATAGCAATAGTTATTTACGATAATGAGACTTTAGGAAGCGGTGTACCTGCTTTTTTCGATGGTCGGTCATACGTAAACGAAAATAGTAATGGTATTCAGGGTAATATAAATATTTTATATGACTCTAACGCGCGACATTTTAATACGATTTTAAATTTAACTGCAGCAGCAGGATCAAGATTCATTTGTGAATTTTGAATAAAAAGTATACATACATAAATTCGCATAAGTGTACAGTCAAGTGTGTTCGGTGTTTTGTGTCACCTCCTTGTGTGTCGGAAAGTAATGCGTCAGTTGCGTGTAATGATTGCTGTCGGACATTTTACAATCAACATTGTTTTGATAATCATAAAAGGTATGGTAGTTATAATAAAAAATTGTGTGATGTAAAATTGTGCTCTAATTGTTGTAAAGTTTTTAATGTATATAGAGGGAAACATGAATGCGGTCAAAATTACTGTAATTTATGTCATTCAAAACATAATGTGAATGATTTGTGCTATATTCAACCAATTAAACATATTTCAAGTACGATAACATCTTCAAAGAAAAATCTGTTCATTTTTTATGATTTCGAAACGCGTCAAGATTGTTCATATCACGGTAACCTCAACATACAAATACATATACCGAATTTATGTGTAGTTCAACAAGTTTGCAATATCTGTATGCATAAATCAGATATTCATGAAAATTGTGAAACATATGGAATACGCGAATATATTTTTTGTAAAGATCCAGTTAAAAATTTAATTGAATTGCGAATAAGAAAAAATTCCGAATTTAGTCAAATTATTTGTATCGCTCATAATGCCCGAGCATGCGATGCGCAGTTTATTCTTCGTGAAATTGTTGAGAATATGTCGTTAATTCCAAATGTTATCTTAAATGGTAAAAATATTATAATGATACAATGTGAACGAACAAAATTTATCGATAGCTTGAATTACTTTCACATGAGACTTAGTACTTTACCGGCTGCATTTGTGTTTTCCTCCTTCCGCAAAAAAGGGTTACTTTCCGCATTTATTCAATACGATAGAAAATCAAAATTACATTGGTTCTTTACCCGATCCAAAGTATTACGCGCCAGATTCCATGTCGAGTAGCGAACGAAAGGCATTTTACGCGTGGTATAATGAAACTTTGCCGTCTTATGAATTCAATTTTCGAACAGAAATCGTAGAATATTGTCGTATGGATCTCGAGATTTTGAGACTTGCTTGCATCGCATTTTGAAAAATATTTTTAGAATCTGGAAATACATGTCCATTTACGGAAGCTACCACTATAGCGTCAGCTTGCTCGATTGTATTCAGAAAAAATTTTTTGCGTAAAAATACTATCGGAATAATTCCGTCTGGAGGATACAGGCGAGCAGATAAACATTCTCAAAAATCTTTGCAATGGTTAGTTTATTGTGAACGAAAACTCGGCCGGGAAATCATTCATGCTGGTAGAGCGCGTGAGTTTATGTTACCCGAACGGTTTCGCGTTGATGGTTACCTTCCTCCGAATGAAAATAAGCCAAATGAAAAAGGGATCGTTTTTGAGTATCAGGGCTGCTACACACATGGTTGTCCGAAATGTTTTGACAAATTTAGAGATCGTAAAATGGCATACGGTCGTACAATGAACGAGGCTTACGAAAATACGTGTAAAAAAGTTGAGAAAATAAAAGATTTAGGATATGAAGTGCGTGAAATGTGGGAATGCGAGTTTGACGAGTTAAAAATACACAATCCGGAAATTAGAGAATTTGTAGAACATCACCCAATAATGTATAGATCCATTTTAAATCCACGAGATGCTTTTTTGGGGGTAGAACAGAAAATATCGTTGCTCGACGCTCTGTTGAACCGGGAGAAAAAATTAAATATACCGACATTTGCTCGCTTTATCCATATGTGTGTAAAAGAGGACGATTTCCTATTGGTCACCCATGCATTTATATTGGTAATGAATGTTCCGAGCTGTTAAATGATAATATAAATGACTTTTCCCGAATTGAAGGTTTAGTAAAGTGTAAAGTTTTACCACCAAGAAATTTATTTATTCAACTGTTACCTATAAAAATACACGATCGCCTACTATTTGCTCTTTGTCGATCTTGTTGTGAAGAAATGAATCAAAATGATTGTACTCATACTAATGAACGTGATCGGGAATTTTCCGGCACTTGGGTTTCTGACGAGCTGCGTAAAGCCATTGATCTTGGTTACAAAATTACAGAAATATATATAGTATGGCAATATGAGATAACTAATGATCAAAAGACAAATACCGGCGGGATTTTCGCGGATTATATAAATACTTTTTTAGCAATTAAACAAAATGCTAGTGGTTGGCCTTCATGGTGCATCAACGAAGAGACAAAACAATTATATATTGATCAATATTTTAACGATGAAGGGGTACGATTAGAAATGGATAAAATTGAAAACAACCCTGGGTTGAGAGCGTGTGGCAAGATGAGTTTGAACTCTTTTTGGGGTAAATTCGGGCAAAAGAGTAACTTGAAACAAACGCAAATTGTCAGATCTCGATAGGAATTGTTGAAAATAATAACGAGTCCCGAAAAACAAGTCAACCAATTGTTACCTGTCAATGACGAAATCTTGTATGTTAATTGGGAGTACATAGATGAAGCTGTAACTCCATCGTCTCATACAAATGTTGTAATTACAGCTTATACTACTGCTCAAGCAAGGTTAAAACTGTACGAACATCTAGAACAATTGCAAAGCCGCGTATTGTACTACGATACTGATTCTTGTATATATATATTTCACGTAATGATGTTAATGAATACTAACCTAGTTTAGGTAGTAAATTGGGTGATATGACGAATGAATTAAAATGTTATGGAGAGGGAGCGTATGTTGAGAAGTTTGTATCTGGGGGACCAAAGTTTTATGGAATGAGTATTGTAACACCAAGTGGTGAAAAAATTGAGTGTTGTAAAGTTAAAGGTATAAATTTAAATTTTTGTAACAGTATAAAAATCAATTTCAAAAGTATTGACAAACTGATTTCTGATGCGTTTGACAGAAGCACAGAAAATGAAAATGAGCGTACAAATAATGAGTATAAAATAATAAAATTAAAGTTTAAATGTATTCGAAGAACTAAAACGCATGAAGTTATAACGAAAGATGAAGTTAAATCTTGTAACGTAGTGTTGAAAAAACGCCGATACATTAACACAATATTATCACTGCCTTTTGGATATAAAATGTAATTAATAAATATATTTTTTATCTGTTAATTCTATAATAGACGTTTATAACCCATTAATTTACTAAAAACATAATAACAATAAACGAATTTACACATAATTAGCTGATAAATCGCAGCTAGATCAGCTTATACATTGAAATTAGCTTATTACTCTGCGGAAAATATCTAGCAAAGCTGCCGCCGCCGGTCAGCGTTTTCTTTTATATAGAATTTGATATAAATACCCAAAATTCTTAGTTTTGTAGAATAGTTTAAATAATGGAGACACAGTGGAAACATCCATTTACGTGTATAATCAGTGGACCAACGGGTTGTGGTAAAACTATATTCGTTAAAAAGTTTCTTCATAATCTTACCGATATTTGCGATTCAAAGTTTGATAGAGTTTTATTTTACTATGGTGAATGGCAAGAGAGTTACAGAACAGACTTCAAGTTGGGGGGATACGTCGGTAAAACAATAGAATTTCACGAGGATCTACCGCAACCTTCCGACTATTCTCACGAAAACAATAAGAATAAATTAATAATCATTGGTGACCTGATGAGAGAATCGTCAAATAACGTAGTGTTAGATCTGTTTACAAAAGGAAGCCATCACAAAAATATTAGCGTAATTTTTATTACACAAAATCTGTTTCATAAAGGATCCGGACAACGAGACATATCTTTAAACGCCAATTATATCGTAAATTTTAAAAATCCACAAGATCGTGCACAGATTCAATACCTCACTCGTCAAGTCTACCCTGAAGACCCAAAATTTTTACAAGAGGCATATTCGGATAGTACAACTCCACCCCATGGATATCTGTTGCTAGATTTGAAACAGAGTATTCGGGAACAAATACGATTTCGCACGTCAATCTTTCCCGACGATAGAGTGCAGTACGTGTACATGCCAAAATACAGCTTGAAATTTCGATAAGAATAGAGAAGGAAGAAAATGATGGACAGTGCTAATCAAACTATGAGGCAGAAAAGATCGAGGAGACAAATAGGAGGCTGTATACCCAACCATTTCAGTAAAAAGTGCGTATCCGTGTTGAATGCTCTGTGTCACGCAGATAATAAACAACGGTTAGCTCTTATACGCTCAGCAAATAAAGACTTAATTAACTGTATATGCGAGTGTGCGTTGAATATCTTGAAAGGTGTTGTCTCATTGAAACAGTCACAAAAATCTAAATTGAAAAGATATCGTAAAATTTTGCGAAAATTGGTTGAAACAAAAAAAAGAAAGAGCAACAGAAATGGTAAATATGACTGGGTAAAAAAGAAACGAGTAATTGTACAACAAGGCGGCGGTTTCCTTCCTCTCTTGCTGGCACCAATTATAGGAACATTGATTTCTAAAATATTTGGAGGTAGTCAGCAGTGAGAGAAAATGAATCATGCTAAAAAAATGGTGATGGTTCCCGAAGACGTGTTTTAAAATACAGTTTTACAACAACAACAACAACAATAACAACAACAACAACAACAACAACAACAACAACAATAACAACAACAACAACAACAATAACAACAACAACAACAACAACAATAACAACAACAACAACAACAACAACAATAACAACAACAACAACAACAACAAGATTACGTAAAGGACACGTCGGAAGAATGTGGAATTCAAACAAAAGGTAATGTGTTATCGCGCCTTGATGCCGAAATGCACGACATCTTATTCTCCAAGAGTATAAGAGACGAACGAGAAAAGAGTCTAAAATATTTACAAGTATTACGTCGATATTTACACTTTAAAAATGTTGAGCGTACCGTAGAAAATGAAGAAGAAGATGAAAACGAAGAGGTAAACGCAACAACATTATCCGAACAGGAAATTATTGATACTCTTCCAAAAACGTACAAAAAGAAAGGTCATATACTTCTTGAATACTGGAAAACTAATAATCTCCACCGTTTAACTTGGAATGAATGTGGAACTGTTTTAATAGATAATAAATCTATATCCAATTCTAACGTTGTAGAAATTGTAAACTACACACTCAGAAATAAGAAGACAGTGGAGGAACCTACAGGAGCTATTGAAATAGCTAGGTTTATATCGTTGTCTCAAACTCCTGTAAATCTTGTTGGAAATGCAAACCTGTTAAAATTGATAGAAAGAGTTTATCCCAAAAAATTGAAGAGAAAAATTAGTGAAACACCTCAAGCGTCGGTAAGAGGTGAAAAGTGGTTGAGAATTGTTGCATAAAAATGTCTTACGTTAGAAAATGTTATGATGTTTCCCATGCTAATGGTTACACTGGTGCTCGTCAGTTGATCGAAAAAAAAGATCGTAAAGAAAAGAATCGGATATACGAATGGTTGAGTAATCAAGATGCATACACTTTACACAGTTTTATATTACAACATTTCTAACGTCGACGATTATTGGGAGATGGATTTATGTGACATGCAATCGCTCAAATCTGATAACGATGGATACTGTTACATACTGGTAGTAATAGACATTCTCAGTAAGTATGCATGGATAGAGGTATTGCGTAATAAAAGTGCAAAAACAGTATCCAATGCTTTTCAAAATATACTTTCAAGATCAAATGGAAGAGTACCTGTATATGTACAGTCTGATGAAAGGGAAAGAATTTGTTGGATCTAATTTTCAAGAATTCCTCAAGAAAAAGGGGATTTTGTTTCGTGTAGCACGTAATCCAGATGTTAAAGCCGCTGTTGTAGAGCGTTTAAATCGAACGTTAAAGGAACGTATGTACAGATATTTTACACATAAAAATCCTCACAGATATATCGATATAATTGATAAAATTGTTAACGCATACAATCACACAAGACACACCAGTACTCAGATGATACCGGCTAATGTTACCGTTTACAATGCTTCCGAAGCGAGAAAAAATTTACAGAAACGTGCTTTAAATCAACGAAAGTTATCTCGTTCCTATATATACAAAGTGGATGATTATGTCCGTATCAGTCGTGCAAAAGGTACCTTTGAAAAAGGTTGTGAGAAAAACTACAGTGAAGAAATTTTCAAAATCTCTCGCGTTTCTGTGCGACAAAATTTATATACTTATGAACTAACAGACTTAAATAATGAACTGATTGATGGTTTTTTCTACCCTGAAGAATTACTTTTGGTAGGTGACAAACGTGTACGCAAAGGATCTGAATTTAAGATTGAACGCATCATCAAAAGTAAAGGGCGTGGTTCAAACAAACAAGTATTAGTAAAGTGGTTAGGTTATCCCCACAAATTTAACTCTAGGCTGAAAGCCAGTGAAATTAATCAGATTTAAAAAACAATGGATAGTGATAATTTTTACGTAGTTCTTCCTAGTAACAGTAGCATGCGATACTTTCCTGAAAATACCACGTCATGTTACACCACGCATTTGTCACACGCAATTTCTTTACATGGTCATTGGAGCGTAGGGTTAACAGAAATACAAATTTCATGTACAATATTACACATTCAAGAGAAGGAATCGAGTTTCTCGTATCGGATTGACAATTCAACTGTCAGAATCGCGACAGATATCATATGTTCATTTCCATCAGGCATATACGAAGACATTACCGATCTTCAACGTGCAGTAAATCAATCAATCGAATTTGCAAAACACATCCAACTCAAACGATCAATTAAAAAAAGGGGGTTTTATACTCTTCATAAAGTTTGTGATTGTGAGCAAACTCATTATATTTTCTATAAAGAAAAACTCAAACGCATATTTGGATTTGAAAATGAAAGCTACAAAGATATAGGAATTCCGATAAATTTCAATGGAATTACAGTTGAGGCTGACAGGTCTGCTTCTCTCGCAAGAGCAATTCCTGATCAACTTTTTGTTTACACGGATATTTGTGAGCCTTACACAGTAGGGGATGTCAGAGCTGCTCTATTCCGTTTAGTGTGCTACAATAACGCAAAGTACGAAAGCGGTGGAACCATGATCAAACAATATTCTCCACCTGATTACATTCCATTGTTAAATAATAGTTTTCAAAATATTGTAATAGATATAAGAGATCAATATGGTAATCACGTGCCATTTGAATACGGAACGTTGACAGTTACATTTCACTTTAAACGCGTTAATTAAACTAGTAACTAATGATATGATCCAATACAATTCGTATTACAACGATCAGATTGGAGGTGGTAATGTTCGTCACGTTCTTACCGGTTCGCCGTACCAACGGGGACACGGTATTGGCAGTTTTCTAAGCGGTCTTTTTAGAAAAGTTTTACCCTACATTACCAGTGGAGTTAAAGCAGTAGGTAAAGAAGCATTTAGAACAGGACTAAACGTTTTGGATGATGTTAACAATAGTGGAATGAAAATGAAGGAGTCAGTAAATATTCGTATGCGTGAATCTGGACAAAATCTCAAGAGAAGAGCAGCCAATAAAATTTCTGAACTAATGAAAGGGTCAGGATATAAACGTCGAACTAGGAAAAAAAGACGTCAGTTACCCAAGAACCGTTTGAGAGCACACAATAGAACTAAACGAGGAGGTGTAAATACATCAGGACGAATAACTAAAAAAACTCAAAAACGACGCACAGTCGTAAAAAGGAAGAAGAAGAAGAAAAAGCAAACTTTACGTAGTGTATCGGACATTTTTGGTTCTACATAATTATGGCTTTTCTACATGCTAATTCTTGTGAATGTATGAAATCGGAGCTAGATTTATTTACACTTCCACCTACTCAAACCTCTGTAGAAAATTGTCAATTCGTTCATTATAAACCTGTATCATCTCTTAGCGACGATGGACCATTGGAATTTGTTGTACCAGGTGGAGAAGACTATTTGGATCTTGCGCATACTATGTTAAGTTTACGTGTACAGATTTTACCAAATACAGAAGTTGATGCAGTTGAAAGTGGAAAAGTACGTCCAATAAATAATTTTCTGCATTCAATTTTTAATCAAATTGATGTCTTTTTTAATCTAAAGCTCGTTTCACCTCCCAACAATATGTACCCGTACAGGGCGTACATCGAAACATTGCTTAATTACTCTGCTGAAACTATGAATTCAAATCTTACTATGGGGTTATCGTATATTGCTACTCCTGGAAAAATGGATGCGTTACCTATCATACCACGTTCAGAACCTGGTGCTAATATAGGATTATTGAACCGACAATATTTTACTGGTGGGAAAAAAACGGTAGACATGATGGGTCATTTGCACTGTGATGTATTTAATCAGAATAAATTTTTACTCAACGGTGTAGAACTGAGGATACGCTTGGTACGTAATAAAGATTCATTTTGTCTAATGGATGCCGCAGAAAACGATAAATTTAGTGTTCATATAAAGGAAGCTTCACTCATCGTTCGTCGAGTTCGTGTAAGTCCTGGTATAATACTAGCTCATGCAAATGCTCTAACCAAATCGACAGCAAAATATCCTATTAATCGTGTAGAAGTGAAATCTTTTACTTTACATAGTGGTATTTTCGGAGATATATTGGACAATGTTATTCTTGGACAATTACCTAAAAGAATTATAATTGGGTTTGTAGATAACAAAGCTTTTAATGGAAATCGAAAATATAATCCATTTAATTTCCATCACTACAATATCAATCATCTTTCACTGTACATTGATGGTGTACAAGTGCCTGGAAAACCATTACAGTTTTCTGGAAGTGGAATACATTTTCTAAACGAACCAATCAACATACCGCGTACCGAATACAACAGAGGCTATTGTCTTTTGACTTTTGATTTAACGCCCGACCTTGCAGCAAATTCCTGCACTGGAATTTGGTGAAACATGGAAGTGTTCGTATAGAATTGAAATTCAAAGAAGCTTTGACTTCTACAATTAATTGCATAGTGTACAGCGAATTTGATAACGTTCTTGAAATCGATTCAAGTCGTCAAATTATTACGGATTTTGGCGCTTTACTTTAAGGTGCGGATGAGTGAATAAAAACGGGCGTTTCTACATCACACTTCACAGTCAACCAGTGAACGCTAACTTATCAAAATGGATTACATCGTAGATATACAAGGTTTAAGAAATTGGAACAACACCTTCATTCCTAAGGAAGTGGCAGTAATTTCGTTAAGTGAACGGATGTTTTGCCATTGGGTGATCAAGCCTCCACATGAATACTCTGAGTTACCGCTAGAAATCAAACGGTGTAACCAGTATGTATCGAACCATTATCATGGTATAAGATGGAACGATGGTGATATTAGTGTAGAACAACTTGAAGAACATTTACGGTCCCTGTCAAAAGCCACAAATAGGTTTTATACTCGTGGACACGAGAAACAGGAATATCTTGAAAAGGTGGTAGCTTGTGAAGTTATGAACGTTGAGCAAATGTTATCACCGACATTTGAAGATCTGAAAAATAATCATCGAAGCATTTCATGCATGTCTCATCGTCATATAGTTGTTAGAGATAAACGCTTCGTATGTGCTCTGAATCAAGTGTACCTATTAAGAAACTGGTTACTGTCGATACTTCGAGATACTTCCTCGGAAAGTGAAGAAAATGATAGTGAAAGACTTTATAAAGCAATGCGAAATCGAAGATGCAACAGTCGCATTTTTAGAGTCAATCGAACAGTATATAATCATAGTAGATTTGCACGATCAGAATATGACGAAGTTCATGCAGCAGATAAGGATGATGTGTACAACATTGAAAAAATGAATACGCAGCAAATACTAAAAGTGATTGCAAAACTGAAAGGTAAAACTATAGGAGTGTATGCTGCTGACCGCATTCCCAGATTAATGGAAAAACCAGTTGCAATTGTTGCAAATACCGATGATCATACTAAAAAAGGATCGCATTGGATTGCTATCTATATAGATAAAAATGGGTACACGGAACATACTCTGACAGTTACGGAGTCCCCTCCACTCTCTTCTCATCATATCGAAGGAATCAGAAGAAACTGCGTACAATATCGATGGAATACGAAAAAATTGCAAAGTATTGATTCCAAAGTGTGTGGACAGTATTGTGTTGTGTTTCTTTATCATATGTACCGTTATAATAATTTACTCTCATTTTGTAACAAGTTTTCTACAAATTCAAGAAAAAACGATGAAATAATTGTAAAATTGTATTTAAATATATTAAAAAATAATAATGTTAAATTATCCAATCAAGTACACGTATTTAATACTGAGCGATCTATACGATCTGGAATACGTAACCAGTCATGTATTGCAAAAAAATGTTACATGAAATAAACGTAGTGTAATAGTATACCCGTATGTGTTTAATATTTTACATTCCAATACCACTGTTTCCTATTTATATGTGATAACTATAAAATTACCTATTCTCTTCTTAGCATATTCATTTCGTAGAAATAAACCGGATGTAACAAAAACCAACCGTAATAATTTCTTAGAACGTCAAAGATAAAATATTAAAGGTATTTCATTTCATTTCCCCTCTACTAAAAGATAAGCTAAATTGTTAGTTACAGTGGAGGGATAGCTGTACCTCTCATTGGTCGGTTGACTATTTCTCCCTATGACGTAAGGATACAATTAGTGGTGGGAGTACACTTATAAAACGGTACGTCGCTTCGAGCCTTCTTAGTTCTGTTTCAGAAACTTTGACGTTAAAATCGTGCATTACTGTTTTAATAAGAATATGGCTACTCAAACGGAAGAACATCGTCTACTGACGGAAAAAACAGTTTGTGGTTTATACGGGAACTTACTCTTGGCAACGTCATACAATTTAAATAAATCTCATTCAAAACGTATATCAATTGGATTGGAAAACTCAAACAGCCGTTATTCTCCAATTATAAAACTCTCCACTGCATACCCCACTTACCACGTTAAATTTGATTTGAATTCGTGGACTGAATTCACAAACAAGTTTGATGAGATAGATTCGTACCTTCAGGAATGTTACAGATTTAAACAGTTTAGTGAATCAAACTTTATTGAAACAAGTTCTCATAAAATACTGTATCAATCCTCGTTTAAATTAAAATCCATAATTGTGGAAGAGAAACTGCATGAGGAAGAAAGTAACGATGAGGAATTGGAATCCCAGCAATGGGAAGAAAGTCAAAACAAACGAAGAAAATCAGTTCATGTACCAAGTACTTGCATGCAGAAAGTAACATTTAACGGATTAAAATTAGTGACTCCTTGCATACAACAGAGACTCGATCAACTTACAAAATACTGTGATAATGTTAATAAAGTGATGGAATACATAATTGAATATTTCAAAAGGGTTATTGAAAAGGACAGTGAGACTGATTTAAAAATGTTATGTAAAAGTGGAAGATTTGATAAATATTATACACTTTATGAAAATGATGTAAAACTTTACGTAATTGAACACATGTTCGATATGGATAATAATTTGCAAAACTTAATTTTGTCTGAAATAAGTGCGATAAGTATACCTGCTGTACTTCATAACTTGGAAACACAAATGTTAAAATCTGAATAATTGTAAAAAGAAGCTGATCATACCGAAATAAAAAACGTAATTATAATCTTAATTCTTATTTTATTTTATTTAATGTATCCCCACTCCTATAAAATATATTATTTCCACCAATCGGATTAGAATTTACCCCCTCTACATTGAGTTACCGTTATTTACTAGTCTTATATAACTCAGATCAAAGAATATTTTACTTTTAGTAATTGTTTAACCGTCATTCAAGATGGGTAATACAAATAGTAAAAGTTTAATAATAAAAATTATACAAATAACTTTACACCTGAAGAACGGCAACCGTTATTAGAAAAGAAGTCTAAGGAAAAAGATAAAGCAAAAACAAATCATTATTTTAAAAACTGTGCTTTTGTTACAAACAAACAAGGATACAAGAGACTTACTTAAGTGAGTAAAAAAAAATGTACTTAATTATGGTGTGATTTTGAAATAGAGTAATCTAAGTTTTACAGGTTCAAAGACCGTAGGAGAAATGAGAACGTATAAAAAAAAAAGAAAAAAAGAGTATCAGTAACACCGTATACTAGTATAGTGATACACTATAGAACAATGACGTCATCAAGGTCACGTATTTGGCTACTTGTTTGTTTATACAACAAATAAGATAACATTCTTAGAATAACATTCCTTTACGAGGTCAATAACCTTATAGTAAAATACTGTAAGCAGGTATAGAGGGGCATATCAAATGGCGCCATCATGGTCACACGTTAGCTTACTTGTTTGTTTATATAAATAAACAATTAAGATAACATTCTTAAGATAACATTCCTTTTTTCAAGGTCATTTAATTATTGGCTGAGAAGGGTATTGAATGACCTTGAAAAAGGAATGTTATCTTAAGAATGTTATCTTAATTGTTTGTTTATATAAACAAACAAGTAAGCTTACGTGTTACCTTGATGGCGTCATTTGTTATGACTCCCTATACCTGCTTACATACTACTATAACGGGATTTGCTGGATATTTTGGGAATTTCTGAAGAAATTCGGGATGACTCTACTAATTACGGATTTTCCTGGATATTTCGGAAGTTTCTGTGGTATTTCGGAACGACTCTACTAATTACGGGATTTCTTGGATATTTGCATTTGTGTGTGTATGTCGTGTTGAACTTGTGTGAATATTGTGTGAAACTTTTGTGTATGTGTGTGTTGCGTGGACCTTTTATGTATGTGTGTGTTGTGTGGAACTTTTGTGTGTGTGTGTTATGTGGAACTTGCGTAAATATTGTAGAATGTTATTAGTATGCATGTTGTTATTAGTAATTGACGTCTACAGGAATAAAAGTAAGATGTGTGTATTTGTAGGTACTTACGTGTGTAGATAGTATTTACCACTGTGGTACTGGAAACTGTGGTAATTATTAGTCAAATGATTGTCTAATAAAACGCCGGCATTAAAATTTTTTATAATTTTTTTCTTTTTTTAAATTTTCTTGCAAGCACAAAATAGCGATAATTTAACTATTTATTGTATATATATATTTATAAGTAAATGTCTCATTATTTATAATAAATTATTCATTTGTATTTAAAAATTTATATGTCAATAATGCTATAACTCAAGCACATTCTTTACTGTCCATAAAAAGAATAAAATGGCGATAACTCAACCATAAATTAAATGGTTTAATGAATATAACAAAAATTGTTTATTATTTGTAGTTAATTATTAATCAAATATTTCTGTATATACTATATTTTTTGTAAAGATTTTTGGTCCATTTTTTATTTTTCTCCTTTTATTTTCATAAATGTCAGTACCATCTTTAATTTGATAAATTGATTTATTATTTATTGATATTTTTAAACAGTTTTTTGAAGTTGTTCTTGATAAAGCAACATATAATTACCCATGACTGAAAACAGTTGTATTTAAATACAGTTCAACTTTATTAAATGATTGCCCTTGAGCTTTATTTATAGTCATAGCGAAACCTATCCGTATTGGAAATTGTCTTTTTACCATTTCAAAAGGTATTTCTTTTAACGATGGTTTTAAGTCAATACGTGGCAAAAAAATTTTTTTCCAGAATTTGTCCCGGTGATAATTTCTGCAGTTATTATATATTGTTTCATTTTTTTTATTATTAATCTTGTTCCATTACAAAGACCATGAGAGATATTTAAATTTCTTAAACAACTAATAATTGTACCTTTTTTAATATTAGTTTGTGAGGAGGTAATCCATTTGGCGTTATCGAATTTAAAAATTCGGTAGGTATTGATTCAGCCAATTTATCATTGTTGTCACTTTGAATTCTATCATCACTGTAGTATACACACATTTCTTCGTTTATTTTTTCAACTATATTATTATTAATTTGTAATATATCTGAATTTAAAAGAGATAATATCGCTTTTTCTTTTAATGTTGAATCTGTGGCATCTATGTTTTGACCGAAAATTTCTGTTATCAAGTCATTATTATCAATCATTATTTTCTAATTCGAATTTTGTGGCATTTTTATTTTCTCTTATTTCAAGTAACCATTTTTTAAATTTATGATCTGAACTTTGTAATCTTAGATTTTCACATAGTGAATGTTTTGAG
Organism: Theocolax elegans; assembly: GCA_026168455.1. Taxonomy (NCBI): domain Eukaryota; kingdom Metazoa; phylum Arthropoda; class Insecta; order Hymenoptera; family Cerocephalidae; genus Theocolax; species Theocolax elegans. Next base: position 36,169,109 of record CM047427.1, on the reverse strand, counting down.
AAATATGACCACGCAAATAACTACTTTTTACACAAGACTCTATTATTTTCGTACGGTTTCCGTGTCGTACTATTGAAAGAGTTTGTATGAAATCACCTGATGTTACGACTGCTTTCCCTCCAAGTGGCATAGAATTTTTACAAATATCTTGAAAAAATTTATCAGTTGTTTCGAAAGCATATTTTGATACAATTGATATTTCATCCCATATAATGATTTTTATATTTTTTAAAAATATGCCATGTTTAGAATTTGGATTAATATTACAGGTTGTTTCTTCATTAATATGTAGTGGTAATTTAAATATACTATGAAAAGTTCTACCGTTGATTAATAAATTAGCAGCGATACCAGTCCATACCATTGTTATCATTGGTATTTTTATTGACATTAGATATTCAATAATTACGTTATGTAAATAACTTACCACTACCACCAGGACCATCGATGAAATACAAAGATTTCTCTGAATTGTTAATAGTTGCATCGATAACTAATTTAAAAATATGTGTTAAATCAGTTGTTAACGAATCGATTAAATATGTTAAATTTCCATTGTTAGTACATTCTTACTCATCATTAATATATTTTTCAAATTTATAGTAGCTATTAATACTGTCTAAAATATAATCAGTTAAATGCATTCCATGTAATATTAAAATATCTTCAATGTTTTTCAATGCTTCCTTTTCTGCCTGAGTTGATGGCAATTTAGGATTGAAGAAATTTATGTTATGTTTAGCATTTAATTTTAATGCGTCAAGAGGATTTTGAAATACTAATATGTATGCAAACAATTCATACATAGATTGTGGAAACTTACATACCGCTGCTACAGTTAAGCATTTATCCGACTCATCATCAGTACTAATTAAACCTTTTGTTATGCAAACATCTTCGAATTTTTCATAAACTACATTATCTACTGTACGTGCGTCTTTAAAAGATATAGCACCTCGAACATGTAGTAATAAAGACGTAAATAGTATATTTCACGTTTATTTGGATTTACAAAATACATTCTACTGATGATCAGTGTTGGACGGGAAATTCTGCCAAATCGGGAAATAACTAGAAGACGAGTATCTAGTGATTTCCTAACGGTAGCGCAGCTATGTTCACGTCGACACAAAGGCGCGTCTGCTCGACGCGTCGAGTTTACATTTTCATACAGCTGTTTGATTTCCAAGAGGTTAACCATTGAGAGGTACCTTAAAAGTGTAACATCAAAATAAGCTCTAGGAGGAGAAGGAGGAGTTTTATCAAAAAGGTCCTGTTCCTGGTATTCCTGGTGGATACATGTCAATAGTTTCTGCTACTGGTCGGTACATACATGGAGATTTAACAATTAGTGGGAGTTTAGGTAAGTTTTGAATTACCACTAAATAAACTATGATTTTATTTTTGTTAAAGTTTTTGAGATATGATTTTTTTTAATTAAACTAGTTAATACGAAGCACATTTTATTTTAGGTCTCAGTGATAATCACTTGTGCTTTTACCAAAAAGCTAGTCAACAAGTTCAAGTAGGAGATGAAATGGAAAATAATTCTAAAATGCAAGAAGCAGTAACTACAATAGCTTATCAAGTTGATTTACCAAAAGCAGATTTAGTCTTTAAAAGTTAATATTCATAAGTTTAAAATTTCTTTGACTTTTTCACATATACGTTAGTGGCTCAGTGCCGACAATAATAAAATTTTTGCAAATCTAAAATCACAAAATCTAAATTACAATTAAATTACAATTAAAATCAAAATCTAAAATTACAAAGTGTATGTGGATTTCATTACTTTTTTATATTGGTCAGTGGTTTAGTATATTTATCAATTTATATATATTTACATACATTAGTTTTTTAGCTTTAACAACAAATATTATTTTGCAGGAAGCGCGGATACAAATTGGACTGTCGGTGCTGTTTTAGAAAAGAAATTATGCACTTAGCGGACTGATTAATTACAACAAGAATCTGGTTAGGTTAGGTTGTGGTCTAGTCATTGGTTAATTTGTTATTTGAAAAAATGAAATTTTGTAAAATTAAATTTTATAAAATCAAATTTGCAAATTGGTTGAAATTTGTCGAAAGTTCTGAATTTTCAAATTTGCAAATTGGTTGAAATTTGTCGAAATGACATATCATTATATTTGCTTTACATAATATTATGACTGTAGCCAGTTAGCTTTCACCATTTTCTTGGACAAGTTTCATTGAGCAATTTTGTAAAAACTTCTTACTGGTTTTGCTAATGATTTTCATATTACATGTAATATTTTCTATAATATTAAAAAAATATTTCTATTATATTGGTAACAATATTTTCAAATATATTACAAAAATGTTTTTTAAACATTTCGAAATTATTACTCATACTTTCCTTAAATAATTCAAAAATGTTACAAGAAATATTTTTTGTAATATTAAAAAAATATTTCTGTTATATTGCTAACAATATTTTCAAATATATTACAAAAATGTTTTTTAAACATTTCGAAATTATTACTCATACTTTCCTTAAATAATTAAAAAATGTTACATGTAATATTTTCTATAATATTTAAAAAAAATTTTATGTTATATTGCTAACAATATTTTGGAATATGCAATGTCAAATTATTTCATGAAACATTTAGAAAATACTATAGAAATGTTTGGTTAAACATTATTCAGAAATATTCTGTAATATTTTTAAAATTATATAAAAATTATGATAACAATATTTTATCAAATTATTTCGTGAATTAATGTAAAAAATTTTAATTTACATTACTTAACTTTAATCGTAAGTTCTAGTAGTTCGAATAATTAATTTATTTATAAACAAAATGTTTGTTCTTGTCTAACCATGTTTAAAAGTCGGTAAGTCTATATACCAGACAATATGCCAAGAAATCGGAACGCGGAACGAACCGTTATGCGCAAAGGGACTTTTGAACGCACCGTGCGTTACATAGTGCAGTATATTGCAACAAGATTTGATGATAATTTGTTGCTATTTTGCAATCATGAAAATAATAATTTGAATGTATTTTTTATTCAAGAAAATCTGTGTTTTTGTGAAGTATTTCAAGTTTTGTTACTTTTTTTTGCAATTTTAAGAGTCTAACACATTTACTAGTGGCGATGCGACGTGCGATCTAGTTCCACAAAAAAATATAAGTATTCTATTATATTTACTTAAAATATTATTTCAACAAAATAAAAGCACATTTATAGCAATACTTGCTATTTATAAAGTAATAATTTTATGCAAAATTTGACTTTAATTTTATATAAATTTGCTGTCACTATTTTCATGTAAATGATTTGAAGCAAATTTATTATAAATAAGGACTTACATTGACGCAAATTTTGGATAAACAGGTACAAATTTTTTTTGCAAAGTTGCTGTTAATTTGCAATCATATGTCTATTGGGGACCTAGCGGAGAGCGATCGCGCGCGGATGTGCAGAGCCGACTCGTGTGTGTGTGGACAGCCGACAACCGACCCGAGGAGCTGAGGAGACCTCCTTCAGGAGTGACACGCATCGTCTTGGGGTTGAGACGAGGGCGCACTTCCAGGAGCAGCGACCACAGGGCGAGAGTATGAAGCGTGAGCAACAGTGAGAGAGAGATAGCGCGACGAGAAGCGCGAGCAAGCAGTTGACACCGGCCCGCGAGATCGTCCACAACCAGGGTAAGGAAAATAGTTTATTATCGGTTGCTCGATCGCAAATTAGGCGCGGATCCCGATTAAATAGAGTAATCGCGAGTGTAGAGACATATACGACGAGATTGTTTTGAGCTGCGCGGTGGTGCGCGCGGCTTTACATCTCCGTCGTATATTCGAGCGCGGAGAGTGTGTGAGAGAAACAGAGTATAGAGTAGGGTATAAGAGTGACAGAGAGAGGAGATATAGAGAGAAGCTGCAGGTGTGTTGTATGAGTGATCGCGTACGTTTTAAACTATCGCGTCCGTGTGTGTTGATGTAATAAGCGCGTGAGATTAAATATATATATCTGTATTGTTTGTAAATAACCGAGATTTTATTAATTAAAGATAGAGTTTTGTTGAATCGGATTGTATTTATTTATTGTCCAGCACCTATCCTATTCCCGAGGTAGGTGTAAGTCGTAACCCGGAATTCTCTCTGGGATCGAAAAAAGAAGTGCCGTAAGTATTAAAAATTATTATACACGGAAGAACGGGAACATTTTCTTATAGGGAAAATACCGTGTAATAACCGATATTGATACAAAAAATATTAATTTTCGCATGACTGTTGCGAATTAATGTTTCTAAAATGTTTCGTATATAATTCTGAGAAATTATTTGTCATCGCAAAGAATATTACAGAAATATTTTAGAAACATTTTTTGTAATAATTTTGGAAACATTTGACAAATATGTCTTTGAAATATTTTAAGAAACGTTTTTTAAATGTTTTATAAATAATTCAATAAATTTATTCGTCATTACAAATAATATTACAGAAATATGCCAAAAATATTTCTTGTAATATTTTAAAAAACATTACATAAATATTTCTTTGAATTATTTCTATATGATTACGTGAAATATTATGACAGATTTTTTGTCGCGGACATACGAATATTTTTAAAATATTTCACAGAAATATTTTGAAATATTTCAAAACCTTACAAGAAATATTTCAGAAATATTACAACAATATTTCATATTATACATTTTGCTTAATGTATAAATTTATATTTTACTATTTATTTTATTCGACATTCAAAAAATGTAGCATACATAACAGAATAATGTATATGACTGTAAAATGTTTTTTACATTCAATGAATAAATTTTGGCATCAGCAGAATTTTATTTTATTTAAGATGTTTTGGTTTTCGCATATTGATAGAAGTAAAAAACAAAATATGTAGTAAAAATTAATTTCTTATTTACACAAATGAACCTATGAGTTATATTGCTAGTAAGAAAATATTAGCAAAACCAGTAAGAAGTTTTTACAAAATTGTTCAATGAAACTTGACCAAGAAAATGGTGAAAGCTAACTGGCTAAGTAGCAGAAACTATTGACATGTATCCACCAGGAATACCAGGAACAGGACCTTTTTGATAAAACTCCTCCTTCTCCTCCTAGAGCTTATTTTTATGTTACACTTTTAAGGTACCTCTCAATGGTTAACCTCTTGGAAATCAAACAGCTGTATGAAAACGTAAACTCGACGCGTCGAGCAGACGCGCCTTTGTGTCGACGTGAACATAGCTGCGCTACCGTTGGGAAATCACTAGATACTCGTCTTCTAGTTATTTACCGATTTGGCAGAATTTCCCGTCCAACACTACTGATGATAGGTTATGTAATTTTTTTTCTTGGTGACATCTCTTGATTCGTTTATCAAAAACATATTGATTAGCAATTTCATGATATAAATATTATCTTGCGTTTTCATCTTGTTCATTTAATTTGAACCAAGATGTTAATGTTGTATCAACGTTTTATCAAGTATTGCATTCTCATCACCTTCTTTATAATATACATTCTGTTCATAGTCATTGTGAACAGCTAATCTGTAAATTTTATATGTTTGTTTGTACAATTTATACTCTAAAATACGATACATTGCTTCTGGTGCACATACGTATTTTGTAGAAATATGTTGTGTTATTTCATCATAATTGTATGTTTTATCATATTCGTTCATATTAGTTTCTTCATTTGTATTAAATTTTGATGTAAATTTGACAAAAGCAGTATCTGGTCCTTTGTGAATATCTATATTATATTAAAATTCATCCGTTCTCCGGTGTCCGGCGGTGGTGTCCGGTGTCCCGTGGCAGTGTCCGGTCTCCTGTTGTAAGAATTAAGAGTATGTGTGGAGTGGAAAGGTTAACGCTGATATTTCGGGAATTTCTGAATTATTTCGGGATAACATCACTAAATACGGGATTTCCCGGATATTTCGGGAATTTTTTAGGTATTCCGGGATAACTCCACTAATTTCGGGATTTTCTAAATAATTCGGTAATTTCTTCGATATGCCGGGAAATCTTCACTAATTTAGGGTTTTTCTGGATGTTTCGGGATTTTCTTAAGTATTCCGGGATAACTCCACCAATTTCGGGATTTCCCTCAAGTCTCGGGTTTATCTGTGGTATTTCGGGATAACTCCACCAATTTCGGGATTTCCTGGATGTTTCGAGATTTTCTGACGTGTTCCGGAATAACTCCACCAATTTTGGGATATCCTTGATGTTTCAAGATTTTCTGACGTGTTCCGGAATAACTCCAACAATTTCGGGATTTCCTGAATATTTCGAGATTTTCTGTGGTATTTCGGGATAAATTCCCTAATTTCTTGATTTTCTGGATGTTCGTGATCTTCTGTGGTATTCCGAATTAATCCACCAATTTCGGGATTTCCTGGATATTTCGGGATTTTCTGTGGTATTTCGGGATCAATTCCCTAATTTCGGGATTTTCTGGTTATTTCCAAATTTTCTATAGTATTTCGGGATTTTCTGTGGTATTTCGCGAATTTATGATGTATTCCAGGATAATTCCACCAATTTCGAAATTTTTTTAATATTTCGATAACTTCTGAGGTATGCCAGGATAAATTAACTAATTTTGGGATTTCCTGGATATGTCGGGATAACTTCACTAATTACGGGATTTCCTGCAAGTCTCGGGTTTTTCTGTGGTATTTCGGGATAACTCAACCAATTTCGGGATTTCCTGGATGTTTCGAGATTTTCTGACGTGTTCCGGGATAACTCCAACAATTTCGGGATTTCCTGGATGTTTTGAGATTTTCTGTGGTATTTGGGGATAAATTCCCTAATTTCGGGATTTTCTGGATGATTAGGGAATTTCTGACGTATTCTGGGTAACTTCACCACTTTCGGGATTACCTGGATGTTTCGGGATATTCTGTGGTATTCCGGGATATATCCACCAATTTCGGGATTTCCTGGATGTTTCTGGACTTTCTGAGGTATCCCGGAAAAAATCCATCAGTTTCGGAATTTCCTGGATATTTCGTGATTTTCTTTGACATTTCGGGATAAATTCACTAATTGAGGGGTTACCTGGATGTTTCGGGATTTTCTGACGTATTCCGGGTAACTCCACCATTTTCGAGATTTCCTGGATGTTTCTGGATATTTTGTGGTATTCCGGAATAAATCCACCAATTTAGGAATTTCCCGGATGTTTCGGAATTTCTGTTGTATTTCGGGATAAATTCACTAATTTCGGGATTACCTGGATGTTTCTAGATTTTCTATGGTATTTTGGGATTATCTGTGATATTTCAGGAAAAATCCACCAATTTTGGCATTTCCTGGATGTTTCAAGATTTTCTGACGTATTCCGGGATAACTGTACTTCTTTCGGGATTTCCTGGATGTTTCGGGATTTTCTGACGTATTCCGGGATAAATGCACCACTTTCGGGATTTCTTGGATATTTCGGGATTTCCTGGATATTTCGGGATTTTCTGTGGTATTTCGGGATAAATTCCCTAATTTCGGGATTTTCTGTGGTATTTCGGGATAAATTCCCTAATTTCGGGATTTTCTGTGGTATTTCGGGATAAATTCCCTAATTTCGGGATTTTCTGGTTATTTCCAGATTTTCTATAGTATTTCGGGATTTTCTGTGATATTTCGGGAATTTTTTATGTGTTTCGGGATAATTCCACCAATTTCGAGATTTTCTTAATATTTCGATAATTTCTGAGGTGTGCCAGGATAAATTTACTAATTTTGGGATTTCCTGGATATGTCGGGATAATTTCACTAATGACGGGATTCCCTCGATATTTCGGGAATTTCTGAGTTATACCTAGATGTCTTCATTAATTACGGGATTTTCTCGATATTTCGGGAAATTTTGAGGTATTCGGGGTAACTCCACTAATTTCGGGATTTTCTAAATATTTCGATAATTTCTGAGGTATGCCGGGTTAACTTCACTAATTTTGGGATTTAGTGGATACTTCGGGAGTTTCTGAGTTATTTCGGGATAACTTCACTAATTACGAGATATCCTGGAGCTTTCAGGATAACTTCACTAATTACGGGATTTCCTTGATATTTCGGGAATTCGTGTGGTATTCCGGGATAACTCAACTAATTACGGGATATAATATTAAAAAAGTGTATAAGCACTTTTGCGAGTACTCCAATTTTTGTATATTTTTGTACCTAATTAAATTATTATATTAAGAACATACCTATATGTAATATTATACGTAATTAATAATAAATAATAGTCACAACATACATATATAATGTAAAAATAAAGTGGTCACAGTAGTACTAACATAGACTGAAGCAGTACGACAGTACTAATAATTTTGTTTTTATTTTTAATAATTTTTAATAATGTCAGTCTAATAATTTTTAATAACTTAAATAATATATTTTAATGTAATATATATTTCATTTGAAGATTGGTTCGGTTTTTTTATCACATTTAAATATACGTTTCTACACATTTTTCATCATACTCTATTACAAAGGTGTAAAATGAGTGAGAAAGGTGGATAAAAAAATTAAAATTTTATTTTTGATTTATCACCTATATATATATATATAAATTGTGACGCTTCCGCTGGGGATTATGGCGGAGGTCGCAAAATAAATTAATAAAACACGCGCACTTAATTAATAAGAGTTCAAATGAGTTTTTATTTACTATTAGTAACCCGATAGGTTGGTTTACAATTCGCCGTTTGCCAGTCACGGCTTAAAGTGTACTCGCCGATTTTCGCGATCAAAGTAACGTGGTTTGACGCGACGAGCACACACACACTTGCACGGAAAAGGGAGCTGGAGAACTTGAGGCGAAACTCACCTACACATTAGGAGAATCGTCTCCAAGATAAATCTCAATCTCTCACGCGGGCGGATATTAGCTACACGTTTTGGTTCGCAAAATCTCTCTATACGACTCGTATCGTACACCACTCGGGAAGCTCTGCTCTCACGGCAGCTCGTTTCGTCTCGGAGCGAGCCCTGCGCGAAGACGCTGCGCACTCGTCGCTACTCTCGACTTCGCGGCCGTGTGAGAGCTACGCTGGGCCTCTCGAACGCGCGCGCATGTTCGCGTATACAACGGCTACGCGCGGTCGGTAATTCGCATCGACCGTTCTGAACTAGATCTCCGTGTTGATATTCACGGATCGACAGGAATAGTGGTGCTGGAGTTCGGGTGATCAGTGGGACATATTCAGGATGCTGGAGGTTGGTGCTGCAGGAGGTTTCGGTGTCAGGTAACAATTCAATCGTTCCTTAAGTGTAATTTGTTAGGCTAATTCGGCCGTGTGTTTGAGACTTCTAGGTGCAGTTTCAACGGTGACCTGTGGACTTCCTCTGGTTGGCTGAGATGCGAGTTCACTACTAGTGCTTACGGAGAAGGCTTTCCCTCCAGGATATCGTGGGTAAGTGCGGCGGATTCCGCAGCAGTAGTATTATTGTTTGAGGTGTTCCTAACCTCTAACCTAGTGTAAACACTAGGGTTACATATCTCCTGTGCCTCCTTATATTCCCAGGGAGAACTGCATGTTGTCGCAGCTTCTCTGTCCTTCTTCTTGTCTCTTAAATTAGGTCACTCACTAATTATCTTTTACAGGTACTCGGTACTAGGCTGGAGCGAGGACCTGGATGTTAGAGCGAGGCCACTCCATGTGTAACCTGGGAGTGCTATTGGACCTCACAGCCTCTACTGCTAGTCCACGGCTTCTTAGCATGGTGCTGGATTCAAGGATCAAGGGGGATCAATTCCAAGGAGTAGGACTGGTGCTGGGGGTTTACTCGAAGGGATAGTGTGTATGTGCCTCCTGTCTCCGAGCATCTTGTGGCTTGCTCGACTAGTGCCAGTTATTAAACGTAGAATAAGATATCACAGTGACATGTGAAGTAAGCACATCGTCACAACTCCCCCCTCCCAAACCGAAGTTAAACTGGTTTTACTTCGATTTCTAAAACGCGCGAGAGATTTCGACGCATGCTTACGAACGGATTTCTATCTTATCCTAAGACAGCCGGTGCTATCTATAGCGGGGTAAGTGTAATTGACTGTATAATTATAACGAAAAATGGGATGATTTTAACTCAATTACTACATAAATAGAATATTAGATTTAGTTGAGTAAGTTTCCGTTGGTCGCTGTGTAATTCTTGATTACCCAATTGCTGAAACTTGAAATGGATACTACGAGAGTAAATCTGTGTATTAGTCTTTCACGCTGTGTGTATTGTCTTTTACCTATCTGGTAACTATCTTTTCGGCACGTTACGCGTGTGACTGGCTTACATTACAAATTTTTGATACTCTTGTATCTTCGATCGGTTTCATTATTCGCGACATACATAACCCATACTAACATGAAACATTCATAATGTATACAAATTAAAAAAGAAAAGTATTTGTTAAATATCATTCTTACATACCTGGTGAGTTAGTTCTCCGGAAATGGTTTTGGTTTCTGTTGTGCAACGTTATAAATTTATTGTATCAAATTGCAAAATTATAAATAAAATTAGTAAGTTAATCATACTATTCGACCTTGCATTCCTCATTTATTGTTTCCTTTACTATTTATAAGAACGTTTGTCAGGTTTTTTATACCTTTTATGTGATTAAGTTAGAGGAAGGTACACCATTAAAGTTATGTAATATTTGCATACTTATTATTCAATAAATAACTAACTGAACTTTTACTATTTCAGGGATAATGTGAACGTGGGTTAAAATTATTAAAGAAATGTGACCAGGTGTATCTATTATATATGAATTTATTCTTTTATATTCTAGGGAAAGAAAAAAAAAATTATAACAATAAAAGAATGAGAAGAAAGAAAAAAAAAATTATTTTGGGTGGACGTTCAGTCCTTGTTTCCACTCTTTGTGGCAGTGTGGACACGTCTCTACGGTGTCATTTGGTTTCCCACAACCTCGGCAAAACTTCGTCCGAATTTCCGGGCAATTCTGCCAACTGTGTTGGCGGCTTCCACAGTTCCAGCAACCTTCTCGTCTCCGGCCACTATACGCCGTTGGTCTGGGTGGGGTACTGCTGGTAACGTGGAGGTTTTGGTTCCTCGGTATAGCTCCAGTATACCGAGCTGGACTTGCTTGGTTGTGGTGCGTATGGCGTGTGGTGCTTGAGGGAATGGGTAGCATGGTGGGGGGTTCTATTCGGAGGGACATAAGGGGGACTATAGGGGGTTGTACAGGGGTTATAGGGTCGGTGGTTAATGTGGGTGTAGTAGGTGTGAGTGTGGTTGGTGCTGGAGAACGTATGATTGGTGGGAAGCAGGGTACGGGGATTGGTACCAAGCGGGTTATGACAATTGGGGATTGGGGTGACAAGGGATTTTGGGAGGTTTGCGTGATTGGGTTGGGGAGTCGTGATATCGGGCCGAAGGTTCCTTGGAGAATTGATTGGGTGTAGGACGTGGAATTAAGTGGGGACGGGATTGATGATGGTGCTGGAGGAGACGTATTGTCCTTGCTGAATGCGCCCACAGGCCGCAAGGTCTCTTGCGGTGCCCACGGTTTTCCGTGGCCTGCCCCTACGTTTGGGTTCTTTTCCACTTCCGATTTCCTTGACGGTGCTCGTCCTCTTCCCAATGGTCGAGGAGGGTCTTCCTTTTTTACGAACACTCGTTTCTTCAGAAAGGTGCACTCTCCTTGACTCTCTTCCACGTTTGCCCGGTACGGCACGTACCCTCTGCATCGGTATGTCGGGACTTGTTCCGATTCCTTGGGTTCTGCTGGAGGGGTTGATTGTGGATGTTGTGGTGCTGGAGGGGTTGTTGTTTGTGATGGTGCTGGAGGGGGTGTTGGCATCGTTGCGATGTTCTGGGGTAGGGGAAATAGAGGAGCTTCTCCCATCACTGGGCGTCTGATGGTCGTCGCTCTTCCTCTTCCTCCCTTTGCTCTCTGGAAGCTGTTTGCTCGTTGCATTTTCTGAAATAGAATTAAAATTTTTGGAAACGACTCTACGTGGTGCTATGTATCGTTTAAGATCCTCAATTGATATTTCGGTACATTTCCCGGTATTGTCGTCTTGTACTACGTATACTGTTGGTGAACGGATTTCGACCACAGTAGTCGGGCCTACATATTTCGGTGCATGTTTAGCTGCAAAATTTCCTTCTGCAGATGATAGTACATGGTTTTTCCGTAATACCTTATCCCCGATTTGATAAGTAATATCTCTTCTATTTCTATTATAATATTTTGCTTGACGAGCTGATGCTTTTTCTATATGGTTTTTTACTAGATCGTGAAGAGCTGGCAGTCTTTTCATACGATCTGACCACTTCTCTGAGTCATTAGGAAGGAGAGGAGTAGGATTCTCTAGGTGTTTCCGGATTAGGACTGAAGGTTCAGGATTTCTACCAAAATTCATGAACGCAGGCGTCGTTTTAAGAGAAGAGTGAATCGTTGTGTTTAAAGCAAAACAAAATTCCTTTAAGTGGAGATCCCATTCTTTATGATCTTCCTCTAGGAAGCTATTAATCATGGGTTTCAGATTACGATTTACTCTTTCAACCGGATTTGCCTGAGGCCTATAGGGGGGAATAGTGGTCTGCTGGATACCATACGTTTTCAAACGTTCAGTTACTAACTTGTTAGAGAATTCAGTTCCATTATCAGTCAGTAAAAACTTTGGGCAACCCCAACGGTTTATTATTAAATCTTCAAAAGCTTGCAATACGTTCTTCCCATCCGCCTTACGAAGTGGCTCGATTTCCACATACCGAGTGAATAAATCCTCGAAAACGATTGCGTATCTAAAACCTCGTTTTGACGGTGGTTTGGGACCAATAATATCGGCAGCCACGACCTTCCATGGTCCATCGATATTTCTTTCTCCCATCAAACCAGTGGGGGGTAATTGACAACTTTTGTGGATTTGACACTGATGACAGGATCTGACATAACAAGAAGTATCATAATAGCATCCTTGCCAATAATAATGTGTTGCTAGACGGGCGTAAGTTTTTTCTATCCCTAAATGTCCTGATTGAGGTGTGTTATGGGATTCGAAAAGGGCTTGGCGTCTGTTTGATGCTGGAAGAACTAGTTTCCAAGCATCCAAATCAGGGAACAATTGATCTACTAATGGATTTGGACGATGAGCATAAAGAAAACCACTCTCGACTTTAAAGTCGGGATATTTATTTGGAAATTTCTTTACGTTTTCCATTTTCTTTAGATACCATGGGTCATCTATGTGAGTTGGATTTACTGCAGCCACCTCTGATTCCTCCTACGCTCTCGATAATGCGTCAGGGACTTGATGAAGTGCACCCTTCCGGTGTACAAACTTTATATCGTAGCTTTGTAGTGCTGTATTCCATCAGGCTAATCTTCCTGTTGGATCCTTAAGGTTGTTTAGTCATAGTAGACTAAAATGGTCAGTTACTACTGCAAACTGTTCTCCTTGTAGGTATCCTCTTAGCCTTTCCGTTGACCAAAGGACCGCTAAACACTCTTTCTCGGTTACAGTGTAGTTGCGTTCCGCTTTGTTCAACGTTCGACTCACGTAATAGATTGGGTGTTCCTCCCCATCAATTACTTGCGTAAGCACACCTGCTATCGCGTAATTGCATGCGTCCGTCTGTAGGGTGAACGGTAGTGTAAAGTTGGGGCGTGCTAGAATGGGTGCTTGAGTGAGGGCGGTTTTAAGTTTTTCAAAGGCTGTTTGTTGGTCGTTATTCCAATGCCAACGAACACCTTTCCTCATTAATTCTGTAAGAGGAGTTTTAATATCCGCGAGATTTGGAATGAATCGGGAGTACCATCCGACCATACCTAAAAATCTGCGAAGTTGTTTGAGGTTGGTGGGTGCTGGATATTCAGTTACGGGTTTAATTTTCTCGGGGTCGGTACTCAATCCATGTTCATTTACAACGTAACCCAGATATTTAACTTCTGCACAGCAAAATTCGGATTTATCTCGATTTAGTTGTATATTTGCCTTTTTTAATGCTGTTAGAACTCTTTTTAACCAGGATATATGGTTTTTAAAAGTTTGGGTAACAATTATTATATCGTCTAAATACACGAATACATTTGGCTCCCAATTAGGCTTAATTAACTTTTCCATAATTTTCTGGAAAGTTGCTGGAGCATTTGTTAACCCATAAGGCATTCTTTCGAATTGGTGTAGACCTCTCCCTGGTATTCCAAAAGCAGTTATTTCTCTACTATCTTCTTCTAACAATATTTGGTGATATGCTTGAGACAGATCCAATTTAGAGATATATTTTGCTTCTCTTAGTTTATCCAGAATGTCATCCATATTCTTTAAGGGATAAGCAAATCGTTTTGTTACTTTGTTGACTTCTCTATAGTCAATGCAAAATCGATATTTACTGTCCGATTTGGGTACTATTACTGGACAACTACACCAAGGGCTTTCTGATGGTTCTATTATATCCTCAGATAACATTCGGTCTACTTCCTCGTGAGCTGCTTTTAGCATTTTTGGAGAGTACCTTCTCATCCTTTGTCGTATTGGTTCATAACCTTGGACATCTATCTTGTGGTAAGCTAAAGTTGTAGCTCCAAGTGTTTTTGGAGTTGGTAGGATAAGGTCATCAAGAACTTTTTTAATTTCCTCTATGTCTTCCTCGGAGACACGTAGTAGGCCATCTATGCTGGCTAATGCTGGGATGTAACTGGGGTCTTGTCCGTAGGGGTAAAACTGATGGATCTCTCCCTTTGGAGTCCACCATGTATCGTTTCCGTAGTCTATCTTGAGTTCAAACAGTCGTTTAAAATCAATCCCTAAGATACACTCGTACTGTAAACCATCAGCTACTCGGAAAGGTAACGTTTTCTCGATTCCATCGATATTCACAGTTACGTCTAATTTTCCTTGTACTGGTACAGTTACCGCGTTTGCCACGCTTATCATACCTTTACATGGCTTATATTTCCCACTAAGTTGCTTTCCTAATCCTTTCCCGATATAGGAATAAACAGATCCAGCATCTAAAAGTCCTATCATCTTTTTCCCATTTAACTCAATCGTAAAAAACAACCTGGGCTCAAGCTTTCCTAATGGATGTCTCTGGATGAGAGAATCTGGTGATAATACAGCTATTGAATAGATTTCTTTATTTAGAATCTTCTTCAGTTTGTATTCAAATTCTTTAGAGTTACCCGTATTATGAATAACTGGGACGGAATCATAGTTTTCGTCCTCTGATTTTGGTGCTTGAGGGGATATTTTACGTTTCTTTCTTGGTGCTGGAGGGGATATTTTACGTTTCTTTCTTGGTGCTGGAGGGGAGTTACTATGCTTAACAGGTTTATCCAGAACTGTTTTCATTCTTTTACTAGGTGGTGCTGGAGGAGAAAATTTCCTAGGGTCATTTTTACCAATTATTTCTAAGGAGGACACATTGACCCTTATTGTCTCCTCCGCCTTTCGTTTCCCGCCCATTTGGAAACTCTACAATTGGTACAATCGCGTATTAGTGTATTACTTTTACCGCAACCTTTACAACTATTGTCTGGGCAGTCATGAGACCTATGTCCCTCGACTCCGCATGTATAACATTTACTAATTCCTTGACTTTTCATCTTAAAAGTATTTTTATTAGTGCTTGCGGTTTTAGTTCTATTTGATTGGTAGGTCTTATTTGGTTGCAGTGTAACTGATTGTTTAAACCTATCGTTTAATCGTTTATTAGTTATATTTTCCGTTTCAGGGAATTTCGCACAGTTTTCAACTTGTATCCTATTAAGGGACGGGGAAAAATGGGTTTTTCGTGGTACTGGAGGTTGCTGGATAGCTGCTGTCATCGTCGACTTTTCTGGCATCACCGTTTCTTTCCTTTTTGGGTTTATTGCTGCTATTTTGCTCCATTGTTTAGGCTTACTGGGTTCATATGCTGAATTGAAAAAGGGTTCATCTTCTTCCATTGGAGGAGGGCGATATAATTTATCCTGACGTTTCCTTGCTTCTTCCTTTTTCCCTAATATCTGCAATTCCAAAAATGACGAGAATTGGCTTCTGTCCATTCTTTGTCGGTAATCTGGATGTAAGTTGTCGTATGTTAGATCTAATTGTTCTTTCATAGACATTGGTGGTTGTAGCTGATCCAAGAGATTTCTAAATTTGGATAAATACATCGATATGTCTTCAAATGGACCTTGTGTTCTGATACCAATTCTTTTGCGTAATTGGTGTTGTATATCTTCTCTGCAGTATTGTATTCTAAATGCATTAACAAAATCTTCGTATGTTACCCAATTTCTATTTTCTCTACGAAACCAACACCATACTTCTTCATCCAGAATAGCTGGCAGAGATCGAGCTATATCGTCTATTGTTAGTTGATATCTTCTAGTACATTCGTCTAGATTGGCTAGGAAAGATTCTGGGTCTTTACTCCTTTAAATTCTATGTGCCATTGTTTTAAGATTTCACTAACTCGCTTATCCCGTTGGAATGTGGGATTATCAAGGGACGATTCTTGACGCCTTGTATACTGTATATTTATTTAATTGGGTGAGTTATAGGCAAGATGTTGGTGCTCGACAGGGGGAAAATTTATGTTATGATTCGGGATAAAAGGGACTTCATACGTTAATGGGGTGTTATAATAGTGTTGGTGCTGGATGGGTTCGTGTTGTGGAGCAATATATGGTTCATTTCTATTGTCGTTTATCCTTTCTATTGAAGGCGATCTTACTCTCGGTGCCGGAATTGGGTGGTCTCCTCTACCCATATGTTCTAAGCTGAACCTTACTCCTTGTATTCTGTTAGATACTTCCGTGCCATGTGACGCTTCCGTATAGATTGGATCCGATAGTGTGTATGTGCCTCCTGTCTCCGAGCATCTTGTGGCTTGCTCGACTAGTGCCAGTTATTAAACGTAGAATAAGATATCACAGTGACATGTGAAGTAAGCACATCGTCACAACTCCCCCCTCCCGAACCGAAGTTAAACTGGTTTTACTTCGATTTCTAAAACGCGCGAGAGGTTTCGACGCATGCTTACGAACGGTTTTCTATCTTATCCGAAGATTGCAGGTTCGGGTCCTGTCACGGTCGCCATGTGACGTTTCCGCTGGGGATTAAGGCGGAGGTCGCAAAATAAATTAATAAAACACTCGCACTTAATTAATAAGAGTTCAAATGAGTTTTTATTTACTATTAGTAACCCGATAGGTTGGTTTACACTTCGCCGTTTGCCAGTCACGGCTTAAAATGTACTCGCCGATTTTCGCGATCAAAGTAACGCGGTTTGACGCGACGAGCACACACACACTTGCACGGAAAAGGGAGCTGGAGAACTTGAGGCGAAACTCACCTACACACTAGGAGAATCGTCTCCAAGATAAATCTCAATCTCTCACGCGGGCGGATATTAGCTACACGTTTTGGTTCGCAAAATCTCTCTATACGACTCGTATCGTACACCACTCGGGAAGCTCTGCTCTCACGGCAGCTCGTTTCGTCTCGGAGCGAGCCCTGCGCGAAGACGCTGCGCACTCGTCGCTACTCTCGACTTCGCGGCCGTGTGAGAGCTACGCTGGGCCTCTCGAACGCGCGCGCATGTTCGCGTATACAACGGCTACGCGCGGTCGGTAATTCGCATCGACCGTTCTGAACTAGATCTCCGTGTTGATATTCACGGATCGACAGGAATAGTGGTGCTGGAGTTCGGGTGATCAGTGGGACATATTCAGGATGCTGGAGGTTGGTGCTGCAGGAGGTTTCGGTGTCAGGTACAATTCAATCGTTCCTTAAGTGTAATTTGTTAGGCTAATTCGGCCGTGTGTTTGAGACTTCTAGGTGCAGTTTCAACGGTGACCTGTGTGCCTGCGGGACTTCCTCTGGTTGGCTGAGATGCGAGTTCACTACTAGTGCTTACGGAGAAGACTTTCCCTCCAGGATATCGTGGGTAAGTGCGGCGGATTCCGCAGCAGTAGTATTATTGTTTGAGGTGTTCCTAACCTCTAACCTAGTGTAAACACTAGTGGTTACATATCTCCTGTGCCTCCTTATATTCCCAGGGAGAACTGCATGTTGTCGCAGCTTCTCTGCCCTTCTTCTTATCTCTTAACTAATATCTAATCTCTTACCAGGCTGGAGCGAGGACCTGGATGTTAGAGCGAGGCCACTCCATGTGAAACCTGGGAGCGCTATTGGACCTCACAGCCTCTACTGCTAGTCCACGGCTTCTTAGCATGGTGCTGGATTCAAGGATCAAGGGGGATGAATTCCAAGGAGTAGGACTGGTGCTGGAGGTTTACTCGAAGGGATAGTGTGTATGTGCCTCCTGTCTCCGAGCATCTTGTGGCTTGCTCGACTAGTGCCAGTTATTAAACGTAGAATAAGATATCACAGTGACATGTGAAGTAAGCACACGGTCAGAATATATATATATATATATATATATATGGGTGGTTCTGTGTGACATCGAAGATGAAAAAAATAAATATTGCTATAACTGTGGGAATATGTTTTAGAGGTATCCAGTAGTTCTCCTGAATTTTTTCAGATTTTTTGTGGGCCATTATTTTAAGTTACAGAGAGTCAAAGTTGACATTTTAGCACTTTTTTGTATTATATGCCCATATTCATGAATTTTTAGCTCCCAGGGGATGCATTTTTCACTAAAAACATAAGCATGACTTTTTTTGTAAAATTTTCCGTACTTTTCATTAAAAATACTTTTAAAGACATAAATGTATGCTGTCACACTCTTGTAAGCCATTTAAACCTTAAATAGTGAAAATCAGCAATTCTGCTCCGGACTCTGGTAATCTAATACTGTCTAAAAGATGTCCCTTTATAGTCAGAAACTGCCTAAAAATTTCCAGAGTGGGTCTAAATCATTAAGATCACTTATGGTCAAAATATCCGGGAAAAGTGCCCGAAATATTAATAGAAATGTATATTTGTTGCCTTATAACGATGAATCTAGTAGCATGATCATTGCATAAAAATTTATGCACTTACCTTGGAATGGTAGAAAAGTATCTCCACTTGTTTTAGTATCCATCTAATCCCCTGTAAGCTGCTAAAAATACAAATATTATTATAAAATTATAAAAAATTATTTTTTAAACATTTATAATGCTGGATTTTTAGTTTTACATCCCTTACAAGAATCATAATACTAATCTGAAGGATTACTATAAAAGTATCAACATTATTATTATTATTATTCAGCAATACATTGTTTTGATTTCACAAACTTGTCACTGTCACGTTATCATATTATTCGTTATAATTATATATCCGATTTATTTATATATCTTTTGTATTCAATACGTATATTCAGTTATTTTAATAATGATGTTTATATATTTATAGTAATCCTTCAGATTAGTATTATAATTCTTGTAAGGGATGTAAAACTAAAAATTCAGCATTATAAATGTTTAAAAATTAATTTTTTACATTTGTATAATAATATTTGTATTTTTAGCAGCTTACAGGGGATTAGATGGATACTGAAACAAGTGAAGATACTTTTCTACCATTCCAAGGTAAGTGCACAAATTTTTTTGCAATGATCATGCTAATAGATTTATCGTTATAAGGCAACAAATATACATTTCTATTAATATTTCGGGCACTTTTCCCGGATATTTTGACCATAAGTGATCTTAATGATTTAGACCCACTCTGGAA
This sequence comes from Theocolax elegans, assembly GCA_026168455.1. Classification (NCBI taxonomy): domain Eukaryota; kingdom Metazoa; phylum Arthropoda; class Insecta; order Hymenoptera; family Cerocephalidae; genus Theocolax; species Theocolax elegans. The sequence continues at coordinate 36,149,459 of CM047427.1, read as the reverse complement.
ATTTTTAGGCAGTTTCTGACTATAAAAAGACATCTTTTAGACAGTATTAGGTTACCAGAGTCCGGAGCAGAATTGCTGATTTTCACTATTTAAGGTTTAAATGGCTTACAAGAGTGTGACAGCATACATTTATGTCTTTATAAGTATTTTTAATGAAAAGTTCGGAAAATTTTACAAAAAAAGTCATACTCATGTTTTTAGTGAAAAATGCATCCCCTGGGAGCTAAAAATTCATGAAAATGGGCATATAATGCAAAACAGTGCTAAAATGTCAACTTTGACTCTCTGTAACTAGAAATAATGGCCCAGAAAAAATCTGAAAAAATTCAGGAGAACTACTGGATACCTCTAAAACATATTCCCACAGTTATAGCAATATTTATTTTTTTCATCTTCGATGTCACAGAGAACCACCCATATATATATATATATATGGGGTATTCCACGTGAAGTGGTCCGATCAAAATTTTAAAATGCACCAAATTTTGGGTACACTTTGCAAATGTTTTTCAGAATACAGAAAAAAATTTTTAGGTACTGGAATCTATTTGCTCAAAAGTTATTCTAACCTCAAAAAGTGAATTTTTCCATATTTTATTCAACACCAGCTGGGTTTACCGCTATATAACTCAAAATCTATCAACTTTTACTATATAACATTATATGTAACATTCGTTGCTAATTATATCTAGAATTTATTCTTCTGGGTTAGAATTTCTAATCTCAAGGTCAATGTTACCTAAACTACATGTCAATATTCAACTTGAAAAAAGTGCAAGTGCGCCACCTTTGATTTTTTCATCCAAAAGTCTAAAAGAAAGCTTGGAGCAATACCTTTCAAATGGTCTGTAGCATTTTTATGGCCTCCAATTCTGTAAAAAGTTATGACAATTTAAAGAAACACGAAATTTTTTTAAAAATTTAAATGGGAATTACCATGTTAATTTTTGTAAATTTTTTGTCTTTATTAAATTGTCATAACTTTTTACAGAATTGGAGGCCATAAAAATGCTACAGACCATTTGAAAGGTATTGCTCCAAGCTTTCTTTTAGACTTTTGGATGAAAAAATCAAAGGTGGCGCACTTGCACTTTTTTCAAGTTGAATATTGACATGTAGTTTATGTAACATTGACCTTGAGATTAGAAATTCTAACCCAGAAGAATAAATTCTAGATATAATTAGCAACGAATGTTACATATAATGTTCTATAGTAAAAGTTGATAGATTTTGAGTTAAATAGCGGTAAACCCAGCTGGCGTTGAAAAAAACTAGAAAAAATTCACTTTTTGAGGTTAGAATAACTTTTGAGCAAATAGATTCCAGTACCTACAAATTTTTTTCTGTATTCTGAAAAACATTTGCAATGTGTACCCAAAATTTGGTGCATTTTAAAATTTTGATCGGACCACTTCACGTGGAATACCCCATATATATCAAAATTCATCCGTTCTTCGGTGTCCGGTATCCCAAATGTTAAAAGAATTAAACGTATGTGTGGAGTGGAAGGGTTAACGCTGAACACGACAACCACACATCATTTATCTCACATCTAATGATAGGTGCAGGAGGAGTCATGAGGGGGGGGGGGTAAAATTAGAAAATTTTTTAAATATTTTATAGGGGTTATCGGTATATATGAATTAGAATATGACGACCATTCTTCTTTATTCTAAAAAAACTAAGATGAGGTTTTTGGTTACGGTGAATAGCGATATGATAATCACTCTTCATTTATCCTTCGTTTATTGCTAGATGGAGGAGGGGCAAGAGGGGGAGGGGGGAAATAAAATTAAAAAAATTCCAAAAATAATTTAGGGGTTTCGGTACAGGTAAATAACAATATGACAACCACTCTTTTTTATCCTCTATTTTAAAGATGAAGGAAGGTGGGAGGAGGGGTGAACATTGAATATGACAACCAATCTTAATTTATCCCCCATGTAATGTTTGTGCGGTAGGGGGTAAGAGGGGGGTTTAGTAGAAAAATTCCAAAAATATTTTATAGGGGTTTTCGGTAAAAAAAAAGTGGTCACAATAATACGAACATTGACAAAAAAAGTACTATTACTCTTATAAATTTTTATAACATATATAATATAATATATATAACCGACGCGGTGGCGGAGTGGTGGAAGCGCACCTCGGCCGATCGCGAAAGTTAAGCAGCGCTGAGCGCGGTTAGTACTTGGATGGGAGACCATTCTCGTGCGGCTTTCGTGATCGGTTAGGTGTTTTTCACATTCCACAACGTGAGCGGGAGGTGTGAAACATTCGGTTTCGGTGTCAAGGCCTACGCAATGTGACTTTGACACCCAAAAAGAATGTTTCGAATACACCGGCCATCTCGGATGAGGTTTTCCCTGCTTCACAGGTTTCCCTCATCCACGGGCATAACCCCGGGCGAATGCGAGATGGTGGGGTTTTAAGGGAGAGATAAAAGCACCCACACATAGGTGGTAGGTGGACACCGTTAAAGTCCCCCAGGGGATAAACGGTAGGAAGTGCCAGGAAAAAAGAGGGCACAAAATCAAGAATAAAAAAAAATATAATATATATAATTTATTGTAATACATATTTTATTTGACGATACGTTTTATTTTTTTTTATTACATTTATATAGATTTTTTTTACAAACATTTTTCATCATCTCCTATTTCTAAGATGTAAAATGCGTGAGGAAGTTGGTTAAAAAATTAAAATATTATTTTTCTTTCATTTTTTTAAGTTTTTTTTTGAGTGCGCGGCGGATTCAAATCAGTGAACCCCGCGCACGACCTACCGTTGCGATGTCCGTTAACAACCGCGAGATCACTTGCCGATCTCGCGTCTTTGTACAGCTAAAACGTCGTGAGCTGAAAAGGACCGCGAATAAAAGGGATAAATTCGCGGTAAGTTTACCTCGGCCGCTCCTGAAACGGAGAGGGCGGTATTCGGGATAACGGGAATAACGTACGCCGGTAATCAATAATCAAACTCGTACTCGGATATTGATTACATATGAATTTTATTTAAGTTAAAGAAATATAAATACAGTTTAACACAAAACAAAGATTTAACAAAAGCCGTATATAGGCCGCGTGAGGTCTCGCGACGAGGTATAACCACCGGGGTTACTCGCACTATCTGTTTTTCTAGCACGCGTACGCGGTCGCCCGTTTGCTTCCTCGCCGTCTCGCGCGGGCGAGATCCGCCGATCCCGAACTTATAGTTATAGCCGTAAAGAAAGAGTCTTTACGGCTTCGGCGGCTCGCGAGTGGTGCACCACGTACCTTATTATCTCCCCGTCGATGCGCTTGGCTTCGCTTGTTTACCTTCTCTCCCTCGGGCTCTCGCGCGCGGCAACTTTGCCGTCCTCGCAGGTTCCTGGGAGTCGCTGGAGCTGTGCGCTCGACACCAGCACACTCACTCCACAAAATCACTCGTTCTTTTCCGCACGAAACCCAGAACCCGAGCAAGAATCCGCGATAACGATTCTTGTTCTCTTGCCACGAAAAAGCAAGGAAGGCGTTACCGGCGACGTGTCTATTTACGATGACTCGCATAAACTCTCTATACTCTCCTCAGTCAGCTTGCGCGTCGGACCATTATTAGTCCTTACGCGACTTACGCGCGGGCTTTCCCATCACCTACGAGCTTTTCCGATCGTCGCTCGCGCTCGTTATAAGGTATAGCTTCATACGCATAAGAGTATGTAGCTTACCTTTACATAATTTAATAAGTATTAGCTACAAAAAAAATATTCTACAGTATAATAATTTATTTGCATTCGCCAGTTTCTGTGCAAAGTTAATACATTTTAAATCAGCTGGACCACAAGTTATTAAAGTATGTGGACAACTATACCACAATTCATATGCTTTACATCCGAATGAAAATGAAGTGCCCAAATATAATCAACTGAACATTATAGATAATGAAATTGCAAATAATTATAGAGCAAATAATTACAAAATTGAAAAAGCTAGTATAAACTTATTAAGTATTCTAAATGATTTTTTATCGTCAAACAATGTTTATGCAAATGCATATAAAATGATGCATAAAATAGAAAAAGAAGAAAAGAATAAAACAAAAAATAAGAATATATATATATGTATTATCGGTCACACCGAACTAAATAATTTACTTTTAGAATAATTTTTTTAGAATATATTTTTTTTTTATTTTTTTTTTTTTCAAAAAATAAGAATGTTATACAACAAGTATACATGTCATTATCAAGAGATAATACTCACGTAAATAAATTTTATTTTGCAACATGTAATGAAGTGGCTGTCGTATATGTAGGAAATGATGGTGGACCACTTATTGATCGTGATATTTGTATTTATCCAAAAAGTGATAAACCACAAAAAATAATAAAACTTAGTAAACATCTAGATCCCATGGTTTATCCTTTAATATTTACATATGGAAATTCTGGATGGAGTCCTTAAAATAAAATACAAATATATCTATGCTTGAATATTATTCTTATAAATTGAGCATTCGAAATGACTTTAATCCATGTTTGAATTTAAAAAATTTGATTGAACAATTTATTGTTCATGTATGGACAAGAATTGAAGGAAGTCGATTATGTTATTTACGCACAAATCAAGCTCAATCACGCACTGAAACATATAGAGGATTAATGGACCACATATTTAATACAAAACAATTTATTCAATCTCAAATTGGAAAAATGGTAATTCTTCCATTATCTCACATAGGAAGTTCTCGAGCCATAAAATAAAATTATTTAGATTCAATGACTCAACTACAAAATGATGGGAAACCTGATCTACCTTTAACAATGACGTGTAATCCTAACTGGAAAGAAATTAAAGAAAACTTAAAACCATTCGAAACCACTTTAGATCATCCAGATTTAATATCAAGAGTATTCCACGAAGAAGTTAAAATCTTAAAAAATGAAATTTCAAAAACAACATATTTGGACAAGTTAAAGGATTTATTAATGTTATAGAATTTCAAAAGTGTGGATTACCGCATATTTATATGCGAATTTGGTTATATGGAAACGACAAATTTCGAGATACTGATGAAATTAATAAAATTATAAGTGCTGAAATACATACTGAAAAAAATATCCTAGATTATACAAAATAGTAAAAAATAATATGAAACACGGTTCATGTGGTAAACAAAACATAAACTGTATATGTATGAGTGAAGATAAAACATACTGCACCAAAAATTTTCCAACACCATTTGCAACTAAGACACAATATAATGCAGATAACTATCCTATATATCGACGTAGAAATAATGGCGTTCAAATAAAATATCCAAAAACTAAAATTTTTAAATTCTTATTGTTTGTCCTTATATTTTCGTTCGCGTTCGCTAAGCAAAGGATACCGCCGCCTCCGCCTATACGTGTCTTATAGACACGTATTATTACTGACCAGCTGGTCGCGTACTGAGACTATTGTTTAACGGTAGTTAATTGTTATTATTAACTTTATATTATTATTTTATTTATTGTTATCAAAAATAGCAAAACCGTTACAATATTTAATAAATATTAAGTTATCGCTATTTTGTGCTTACAAGAAAATTTAAAAAAAGTACAAAATTATAAATTATAATTGTTATTATTGGTGTTATCCCGAATTTCCTCAGAAATTCCCTAAATATCCAGGAATTTCCAAAATTAGTGGAGTCATTCCAAAAAACCTCAGAAATTCCCGAAATATCCAGAAAATCCCGCTATTATTGGTGTTATCCCGAACTTCCTCAGAAATTTCCTAAATATCCAGGCAATTCCATGATCAATGAAGTCATCCCGAAAAGCCTCAGATATTTCCGAAATACCCAGGAAATTCTGTTATTATTGGTGTTATCCCGAATTTCCTCAGAAATTCCCTAAATATCCAGGAAATTCCATAATTAGTGGAGTGATTCGGAAAAACCTCAGAAATTCCCAAAATATCCAGGAAATTCCATAATTAGTGGAGTAATTCGAAAAACCTCAATAATTCCGGCAATTATTAGTGTTATCCCGAATTTCCTCAGAAATTCCCTAAATATCCAGGAAATTCCGTAATAAGTGGAGTCATTCCAAAAAACCTCAGAAATTCCCGAAATATCCAGAAAATCCCGTTATTATTGGTGTTGTCCCGAATTTCCACAGAAATTTCGTAAATATCCAGAAAATCCCGTTATTATTGGTGTTATCCCGAGCTTCCTCAGAAATTCCCTAAATATCCTGGAAATTTCATAATTAGTGTAGTCATCCCAAAATTCCTCAGAAATACCCTAAAGGTCCAGGAAATTCCATTGTTAGTGGAGTCATTCCAAAAAACCTCACAAATTCCCGAAATATCCAGATAATCCCACTATTATTGGGGTTATCTCGAATTTCCACAGAAATTCCCTAAATATCGAGGAAATTCCATAATTAGTGGAGTCATCCCGAAAAGCCTCAGATATTTCCGAAATATCCAGGAAATTCCGTTATTATTGGTGTTATCCCGAACTTCCTCAGAAATTCCCTAAATATCCAGGAAATTCCATAATCAGTGGAGTCATCCCGAAAATCCTCAGATATTTCCGAAATATCCAGGAAATTCCGTTATTATTGGTGTTATCCCGAACTTGCTCAGAAATTCCCTAAATATCCAGGAAATTCCATAATCAGTGGAGTCATCCCGAAAAGCCTCAGATATTTCCGAAATATCCAGTAATTCCCGTTATAATTGGTGTTACACGAACTTCCTCAGAAATTCCCTAAATATCCAGGAAATTCCATAATTAGTGGAGTCATCCCGAAAAGCCTCAGATATTTCCGAAATATCCAGGAAATTCCGTTATTATTGGTGTTATCCCGAACTTCCTCAGAAATTCCCTAAATATCCAGGAAATTCCATAATCAGTGGAGTCATCCCGAAAATCCTCAGATATTTCCGAAATATCCAGGAAATTCCGTTATTATTGGTGTTATCCCGAACTTGCTCAGAAATTCCCTAAATATCCAGGAAATTCCATAATCAGTGGAGTCATCCCGAAAAGCCTCAGATATTTCCGAAATATCCAGTAATTCCCGTTATAATTGGTGTTACACGAACTTCCTCAGAAATTCCCTAAATATCCAGGAAATTCCATAATTAGTGGAGTCATCCCGAAAAGCCTCAGATATTTCCGAAATACCCAGGAAATTCTGTTATTATTGGTGTTATCCCGAATTTCCTCAGAAATTCCCTAAATATCCAGGAAAATCCATAATTAGTGGAGTGATTCGGAAAAACCTCAGAAATTCCCTAAATATACAGGAAATTCCATAATTAGTGGAGTAATTCGGAAAAACCTCAGAAATTCCCGCAATTATTGGTGTTATCCCGAATTTCCTCAGAAATTCCCGACATATCCAGGAAATCACATTATTATTGGTGTTATCCCGAATTTCCACAGAAATTCCGTAAATATCCAGAAAATCCCGTTATTATTGGTGTTATCCCGAATTTCCTCAGAAATTCCCTAAATATCCAGGAAATTCCATAATTAGTGGAGTGATTCGGAAAACCCTCAGAAATTCCCTAAATATCGAAGCAATTCCATAATTAGTGGAGTAATATGGAAAAACCTCAGAAATTCCCGAAATATCCAGAAAATCCCGCAATTATTGGTGTTATCCCGAATTTCCTCAGAAATTCCCTACTTATCCAGAAAAACCCGTTATTACTAGTGTTATCCCGAACTTCCTCAGAAATTCCCTAAATATCCAGGAAATTCCATAATCAGTGGAGTCATGCCGAAAAGCCTCAGAAATTCCCTAAATATCCAGGAAATTCCATAATTAGTGGAGTAATTCGAAAAACCTCAATAATTCCGGCAATTATTAGTGTTATCCCGAATTTCCACAGAAATTCCCGAAATATCCAGGAAATCACATTATTATTGGTATTATCCCGAATTTCCTCAGATATTCACTAAATATCCAGGAAATTCCGTAATAAGTGGAGTCATTCCAAAAAACCTCAGAAATTCCCGAAATATCCAGAAAATCCCGTTATTATTGGTGTTATCCCGAATTTCCACAGAAATTCCGTAAATATCCAGAAAATCCCGTTATTATTCGTGTTATCCCGAATTTCCTCAGAAATTCCCTAAATATCCAGGAAATTCCATAATTAGTGGAGTGATTCGGAAAACCCTCAGAAATTCCCTAAATATCGAAGCAATTCCATAATTAGTGGAGTAATATGGAAAAACCTCAGAAATTCCCGAAATATCCAGAAAATCCCGCAATTATTGGTGTTATCCCGAATTTCCTCAGAAATTCCCTACTTATCCAGAAAAACCCGTTATTACTAGTGTTATCCCGAACTTCCTCAGAAATTCCCTAAATATCCAGGAAATTCCATAATCAGTGGAGTCATGCCGAAAAGCCTCAGAAATTCCCGAAATATCCAGAAAATCCCGCTATAATTGGTGTTATCCCGAATTTCCTCAGAAATTCCCGACATATCCAGGAAATCACATTATTATTGGTATTATCCCGAATTTCCTAAGAAATTCCCTAA